>JAMPIT010000510.1:9785000-10410000 GCA_026261815.1 Monarcha castaneiventris obscurior | reverse complement strand
TTAGAATAGAAAAAGTGTATTTGTTATTAAGTTCAACCTGGTGTTTAATGTTTAATAAAATATATGTGTATAGTTAACATATTAGCTTTTATTCTCTCTGTTGGGCTTCTGTAATGATCTACCAGGATATTGCTGGAAAATTGGCACAAATTAAAGAAAGTTGATACACTCTGGATGGCAAGCATTCAACTAGGCTAAAAGGAAACATACAAGGAGTGATTACAGAGAATTAAAAATATTTAGGGAAATCAGGCATCCACAATCAATTGAAGCAGAGGATGTAAATGTTTCATTTTTCTAGTCACTGGATATATTGCCTCTGCTATTATTGGCTGAAAGAATAAGTAGCTGTAAGTATTAAGTTAAAAAATGTTCGGCCCCAAATCCTTGAAGTTAAGTTCCTTTTCTCCCACTGTCATTAGTGAATGCATAAACTTGAGAGCATAAAATCAAGTGAAAACTGTGATTTTGTTTCTCTAGCACATGATGGTAATGGAAGATATGCTCAAGGACTTTCTGCTGGGAGAACATCTTCTTTTAGTTGGCAATCAGGTGAGTTAAATATTTCTTGCATGGAACAAACTCATTACTTAATAATTAAATATCTGTTTTGCTTCTTTGAAATTGCATTCATTTCTACTGCTGAGGTATTTGACCCTTTTTTAATTCAGCAGTGTCCGGGGGTTTTTATGGGCACATATTTGTGGAAATATAAATGCTGTAAATGTTTTTTATATGGCTGTCAGAGTAAAAAGTCAAGACATTAATCACAGAATATTCTGAGTTGGAAGGGACCCACAAGGATTATCAAAGTACAACTCCTGGTCCTGCACAGGACCATCCCCAAGAATCACACCCTGTGCCTAAGAGTGTTGACCAAACACTTCTTGAACTCTTGTCAAGCCTGACCACTTCCCTGGGAGCCTGTTCCAGTGCCCAAATACCTTCTGGGTGAAAAACCTTTTTCTGATATCCAATCCCCTGACACAGTAATAATTATATGTAACATCATTACCATTAAAATCTTCAGTTAATGGCTTTGGTTATCCTTCTTGACTATGTATCAAACCACTCCTTTAAATCTCCAGTGGTAGGTAAGAGGTATACACTTCAGTATTATCTAAATCTTATTGATAGCTAAATACTAGTTTTCTCTAAAAGAGTTACAGATTTGTATAGTTCTTTGCCTAGTATCTTTGCTGATCAATACTTTATTGGTGAGGTTGATTTTTCCCCCATAAAATAATCTCCCTTTAGTTTAGCTGTCCCTTAGCAAGGATACAGTAATTTCTTCAGCAGATGTTTCTCTTTTTGTTTTGCAATAGTCTTGAGAAAATGTCTAACACAAAGCGCTAGTGATCTAACCAACATGGCAAGGAATATAAATTGCTAATAATTATTAATGTGCATATACTGAAGTATAGTCTCATCTGTTTAACATCCTTGTTATCAACTTGAATTTAAAAAGATGGTGTATTTGAAGCGTCTGTAGACTTTTGATAGATGATGCCAGCTTCTCCAAAAGATTTAATCTATTCATAAATAGAAATTGATCTATTTCATAAACGAAACAAGATGTATTTATTCTATTTCATAAACAGTATTGTCTATGCCTGCTTCCAAGCTGGTATTGAAAATGTTATATAGTACAGATTGCCTGCAGCACCTGCTGTCAAGGAATAGCAGGAGTGGGCTCAACCACAGGAAAATGGAGGCAGGGACAGGGTCCTTAATGGCAACTTTCACAGTCCCTCAGTGCCAAAGCAAGAATAGCAGGTCTGGGGACAACAGCCATGGTCACCCAAGTGCTCAGTGGCTGCCGGACAGGTCCACAGTGAATGAGGCAAGTCTGAGGTCAGGTTGGGAAAACAAGTCAGCAAGTCCAGGCTGGGATCAGCAAGATACAGGGACAAGAACAGCATCAGCACAGTGTGGGTTGGGAGGGAACCAAGGAAAGGGCCTGACTGTAAATGCAGCTCCCAAGGCATGGGGGACAAAAAGAACCCCAACGAGGCAGGAAAAACCATGTCAGAGCTGACTTTCAATACCAACATGCAAAACCGTAGGCGTGGGGAAAGAATTTGTGTAGCCCAGTGGTACAATCAGAGCTCTGACACATGCCTCATTTGGCAGAAAAATTTTGAAGACTATGCAAATACCATTGTTAGGATATAAGGTATTTTTGCAGCAGTTGTATTCTCATCTCTAATAATTTAATGCATGTCACATTTTCTCCCATCTTTTGAGTCTCTAATTGAAGAGAGTGTTAAAAGATTTGACTGGGTTGAAGTGTTGGAGCATACTGCTTTGATTCCAGACATCAGCTCAGCTGTACCATTAAGTTGGAAAATGAGTTGATTTGCTGAGCTTTCTCTTTGGCAAATCAGTAATACAGGTTTTGTTTTTTAATTGCTAGCATACTTCTGAGTGCTTCCAGATTTACTCTTTACGAATTTGTTCCACAGTTTTTATGTGTGACTAAGAAAAGGCCAATAGGCCTTTTCCTTTTGAAATACTATTTTTGAGTTTGAAGTACTGTATTTGCCATTCTGCAGTATTTCAGAACCATTCTTGATTTCTCAGGAATGATCACTAACCATTTAGAAATTCCTTGGCTAATTCCTTAAATATATTACTGTAAATTTGTGCAGCTTGTGATGAATCATGTTCAAGTACTTTAAAAGCAACCATATTACATCAATTGTACTTTCATGCTGTATGTGCAGATACCTCCCCATTGAAGATATTAGACTTTTCATCCATATTTTGTAAAGAAAATTATTAAAAAATAGGATTTTTTTTTTTCTGTTCAGTTGCTTTTATCAGTTCAGGCTGTATAAGAAGCTAGGGTTTTGATTACATGATACATACATCAGTGTGTACCTGTGTTTCCCATTTGGAAGAAATAGATAATGATTTTGAGGAGATACAAAGTACTGTTTTGAGTTCCTTTCTGTTAAATTTCTTGTTAGTGAACAAATGAATCATGGAAATTCAGTGTAATAACTAAAAATTCAAATACTCTGAACCTGGGTATTTCAAAACATATGGCTAGCATCCCTTTGGATGCTTGTGTCATTTCCTAGATATTTAAATGAGTTTGCCTTAAGACATAATTTGGTCCTTCAAAATGGTGACTCTGTAAGTGAGTATCTCCATTCAACTGTGATTAAACGTGCAAGGCTTGACCTGCAGTCTTTCTTTTAGAGTCTGGATTTGGTTTTGGTTGGTTGAATAAATGTGGTTGTCCACCGTTGCCTCTTTCATTTTCATAGCACATGTACACACAGAAAATTCCTGTTAGCTTAAGACCTCTGTCTTTTCAAAGTCTTCTATATAGCTAAAGTTTCTTCTATATAGCTAAGACCTGACTGATGAGAGTCCTTTTACCAAGATTGTTTTCAAGATACAGACTTTGACGATTAGTATCAGTAAATTATAATTCAATTATCTTGGTGGATGTTAGGGACTGGCTTTCTTAATGAAACTGAGGAGAGTTTGAAGACAGGTGTTAGATAGCAGCAGATAGATATTTTTAGAAGTGCTCAGCTTCTGAAGTAAACTACTTTACAACACTCCATTCATGCTTGTTCCCTGGGGCTTATATGGCCCAGGATTTCACAGCGTAAATGTTTTACATTTATGTTTTATGGCTTTGTCCAAATATTTGTTTACAGTGGTTGATGATTTACTTTGGGTGGTAACTGGAATGTGTTTCCATTTCATATACAAACAAACAGGTTTCTTTGAGTTCAATGGATGGATACAAATTTTCAGCTATGAAATAGCTTCCAAGTAAAGGATATGACAGTGCTTTAAGTAAGGGCTTCTGATATTGCTTCCTGAATGAGCCTGTAGTCTGAGTGTGAATGAGACCATCTATGACAACCTGTAGATTTGCAAAGCAGCTTCTTCTTTGGCTGAGAGTAAGAAGCTGCATATTACTCTCACACCAGCAGGCAAAGAACAGCAAGAGCCCCCACTTATTCCAAATGTTGCAGTGACTGTTTACATACTCATTAAATACAGTTCTTGTAGTGGCCTTCGAGTTTCATGAGACAGACTGGAGGAGTGGTTCTTACTACCAAGGAGAATTTTTAGGCTGTATTTTTGTGATATTTTTTCCGATGGACAATGTGCAGTTCATGGATTGGCCACTACTTGGTATCTTTTACTGTCTTCTTGGATTTTCTTTGGCAAATGCAAGAGAAACTATGTTAATAAATAGAATTTGTTTATGTGGAAAACCTTTCACAGCTACTGTGAAAGCAGCTGAAATGGTTTTATTTTGTCTCACAATTTTAAATGTTAAATATAACATTTCCCAAATTGTTTAATTTGGAAGTTATGTAAAGAGATGTGTTGGATGCTTTCACCTTTATTAGGCATAGGTGCAATCTTGGCAACCTTGAGCTGTCTTTGAAGATACCAATCACTGTATTTATAGTTATGTAGGATCTGTGGCTTTCTGGATAGAGAAGGCTCATAACCAGCTCACTTCTGAATTATTTTGTTGCCTTGAAATTCTAAAACACCCAACAGCATGTTAAGCAAAACTGAAGTTATTTTATTTGGCATCACTGTGTTGCCATGATTTATTGAGTGAGTTATTCAGAATTAGAATGAAGAATTCTATGAAGGTGCTAAAAGTTGTAAATAATCTGAAAGAAACTCTGGAAGCACTTGTTAAAAGTGTTGATATGAGCCCACAGTAACTAGGCTATCAGAAATGCATTCATTATGACTACTGTGCCCAGCGGAGGGCTACGAAGGTGATGAGTGGACTGAAGCATCTCTCTTATGAGGACAGGTTGAGGGAGTGGGGCCTATTTAGCTTGGAGAAGGGGATCTTGTCAATGTATACAAATACTTAAGGATGGACATCAAGACAATGGGGCCCAATTCTTTTCACTGGTGCTCAGCGATAGGACAAGAGCAATGGGCACAAACTGAAGCACAGGAAGTTCCATTTGAATATGAGGAGAAACTTCTGTACTGTGAGTGACAGAGCATTGGAACATGCTGCCATGTTCCAAAACCCTCCTGAATGCAATCCTGTGCTACCTGCTGTAGGTGAACCTGCTTTAGCAGGGCAATTGGACTAGATGATCTCCAGAGGTCACTTCCAACCCCAAACATTCTGTGATTAAAAGAACTTAGAAATGTAATGGCCTTCTGGTACATTTGCTAATATATTTACCTGATAGAAGAATGTAATTTCATGCTTTCTGCTGCCTTTCTTTAACTGAGAGATCAACTTACGTGAATTCTTGGGCTCACACTAGGAATTTATTTTATTTTTGAAGAATTTTGTAGGACAAATGATTGAGTTTTTCTTAAAGATATTTAAAATGACGTGCTTGATTAGATCTTTTCTTCTAATATAGTATTTTTATTCCTAACTCATTGTGAAATTGAATTAAGTAGAAACTGAGAGTGTAATAATATCAGTCATCAAAAAACTTGAAATTGCAAATGCTTGGCATTTCAACTTTTCTAGAAAAAAAGGTCTTGTTTTCCTGCTTAAACTTGTTTAAAAATAGACAGTTTCCTCTGCAAGTCAAGAATGTACTATCCTAAACCGATTTTTTATTATTATTGTGAGCATAAAGAAACTGAGCTCCAAATGAGCTAAACTGGGCCAAATACTGTGGTATTTCTTTTCTAGGGAATTAGGTATGACAGTTGTGGAAAAGTCAGAAAATATTTCTCTTTGACTTGGTACAGTCATAACAGTGTGTACACATAGAAGAATAGGCATGCTTTTTAAATGTGTCTTTGCTTACAGTATTGATTTCTTCCTTTACACATTAAACTGAAGAACCAGAATTTTAAAAGAAACAATGAATTTATTTTTCCTTTGGATATTTCTTCTCACAGATTCTTTTCATCATAAACTTTTCATATGCTCCTCTCCATTGGACCACAGTTGTCTTATCTCACTGGAAATATAAAGATTGTATTTAGCCTGACAGGGCTCTGGGTTGAAGGGCTCTGGTTGTACTTAGAAAAAGGCAAAAACTCTACGAGCTTATCTAGAACTAGTCAGAAATGTGTCCAAAGCACTCTGTTCATGATTCCTATCAGGGAATTAAGTTGATTTTTAGTATGAAATTTTCTTCTTTTGCTGTTGCTATAATTTTTGTATGCCCGAGATGATAAATCATAATAAAAAAAATGCGATACTAAACCGCAGAACACTTATTGTTGTAACTGATAAGTATGTAGATTGCAGCTGGGGCAAGGTTTAAAATCACCACTGCTTTTGCACAACTAATTAAGTTTGTTGCTAACATTCAAGCAAGGTAGCAATGATAGGGTTGATTGCAGTGGTCCTCTGGTAGCAATGTCTAGTGTCTGCTGGTGGCGCACCTTCTGCAGTTTTGAAAATGCATTATTCACGTGTGTTCCAAACAGGGCTTCCTAACACCTGGAGTGTGTGAAGTAATTCTGTGTGGGTACTGCTTGTTGCTTTGCTGATACCAGTACATTTTTTTAGAAAACCGGAGATACTTCCTCTGGTCTAAAAATTGCAGCCTCAACCAAAATACATGCATTGCAAATGTCTTTGTTGGCAGAAGCAGATAAGCTGTGGCCATGGAAGGTGGTTTGGTGCCAGACCCAGTGCTAGAAACTGTGCATTATCAAAAGTGTTTTCATTTTCTTTTTTTTCATTATTCAGCCAAAAGTTTCTGTGATAAAGGTAACACTTTCTATGAAGTTAGAAACTGAGAACTTTGACATGAGGGTTCCATATACTAAAATTTTTTGTTGAGTCAAATTTGTCTTTCATTCGCTAATAATGCAATTTTTAAATTAATTATCAAATTAAATTTCCTAAGGTGGAAAAGTGATAAACTGCTTTTTTACCAGTTTCAAAATTTATTTCATTCTTTTGTAATGAAACAGGTGCTCTGCTGTGCACAGCAGCTGGGCTCTGATATGCAGAAGGTGTGATTGCAGTGTTTCAGCCAAAGGGCAATACTGAAGAGCACAACATGGCAACCTCTTTAGCTGCTTCAGTAAGATCTGAAAATCATTTAAAAGAAAATAAAAATGAGGCAACATGGTTTAGATTTTTTTTTTCTGAGAGGCAGACTGTTAATTTCAAAAACTTGGGTCCAGTTCCTTTGGACTATAACTTTATTGACTTTATTTGGGCTGTGCAGGGCTCAAATTTGTCCCACTACTGTCAGATCTGCGTCCTGAATTGCAAAATGCCTGCTGGGACTTGTAATAACCTTGTTTATATTTGAAACTGCAGCTTCTGCTAGGAGATTAAGTCATTTCATCCTTGGTATGAATGACTTACAATGTCAGTTAGAAGGATTTTTAACTAAGGAATTATTTTGCCTTCTAATTGCATAATTTCTTGTTTGTTACTCATTAGTGCAGATATTTACTTCCCATTTTTCTATTTCAGTTGTCCCATATGTCTGATGGAGTAAAAATTGTCTAATATTTGCTTTCTGAAGTATTTTTATTCCGTTCAGCTGAAGCACCAACACAGATGTTCTTTTCTCTCTAATTAACATATGTTTGTATTTCTGTTAAATTAAGTCACTGCAATAGTGTATCTATAAATAGCACACAGCAAGTGTTAATGGCAAACTGGCTTGTCCTCTCAACGTTACCTCAGGCTGCAATAATTGCAAAATTATATGAGATTATGTTCTGAATCCAATCCAAGTTCAACTCAGTCCTTTAGTATGTTCATATGAAAGGCAGTTCAGGTTATTCCTGCTCAAATAGTTTACTGCTAGCTGTGTGGGTGTCCAGAAGATCCAGCTTGATCCTTGGCAGTCAGGGTGAAGGAGGGTGACTTTGTTGCTGTTTTTGTTATTTCTTGTTTCTGAGGTGCCTGTAACTAGAGTTGATTTGGAGGGGGTTTTTTTCCAAAATGTGTTAGCTTTTTCCACATTTCTTGTTCACCTGAATAAGACTACTGCACACATTCTTTATCTCATGGAGATCAGGTGAATTTGGAACAAACCTGCCTTACACTAATGCATAGTACTTAAGGAACAAACTCATCCAAGCTCTTTTTTTTTTTGCAGTTTCCTAGTGGTGCTAAAGAGCCTTCTGAATATCTTTGGTGTCTTCCTTCCTTTCTATTATATTGCCACTTCTCAGTGGAGTATCTGAGACAAAGAGGAGTGGTAACTTGTCATCAAGTAGGAATGTAGAGGGATGGAATCAAAAAGCTTTGACGTGAACTTTGCTCCAGCTACTGTTGCCAGCCAAAGATTTTATGTGGTACACCACAGCCTCTGTGAAGGCACACAATGTACACTCTGAAGCAGTTCAGTCTAGAAGTTGGGCAATGTTAACTTGTTTATAATAGCTAAAACCTGGTGGGATGCCTTTTGGCTTTTAAATACTGAATGCACCTTTTAAAAAATGCATGATGTTCTGAAATTGAAGTATACTTAAAATTAAATAAAAGGAGATATGTGGAGAGTGTGGCGAGATGCACAGATAAAAATGAAGAAGGGATGAGATGTGGTCATGGCACAGCTCCCATTGACTTCACTGGGTTACTTTGGTAACTGTGCTCTTTCCCTTCCTCCACAGTGGCCCTGCACCATGCTTGTGTTCTCTGAGGGTCCTCAGAAGTGAGGTGCTCTGCTCTTAATACACTTGGTGATAACAAGAAATATGCAAAACCAGTTGTTTGCTCCTCTTTCTATTGGAATGGGAGAGCAAGAAAAACACTAGCAGTGTTATTTTATAGTTGGGAAAATATTTTTTGCAGGCATAATTCTAAGAATCTATCATAAACACAAAAACCACATGCGCTTTCAGTTAATGCACATGAAAGCCTTTTTTTTTTTTTTAATTACAGTAGTCCCTTTGTTTAGTATTAAGTATGTTTTACATTGATTCAATATGTTGATCTATTTCATCATCTTTGTACTTGCCACAGCTGGCTGGAGTTCCACTCTGCATTGAAACAGGATACTCAATCTGCTTGGGATGGGTACAGAAACTGTGTGCAGACATCTGCCCAGCCATCTTTAGCTCTCTTAGAAAAGGAAGCTGCTTTCAGCATGGGTGTTTTGTGCTTAACATTAGGAGTATTCCTGTTTATTCATCCATTTATGATTTAAGTATCTGACTGCAAGTAACAGGAAACATACGTGAATAAAACTGTGTGCACCACTAGGGGATTCTTAGCCTGTTTCTGGTTAATGTCTTTTAATGTCTTTGATAAAATTTCTGAACTTGCGTATTTCCCCCCAAATGGGTATGTCCTCTAAGTGCCTGCAAGAACCTGTGAGCACAATTTCATCCCCCTTCACAACAGTGGAGAACTGTTTCAGGTGACAGTTTTCAGAAGCTACTGGTGAAAAGTGTTAAGTGTGTTGCAGCTTCTTACTACACCTATGTAAAGCTGTAGATTCTTCTGAAGAATCAGATGGAAGAAGATTTGTGAGGAGGCGTGTGGCAGAGCACTAAGAGTTGGCTCTTGTGTGTGGGAGTAAAGTCTGCAGTAGAATGTAGGTAGTTCTATTTTTGTCTCCTCTGCAGTAGCTTTTGCTCTGCTCTCAGGGTGAGAACTCTCCTTCTGTGATTTCAACTATTATACATATGTGCCTGATTTTCCATTCTTACAAATGTAGTCAGAGAGACTGTGGTCCCATTTTAAGAAGCTTAAACAGTTTGCAATTCTGCAGCTGGCAGTTACCATCACTCCACTAGAACTTAGAGTCATAAATGTCATAACTTGCAGCTCTGAAGGCTCCTATTCTGATTCACTGCCAAGTGAAACAGATTAGTGAATCTCAAATTGGTTTAATCTAATCTCTTTAATCTTTCTTTGGGTTATATTTATCTTCTTTACACTGGTGTGGACTACTAGATACATGGATGCAATCAATGTGAGAATCTCAGCAGAGGGACAGGGTCTTGTTGAAGTTTTTGGCTTGGCTGTAACTGAGATTTTCTTTCTACTGTTTCTTTTCCTTTTTCTTTGCAACCTTTAGCACTCTCACTGGCATTCTGAGCTTCCAGGTCTGCAGCCACATCCTTGCAGGAGGAATAAGAATTTAATTTCTGCATGTGACTGTCATCTTGGTCTGCACCTATATTAGCATTTCAGACCAGATCTGGAATGTACTTTTGAAGGGAATCTCCTTACTGCAGTTTGATACATACTCATCTCTCTTAGGATGAGAATGAAGTGGAGGATGTTCTCCAGCAGCCCACCTAATTCATGCTCTTTGATAACTCCTTCCCTGGGACCAGGTTAGATCTGGACTAATATACCAGTTCCCAAAATGCTTTTATAGGGCACACCAGGGTGTTGCCAGCACCTAATTCACTGTCATCATTTTGCGCAGCTTGCTAGTGCAGACATCCTGCAATTGAGTTATAGATCAGTTTTGTCTCCAGCTGAATTCGGATTCCATCTGGGTCTGTTTTGGTAACTCCAGTGGAATGGGATCAGCAACTAATATTACCAAGGCTGTGCCCAAATTCCATGTTACAGTTGCAGGATGTTTCCTATGACCACCAAGAATTAGCTTGTCCTCTTAAGTGCAAGACAACTTCCTAGCATTGACGTTGCAATACCTTTGTGAAATAAAAAGGCTGGAAAAACTTGTGTTAGTTAAAGGATGCGCAGCATGTGTGACGTAACTTTAGGGACACAATCCTATTTCTGGTTATTTCTAGTAAGACAGGTAAGTGTTTTGCAAAAATATATAAAATTAAATAGATATAATCAATGTGTGTTCAGAATTTTCTGAAATAGATTGAAGTTGTATTTACCTATAAAGGAGTATGGAGAGTATTTTGACAGTTTTGGAAAGGTATTTTTTCTGTCTCTATAACTTTTAAATATGTACATCTGTATTATGTCTTAATATTATATTTGTTTACTGCAGGGTGTTGGGAAAAACAAGGTTGTTGACAGATTCCTTCACCTTTTAAACAGACCCAGAGAGTATTTACAGCTGCATAGGTAAGACTGTGTTAGATTTCCATGCTTTGTGGTTTTAGTAAAACTTCTCATGTTCTTAAAACTCATGTTTCTGAAGTTTAATGTGTTCTGACTTTTTGAACAAAGACCCCCTGTTACACTAAGTGGCACACAGACCACAGGAATGTGTCTGGAAGAGGCAATAAGCTGACAGGTTGAGGAATGGGTACAAGAATGGGATGCAATCATACTGATATATGAGGAAGTAGAAGTCAAAGTGTGCCGATGTTAACCTTTGTTCAAAAAACTGGTAATATTTTGCTGTCATTTCTGAAGAGATTTCCTAAGCATGAAGTGTCGTGTGAGGAAAAAGTTGTTTGAATATATCACTCATCAGAAAAGAAATATTTTACATAGTAAAGGCTTTTTGGCTTTTTTCCTTTGGCACTTCCACTAAGTGCATGTATTTCTTTCTCACCCATAAAAGTTTGGATAGGAAAATTTCATCACAAGCTAAAAAACAGACTTTAAGACAATAAACCAACTGAAGACAATTCAAAAGCTGAAATAATAGGAAGTTATCTGCCTGCTTTTTGTGACATGAACTCGAAACCAATAAATTGAAATAAGGAATTAATATGTCTGGGAGACTCATTTTCAGTTGAACTGAATCCCATTTCAGCTTCATTCCTAATCTTTATCTCTTTGTCTTCAACTTCCTAGCTTCATCACCCTGTCTCTTTCCATAATCACTGTTTTTTAGAAAGTGCTAATAAAAATGTCTATCTTTGGTATTTTGCCCATTAGCAACATGGTGTCTGTGACACTTTCTCTCTCACTTTCTTGCCCAGCTTTTTGTCTTCAAATGTCTTGTACTTGTATTCCTGATACTTGAATGGCTCTATCTCATTACTTTTCTACTGCTGTTTTCCTTTATTCTACCTCTTCTAGACTTCCATCGCTTCTTTGTGAAATACTGCTTTTGTGACCTCCTGCTTTCAGCTTTGTGTTAACTTTCGTGCTTGGAACAGTCACCCACTCTGTCTGGATGAAACACACTGTCACTTTTGCAATCCCAGTTACGTCACAAAGCACCACAGTATTTCTGTCTTTCTGTGTGTTCTCCAATGAGATGTGATGAAGCAGAACAGTGCTTTAGTGTGAGTTCATACAGCTCAGTTGTATAAGCACCGTGGTTGGGGTGTTCATGGGGCTGTAGAATGTATGAATTACAGCATGCTAGTTGATGCATCACTAGGAAGAAAAAGTGTGCATTTATTGTCTTGCCAATACAGTGTTCTATAGTCTCTGTAAGGTACTGCTTATGATTGCAGGGTTTAGAGATAAGTTGAAGTAGAAAACGAAGCAGAAAATTATGAGCAGTCCTATGCAGTTTTACAAAAATAATTCATAAATATAGGAAAATCAGAAATTTCTATTTCCTGGGTAGCATTTTGAAATACTATGTGAAGAACTCAGGCTATATAATATTTTGGTTAAACTTTACAGGGTGTTTAAACAAGGATTACAGTATTGTTAGTACACTCTTCCGGATTGCAAAACAAAGTAAGGCCAAGTTTACAAAAATCCTGAACAGTTCTCTAGTAAGCTTTTACATACTTTGTAGGGGAAATTCAATCATTAGCTTATGGCTTAGCTGTACTATATTAGAAAATATTCTAGAATGTGCACTACATCTTTGATAGCCCTGTATATTCCTTCAGATTTCCTAGCTACCTACCATAAATACCTTTAAGCATGCCAAGGAAAGTATTTCTAAATATATTGCTTTTAATGGTGCTTGTATATCTGAATTACAGATTTTGACAAATTGGTTAGGGTGAGGTTTTTTTGTAGGTTTGGAGGTTTTTTTACTGTCTTGATGAAAGAGTGTAAGGAGTTCTGTTGCTCTAACTCTACATGTGTATTTACCTTAGAGGCAATAAACTATTACGAGGAGTAATTTTAAAATCTCACATTTTATGTCTTGTACTTCAAGATGATGAGAGGAGATAAAAGAAAGAAAAAGGAGTGTGTTTTTCCTTAAACTTTCTTTCTGACATCTGTATTTACTTGCTGTGCAACTGATTCACATGGGAAGGGTCAGCCTGACCTAAAGGTTTTGATTGCTTATGGAGGTTATAAATCTTTCTCTAAACCTTTCATATAGCACCTCATTGGAAAGTTTTATATTCCTGAAATTTGTAAGTCTTATAAATCATTTTGGTACCATAAAGCAGAAAATCTTAATGGAAGGAAGCTGCAATTAGATTCAATAATGACAGAAATTAAGAAAAATGTGTGCTTAGAAATTATTCAAAAAGTTGGCTGGTTCCTCTTGTGTACTTCCTAATATTAGGAGCTGATCAGGAGTTGACCAGCTTTCTCATTGCATTAATTGTGGGGTTATGGAAACAGGTAGTATGGCATAGGCTCAGCACAGCCTCTTCCTAGGACTGCACTTACGAAGAATTTTGCTGCTTTTCTGTAAGAAGGAAGAACTTTTGTCTGCCAGGTTTTCTCTATCACTCCTTTCCTACAAGAGTAAGTTTCAGCAGAGAAATCCTAAATTTTGTTTACCCTCCTGCTTTGGTTGTCTCCATTTTGTTCACCCAGGACACTGGCTACATTTTACAGAATAAACAACAGCTTTACCTTGTCTAATATTAAAGAACTTCTAAGAGTTCTTTATAGAAATTAAACATGTACTGTTTTTACAGCCAGTAACTAAGAAACTGTAAGAAAATTTGATCTCTCCAAGTTAATGTAACAGAATCAAGTATTTGTGTTGCTCCTAAATTAGTGAACTCTGGAAAGCCTCATTATTTTACAAACCTTTCTGTTACTACTTTTGCTATCTCTCCTGTGAGTGATGTGGAAAGAATTTTCCAGTGGTTCTACACAAAAAAACTAAAGTTAAATTTGGTAGACTAAATTAGTATTTCATTAAATCAGGGAAATAATTTTCATGGAAACCGATGATCATAGAATCATAGAATATCCTGAGTTGGAAGGGAACCACAAAGTTCATCAAAGTCCAACTCCCGGCCCTGCACAGCACCATCCCCAAGAGTCACACCATGTGCCCAAGAGCATTGTCCAAATTCTTCTTGAAGAGGACACGCTGTGACCACTCCCCAGGGGAGCCTGTTCCAGTGCCCAAACACCCTCTGGGTGAAGAGCCTTTTCCTGATATCCAACTTAAACCTCCCCTAACACAACCTCAGGCCATTCCCTTGGTCCTGTCACTGGGTATCACAAGGAAGAGTTCCGTGCCTGCCCCTCTGCTTCCCCTCAAGAGGATATCTTGCTTTATTATTCATTACTGTGTGGTTTTTTTATTATATCTTGCTTTTTTTATTCCTCATGACACTATCTTGCTTTGAATTACAAAGTTTCTAAAACCAAGAAGATTGCACAGAAAGAAAAAGAAAAAAAAAAACTTTAGAGAAGACTCAGGCAAGAATATATGCCCTGTTAAGACTGTAAAATTCTTCTTAGCACTGATGAGATAAGTATAAAACTGTAAGCTCCCAGCTCTCCTACATAAAAATGTCAGAAGAGAGTATCATGGACTTTAAATTGTTGTCTCCTTTGATGTGATCAAAGAAAAAAAAGATTAATTTTTCTTCTCTTATCATCAAATTAGTAACTAATTGCACACAAAGAATGGTTATGCTGGAGTAAGATGTTCTTTATCTGTCATTTAAACATTTAAGTTTGCATCTATTTGAAATTAAGTCATACTCTCAGGCTGTTTGTAATATTTCAATTAGAATGATTTCCTTGCAGTTACTATTTTTGTGTTGACTTATATTAGAGAACTACAGCATTTATCCTTTTGTTTTCAGTGCAAGCTTGATCTGTTATTCCAGTTTGGGGGTTTTGGAAGGAATTTTTGGTTTTGTGGGGGTTTTGTGGTTTATTTTGATTGTGAAGAGACTTCTGATAGAAAGTTTCCTAAAAGCCTAGGTTCTGACTAGTAAGGTGTAAACTTTAGTGACACAATTTTTGTGGTAGTTTCTGGTGGTATTGATGCCTTTTCTTGGTCTTAAAATCAAGATGCTAACATGGTTAGAAGGGAAAAAGGGATTTTACCTTTGTATTTATTTTAAGTATCATTAGGTGCACTACATCCAGGTCGAATGCACCTTATGCACACCACAAAATCCCCCCCCCAAAAGATCTGGTATAACATTATAGGTTTTACTAATTAGCATATCTATCATAAATTCCCAAAATTACCATAATATCAGTGAGAGGCTAGAATGAGCCCCCCTCCCCAAGGAACCTTCCCCTGGATGGTTCTATCTTAGTTTACAAAGTGTGTTCTGGAGAGGACCCTGGGGCCTGGGGAATTCTGATCCCTAACTACAAAACCTCTAAAATGTTTCGTTTCTTAGCTTAACAAACAAGTCCAAGAATGTAGGCAAAAAGCACTAAGAATACAGAAGTTGTAAAAAGGCATAACAGGGGTATAAAAGAAAAGGCAAAAAATCATCATGGCATCAGTATAAATAAGGTTCTAAATGTGTAGGCATATGGATTAATATATATGCATCAAGTTTTTGGAGTCATATGTTGTTATCTGATCTTAGAATTCATCAAAATACACTGCTATGCTTTAATCAAAAGTGTAAAAAAATGAAAAAATGTTACGTGTAATTTATTCTGATATACTAATTTAGGCAACTAAAAACAACTGGAAAAATACTGGGGAGGTCACACAGTGTCACCTCAAGACCTGTGAAAGCTGCAATCTCTGTTCTCCTAGTGCTGGATTTGCTTTAACTCACATAGCTAAAAAGAGCGACTGATAACATGAAATCTCTGAAATTATCATCTGCCATCATGAGTTGTGCTCCTAATTGCTCTGATAGCAAACAAAATCTTCTCTGTCTTGATAGTCCCTTTACAAAAAATCAATTGCAGAAAGAACATCTGTGTTCTAAGAAACACGTTTGCTAGGTTCAGGAAGGCATGGCATTCATTTTTCTTGTCAAAAACTTTTCTTTTAAGTTTGGTATACATTGCACTCCTTGATTTTTTGAGATATTCAAAACCTGGACATTGGACATTACCTTGAGTACTTTGACTCAGGTGACCCTGCTTTATGACTAGATGGACTCGACCTCCAGAGGTGCCTTCCAACCTCAACCACTCTGATTCTGTGATTTAGCAACAATTTCTGCAAGGTAGCAGCTGGATGACCCCAGCTAGCTTTTGTTCTAGGGATGTTGTAGTAACGTGTCTTACAAAAAGAAAAAAGTTAAAGTGAGTTTATCTTATCTTCATAAAATTATATAATCCAGCAGTGGTTGTTGGATGTGGGGAGACCATTTGCACTGTCCTTAGCTGATGCTCAAATGTGTCAGTAGGAACAGTAGTTAAAGTTGTGGAAATTAGGAAACAGCTTCAGGCTCAACATTGTTTTCAGAAAACAGCGTGTAATGAGATTAAATTGGATAACTTCTAGATCATTTATTTATTGTTATGATGTGCATGTAAATAATGAGTGGTTATTAAGCAGAAGTTTCTCAGATATGTTTCCAGTTTCATGCTGTGTTGGCCACAGATTAGCTGTAGGAAACAAAATTTGGAGCCCACAATCTCCTCTGCAGACTGTCTATAACAGGCATTCCTCTATACATTTGAAAATGTCCAGGAATAAAGAGTACTGATCCTTTTCTGTTGCAATGGGACCTTGGTTACTCTTAGCTAGTGGGAGAACTGGATCCCTCCCCTGAGCTGCTGCAGATGTGGCCACTGAAGTCATGATAAGTAAAGCGAGTCAGCTTCAACTCTAATGCATTATTTTCAGTATGTAGATCTGCATAAGAACATCACCATCACTTACAGAAATAGAAGCTTTTGATGAGTAGACTGCAGTGTAATCTACATCAATAATTTATTGATGGCTATGAATGGATTTTCTGCTGCTCAAAACCTCAGTGGATCTGCAGTGAAATTATTAGTTCTGTCCCATTGTTCTCCTTCTGTGTATCAAGAAAATAATCTTCTAGGAAATTATTTTATTGTGAAAAAAGAGAATGAGTCCTTATAGAGTCATATGACAAAAAAAAGGGAATATTTTTTAGTGTATGAGGGTTCTCTATGAATTAAAAAAAGTTAGAACAGCTTGTAAATATCATGTGATGCCTTTTCATGAAAATAGAGAATGTAGGAAGTTTTCTTCTTTAGCTTTTGATAAAACAGGTTTTACCCCTAAATTAGCCATGTTAAGTCTTAGTTCTCCATGTGATACCTTTTCTTACAAGTTGAGATAACTTATTTTTCTATGCATTGACGTATACGCTAAAGCAATTTGTTGTAAATGTGATGTTTGACGCTGTCAATGGAATACCAACTGCTGTAGAAATTCTGTTTTGTATCTGATGATCTTACTGTTCTCTTACAAGATACCACACTACCTTATTCTGTGTGTCCCAATACATTTCATTTCAAAGAATTTGCTTATCACATCTTGATTTGATATCACATCTTCCTGTCAGAGTTACTATATTTGTTCTATTGTTGATGATTGAAAAATGTGATACAGAGTTCATTTAAAAAATCTATTACATTTTGTGTTGTACCTTTTCTAGTTTCCTAATAAATTATAGTAATCTGATGATCTTTTTTTCCAAAACTTACCTGAGTTTGCATATGTTATCCTTTTCAAAATAAACGTAATTTTGCTGTGATCTTTAACAATCAAATTAATGGGAAGTTTAGGGTAGGAAAATGAGCTTATAATGTCCCTACAAGCAATACTTACTACAAACTGTCCATTAATCTTTAGGCCTTAATTTTCTTTCCCTTTTTCAGCACATGTAATCAGTATAAAATCTAATTATCTGTTTCCCCTATTGAAATAATTTAAAACTACCCTTTCAGCTTTATTGACTTCAGATTTTTTAAATTCTAATTTAAAAAGTTGTTTCAGAAGAAACAGCTTCCTTTGCCAAAGACACAGGTGGATACTAGAATTATAGTGTACTTGTTCTCAAAATTGCATTTCATTATCATCTTCTGAAAGAATATAGGATCACATGAAATAATTGAAATGCTGATATAGCTCTTCAGGTCTGTTTTTAAAAATGAACAATATAGAAAAGCTATCTTTGTAGTGGGCTATTGAAGGAAGTGTTCTGTAGCTGCACTGGTTTATTTCAGTTGAACACAGCAAACAGGCGGGGGTTGTTGTGTTTTTGTTTGTTGGCAGCCACAAAACAAAAGTCTAGGTAGTTTTTCCTCATGATTCATGAGTCATGAATGTTTAGATTATTTTCTTTAATGTTGTACTTTATAGTGTGTGCTTTATTCTTTATGTAGCTCATGTTTGGAAAGAAGTGATGACACATTTTTGTCATGAAGATTTATGTTGTGAAGCACTGAGTGTATTGACTATATAATAGGTGTCTTTATGGTTTTTTACTTGTTTTTAGCTGTTTTCTTAAATACATTTTCAGTCAATACAGGGTTGCAATGCAAAGCTTCCAAGATTTCATGCCAGCCAATGGTCCCTGTTTCCAGTGTTAGCTTTTCATAAACTGCCTGACTAGCTCGGCTATTGTCAGATTCTAGGTGTTAGAAAGCTACTTCATTTGTCTTTTTGTCAGAATTGAATTCAGCTTTAATATCCTGCTGCATGGCTGTTATGGAGAAATAGCTCAGGTTAGAAGACACTGTTTTTTCATTTTCCTCTAAAGCGGAAGTAAGAGTTTCTCACTCTTTACTCAATTAAATGTATTCTTACAAACAATAAGGGAGGCTGCATGGTGTCACGTTTCCCCATTTGTGGATTTTCCAATTAGGGTGAGTGAATTTTGCATCTTGTTTTGGCAGATGGATCACATGTAAGTAATTGTGTAACTTCAGATTTAAGCATATAACATGAATTAAACATAATTCCCTTTGACCTTTCTTCTGCCACCTGCAGTCATACTGAGTAATGAGTACCTTTGTAGTCCAAATAATTTCTTGCATTTTAAACAAACTTATGTCCTGCTGAGTAGCTGTCACAGCCTAGCAGGAAAAAAAAAACCAGTGGATTTAATTATCAGTGCATACAGATAAGTCAAAAAGGCTTTGCTGGGTCATTTTTAACAGAGCAATGAGACATCTGGATGGCTTTTCACATATTTCAGAATTTCCTAAACATAGCAGTCAGATCATGCAATGCAATGGCTCTGTGATGGGTTGGCTAAAGAAATTAATTTGTAAATGTCAAAAGCATGCGGATTGATTCTTTGTGTTGAGATTGCCTGCTCTTCATCAGGATAATCCATGAGTGGATTAACTAACCAATTAACAGCTTCAAATGGCCTTTGGACTAATTATTTTTCAAATACTCTTTAAAATTAGGTCACAGCAGATGGGTATATTCAGGTCTGATTGACATGCAGTTGAGGAGATATATCTGTGTACATAGGTATTTAGATAATAGATGCCTCACAGAAATGAAGAACAATTTCTAGAGCATACATTCTACATCTCTGCTTTTTCCTTTCAACTACCATGAAGTTTCATTTGGTGAATGAGAAGAAGGCCAAACCTGAGCTTGGTTTATGTAACCTTGTTACCAAGAGCAGGGACCCCTAAAACACCAGGTTGCCTTGCACAGATAATCTCTTACCCTTTTAGCCTCAGTGTAAGTACGTACAGAAGCCAGGACTGTATTCTTCTGCACTTGTCAAGACGGAGTAATTTCAGGGAATGTGAGGGTTTGTGATGTTAGCTGGGGCCCTGACACTGTGTCCTGTATTTGGGCATAAGCCTTCCTGGGGACTCAAATCTTAAAATAAAGCATTGGAATACCTTTTGTTAAACTAGATGATAACATCTGACTTCCTGAGGTTGATGGAAATTTCTCCTGGCTCAGTTCATAGTTCTTCTCCAGAAGAAAGGCATTGCTGTCAATGAAGCAGAAGCTGTCACAGTGGTATGTTTGAGTCAGTCTGCAGACCTCAGAAATAGCTGCCTTTAGCATAAATAATGCAGCAGTAGCAAAACATAAATAAAAGACAGTGATATGAGCTAATAAAAAACATGAGAAGAATTCTCAAAGTCCTACTATGAATTGAGTGATACTGTCAGAGTTGCTGTATTTCAGTAATAATTTTTTTTTCTTCCTTTTTTTTTTTTAATGGACCACTTGTGAGAAGGCTTCCTCAATAAAAATAAAAGTACAATCTTAAGAAAGACATTAGTGAGCTTTTGTATTTTTCTTTTACAATCAGGTGAAGACAAAATTGGTTCAGTTGAGTAAGATGACAGTTTGTCAGACAGTTTTTGTTACTCACTTCTACATTCCTACGTTCTTGCTTCTTTGTGTCAGACCTATTTTTATCTTGGGTGCTAAATGTGATTAAATTAGGAGGTTTTGGTATTCATGTCTTTGTTAGAGGCTGTTAGTTAATATTAAGGTGGTATTATTACTAAGTGAAAATGAATTGGAGTTTTTAGTTCCTTTGCTGTGGGAATTTTGAGTGCCAGACATATTTTATGTTTAGGAAATGCTGCTTGCTGTGTTGTTCAAAAATATTTCAGACTTGGTGTATTTTTATCTTTCTATATTTCAGTGTCTTTACATTTACGTAATTCATTACAAAATGGAAATTTAAGAAAAAACCCTAAGGAGACAATTTATTTTTAACCATTCTTTACTATGTTTGGGTCATGTTAGGTTTCTGAAGAACAGAAATTAATGATTTGTAAGTGTACAGCATATGAATCTGAAAGGAAAATAGCATTAATCTGTAATAACCCTTGTAAAATCATTCTTATATACATGTCTGAATGTAATAGCCTAAGCAAATACAGGAGTTTTGCATACACTTAAGTTATCAAGCCAGTGGAATTAATATTTGACTTATATTTAACTTCTGTAATACAGTGCAAATGCCCCAATATATTTCCTTAAATATTAAGGCTGAATATCAAGAAAGTAGAAGAAAGATAAAATAAGAAAAAAAATGAGAAGATAGATGTCAATTTTTATTTCAGTTTGTTACTTCCGTATTTTTTCTGATTATGCTACTTTTGTAATAGCACCTAAACGAACTATAAACTTTTTTAATGTTTATTTTCCCCCAAAATATGTCAATTCTCTCTTCTCTGAAGAATGAGATCATCCTAAGGATTTGTGTGGGCTGCTGGTTATTATAGAATACTAAGCACAATTTAGTATTCCATATTAGGGGGTTTTAAGTAATCTCTGCAGAGCCAGAGGATTAACTTGTTAGCTCAGCAAACATAAAATAAACTGTTTCTTAATACAGTAAAACATTTTTGACATTTTTGTCTTTTCTTACGTCATCACCTGTGACCATCCACAGCACCACTAGAGATCTTCATTTCCTGATGTGTTCTGTTCAGTTTATTGTTTTTCATGCATTAGCTCCTAAGTGCAAATTTATGATCTGTAATTCATCTTCCTTTACATTGTTCTTGGTCTGTGCTTTCCTTGGATCCTCTCATTTTCTCACCTTTCTGTTACTTTAAAGAGATTGCAGTTCAAATTTGACAAATTTTTCCCCTTTTTATCTTGTATAAATTCCTCAGAACATTTTTCCATGAGTTATTTCTGACTAATTAGTACCTGTGACTGTGACCTTCATATACTCTAGCATTTGGTTTACACATTTTAAAATTCTTCTGCAGCTGTATAGGCTTGAACCAGAAATGTTAACTGATAGGGGAGGTAGGCTGATACATACAGTATGAGAATTTAGTCCCTAAATAGCGTGTGTTCAAGAAACAAAAATCACTTGTTTGTTGTTATTTTTGAATCCACTATTGATTTCTCTGCCCTGCCTATAAATTGGTTAGACAAACAGGATGACAGTAGAAGCTTTGTTTTTGTGTCGATGGTAGGATTTCTAAGATAATAGATTAGTGCTACTGCTTATTTCAGTGATTTAAAAAAATTATATGTTGCAAGTGACTACAATGTTAATATAACTATTTGGGGCAGGGTTGCCTGCTTGTGACAGTCAGCATTTGATGGGGTTAAATGGAGTGAAGGTGGTCCCGGCTTTGTAACCTTTCCCTTCCCAGATTAAAGTTCAGATCAAGTAGCCAAACATTAGAAGTCTCTCTTTCTGCCCTCTGCTTTATCCCCACACATGGAAACTGTGAGATAAATCAATTGTGGGCTTAAAGCTAAGCAAGAAATTATTAGTTATTAGGGACAGAAATCCTGCTGACAGCAGTTTTAAATAAAGGAAGTGTGCAAGTTATGCTCTCAGTTTAAAACTGTAATTGGAAGCTGGCCACTTAGTAGCGTGCTGCAAACAGTACTGTTTGATTTCCTGTACCCATGGAGCTTATCAGAATTGTTGGTTTTTTACAAGGTGTTGGAAAATTAAAGATAGAACTAAGTAGATATTTGGAAGAGTGAGTCAGCTTGGTTTAAGCAAACAGTTTTGTTACAGCATGGCTGTGAATGGTAAGAGATTTTTGTTGCATCAAATGTTACATACAGTGCAGAGGTTACCAACCTTGCTGATGGACCAGTGTGTGGGTCTCAAGCAGCGTTAAGTGAGGCTCTCCTGAGGGGTTTTGTCCTGTGATCAGCCCATCATTCTTTTGACACAGAGTAATCCAAATTTTGAAATACTGAAGGAAAGGGATGGTATAGCCTACTGGCCCTAAGAATGAATTTCCTGTTACCCATGAAACTGTGGGAGTCATGGAGACCTTCTGTAATGACCCACCTCTTGCTCCTTGGTCCCTCTGAGCCCCAAAGTAAATGGGATTGGTTATACAGATCTTGAAAAAGGTCTGGGCAAGTATTTTATACAATCAGGAGGGGTTTTCCCTAGGTTATGGACAGCATTTATGTAGGTGAATCCATTGTGGTGAAGTCTGTTGCTTCACCTTTCTGAATTGCAACTGTTTTTTATTTATCTGTACATTCAGTGGTGGTTGAAATAGATGAAAATGGTGAAGATTAAGAAATATTCTCATTGCAGGTTCTAATTAGCCCTATTTTAAATTTGAAAAAAAATCAGTTGAGCAAGTCAAACACAAAATTTCAAGAAGAAACTGTGCTACTAAAGCCTCTGTGCCATCTAAGAACTTATACTGTTCATGATATAAAATGTAGCAAGCCAGTAGGGCTTAGATAGAACTAAAAATAATTGATTTTTAGAATTCCATGATTGGTAGTTGGATTTGTCTCTTTGTTTGTTTGTAGGTTTTTTTGCATGATTATATGTGGAAAAGAAAAGCTAAAACAGTAACAATTCCCGTTTGTCACATAAATAACAGTTTCGGTATACTTAACTAGAAATAGTAACATCAATAATGTGCCTACATACAAAAGATACTGATTCTTTTCTCAGTGATTTTTTTTTCAGGGTTTATGAGAAATGGAGAACTGCTGTGAAAGTCCTGGCAGAAGCAGGGATACTCACATTTGACCACTAAGCTGGCACACTGTTGTTCCCAGTTATTCAAGTGTTCTAAAAAAAGATATTTTTTCCTCTTAGAAAAAAAGAGTATTCAGTTTTTCATTTATGCATTTTCCATTTTATTGTAACTGGAATTCGTGTGTATTTTTAATTAATACTGTCTGCTTTTCCACATTTCAGGGATACCACTGTACAAAGCCTTACCCTACAACCTTCTGTAAAGGATGGTCTTATTATATATGAGGATTCACCACTGGTCAGTAGTAGCATTTGGATTTTGTATTTGGAAATGTTTTTGATTTAAAATTTAAAATGTTCGTGATTTGATTTTTCATGGCATAGTGAGCGAGCATGGTAACAAACATGACATTAACTTTTATTTGGTCACATTTGTCACATTTGCTGTGCCAGATGTCATTAAGATGATAATCTTGGGAGTCTCCACACTCAAAATGAGTATGGAAAATAATTTAGTATTAACCTGACACATTCTAACCAGTAGAGTGGTATTTTCCTCCTTCTCCTCTGTAGCACCTCACACCTATATGCTAACTTGGGCTCCAAACAGCTGGTGCAGACATTCTTTAGTTCTTTCAGCTACATGTTGACAGTCTAGATGCAAACTGGCTTTGCACTCCTCTGTCTGCACTTCAAGCCATTCACAGTCGGGCTGCTCACTTCCCTCCCTGGAACACCCCTGTCCATCCCTATCCAGAAAAATGGAAACACCCTTTCTTGTCTCACATGCCTCCTCTTCCTTCTACTGTGGTTTGGTCACAGCTTATCCCTGTTCTGAGTCCCTTTCTTGTCTCAGTGCCACCGAGGTGTCAGTGCTACTCACTGAGAAATCAGTAATGCAGCTCCTTGTAGGGTTTTTGGGTGGTAATGATGTTATGATTTTTTTCCTCTTCTAGGTGAAAGCAGTGAAGTTTGGACATATTTTGGTAATTGATGAGGCGGACAAAGCACCAACAAATGTCACCTGTATCTTAAAAACTTTAGTAGAAAGTGGGGAAATGGTTTTGTCAGATGGAAGGCGAATTGTTGCCAGTAAGTAGAGTGAAAGCATTTTATCATTTACAGTAAAATGTGAAATGTTGCTGGTTTTCAGCAATTACATTGCTCAGCAGAGACACAAAACAGTCCAAATGGATAAATTGTTTGTTGCTAAAAAGTTAACAATTAAAGAATTTACAGTCATTTTCTTTACTACTCTTGCAATAACCACAAAAGTTTTCTTAAATTAGCATTCTTGTGAAGTTTACTGAAATATAAAAAAAACCCCTAAACCCGTCAAAGTGGAACTTGACCTCTGCTTCTCATTCACCATAAGAAATAAAGATCTAGTTGACAAAATTATGATCTTAGTTAGGCCCATCTAGACAGTTGGGGATCATCAGGTCTAGAATGAAGAAATGAGTGTACCTAGGCTCAAATTGTTAGGGGTTTTATCTAATCAAGTATTGCATATGCTTACTTGATTATATGCTGACTTCATTATTTAAATATGTCCTGCGGGATGAGAGTATCTATAATTTGATGGAATTTAATTCATCTGAATTTCAGGAAATAAATATTTTTCATTATTTTTTGAAAAAAGACCATGTTTGAAATGCTGTCTTGATGCTACTAGACACTATACTTTATGCAATTAGTTTCATTTTAAAAATATTGGGAATAGTGTTTGAGTGCAGCAATCATTCAACACTCACATGGCACACCTGAGTTTTGCTTGTCATTATAAACTCTAGGTGGGCTTATTCTAAAATACTTTGCTAGCCAGTCCTAATTATTACTGTCATTTTTAGGGGCACTTAAGGGATTCCCAAACACCATGTGCCACTGGAATCATGCTGAAAGGGAGCAAGGTTCTGAATGGGGCCAGTCTGAGTAGTTTTGGAGAACCAAAGTCTTCTCATCTGTTAAATAATGTATCTCTGGCATCTCACAAATTTTTGTAGTAACCAGGAGGAATGCCAGTCCTGCCTTCCCAGATTAAATAATGTCAGACCTATATAAAAAACACATTTTATTCACCATTGGCTTCACCATTTTAGTGAAATTAAATATAAAGGGGACAGGTAGTCTTCACCCCAAGAACAGTGAATGCATTTTTATGTTTTTTCAATTAAACACTTCGGTTAAATTTTTGTGAAACAAACTATGAAACTTTAAAATGAAACCTAGAAAACTCAGTTGAACAACATGTAAGAAGCTATTGAGTCTTTTTTTGTAACTGTTCTTCTAATTCTAAGAACATAATCAAATTAGAAGAATTTTTCTTCTAATTCTTAGAATTCTTCATCTAATCTAATTATGTTCATTCATCCAGTATTGCAAAGCTTAAATATGCAAGTAATACATTTTATTTCTTTTCCAGATCATGCTCATGTAGAGGGGAGAGAAAATGTAATAGTTATTCATCCTGATTTTAGAATGATAGTTCTGGCAAATAGGCCTGGATTTCCTTTCTTGGGTAATGACTTTTTTGGCACATTAGGTAAGTGATTCATACTAAATTATGATCTTTAATAGACTTGACTAATAGAATATCTGTCTTTATTAATTAGATTTCATGAGGAGAAGGGGCCCTTATGCATACTGATACTTTGTTTCACGTAAGACACTAAGACTTTCATGTAGATTTACATATCTTAATAAAAGTGCCCAAACTTGCCCTGAAGGGAAAAGCTGTATGTATGTGATCATCTGTATTAAAACTATTTTTTTTTTATGGGGTCTGGACACACATTGCAGACACAAGGTTATGGGAAATCTTTGTTAATGAGTGTATGTAGTACACAAATGCAGCAAACAAATTAACTGTGAGCTTGGCACCTGACATCTCTCTCAGCTGCTCACTATTTTTTTCCCCATATCAAACAAGTCACAGCTCAGGTGCTGTCCTGTTTGGTGTAAGAGATGGTAGCTTGATAGGTGGCTCTTCTCTTTCCTTTCAGCAGTAAAGGCTAGTGCATTTTTTACTGCTAGCACTGTGCTACCTCTTTCTTAATCCTTATTTGCCTCTCCATGCATATGGCCAGCTATGATAGCCTCAGTAAAATACATATATTTGTCAAGATGCTGAATTCATCTCAGGGTCAGGTAAGGCTGTCCAAATTTCACATCAACGATTTTCATATCAACAGAAGCTTTATTTTGGAAAGCTCTTGGTAGGTCCCAGAAATTCTTTGTGTCAGTAAAGATCCCCTAGAGCTTCATCTCACAGCAAAAACAAGAATTTAAGTTGCATGGTGGCAAGTGGTAAAGAATCCATTGGCCTATATAGTCCAGTGTTAGTCTAAGTGAGCCTCTGGCAAGGTTTTGGCAGTGTTATTACATGATGGCTGTGAACTGAATACCCTCCAGACTCCACTGACTGTATTATCTTTGTTAGCTTGGCCATTTATGTGCAGGAACCTTAATTTTTGTGATTTTACCTGTTAACTTTGGCCATAATTCTTATTCTGTAACCAATAACATACTCAAAAAAGCAGGTGCAAACCAAATTCCATATTACCTAGTAGTTCTTTGTTTTTCAGGTGAGTCATGAATGGACATTCCAGGTCTGAAATTCATTGGCTCTAAATTTCACCAAGCTATGTTGCCCCAAGAGAATTTATTGTAGTGCATTTCTTTTTCATACCCTAATTTCCTTCCTTACATGGACACTTTCAACAAAACTGAGCATCCCAGTGTTACTGCTTTTGACACACATGGTGGAGGTGTGGTTGAGATTTTGGGATTCTTCATTGATACTGTTTTTCCAGCTTAGGGTCTCTTCTGCTTTTAATCCAAGTCCTTTTTCTGCAGGATCTGATCATGCTCCTGCAAAGTTTGAACAACTGTTCAGAGACTTTCTATGAATAAAGTCAATTTATAGATTGTATTTTTGGGATCAATATAATGCCAATGTATGGAAAGAATATCTTGCCAAATTTCTTACCATACTTCAAGACAGTCAGGGAGAAAAGATAAGATAAATTCAGTATTTCCTCTAGACCTCTTAACTGGGTTTGCATTAGGGCCTTCCTGCATTTCAAAATTTCCCTGCATTATCTGGTGTTTTGAAGGGGTTCACAAATAGGTTCCATTCAACCAGTTACGTTTCCTTAAAATCTTTTTTCTCTTATTTTTTTCTGCATTCATTTGACTTGTGTTTCTTCTTGAAGTTAATTTCTCCATCATGATATCAGCTTCATTAAAATGACAGGAGAGACCTCTGTGTTTGCAGGAACCTCAATGTTTTTCATAGCTTATACTTCACATTTTTCACAGTTTTAACAACTTGGTAGTCAGCACTCTTTTGAGTCATACCTTTTCTATTAAAGGTGCAGTATTAAACTTAAAGGGGCTGTTGTGATGCTACTTCTTCAGAAATTACTTAACTTCATGCTGTTTTTTTTTTTCTTTGTAGGGGACATTTTTAGTTGCCATGCTGTTGATAATCCCAAACCACAGTCAGAACTGGCAATGCTTAAACAATACGGTCCTGATGTTCCAGAGCCAATTCTGCAGAAACTGGTGGCTGCATTTGGAGAGCTCAGGAGCTTAGCTGACCAAGGAATTATTAACTATCCCTATTCAACTAGAGAAGTTGTGAACATTGTAAAACATTTACAGGTACAGTACATCAGATTTAGTTGGAAACTTGAGTTCATCAATGCTAATTTTTTAATGCCTGAAAGTTTTAGAAAAAAGATGCCATTACTGTTCATGCATTTTTATTTAATTCTTATGAAACATTTTACATTTTGAAAGAACCATAATATTCAGATGTTCAGATAGTCTGAGGGTAAGGATCACAGATGTACACGGGCAGATATTTTTTTCCTGCGTATTTATTTTTAGATAGAAAAAAACCCTGTGAGTCTGTTTTTCTACTGTCAGAGGAAAAAATCACATACTGTGAATACAGTGTGCAATGTTCGTACTGGCCCTCATTATAAAATTCCTTATTCAACATACAATACTTACAGGACAGTGCAGCTGTTCATTTTATTCTGCTACAGAATTTGTGGGTTTAATCCTTTCCTATGAAAAAACAAGTTCCTGCCTCATAACAGTAATGCATCATTGGTGGATTTTTTTTCTAAGGAAAATGCTAGATGGGTAACAATTCCTCAAGGGAATATGTAGGATTCGTGATTACTTCCTACACACATTTCACTGTAAAATTGTGATTTCTGATTTAATGATGATCAGGTTTTTTAAATATTACAGTAAAGTCTGACTTTTGTCTTTATAAATTGAAGGATGTTTTTTGCCTGAAGTATTTGAAATATGAAGTGTCTTAATGCTCTTTGAAATAGCAGTGCTTTTATTTTGTTCTGTTTATAATCATAAAATTTGTAATTTGTTCATTTGTAGACCATTTCTTGAGTTATTGAATCCTAAATTTAAAAAAAAAGTGGAAATTAATGTTATTAATACAATTAGAATGTAATTTCTCGCAAATTTTGACCTACTGTTCCGTGTTTTATACTGCATAGTATAGCAGGGTTGCATGATAAGTTTTGTGTTTATGGTCATGAACATATTCAGAAACATTCAACCATACACACAGACATTCAGATCCTGCAGGTTGGAATTAATCCTTGTTAAAAAATCTTCATCTAGATTTCTGGGGATGATAGATTTTTGTGCTCTGGGGTCTCTAGAGTGCAAGAAGGTCTCAGGACAAACTGGTGCTACTATGATATCAATAATACAAAGAAAAAATAATGCTCTGTAACTTTGTACTAAGGGTTAACAAGATTCAGACCTAAAGGCTGAGGAATCCAGATAAACACATAAGCAAAGCAGTCTATTAGATCCATTACCAGCTGATAGGTATTTGTTTACCAAGCTGATAGAACATGTACCTGCTGACCTCTAAACACACAGTTACATTCAAAATGGCAGTGGAAAAATTACAGACTTGAGGAACAGTTGCTGTGCTGCTGAAAGGCTAATTTTTAGGGTGTTTGTTAAATCAACTCCTTTTTGTCTTCATACTGTTCTGCTGTTCCTACCTTCCTTCCTAGCTTCTTTCCTTCATCATCTATCTCCAGGTAACCTAAAGTTGAACTGTCTTCTTGCAGAAACATCAGACTTATTTCCTCTGTTATTTGAGTGTGAACAGCATCTAACTGAAGATTGAAAGAGCTGCATTGCTAATTGTCTTATGGGCTCTTACTCTCTGCTTCTGTCTCCTTCACTTAATCAGATTAGTACTGTCACTTCAACCTGGACATTGGGCGCAGATCAGTGGGGAAGTTTCCCATCTGCTAAGCTTTCACCTCTTTCAAAGTGTAAATATCCAAATACGTCTCCAGTATGCAGCTTTGACTTTTATTGTAACATTTATTTTCAAGATCTCAGTCTCCTAGAAAGAATGCAACATTTTGTTTACTGTAACTTGTTTTTCAGTCTGAATAATAAAAAGACTGGGAGTAGCTAAATGTAAACAATGAATAGAAACATAATGGTTATTCCAAAGTAAGAAACTTTTAGGTCTTCAGGTAGAGAAGAAAGAGGAAGGAGGGAAATGAGTCAGTAAAATTGCTGGTCCTTAGGAAGGAAGGAGGGAAGTTAGTCATGTTGTTAAACTATTTCCCTTGCAGCAGTTCCATGGCCCTGCTCTCTTTGTACTATTGATTTCTTTCACATAATTTTGTAATTTTTTGCTTCTGTAAAAAAAGGTTGGATGTTTTGGAGGAAAAAACTGCTTTTGATTACTGCTGTCTGAGAGCACATCTGAGCATCAGGGCGAGTCAGTTAAAAATATGCTAATTGCTCTGGTATTAGCATATTGTTAGGCTAATCTCTGACTAATTGTGTTCTTCAGCACATAGGATATGCACAGGGAGTGCAGTGAAAAGATTATCCTCCCCTAAAGATTATGCAAGTAGAGAACATATAGTAATTTAGTTGTAGCTTAGACACTGTGCTCAGAGCTAGGTTGCCTCTATACTAACTTTTTCTTAGGGAAAGGTTTTTTTTTTATAAAGCTCGAGACACCAAACTCTTTTGAAGATCCAAAACTGCAGGCACGGGAAGAGTTGTCTAATGCAGATACCTAACTTGATTACTGCAACTTTTCTCCTCACATACTGCATGGGGAATTTGGGTCTTGCAGCTCTGGTTGGCAGGTGACCTGAACACAGCCTTTTTGTCTTGTTCACCTCCAGTTTTCAAACTGTCAAATGTCAAAAGTCTTCAGTGGCTTATGGGCAAGCTCAGAAGCTCTGCTCTTGCTCTGTTGGGTTACCATAAGCTGCCTCTAACCAGCATATGCCATGACTGCTTCTCTGCAATCTAATATGCTGTTTTTCATGAGACCTTGGTAGATGTTAATCAGGAAAGCTACATTAGTCCAGATAAAATGGCAACAGCATTTTTACTAACTCTTTAGTTTGGGAAAGCTGAGATTTTTTCTTATAGGTCATCTTTCTTGTTTATATCTGAGATTGCTTCCTGATCGTAGGCACTAGTATAACAGTTTTCAAGCAATAAATGTCTAAGAAACCCTCTGGACCTGAAGTCTACTCATCTTCAGGTTTTAAGGCCTGTTCAGTAAGCTTTTGTGGTAAGATAATGCCTTTCTTTTTTTTTTTTTTTCTTGTTAATTTTCAGCCTAATCTCAAAAGGAAACTAGGCTTATCAAATAACAGTTTATATACCCTTCTCACTTTGCTGCCAAACACACATCAATAATAACCTTTTACCCTTTTGGCCAGCCACAATGGATCTCAGTTATCAATTTTCAAAGATGATTAGGTTTCTGCTGGTTTAATCAAAATCAGTGGCTATGTGACAAAGAGGAACTGATTGAAATTGCAGGGGGAGAATTGAGCTGTTTTGCTTGGCAGCAGATGCTGCCCACTAAAGACACAAGTACTGGTTAATCCATTAGTATGTCTGTCACTCAGGATGAGCCATAGACATGGTGCTTCTGGCCCTGCTGAAGGACAGCTGAGGAAGCACAGAGAGAGCTGGCAACATCCAGTAAAAGGCCATCAGGGGTGGGTGCAGGGGGAAACCAAGCGCACAGGGGAATGAACAGGAAGGCAGAGATCTGTTATAGGTGGGCCACTGAGATGGTGCTGGCAGGATGGAAAATAGTCAGATATCTGAAGGCACTAGGATACACAGATAAGTGACTGTTAGTGAGAAAACAAGGTGGAAGTCTGAAAAAAAAAAGTCTGAACTCATTACAGACTGAATATAATTTATCACTTTCCTTTCAGGGAAATGTTAGAAGTACAGTAGACCTCAGTGGGTATGGCATACTTGGATTAAGAGTCTAGATTTCTACTAGAAAATTACAATTTTGCTCATAGATTTTACACAGACTGTAGGAATACATATTCTCATGGAATGTTAGATCCATAAAACTACAGAGTTTTCACTAAGTCAAATTCTGTATCAAATAGCGCATACAATATATAAATAAAAATATAAAACTGTTGAAAGCAAAAAACCATGTCACTTACTATTTTAAGGAATAGCCAAGAAGCTAGGCTGTGTAAATAATCTAAGGTACACACAGAGTTGTTACGTGTAAGGGGAAGAATCAGTGGATGGCAACCAGACAGACTGATAAGAGATCAATATTTTCTCTAGTAATCTCATTTTAAAATCAATAGAAACCAAATGATTTTTTCAGTGTTGAATTCAACCCCCAAACATTTAACCTTTTTGGATTTTTTTGTCTTTTTCTTTTTTTCCCTTTAAATGAACTGTCATTTCCTTTCTTCGGGAAGCCATTGTCCAAGCAGCTATTAAAAAGGGATTGGATTTTTTCTGGTTGAAAACAGGAGAGTTGATTTTTTTAAATTACTTTTGACAAGTGGCTTGTGTTCACAAAAGCTATTAGTTGTACCTCAGGAAATTTTTTATGATGTCTTGTTGATACAAGAGACATGGAACTATTGGGGCAATTCATTGCAGAAAAGGGCATCAATGTTAGAAGTTATGCAATGATTCAGAAAACTGTGGATATACTTGGAGACTTCTAGGGAAAACCAGATATTATTTATTTGAAGTACTTGACCAAGGTTTCTGCAGTACCTAGTGCAGGGCAGGTGAAAGCATAGTTCATGAGTGGATTGGACAGCTTGGTGCCAGAGTGTTGGTTGTGCTTTGCACTGAGAACAGAGAAAATGCAGTATTCATCATATAACTGTTGTTTCAGAATGATGCTTACTTTTGACTCCAAGGTGCAATCAACAATATAGAAGTTAGCTACTTCTATATTGTAGAACTTCTTCTGTTTCACTACTAAACATTGTCACAAACTTCTCTATTTACCTTACATGTGAAAGTGTTTAGTTAGAATAGCTGATGGGACAAGGGTTTTAGTATCTGTTTCATTCAGTAAGAGCTGGACATTGTAGCAAGGATGGCACAGGCTGTAGAGCAATTTTATATTATCCCACAGTAACTTGTATTTTGCTAAGCTGTAATGATGCAGAACTTCTAATAAGTTCCTCATAGACAGGTTTAAAAAGCAGAACATAGTTTAACATGCTTTTATAGCAGCACTAGTACTAAAATATTCTGTGCCATGTACACCACAAATTAAAGAAAAGATTTGTACAAGCTTAATTTAGCAGTGTTATTCTAGTCTATCACAGTAACTAGCTAATTTTAGTATTGCTTATGTCACAGGTATTTTATTACCTAGATCAGATATTTATAAAGTTGGGAAAATATTAAACTCCTAATGCTGATACTTGATAAAGAGTACAGGTCAAAACATTTCTGAAAATTTTCTGTTTTCTTCTGTTTTGGTTTTTAATCAGGACTCAAATATTTGTGTTTTTAATACTTTTATAAACTTCTCTGACACTTAAGTCTGATTTTCAAGTTCTTTGTACCAGTCTAGCTCACTAATGGGGAAAAAACCAATTGAGACTGCAACTTCCTAAAATACCTCTTCACAAGTTTATGTTCATCACTGTAAATGTGCCATACTAAGATGAAAGCATCCAGGTCCTTATCTGAAAGATCTGTTATTTGAGTGAAAGGCCTGTGAAGAAAAAGTGAGACATTTTTGAACAAAAAGGTTCTCACTCCCATCTCTTGCCAAAAAAAAAAGATAAAATAAATCAGGCAGTAGAGTTCTAGGATATACAGCAAGTTGATAATTATTTTTTTTAATTCTTTTTATTTGGTTTGCTCCATTTACATCCGTGGTGGGCTAACCCTGGCTGGATGCCAGGTGCCCACCAAAGCCATTCCGTCACTCCCCTACTCAGCTGGGAAGAGAAAATATGATGCAAGGCCTGTAGATGAAGATAAGGGCAGGGAGAGATCACTCACCAATTACTGTCACAGGCAAAACAGACTTGACTTGAAGAAATTAGTTTAATTTATTGCCAATCAAATCAGAGTAGGAAGATGAGAAATAAACACAGATCTTAAAACACCTTCCCGATACTCCTTTATTCCCAAGTTCAACTTCACTCCTGCCTTTCCCTACCTCCTCCCCTTCAGCAGCACAAGAGAATGGGGAAAGGGGGCTGTGATCAGTTCTTCACATGTTGTCTCTGCCACCACTTTCTCCTCAGGGGGAGAACTCACTGTCTTCCTCTGCTCCAGCATGGAGTCCCTCCCATGCGAGACAGTCCTCCATGAACTTCTCTATTGTCAGTCCTTCCCACTGGCTGCAGTTCTGCAGGAACTGCTCCAGCCTGGGCCCCTTCCACAGGGTCACAAGTCCTGCCAGGAGCCTGCTCCAGTGTGGGCTTCCCACAGCCAGAGATCACAGCCTCCTTTCACCATATACCTACTCCAGTTTGGGGTCCTTCACTTCAGTTGCTTTCTTAATCAAAGACGTCAGTTTCTCTGAGTGGTTTTATGATATTAAAAATTCTTCATGTCTGTTATTTTAACTTAGAGAATCGTAGAATAATTTTGGCTTGAAGGCACCTAAAAGGTGTTCTAATTCTAACCCTGCTGCTGTGGTCAGGGATACGTTCCACTAGACTAGGTTGCTCAAAGCCCCATCCAACCTGTCCTTGAGCACTTCAGGAATGGGGCGTTCAGAACTTTTTTGGGCAGCCTATGCCAGTGACTCACCACCCTCATAGTAATGAATTTCTTCCTAATACCTGATCTAAATCTGCCTTTTTTCTGTTCAAAGCCATTCTCCCTTTTCCTATCACTACATGTCCTTCCAGTCCATCTCTCTTGTGACCCGTTTTAGGTACTGGAAGGTGTTACAAGGTCTCCTTAGAGTGTTCTCCAGGCTGAATAACTCTCTCAGCCTGTCTTTACAGGAGAGGTGCTCCAGCCCTCTTATCATCTTTGAGGCCCTCCTCGGGATGCACTCCAGCACATCCATGTCCTTCCTATGCAGGGCTGGATGCAGAGCTGCAGGTGGGGTCTCACCAGCGCAGAGTAGAGGAGCAGAACTCCCTCCCTCGCCCTGTGCTGCTTTCAATGCAGCCCAGGACACATTTGGCTTTCTGGGCTGAAAGTGCACATTTCTGGGTCATGTCCAGCTTCTCACCCTCCAGCATCCTCGAGTCCTTGTCAGAGCTGCTCTTGATCTGTTCATCCTCCAGCCTGTACTGATACCAGTGGTTACCCCAGCCCAGGTGCAGGACTGTGCACACAGCCTTGTTGATCCTCAGGAAATTCCTGTGGCTCCACTTCTCCACCTGTCCAGGTCCCTCTGACAGCATTCCATCCCACAGGCATGTTAGCTGTACCACTCAGCTTGGTATCATTTGCAGGTTTTCAGAGAGTGCACTCAATCCCACTATGTCACTGATGAAGATAATAAACAGTCCTGGTCACAGTACAGACACCTGAGTAACACCATTAGTCACCCATCTCCATCAGGACCTTGAGCCATTGACCACTACCCCCTGGATGCAGCCATCCAACCATTTAATTCCTCGTCCAGAATAATCAGTCCAGCACAGTAACAAATCTTTCATTTCTGTTGACGGTACTGATGAAAATCCGATAACTATTTGGGGTTTTTAAATGCACATAGTACATTTCAACCACTATTTTTCCCTAAAAAAAAAAAGTTTGTGAATCTTAAGAGAATTTATGTTTCTACTAAAATTCATCATGACCTAAAATATTTTTTATTAACCAAGCAGTGTATTATCTGCTTCTCTGTATTCAACTTTAGGACTCAGAATTCTTAAATTAATTGTATGGGTGAATTATATGAATGTGTGTATTTGTGTCAGATCTTCACAGGTTACAGAAAGCAAACTTTAAACATACAGGCTAGTATTAATTATATTCTCCAATGATTACACTGTCTTGTTATGTATATAATGAAAACAATTCTTTAAACCATTAATGGTGTTTAGTATTAAATAATTGTCACATGATTTTTTGTTTAAATCAAGTTTAGTGTCAGTGACTTTATTCTAACTTGAAACCATGTTCTGGAAATAAAAAGGAAAGATTACTTGAGCACTTGTCTGTCAAGCAAAGTTACTGTTTTAATTGTTCGTTTTAGAAGTACATAATGATATGCTGTAACTTAATAGGTAGTCACTAAAAGTTATCTGGGGGTCTGTTTCTTTACAGAAATTTCCATCTGAAGGACTCGCAAATGTTGTTCGAAACGTATTTGACTTTGACTCCTACAACAATGAAATGCGTGAAATTTTATACAAGACTTTGCACAAATATGGGATACCTATTGGAGCAAAACCAACCAATGTCCAGCTCGCCAAGGAGTAAGAATAACATAAGATATATATTAAGAAGACGTGTTTCTCATGATCACTTTTTTTAGTGTGTTACCTTGCTGCTAATTGGTCTAAAAACATCCTGGAATTCTTGGAAGTCAGTCCTCCACTGGTTCAAATTTAAAATCTTCCAAATAAGTTACAACAATATAAATTACTTCATGATCGAGTATTTGCTTATTATTAATATTTTATCTTTAATGTCATGTACATATTAAGAGCTTGTAAGGTAAACAGGTATATCTTAATAAAGGGAAATACTTGTTTCTTCTCCTGTGTTTTTAATTGAATTGCAATGCACTTCTGTCCTGTTACTTACCATCTAAGTCTGCAGAAAAAAAAGTTGTCTTCAGTGGTAGTTGGGTTTTGTCTTTGATGCTCACAGAGGGCTCTACAAAAACATTTCTCCTGAATGGGGCAATGCACATAAGCTCTAAGAACCATTTTTATATATGTCTGTAAATTACTGTTATTTTTTAATTATATTACCAGTTGACATATTACACCATAAACTCCTTTTCCAGAGGTTAGAATCGAAACAGCTACATTATGTAGTAATGCCCTCCCATCTTTAAGCCACCCCCCACGCTCTGAAGGGGCCTTATGAAAAAACTGGAGAGGAACTTTTTACAAGGGCCTTTAGTGACAGCACAAGGGGGAATGACTTTAAACTGAAAGATGGTATGTTTAGATCAGGTATCAGGAAGAAATTATTTACTGTGAGGGTGGTGAAACACTGGAACACATTCCTCAGAGAAGCTGTGGATGTTCCCTCCCTGCAAGTGTTCAAGGTCACGTTGGACAGGACTTTGAGAAACCTGGTCTAATGGAAGGTGTCCCTGCCCATGGCAGGGGGGTTTAAACCAGATGATTTTTAAGGTCCCTTACAACCCAATCTATTCTATGATTCTGTGAAAAAAATGTAATGCATTCTTCTAAAATTCACAGAAGACAGGCTTAAGTAGATCATATTAAAAAGCGATTAGAAAACTTTTGTCTTGAATTCTAATACATAATTTATTTATGAAGAAACAAATATTTCCCTTTCATGAAGAAAACTTTATGGATATATGGAAAATTGCCACATGACATACATACGTTGTATTTGCTAAGGAGGGACTTATTTTTTGATGAATTGATAGTGATTCTGGTGTGGGTGACTGAACACTGGAATTAATTGCCCAGAGGTTGTGGAGTGTCCCTCACTGGGGATATTCAAGAACCTTTGGATGCAATCTTGTGCAATGTGCTCTAGGATGACCCTGCTTGAGCAGGGAGGTTGGAGCAAATGACCACTGTGGTCCCTTCCAGCCTTGCCCATTCTATGGTATTAAGTGTCCATGTGTAGTTTTCTCGTGCTGCAGCACCACTGTTATCACATCTAACATCCTACATATAATTATTTAAAAAGATTGGCAGTGCAGTGCCAGTGGTACTTTTTAAAGTACCTTTTAATTTTGATGACAGGGCTACTACGTGCCTGGGGAACCAGTACCTGAGCAACTACAGTGTTTGTCAAGTTGACAGAACACACTTGAAACTCTTGCCATAGTTTCTTTGCTGAATGTCCCTTGGTAATTTCTATTTTAAAAAATTATGGTGTTTGTCATAGTTTTTGAGAAATTTGCTCTTTGTATAATTTTAGAAGTATTAGATAGGGGAGAGGACTCTTTAGTAATGAGACAATCGGAGGTTTAGGAAACATAAGAGAAAGAATGCTGTAATTGGGCACTGCTCAATCTAGAAGTGAGAACATAGAAGAAAGATGTAATTATATTGAATTAATCACCTGATCATTTTGAATTCATCACTGAGGTTTTATAGGACAGGTTACACCGAGGATGACAGACTTACAAGATACGCACAAGATCATTCATCAAAAACTTCACTAGACAGGCAGCTGTGAGCATACTTTGTACACTGAAGGCCCAGGGGAGGAGAAACTACAGGAGCAGTTCACATACAGCTGATAAAAGCAACTTTTTCTTACATCTCACTATGCTGGGCTGAGCACCTGGCTCTGATGGTCTAGCTGTCTTGGTCTCAATCCCTCACATCCACTACAGCTGGCATTTCATGTTCTTACTCCTCCATTGCAAGACAACCTTGGTTTTGGTCATGAGATTTAATCCTGTGGGGCTTGTAAGCCACAGGTAGATCACCTTGAATGACAGCCACATCTTTCAGATTTAGGCACAGTTGATTCTGCCTTGAGGTTAAAGAACATTGAGATAATTTCTCCAAATCTGTTCCAGCCCATATTGCAAGCTCCTGTGATGGACAGACACATTGAGGTAATTGGGTATATGGTGTTTGGACTACTGCAGAAAAGGTACTACAGTACTGACCTCTCTATTTTTTTCCATGAATCTGAGAATAGGATAATGATGTTCATCTAATCCAGCTCACTTCCTTCAGAAAAGATGCAGGTTATTCTAAGACCTTATCTCATTTCTTTCATGATTCATGCCTGAAAACCTTCAGAGGTGGAGTTCTATAACCTCCCAGGGCAAGTCAGTCTTGTTTCTAAATAGCCTCGACACTAGAAAGTCACCTCTCAATCTTCCCTGTTTTTAAGGCCTCTGTTTGGTTTTATTTTTCTTTTATGATTCTTGTCTTCACTTGATTTGTGTCCATTGTTAAGTATTGGGTGTGAAACTGGTCAAGTTCATTTTACCAGGAGTCAAGTGGAGTAGTGGAAGAGTACAGATTAGAAATTTATTGACTTTTTAAAAGCCCAGTATGTTTGCATTTTGTGCAATATTTAACTCATCTCTGGTGTTCTAAGCATAAATCGCCACATGCTTTTTGCAAAACCCTCCATAGCTCTTACCCCGTCTTTGCTTTATGTGAGCAGCTTTCTTCACGCTTACATTTTTTGTATTGTATTGGATTTTTTCAGATTGGTTTTATGACATGTCAAGATCACTTTCTGTTTTAAGCTTGTTTTCCTACCTGCTTCTAGGCTCTCACAAGCTGGCAATCTGAAGGTGTGATTTCTAGGTGTGATTTCTGTGTTCTAGCGACAACAGCATATCCCCACGGATGACTTCTGTGCCCCAGTCTTTTTTTGGTAGACTTTAAAGGTTTGGTAGCTGTCATAATAAATTGCTCAATGGTTCTATTAAGTAACATGAAAACTGGGATAATAGTCCAAGCCAATTCTGTCTGAGGGTGTTAGTCATACCAACAGTAAAATCATTGTATAAGAATACAAATCCTGTACAATTAAATTTTTCTATACAGAAGCATTTCCAGGAGATTCTAGGACAGGAAAATCATTATAGTGAAATGCTGGCACCTTTATACAGGTGCTCTCTAGCATGTCTTGGATCAAACAATTTGTGAATTTTTATTTTGATAAGCTTTGGAGAAGTCTGTCACCTATTACTTAATTGAAAAGAAAACTTGTATAAACCAGAATTGTTTAAAGTGCTGCTGCAACATAACTGCTGTAAATATAGGAAAAAACCCATGAGACATACAAGCAACATGCTACAATACAGGGTTTCAATAGAAGAAGTATTTAGGGATATCTCCAGCTGAAATTGCTGAAATCCAGGGCAAATTGAACAGATGCTAGCAGTGTCCCTTACGGGAATTTTAGATTAGACTCTGGAATTAATATACCTAATCTTGGAAGGGAAGATTAGGTGGTGTGTAATGACCATTTACAAAATGATTCTTGCTGTAGTTTTTTCAAGAGAGAAATTATTTTGTTGATACTAATTTATTTATTAGCAAAATTAGTATTGTATATTAGACCTGTAAAGGAATGCATTGCTTGGTCTTTTTGCTTTCTTCAGTTGTCATTTTTTCCCAGGTAGCATATCCATTCTCCAAGGCACTGACATGTTCAGTATTGTCAGGTGTTAAAATACTCTCTATCTCTCCTGGTAGCACCAGTCCACTAGTTCATAATTTTTATCAGTACTCTGTGTAAAGCAAATGTCTGGGGTGGTTTGCCAAGACATAGTAGGTAAAATGAATTATTCATGGTACTAACTGATTATCTTTCTTTATGTACAATTACATTTTGTTTTTCCCATTGACATCTGTTAAATTATATTTGTCTGAATTCATGTTAATCTGCCATTTTGGTGCACAGTTCAGACCATCTGCAATTTCTAGGTAAAACAGCATTTAATCCTACTTCTGACATTTATCCTTGATGAAATTGCCATTTTTTCTCCTGTCACTATTCACTCCCAGGTGCTTGCTATAACTTCAGTATTTGTTTTATATGAACTGAGTTTTTTATATGTAATGTAAATATGTAAATGTTAACAGCTTTGCTTTTCTCTTGAGACTGTTCTTTTGTGTTGCCTCCCCCCCACCCCAGCCCTGGTAATCTGTAGTTGATTATTGGCTGTGGCTCATATCATACGTATCTCTAGTCATCCCGGTGTGTTGTGGGGCCAGCTGAGGAAGGGGAGTTGTCAGGGAACGGGAGTTTTAACATACAACTCTTCTGAATGTCCCCTGCTTATAAATCTAATCAAAATATGTTTGGATAAATTACGGAGAATGGTTGGCAAGGAATTTTCCTGATTTCAAACTGTATCTTACTAAGTCCAAAAAGGTTACGTGGGATGGAAGTTTTTTCAGCTAGATGGAGCACAGGCTGTTACTGGAGGCCTTGAATAATACATTCTGTGCCAGCACTGAGCTGGTTTACAAGATCATATATTAAGCAGCTTGGTTGTCTGTCATAGTTCATGTCCTCAGCTGTACTAATACAATGTCTGGCAGTGAAGAATTTGCTTTCAGTGGAACTTCAGACAGCCTTTCAGTATGTTCAGACATCTTTCAGACATCTTTCAGTATGTTCTCTGAAAGCTAAATAAATAACTTTATAAAGCAAGTTCTGTTGACTTTTTGAACAGTTGTTTGGTGATTTAGGTTTTTTGTTGTTTGATCTTTTTTTAAAATACCCTAAAATGAATTTATTTTCTTAAATCAAAAATATGAAAATGGAGAGAAATTTTGTTCTATAGGTGTCACTTTGAAAAGTTTTCTAGCAGCACAAGAGAATTACCTTTTGACAGATCATTTTCCTTTCGATGGCTCTGCATTAAGAAATTCAGGCTAAATAGTATTTTCTTGTAGAATTGCCCCATCAACTGTAGGTGTTGTGCAATCACTTTTCTGAACAAAATAAAAAATGCTTATATATACATTTCATGGATAGAAGTAATGTGGTAGAAAACCGGGATCTAAAATTAAGGGTTGAATAAACGTAAAAACAATTTTGAATTTTCTTTAAGCAACAGACTTTGACAGATCCATGATCAAAGAACTGATCAGGAATAATTCCTTAGAATTTGCTCTTAAATTTTGGATTTCTTACAAGATTAATGCAGTCTACCTCTAGTTTTTCTCTTCTAGAAACCCTTTCCAGCTTTTGAGGAAGGCAAAAATCATGAATTGCTCTGTACACCCCAGCTGGAGAGACCAGTGGAGTTTTAGTACCGTTCTTACCCAGCCACTGCACTTTTTATATCTATCAGATCTCTTTGCCTTGCAGATTTTTGCCAGTGTTGACATTTCCATTGTATTCTATCTGCCTTAAGTTCTGCTCTGATTTTCTACTCCACCTCTGAAGGTTTTCAGTTTGTAAATACTATTTGATTAATTAATTTGAAATACAGCAGTATGGCAGGAGCATCTAGTGAAGTTTTTACTAATCCTGTCAGTTCAAGTTATTTTTAAAATTTGCTTGTTATAAGTCCTGGGAAAAAAAGGTAATTTCCTTACTTCGATATGTTTCATATATATTCACTAGAGGAAGGCTGTTAAGATGTATACACGTTTTCAGTGTGGACATGTTCTTCCAGTCCTTCTGCCCCCTCACTCCCTTCTGAAAGTCATTCAGGAGGCAGACTGGTTGAAAAATCTTAATGCCACCAGCTTCTTCAATACTAGTCTTAGACCAGATTTACATGAGAGAGCAGTGAGACAGAGAAAAAAAAATTGTCAGGCCCTGGAAGAATGAGATCCCTATAACTTGACAAAGAGCTTTGTATTATGGACTCTGCTTTCTGTTTTATTCTGAAATTCTGATCTACATTTCCCTCCTCTTTGCTGTTTACAATGACGTGCTCTGCTGCCTGAGAGAAACTAAATCATTCAGAAACAGGGAGGAGAGCAAAACCTCAAAAATCTAGGAGAAAGGAGAAATCAGTTTTCCTGAGGGAAGAGAGGAACTATTAGCAAAGAAAATCTCCAGGAAGCTGAAACAGAATGGAAATGTTTATTTAGGAATGCCATCTGTAATTCTGTTGCTATAAAAAGCTGGATATTTGGTTAGAGCTCATTATTAACAGTGTTTTGTTTTAAATTTTAATAGCTATTAATGATCATTGGTAAAGTTGTTGATTTGTAGAACGTTGTCCATGGGAGTAATGTGTAAGGAATTAAAACCAAAGTCCAAATCCTTGTGAGAGCTGATGTTCCACTGAGCTAATGGGAAATAACTATTGCTGATTATAGACAAATCAGAAATTACACTACTCAGAGTCATAGAGCAAAAAGAAGTCTCCAGGGTTTCTTTGCACACAAGACAGCTTGTGGCTCAAGACATAACCAGCACTTTGCCAACAAATCATTTAGAAACCTAAATGGAAGCCTGAAGTAAAATTCTAGTTCACAGACATCTAAACTGACATTTAGTCTAGGGACTTGACTGTTTGCCTGTTTTTCTAGCTGTGTGAATAAATTTATCTAAGAATTTTGTATGAGTTGAAATACCGCATCATGAATGTTTTTTCCTAATGGTGTTGAATGTTGTCATTTGCCATGTATTGTACTTGGGGTTTTTTGTTTTGTTTTGTTTTTTAATCTGGCTTAATTACTCATCTTCATTTGGGAAGAATTTTGGCTATACTACCTAGGTGTAAAGAATGGAAAAATGCAAAATGAAGTGAGGAAAAAATTCAAAATTAATCACTCTGCAAACATTGATATCTATTGATATTTTTAGTCAGGCAACAAACAGGCAGTGAAAACTCTCCTGGTTCTTTGACTAAGAGAGGGAATTAATGAGATGCACTTTCCTCATTACATGCCCCAGTGGCACATTGCTGGCAGCTGGCAATTTATTTATCTATGAGCACCAACGATCTATAGCATTCAAACCATTTTCTGTTTGCAAAACAGTGTCTTTGGCTGTCTGACTGCCTTGCAGATGGTCCAGACACAGAATGGTGATGGAGGCTGAGTGACTGCCTGGGATTTCTGGCCTCTTGTTGCTTGAGGTTTGGTGTCAATATGCCATTAAGAAATAGTAACACATCTTTCCTGAATGAGTAGCAAAGATTAAGGGGTATCTGTATTAATTCCCTGCCTTTTCCTTTAAGTTCTTAGGGGGAAAATAAAATAAAACTAAAATTCCCTAAGTTTCATATATAGACAGCTGATTTTAATTTTTTTTTGGGGGGGGGGGGAACCCTTCTTATTCTGAAAACAATATAGAGAAGAAATAAACAAACCTCTAATATCTAAAAGTGTCAGGTTGGTTGGTGAGGAGAGGAAAAGTAACAGTAGGAACGAGCATCATCAGATGGGACAGAAGAGACCAAGCAGATACTTTTAACAAACAGTCTGAAAGAACTTCCTTAAAATAGACTTTGAAGATATTTATAGAAACTGGGAGAAGGAATGTCTTCTATTCTCTTGCCAAGTCCTGTAGCTGTACAATTATGTGCAGCAGCATGTAACACAGAATACTGTTTTGATAGGAGGCCTCTTTAGGATTGACTGGTCCCAAATAAAAGAAGCCAGAAGTTATGAGTTCGTTAGTTTAAAGGTATTCATGCCAATTAATGAAGTCAAACTGTTTTTAGTGGCTGTAAATCACTTCAGAGGAAAGAAAGACAAATTGCGCTGTCTCTATTTTGCTATGATGCTACATTGTCACACATCAGCGTTTTCTTTCCCTGAAAAAATGAGCTTTGTTGTGGTCCACGTATTTCTTCCTTTGATAAAAGGTACAGAAATGAGGAAATAAGACCAAGGCAAGCAAATGTGGCTCTTGAAGATGTCCCTGTCTGCTCTGTAGATTGTACTGGCCAGAAGGCAATGGGATACTCTCACGTCTGTATTCCTTTGCCTTTGTTCATGTGAGCAGTAGTAAAATAAACGGAAATAATTTGCAGAACTTGGTTAACGAGCCTCAGTGTTTACTGTGCTTATTGTGCTGGTCTTTTAGAAGAGTGTTTTAGTGCTCTTTTAGACAGGAGTTCCTTTAAGAGGGGTGCTATCCCACCCTGCCTGATTCAAATAAAGCAAAGCAAGAGATGGTTCAGATCTATTTTGCTGCATGTCTCACATGATTCAGACTGGAAAACTTTTCCTTTTGAGGCTGTATTATACGCATTGCTTCTTCTTCTATGATACTGCTTAGGTTGTGTCTGTATTAGTAGTCCAGAAGGCTAAATATTTTTGTGATTTAAAATGTAAAAAGGAATTAAATATTTTAGCGAGGAAACATTTTCTGCAAGAGAATCTTCAGATATATTTGTTGGAAAAATGCAGTTGTCTTGATTATTTATTCCATATCACTTACTGGTTAATAAATGTAAATATTCATTTGTTCCTACATTATTTGACAGACTGCCATTACCAGAACATAAGTTTATGGGCTACTGGAAAGTCAATCAGCCAGGAAATGCACAACAGAAAATGCTGTGTCCATCAGAAACTCAAAAAATAGATGTAAAGGTTTGTCTTCTAAATTATTTTTTAATTCATATAATACTGGTTTTATGTATTAGGATGTGAAGAATCTAAAATGTGATTAATTTCTTCAGGAAAAAGAGCGTATACAAGGCTTGTCCTTGTCACTTGCTCTTGGAGTTTTTGCACTGACTAGAAAAATTACCACTTTTGTATGCCTAGCCCTCACAACGTAAGATGTGCTTGAAAATCAGTAAGCTTGGCCAGAAGTTCTTGAAAAAATATTGAAAATACCTTGTCTGAAAGAACTTTGTAGCTGTTTTGAATGATTGGTGGTTGGCCAGTTACAGGCCCCAGATCTCAATTTTTGGCTAAGATCAGAGAATGAAAAGAAAGCTGTTTTCTGTTTCTATCTTGCATGCAGCTGAATTCTTACAGGTCTTTGGTGCTGCCAAGTTTGAATCTGAACCTTTGGTGCAATTTGATCTGCAGCCAAAGTTTCTAAGTCCTTTTCAGCTCTGACTTCTTGGCTTAACTTCAGTAATTATTACTCCAGCGAGTAAGGAAAAACCTGTAATTCTGATGTAGTGTATGGGTGAGATTTAAACTTTATATAATAAGAAATTGCCATTTAATTTCTTTGAAACAGAAATATTCTGCTTTTCCTTGTATGAACTGTGTTTTATCAGTACATGATACTTCCTTTGTGCTACTAATGGTTCCAAACCACTGAAAGACTAAAGAAGAGAGTCCCAAGGTTTCTGTACTATAAAGGAAATGGTAGTATGGACATTCAGAAAATTCACAGAAAAGGCATTTCCTTTTCCCTTTAATTTGTTTAATATTAATTATTTAGCTGTTGTTTGTTGTTAGTAGTATTACAGCATAAAGAAGATTTTTATATTTTCATAAACAATGGGGAGTGGAATATTTTAGGAAGCCTTCATTGTTATTATTTGTTTTAGGGCCCTGTGTACTTAAATATTCAAGGCTTTCCACTGGAACGACATGAAGCCAGGTCCATCAGTTTCACAGAAGAACTTGCTTATTGGACACTGCCTTTAGATGAAATTAACTTAGTTTGTGATGTCACAGTAACAAAAGGTACAGTAAGAAAAGCTACTGACTTCTGTAATGATCTGCAAATGTTACAAATGAGTGAGATGTCCTGGAGATGAGGAATGACTGGGCTGTTGATTTCATAGGTGCTTCCCACTTGCCACCAGTGGCAGAATATAAAAAGGCAATATGACGAATTTCAAGTGTAGTAACAACACTTCAGTGCATTTATAGTAGTGTATATTTCTTGGTATGCTTGCAATAGAGTATAGGAATAATACTAGGAATTGTAATATGGGAATTAAAAATATAGAGTACAGGAGTGGACTATAAGAATGATAACTTCTCTGGTTTTTTATTATTTGTAAGTGAAATACAAAAATAATCCACTGAAATCAGATCATAATTCCACTGAGTCATTGTGGTCATTGTAAGGATATGCATCTTTCTCAAACTAAGAGAAAGATGTGTAATTAAAGTAGAACACAGCCACAAAATTGCAAGTTTGTTAAATGTGTGTGTTCTACACTGCATTACTTGACAAAAGCGATTCTTTGACTTTTCCTCTCTCAATTCAGTTTTGATACAAATCTTTTAACTTGGAGAGTGCTGTGCTTTTTTCCTCTGTGCTCATACTGATTCTTTCTTGCTGGACCAAACCTGCCTTAGTTACCTCTACAGCTTATGTCCCAGAGTGAATTGCACCATTGGGAGTATTCATAAATGTTTTTAGGGCTCATCATTAAGCATGTCTAAACATTATTATGTTTATTATTATGTTATCATTAATGATCTGTTTATAACACATAATTCTTCAATGGAATGCTGCTTTTTCTACTTGCAGTCCAATTTATAAATACATTAGCAGACTTTCATGGCAACAAAACAGAAATTAGGTAGCTTTGTATTGATTTCAGGAATTTTCTGAAATTATTCAGGAATTGGTTTATGTGAGAAGTTTCTGTACAGTGTTTGCATGCAACCCATGTTTAATTAATAAATACATGAATTTAAAGGGAGGATGGGATAGAGAAAGAAGAAGAACCAAGATTATACACAAACAAAATCAGATGAACATACTAGCAGCTGGCAGACACTGCAGTCATGCCTACACAAGTATGTCTTGGACTACTTGTTTAGAGTTAATAGTGTTGTGGCAAGATTCTGCCTGTTAACATTTAATTAATATCAAGAGATCGTTTCTCTCTATCTCCCCTATCAACAGTGGTAATTTTTCAGTACTTTTTGCTGTATCATCTGCCAAGTTTATGACATATCTATTTCCAGAAGAGAAATGGACAATGTCAGTAGCCTTTCACTATTTTGTTTTCTTATTTCAGAAGAGGAACATGAAAATGTTCTTTATGTTACTACATGCAATCCTGTTTCCTTGTACTTCATGAACATTTCTAGTAAGAGTGGATACTTTGTGGATCTTTATGACCTCTTCCCAAGAACAGTTGGAAGTGTCTGGCAACCTTTTGTGACTGCAGCACCGCTGGGAAATCCACTTAAAGGTCAAGTGGTTCTACATGAAGAGGAGGTAAAAAATATTAAATTCCAGCTAAATGTTTAGTCATGAGCAAAGTAGTATCATGAGGGTAAATCACTGGGGACTCTACCTGTATAGACTGTAATAGTCTGGACAAGGCCACCTCCTGCTGAATGTTCTCTCTTTTACTGTACTTGTAGCTTGGGAGTTGCCTTCAGCATTAGTTTTTATATGGAGATTTTCCTCTTGCACTCTTTAGCTGGACAATGTCCTCTTCCATTCTTGAAGCTGAGTTCTACCTGCTTATCTTCTCTTACTGATAGAGGAAGATGGGCCTTTATGGGAGAAAGGGGGAGAGTAGATAAAGTTCAGGAGTCTCAGTCAAACAGCACGTTTGTAAAGTGCAGAGTAAAGTGTTCTATGTGAACTTAAGTTCTGCTCTGATTTTGTCCCCCTTTTACTTTTCAAATAGTATATAAAAGAGATATTTTCTGAGTCACAAAGTAAAATGTTGCTTGCGTTTGCTCCATGCCACTATTTGTGATTTGTTTCGTGAATCCTTATATTTCTTGTTCTGTAATGTGAAGTGACAAGACTAGAAGGAAGACTAGGTAAGCCTTGACATCAGCAATGCAAATTGAGAACCACTGACAATTTCAGTGTTGGTTTGATTCAAATGCTTTTTTAAAAGACAACTATTGCATACTTTGCACTTTCTCTTACTATCTGTGAACTCATTGTAAAATTTCCAATTCAAAACCTCTTCGCCCAGGAGTAGGAAGACACAACAGTGTATACTGGGCTGCTGCTGTTCATTATTAATAATTTAATAATAGTTTATTATGCTACCTACCAGTCACTGTGGTTTGATATGGGCATTAAATCTGGTCATTATTGCTGTCTGGTTTTTCCTTTCTTTGAGTTTCTTCTGCCAATTTTTCAGTAGGTGAGATACTTCAATCTGGAATAACCTTTCCTACATTGAGTTGGGATGTTAATAGTTTTCAGTCATTTCTAGTGTTTCTGCAATACTGTTGTTCCAGGAACACTTGCCAACTGTTGATGCCACTTTCTGGTGTCAAATGATACAGTTAAGCTCAGTGCCTTATGAGAAACACAATTCTTCTGCCTTTTGTAGAACTGCCTATTCAGGTGCAGCTGCCTATTGATACTTTCCAAGGCAAACTGGAAAAAGTATGATTCTGAGGTTACCTGCCTGTTGAACAGCTATAGAAACACCATTTGGGCTATTTTGAGATGCACATAGCACATTTGTTTGGTTCTAAATAATTCTTGGCTCTCTGTGGTGCAGTTCATGCAGGAAAGTAAAACAGATGGCAGCCTGTCTTGTAACTAAGAATGTTTAGAACGTCTCACACTTTTTAATATAAAGCCAGCAAAATTCTTTGCTTTCTGAGTCTCCAAAATTCCTACCATTTTGGTTTTAGCCAAATCGCAGTAGCATTTGTTGTCAGAAATGAAGGTTCTTCTGTGAAGCTTTAGGTAGTTATCTCAGAGTCTGGTTTTGGCTCCTCATGGAATATATGTTTTAGTGATAGTATGAGAGAGATATTTTTCAGACTCTGAAATAAAATTTGTTCTCTGGAGAGGCTGGGGTAGTTCATTTCCCTTTTCAGATGGCTTCAGTCATGCTGTAACCTCATGTTTTTCTCTGACAGAGCTAAATATTCCCAGTTTCAGACTTGCCTTTCTTGGCAAGTGCTACAGGTGAATACATCCTGTCTGTAAATAAGCCTGTTTTAGACTGGAAAATAATACAAAATCAAAATATTCAGAATGTTTTGCATTATCTTAGGACTTTTTACATATTTTTACCATTAAGGCAGACCTTACTCACTGTTTGTGAAAATGTTTCATTTAATTACAAACTCGGTTGCAGAAAGTCCTATACTTAGAACACCATTCAAAAGTAATTTTAGACTTCTTGAGAACTTAAGTAAGCAACTTGTAAGAAAACAAAAAAAAGAAGAAAAATTATTCTCTTGTATATTGTATGCTCATATCCATGGACTACATTGGTAATTTATTTGGGATTGGTTTTTAAATGAGGCACCAAAGCCCAGGTTAGACAGGTGTTGCTGTTACAGTCTTCACAGCCACTGCTATCATTCCTTATGTTGTGTTTCAAGTGTTAGGATCTCTAGTGCCCACTGAATCACAAGAGGAATTCTCAAGCAGTGTAATTTTTTCACATAGAGCTTAAGTTTTATTCCTAACTCTTGCTGCAATGGAGCCATGGAAAAATCATGTACTCTGTGCACCTATGAAATGAGGTGAATGTTGCTGTGTATGAAATCATGTACTCTGTGCACCTGTGAAATGAGGTGAATGTTGCTGTGTATGAAATTGAATCCATTATTATTGATGTTAGCAGGTAAGCATATGGTCTAAGATAATCATCCAAGTACCTTCTGTATTTGCTGGGAGGATAAAGGTGACCTGAAGAGCATTTCATCTCAGCTAAAGTAGAGCATGTTTAATTGCCCTCTGGATGTGTCTCTTTCTTTCCACTGACTACAGAAGGATGCTTGACATAGAGTCAAGATGCCTACATTTGGGTTTACTAAGGTCACTGGCAGGCATAAACTCAGAACTTGCAGCATTCACATGTTAAGAAAAGTAGATTAGTGGCACATCTGCATTTTGGGCAAGGCTACAAGAGTTATCTAGTTGTGCCAGGTGTGCATCAAACAAAACAAGAAAAACAAGTAATATAAATAACGTGTTTGATGCTTTAGAGATTCATCTGTGTTTAGTTGCAAAAAGACTAAGAAGTATTAACAATGTTTGTAGAAACAAGAACTTGCATTTATTAAATAAAAGGGCCACTTGACAGCTGCTATTTCATAAATAATATAATCCATTAATTAGACAATACCAAAAGCAGTTTTTTCCATTTTTTTCTTTTAATAAAGGTCTTTGGAAATTAATGTTTCTGACTAGGTTATGAACAAGAACAATTTAGAATGGATGATAACCTTATTGGAAAAGATGAGATGATGATGTTGTAGCTCTTCAAATAAGCTTGTATGTTTTATCTTGTTCCCAGATGACATCCATCTAGATTCAGTAGAGCCCTCCAGTGAAATAAAATGAAAAATCATCATTCCTTCCTGTCTTTTAAATAATACTTTACTGAAAGTAAACTCCTCAGAGCTTTAACTTAATGGCACAAGTGGGAGATTTATCTGATTCTAAGCCACATTTACATCTTCTTGGGAGAAAGGATAGATGATTTTATTCCTCATGGTGGCCATTGGTCTCAGTGAGTGCAAGCTGTTTTGACTCTATCTCTTTGTTCAGAACAAACTCATAGGCTTTGAAAGGACTCTTCAGAAATCTCAAGTAACTTCTTTGTAAGATGGGAATTGCATTCGTCTTTTCAAAGCAGCAATGCCTCTGCCACCTGTCCTCCCCACAAGTACTTCAAGGCCTACTCTTATTTACTGCTAAAGATTTGTGCCCACCGTATGCACTTTCCTTTTTCTTTCTTCATCTATCACTTCTACTGCTCAGAAGGAGAGCAAGTACAGACCAAAAAGAATTTTGATAATCTTTATGCATGATTTTAGGGGTTGTAGGAGCAAAGTGCACATGGAGAATTGATTTGCCTATAAATTAACAGCACACTTCCAGGTTTTTTTACAAGCACTTCACTGTGTTGAAAGGCTACAACCTACAACTGGACAAACAGAGTAACCTACATTCTACCTCAGGGAGCACAACAGGCTTTGTTCAGGCAGTGTCCTGCCAGCATCCTTTAACTCTGCTTTTATCTTTCTTGGTCAGGAAGTGGGGTGGGGAGGGAGGGAAATGCTTTTCCCTGTCCCACGTGCTCCTGCAGGTCTGTCAAAGCTCTCTGATAATAAGGGAGTGAGTCTGTGGCTCAGAAACTGACACAGAGATCCACCTCACTCACCACATGTAGAAGATGGCGACCATTCTTTACAAGAAGACTTCTTTTAACAGTTTGTAGTCTGGCCTGATGCACAAGTGAGGACCTCAATATGGAAGTACCAGTAACATAGTAGTAGTAACTTCTCTAACCTCTAGTCCCCATAATATTCTGATGTTTGTTTTCAGAACAAAGGGTGTATTTTCTTATTTTCTTATTTTCTTCAAAAACTAGATCTCTTCTTTTTTTTCATATTGTATGACTTTCCTTTTCTGTGAGTACACCTTATAGTGAAGGTCTGCTTATACAGAAATGTATGCACCTTCTGTAGAATAGGAGAAGGCTCATTTTCCATAAACACAAAGCTTATGCCACTACTTGTTGTTCTCAGTTCTCTGAAATCTCGAGTACAATAAAGCCTCCCATATCATCTGAAAGACATCACTTGCATTAATTAGGGCACCAGTAATCTACTTGTATGCATTTCCCTACCTCTGAAGATGTGACGGTTTGAGCCCCAAACCATAAATTTTTGCACAGACTTTTTCCAATTGAAGCTGATGAACAGTGTGTTAATGTTTGTATCTGTGCTTAATATTTACAGTGTCAGGATTGTTATGTTTCTATCACTCAAGGGATCCCTGAGTGAGAAAACGTGGGACAGGAGGCAAGAGGTTGTATGATTACCCTGCCTAGCTAAGGATCAGCCTCAGTCTGAAGCTGACAGCTAAGAAGAATCTGTGTTTGCAGCTTGCTTGCTCAGGACATGAGCATCAAGGGCAGAAGAGATCAAAACCGACAGTGAATTTGGGGAGAAGAATACAAGAATGTTAAACTGAGTTATTTGCACTGTCTCACTCTGGAAATTCTGCAAGCTCTCCCCTCTGTCTGCAAAACCATAAGGAACAACTTCCCATACCAGCAAAATGAAGTCACAGCCCTGTTTGGTTTAAGAACTTTTTAGAGGAAAATGCTGGTTAAAATAAAATCAGCAGTAAGGAAAGGGAAACTGTGCAGTAACTAAAAATAAAGGCACACCACTTCACAAGATTGGTTATTGCATCTGTCCAGAGTTTGGAATTCCAGACATTGGGGTCGGGAGGTCGCCCAAAGGTTACTTTTCTCCCAGTCAAGAACAAACACAGTGGAATTGCACACCAGTGTCTTTTCCCAGCCCACTTGAAGAGTTGCCAGAGCTGCTCTTGGATGCGTTCACAAGTGACGCAAAAATCTATTCTTAAACACAGACAGAATATACATCAGTCACTTAGCACAGAAGGAAACCATTAACATCAAAAGGGGTGGAGTAGGGAAGCTTTTTATACTACCAACTGCTCTCATAAATTTAACACTAAGTGGAAGAATGTAATTGATTTGTATGTGTTCTTTATCTCACGTGGAAGGCTAATGCTGTTTCAGAATTGTATAAATGAAATATGGCAGAAAACCAAAATCCAAAGTAAATGTCCTATTTTTTTTTTCCTGAACCACATTTCTATAATTTCAGTTTGTAATACATAAGCAAGCTTCTTTTTTTAGAAATATTGAACTTGAACTGAAATTCCTAAATGCTCCAAATAACATGGTAATATTTTAAATACTTTACCATATTTAGCTTCAAATTACTGTCATTATTAAAGTTAACTCTCACAAGTATTTCTAGTGAAAGTATGAAGAGTACCCAAAAAGAACAAAACTGCTGTGACTCAGATTGTTTGTATTTGTTTTATTTAGGGGAATTCGTGGGAATTTATGTTTTAGTTCCTTAACGTCTATTGTACGTTATTGCACATGTTGTACGTAGGCAGTTTACTTTTAGTACATCCTTGCAGAACCTAATGTCCTTGCAGAACTGAACATTTCCTTGAATGGCAAACAAAAAATTGAACCCAAGGCTTAATTAACTTATTCCTTTGTACCTTTTAAATTTCATTTGATGCAGTTAAGGTTGGCCCTGAATGACGATTGTCTTGAATTCTTAGTTAAAAACATTAGGAGCAGCTGTAGTACTTCGCAAAAAGAAATACTTAAAAAGCCCCCATCATTTGACAGCATGTGTTGACCCTTGGGCATTGAGGAACAAATGGGAAATCTGAAGAAGTTCAAAACTTAGCACACCATATTTTCATGTGATACATGGAGATTTGCATCTGCTTCTGGTCTTCATCCTCTTCAGTCATCCTGCTGTCCTCCAACAGCTGTCCTACCTCGGACACTGTAAGCTGTCCAGAATGTGCAGGTCACAGAAGGATTGTCACACCCTGGAATATTTAATAGGTTCCACAGTGTCAGAAGTATGAACTTGGAGAGAAAGTACTGAGCCATTTCTTCTTTCACCACTTTTTCACCTTCAGTGGGACTTAAACAATGGGTACAAGAGAAAAAAATTGTAAGAAAACATAAAAACTGAAGTGAAATATTTTAGTGACTTGACAGAACTAATTGGTGTATCTCTTACCTGTAGCTGCATCTTAGACGTGTAAACGATACTAGTCCTATTCCTAAAAGTTATGCAGAAGTGAATGTGAGATGTTTAGATAAAAAGCTATGGAAAAACTGTAATATCATTCCAGCCCTTGCATGTACTTAACCTCTTCAATTCGATTTTTCTATGAACTTTGAAATGAACCAAGAAAATCCAGCTTACGTTTTGCAACAAAATCTAGATGAACTTTTCAAAATGTCCTAAGTGGCTCGAGTTGTGAAAGCACTTCAGATAGTTTTGTTGTAGTCTCTTAAATGGGCTTGAGATGTACATGGATCTGCTTTTCATTTACAGAGTTTTGTTGTAGTCCCTTAAATGGGCTTGAGATATACATGGATCTGCTTTTCATTTACAGAGCAATGTTGTGTTGTTGCTGGATACAAGCAATGGTGCTCTTCGCCGACTTTTGCTCTCACCAGATGCTCAAGACTCTCCTAAGAGAACATCTTGGTGGAGCAACAAAGAAGAGATGGTGAGGAATAGCACCTGCTGCTATTTTACTAAGTTTTTTTAAAAGCAAATGTCAGTATTGGAAAAACTACCCCAGGATCATTAAGTTTTTCCTGGTTTTACAGCCCAAGAATTTACTTGTTTACTCTTATGTGTGTTTAAATATCTTACACATAAAATAGCATTGTTATGGAATATTGATAGAAAAAATATAAATAAGTTGTCTGAAGATAGGTATCTTTAAAATATTCCTTTTTAGGGCTAGAACTGGAAATAATGGAACATTTCGTTACAATGAATTATGTCCAGAATAATGAACACAGTTATGATGCAATTTATGACTAGGAACAAGGCAAGCTAGATAGCATTTTGAGAGGTAATTAAAGCTGTGGATTTTTCTAAATAAAGACTTTCAGAGGAGTCAGGGAAGCTCACTGGGACAAATCTAACGAACACTAATTGCCCTGCGATGTATTTTTGTACAGAGCAACTACAAAATGTGCCGAGAGTTTTCACACAAAAACTGGCTGGTGTTCTACAAAGAAACAGGGTGAGTAAATTATATCCTTGTATTAAATTGATTTATATTGGATCTCCTTTTGTATATCCCTATCTGATTATTCTTTTCTTGCCTTCCAATTTTATAGAAACCACCTTATTGTACTGGATGTATTGGAGGGTCAAACTCACACCATCTCACTTCCGATCAGTCTGAAATCTGTTTTCCTGGTGGCTGAAGACCAGTGGCTCTTGGTGGAAAATGAAACAAATAAGTTGGTTCAGCCTAGTTTTCTTGACAGCATTATTTCTTGTTTGTGTCTCATTTGTGTTCAGGAGTTTCACTCCTGGTCTCAAACTTGTTTTTTTCTGTTTGTGAGACTGGCTGGACTTAAAAAATGGATGTTTAAGATGCAAATTTGCTGTGGTGAATTTGCAGGTAGGCTTTTAGAGTTGGAAATGAAGAGGATATCTAGCCTCTGAAAGTCTAAACTAGCTTTGATGGTATGCGTGTTAATATTAATTTTACTGAGAATGTTGGTGGACCTATCTCTGGAAATACAGACGTTATCCAGAGTTAGAGCCTGCTTCATTTACTTTCACTGTCACATGAAAGAAATGTTATTCTGCTGTCTCATTTTCGTGAATGAACAGCAAATGAAAGTGTGTAAATAGTTACCAGAAGATAAATCTGCCACTTGCTGGTCTACCCTTTCCTATCTCACAGATGTTTGGGAAATTGTATTTAGTTTTAGCAAAAGGTGTTGATAACCTTGTTTATATAAATGTGGAATGTTTTCAGTGTTTCAGAAGATAAAAGTCATTGTTTAGAGTTACAAGTTTAATCGGGAATCATTATAAATGTGTATCCTTTACAGGAAATTTCTTTTAACCAAGCGTACCCATATGGAAGCTCAAGACAGTGAGGTTTGCCAGCTGCATGCATTGAGTGAAGAGCCAGCTGACATGGGATTTGGCTTAACAACAGGTATTGAATGCAAGCTTGGCTAGTTCCTTTTTTCTTTTTTCTTTTTATCATTTCCGTTTGCAGCTGCACAAATAAGGCTCTTTAAAGGTCTGAGTAACCATCTCTCTGATTCTGTTTTTGCCCCCCTAATCATGTTTGGTTAATAATAACAGCTTTTGTCAAGGCATGGCACATTCCATGATCAAACTTCAAGTTGTCTGAATAAAGCATTTTTGTTTCATTTTAGCATTCAAGACCCTCAGTCATGGACTTCCAGCAAACAGACAAGCATGTAGAATGGAAAAGGAAGAAAGATGACTAGGCAGGAATTAGAACAGGAATGGAAGGGAACAAATATATTAATGAGTCCAGGCTGTAGACTGTTGCAGGTCTGCTACTCACACTCGGATGAGCTAGAAAACATTTCCCAACCCTTAGAAAAATATAAACCACCTACTGTTAAAACAGAACAGAAGTCAGTTTCTGTAGTTCTGTTGATAGTGTGCAGGAGGCCATTGAGGCCATCACACCCGTGTTAAAAGATAGGGGGAATTTGATCAGTAAAATTCCCAGATGGTGCTAGGCATTGAGGCATGTCTTAGTTACAGAGTAAAGCAGAAATCTCCAATAGCTGTCATTCTGCCTGGTAAGATCTGTCTATCTTCAAATCTGATAGCATTTTCAATCTGGAGCATTTGATCACGGTGCACAAAATCTTTTGTTTACTTGGTTTAATAAGATTGGAAGTACATGTGCATCCCACCCAACAGTTCATAGGTTTTGGCCATTATGTATCAGAGAGACAGAGGAAACAAACAGAGAAACCACTTTAGTATCTCTTAAAGGACAAACAAGTTTTGTTCTGGTTCTTGTGGCTAGCATAAGTAAGAAAAATGAGATTACACAGTGTAAACATGGTACAAACAAATGTTATTGACAAATAATAGGGCTTATTTTACATAAACAGCAACCAGGTGGATACCAAAAACTAACCACAGTCTAAATATCTAGAATCCTTTTTAACTCTTGTACAGTTTACTCTACCAACTTATCAAGTGCTATCAGAGCACAGTAGTTTCCTTCCTCTTACTACCTTATTTAGAAACCATTCTGCAGTATCATTCCTCAGATGGATAGAAATGTTATTATAATTTCCAGTCTCAGAGTATTTGTGGGCAGTTTATTGCTGCATGCTTTCTGTGCTATTTTCCTCCTTTGTTATCTCGTTTCTTCTCTTCCAATCTAAAATGTTATCATATCCCCTGTCCACCTTTTTCCAAATCATCCAGCAAACCCCAACTGTAACATCTTCAGTCTGTTCTTGTTCTCTGAGGCAGAAGCTGTGGCAGGAGAACTAAGAGAAAGGTAGACCAGTGTGGCTTTACTGTTGACCCAGACCATTTATCCTTTGAGGGAGGAAAGATTTTCTCCCACTGACATGTAAACAAGGTAGTCTGCTCATCGAAGTGGAAACAGTGCAGAACTAAAGATAGCAGCTTCTGACTGTGTTGGTAATTTGAGGCAAGGTAAAGGATTCTTACAGATGCACAGAATAAAATTCAATTTTCCTTAGCTTAAAGACTAAGGAAACCGAAGCAGCATTTATAATAGAAATGCATTATAAACAACATCATTTAAATTGCAAAGACAGCAAGAGAGTCACTGAGAAATGTCACATTGACACTTACCTGTGCAAACCTATGTTTTGCCTTTTGGTTCATTTGCATTATAACCATTTTCAATGAGATCACATGCTGTTCTATTCCATAGGCTTCCTGCCTCATTTGTACAGTAGAGGGCAAAATTAAGTGGTATAAGCAACTACAAAGCTAGTATTTCCTGATTTTAAGTACTTAACTTTACAAAAATAAGATTACTTCCTTCTCCTCTGTGTTATAGTATTGTATAATCAGATCTTCTGCTTTTTAGTAATTTTATGCTCAAAGTAATAGCAGTGTTCATTGCTCAGCAGTCTTACAGTTAATATCGTTTCCTATTGCACTTCTGGATTTAATGACTTTAATTTTGTTTCATTTCCCTGTTTAGTGTCAGAACGGTGTGTGCCTCATGCAGTTTCAACTGACCAGCTATCTTCAGAAAACCTCAGTGCAGCTGTGGGACAAAAGATCAGCTCCCCCAACAGGATCTTCTCAGATGAACATAATTATGCTACTATTGTTATTGGTTTCCCGGACCTCTTGGTAAATACTCGGCATTATTATACAATGAAATAATATGGTCTCATTTATTCTGTAACCTGTTAAGTACCTGTTTACCAAATGATTTGGAAAAAGAAGGGAATGACAGTAAGGGACAAATTAATGTAATGTATGCCATTTGTTAGGGTAGTCTAATCTAGAGGGGTGTTGGTGGTTAAGTAATAATAAATGGCACAACCCAGTGTCTAACAGACAAAATTCATTTCTGGGAGGCTCTGAACAGTGCTGCCTAGAGTAATATTTTCTAAATGTATGTTTTTACCATTTTTTAAATTAAGCATAACCACTAAGAAAAAGGATATCAGTATAATTTTGAACTGTTCAGTGTGAACTTTTTACCCAGTGTGCAGCAGGTAGCAAGACTAGATTTAGGAAAAAGAAAAAGAAAAAGATACAGAAAACGATAGCAAAACTATAAAGCCCCATCACTACTGGGAAATGTAGCTGAGTGTAAATACTACGTGTAAGTGTCCTTACTGCCATGACACAGTTAGAAAAGGACCAGAAAAGAAAGTGAAACTTAGCAGTGTAATGACTAGGGCTGTTGCAAGGAGTGAAGGCAAACGCAGGGAAAATACAAGCAGAATGTTTAATTCTTTGGACTTTTTTTTATATTTGCCCTCTAATGGTACATAAAAAGAGTAGTGATTATGGAATAAATAATTGCATATCATGTTTGTTTAATAAATTGGGGCAAATTAGAAAATGTAAGTGTTAACAGACATGAATTTTGGGAAAGCCAAATGACAGATGAAAATTCTTTGAAATCAAAATGATTCAAAAATATGTTTTTGTCATGAAGACAGTCTTTGCAATTAGCTTTTGAGTTTTCCTTGGTTTGGTTTTATATTACCATATTGTTATTCTAGCTTTTCATATTACTTACAATAGATGTGAATTTATTGCTGGAAAAGAGAGGTGGTCTAGAGAAGGGAGTACTAAAGATGCTGCACACTTCACAAATGTGGGTGATGAAGCATTTTTGGCTCTGCCTGATTTAGGCTGAGGCCTATCTTTCCTCATACATAGTTTTAGAAGTCCATGTGAATTTCAGAGAGGGAGTGCTAAGGGTGAATGTTAGAGTGATGGGGCAAAACTTCAGATTCAGTGTTTAGTGCTGGTAGTGTAGGTGTTTAGTATGAACGAGGTTTCTGAGCTCTTATTTGTAATAGCAGTTTACCGAACACTAAGACCTTCAAGATTATTTTTCCTCCAGGCTCTTTTGACCATACTGGAAGAGGGAGCCACTGGCTTTCATGAGGAGACAGACCTACACTTAAATCTCTGAACCTGGAGCTAAGCCACAGCCTTATTGCTTAGCTTTGAATTTATTACTGAAATATCTGTTTGCATTTATCTATATTAGTGGAAACCTAACAGTTTTTTACATCGTTTGTTTCCAAATTAGGTTATTTCAATGCCTTCTGTTCCTGGTTCAATTAAAAACAAAAAAAAAAGGTCGATTCAGCTTCAGATTTTCAGAGCATCTTGATGCCTCAAACTCATGTAGGCGGTTTGTTGTTTTTTACCCCTATAGGAGTTTTTATGACGAAATAATCCGGGTCACTCCTTGTAATATGGTAGCATAAGAAGTAACCATAATAGCCACATTTGATCTGAAATTAAATAAGAAGTGGAACTTACCAAGAAATGTTTGTTCTTGGACTTAACAATAGTAATGTTTTCTTCAGTAGACACCTTCTTTTTTGCAGTCTCCCAGTGAAGTGTATAGCTGGAAAAGAAACTCCTCTCTGAGTCAGAAACGTGCTTCTCCTTCTGATTCATTTTATTATGGAACCCAGAGGAAAACAGGAGCTGCAAAACAAACCAATTGTGTAACTTTATTGGCTTCTAATCAAATAGTCAGAATTTTAGCACCTGGAGATGTACCTTTGAAAGACATCTACCCAAAAGGTAAGAGGTTCATATACTTGTGCTGCAACACACTTAGTTTTTGTTTTGTAATCTGCTACATTTATTTTTCCAGAATGTTCTTAAATAGTCACCAAGCAAGTATTTGAGAAAGAATGAGTGTAGCTGCACTTAGTTTTAAAATTAATTTGGATCTTGTTAGCATGCTGAATTATACGTCTGAGAAATTAACAGGGTGTCTACGCTGTGAATATCTCAGTGGATGGGATTTCTCCCTGTCTGCACAGGAAACCCACTAAAGGAATATGATTATTCCAGTTCAGCAATTAGCCTTCACCAGTATTTCCAGCTTCTGCTCAGAGTCACAGAGAGACGCAGTGATAAACCTGTTGTCTGACTAACTCAGAATTCTATCCCCTGCAGGGCCAATAGGAGAGGTTATTTTGGGAATGCTTGTGACCCTGTCCACTTCTTTGCTTTTCTCTTCATACTGTCTCAATATTTGTACTTGTTTTGCTGGGTATATTGCAGAGGACATCCCTGCCTCAGGCTTTAAATCTCTTTTTGTGTACCTGTTGTCCACAAGTTTATCTGGTCCCTCTTTGAACCTGTGTATCTCCACAGCAAGCTCACAAGTTCATGACTTTTTTGTGATCAACTCATCTCTTACCAGGTTTATCAGATGCCCCTTGTTCTAGCATTGCAAGCTTAGATGAGTAACAGTTCTGCATTCACCTTAACCATCACCTTCATGACTTGGCAAACTTCAGTCACTCCTGCCTTCTCTCCAAACTGAAGAGACACAGACTTTTTAGTTCTTCTCCTGTCCAAGACAATGTTGCATGAGCAACACTCACATGCAGCAAAACCATCTTCCGTTCTGACACTAATAAAGTAGGTGTAGGCTACAGATCTTCAGACATTTTTGTGCTGCCATGCCAAGATTTCTGTTGTCATTATAACTTTAGCTTCTTCAGCCAGTAACTAAAAATATACCAATTAGTGCTAAATAACAGCATTTGTGAGTTTTGCATTAATTACAATTGCATTAATTAATTGTATTAATTTATTAGGAATCTCCAAAGTTTACTATGAAAAGAAAAAATGCCCACACTATTTGTATATAGTAGAATGGCTCAATTTCATCAGCACAAGAAACTATTCCTGATTTAGTCTGTGTGTGAACTGTCTGTCCCAGAATAAACATTTTATTCCAAATTAACGCAAACAGAATGAACTATCTAATCTGCCTATCCTCATTTAACACAGATGAACTTCCATGTGTAGAGAAACGCTTTAATTTATTACCAAGAGAATAAAACATTTACTTGACTAAGGAAGCCAAGTCAAGGATATCAACTTCAGTTACCTCCTTTTGTAACTGAAGGAAAGATTACCTCTTAAAAAGATTAAACTTAATAAAATTAGTTGGAGTTAGAATCTTGAAGCTAATTATACAACTTCAGGCTGTAATCTTCTCTTACTTTACAAACTACTAAAGGGTCAGACTGTCACATTTTTTCAGGCCTTCACAGAAAAAAAAAAAAGAATCTGAATCTGAAGTAGATGTTTTAGAAGATAAATCTTCTGAGCTTTTGTTAAAACCAGTTTACTAGTTTGGGAGTGAGGGAGGTATCTTCCCTCAGTGCTTCCAAATGATACCTAAATTGAGATCTTAACTGCTATTTCTAAAAGCCTTTTAAGTTGCTGTGGTATGTAACACCTTGTATTGCTAGGTTATTATAATTAAAACCCAGGGGACATTCTTCATGGATCCAGGATACCGTAACCTGAGCATATTATCAGTCTGAGAATTGGCTTCTGTCTGACCAAGCAGTTTAATTTTTTATCTCAGCTGTGGTGAAATATATTCATGAATAGGGATTGATAGCTTTAAATGTATAGAAAATTGTATGAGGGTTTTTACAGTGCTTTATGGCCATTTAAGTTGAAAGATTTCATGCCTTGAAGATCATTATATTTGATTTTTATTTTCTGAATGATGTTTTAATTTATGAACTACAAAGTCTGATTTTAACTGAATCATGTTTAATATAACCTTACCAATTCAATTAAATGGGACCTGAGCAAGACTCTAGGTTTTCTGTTCTATAGCTTTTTTCAGGACTTTTTCAAGACATTTCCATTTATCAGTGAATGGCTGGATTTTCTAGTGGAGGAGGAGCTATGAGGGAAATCCTACAGCGATCTGTGCTACTCAGCATGTCATGAAAAAAATTGAAAAATTAATTAACACTGAGGTAACAGTGCTGATGATAGTGGTTATAATGGTTATTATTCATGGTATACCATGAAGAATTATGAGAGGGACTTCAATCTGAATGCAATAGAAATAACAGGTGAAATTCAGTATAGATAAATATGTGGAGGAAGACAAAATCCTAATTCTACATCAAAAAACATGGGGATGATGAGAACACTTACAAGCATTGTTTTGCTGTCACAACAGATGATTTCATTAAGATAGCAGTTCAAAGCTCCGTAGCAGTTGAAAAAAGCAAATCAAATGTTAAGAATTACTAGGGAAGAAACAGAAAAAAGCAGAGAACTTCTTTGTGCTGTTGTGCAAATCCACGTCCTCTAAATTGCTCAGTGTTGGTCCTCCATCTCAAGATGAGAGAAGGCTGAACTGGGATAAGTTCAGAAAAAAACAACAGGGATAAGCAAGATTGCATTGGCCAACCCTTCAACATGTGAAGACAAGATTAGGAAAGGGACATATGGTAAAGTTCTACAAAACCATGTATGCCATGGAGATATGGAAAAAACAATTTTGCACTCAGTACCAGAGTTAGAGAGCAGCAATTGAAGCTATTAGGAACTTCATCAAAACAAGCAAGACATAGTTCTTCATAGAGTACTAACCTGTGAAACCGCTTCCCAAAGGATGTTGTGAATGCTGAAATGTGGATCCAAAAGAAAACTGGACAAACTCCTGGAAAGTTAACTAAATACCTAAATATAAAAGCATAGACTCCACATTCAGTTTAAGAAGCCCCTAGACTGGAACTGGTTGGTGACTTGAGGAAAATACCACGTGCACTTGTCTGTTCTTACAAATTTCAAGCATCTAACTACTCTTGGAGACAGGATACTAGATTAGAGGGACCTGGTATTGCCATCGTTATGGCACGAATCAAAAATATTTCCAAGTGAAAAAGGGAAGGCAGAAAAAGAGAAGCATGTGTCTTTGTGCTCACTTGGAAGATGAGATAATAAGGCCTTATTGTGATGAAGGAAGATGAGATAATAGACCTTATGATGCCCATTTGAGATTCTGTTCTTGTAACTTTCTCTGCTGGGCTGTTTTTTCTTCAGGAGTTTGCCTCTCAGTCTCACTAATTGTTAGAATATTTAATTGAATACACATTTAACTGCTACCAGTTGCTGCTTAACAGTCTTGGTCTCTTGAAATTGAGCATTGCTTATTCATAACTGTCTTTTGTTGTTTCTACATTGGAAACCTGTAGTTACTTACCCATGAAAGTTGTATCCTTCCCTGGGAAATGGTAAAGTGAAGCAAAGGCATCCTACTACATGAAATGGAGTATGTGTCAGTGCCTTGAAGTTCTTGCACTATTGTCTTCTGTTGCCTTTGAGAAGTTGTTTTATATTTTTGATTTTGTTTCCATATCTATCAGACTTTTCTTTCTCATCTTCTTGGACAACTGGTCAGTTCTGGCATACAGCCTTCCATTTCTATTAATAATTCAAAGTACTAAGCCAAACTCTGGCATACTCCAATATGTATTACTGAAGCTGTTTCAGGAACAATAAGCAAAGAAATAATTGCCTATATTTTTTATTGGAACTGTAAACCAAATTATAGTTATATTTGAAAAGAGATTATAACAAGTAATAATTTCCCCAAAGACTGCCAAATCGATGTATGGACACAAAATATAAACTCAGACAAGAGATCATGGCAAAATCCAGCAAAGAAGAATTAATGTTTATTCTAAAAACAAGACTATAGAGACGAGGGGCTACTTGAGAGCAAATATTTACTTGGATTCTCAGCACTTTCTATAGATGAACATAAAATAACAGCCTATTACTGAGTGTGTGTCTCTGTGAGTATGACAGTAACTGGAACATGTAGTGTAACTCACAATGTTACCAGAACAGCCTTGACACATCATCTGATCCACCTATTTATATGGGGACAGGATGACACGTGTAGTCTCTTCTGAAATGGTGTTTGTCAGACAATTGGCCTATTGCATTGCTTCACTCTCCTTGTGTAAGAAAAGCTTTTCATGATATCCATCTTTTCTTTCTCTGAACAAAACTGAATACTTCATGTCACCTTCACTCAGGATAATATTGCTCTCTTTATAAAGATCTTCTCAATAGGACTGGATATGTTTTTTTTTTAAAAAAAATCTGTTTAGAAAAAGAAAAATCCTTGCATTTGTCTTTATAACCCATCTGTTCTGACCTCTTTGCCCTTTCCTCAGGACTGTTTCATGTCACAGAATCACAGAATGGGTAAGGCTGGAAGGGACCATTGAGGTCATCTGATCCAATCTCCCTGCTCAGCAGGATCCTCTAGAGTATGTTACTTAGGATTGTGTCCAAACAGTTCTTCTCCAGGGAAGGAAACTCCACAGCCTCTCTGGGCATGCAGTTCCAGGGCTCGGTCACCATCACAGTGAAGGAGTTTTTTCTCATGTTCAGGTGGAACATCAGTTTCTGTGTTGCCTCTTGCCCTGTTGCTTGGCACCACAGAGCAGAGCCTGGTCCATCCTCTGACACCCTCTCTTTAGATACTCACAGACGCTGATGAGGTCCCCTCTCAGCTGTCTTTTCTTGAGGCTGAGCAGGACATGGTCCCTCAGCCTTTCCTCATGAGAGAGTTGTTCCCATCTCCTCGTCATCTTCATAGCCCTCCACTGGACCTGCTCCAGGAGCTCCGTGTCTCCCTTGCACTGAGGAGCCCAGAACTGAACACTGTGTCTGCTTTCCTTAAAGTTTGATGTCTAGAGCTGTGCATAGCTGTTCTTCTCCATCAGCCTTTGGCAAAATAAGAACAAACTGCACATGTCCAATATTCATGTTTCATTGTCAAGATTCCTGGTTGCAGTTCTGGGGCCTAGCCAGCTCTTCTTGTGTAGCATTTAAACATTTGATTGTCTTTTCATCCATTCCCTGCTCTGCAGTCCTTTGTCTTTTTATTGTCTTTAATTTGTTTGATTTGTGTTCTTTCTCTAATTTATTAACTTAATTTTTGATTCTTACCCCACAGTTGTACCTTTTCTAGTTCAGTATCTGCCCTTCTTCTAGATCTTCATCAGAATTTTTAAAGCGTATCTTATTCTTCATTACTGACAGAAGAGAGCATATTTTGAAACAGTAACAAAATCTAGGGAAAACTCTTCATTACTAACAGAAGAGAGCATATTTTGAAACAGTAACAAAATCTAGGGAAAACAAAAAGTGGTCTTTGGCCCACAAACCTGCATTTTTCCAGACTTTTTTCCCCCTGTTTCTGATGTGTTTGATATTCCCATTTTTTCTGAAGATGAGTAAAGTCAAAAGATGTGCTACTGTAGGCATGAATACTATAGATATTTAGATACAGTAGGTATGGATAAAGTGCTGCTGTGGGTTGTTCTGTGTGCTCAGTTGAATATTAGATCTCCTTATGCTGCTGATCTTACTGGTCTTTTCTGTGTGTGCTCTGTGCAAGCGTCAACACTTCTGCAGGTGAGGTCAGACTCCTGCATTTCCAGGAGGTGAAAGATGCGTTGTTTCAGAAGAAAATCTGGACTTGCTTTCATCTTGTGCCAATGACATTTTGTACCCATACTGGGCAGTGTGATTCAGTCTTCTGGTTTCTTTTCTGAAAAACTGCCTCAATTTGCTCCAGGCAGATGAAAGTCTGCTCCTAACTGGAAGCCACTTCTGAGCCCAGGCGCAGTGTACTCACGAGCTGGCAAAAGTCAGTGTAGGCACACAAGCACAAATTTATTTCTGAGGGAAGTACAGTATATTAGCTGTATTCATTAAACTGTCCATAAACAGAATATTTAATGCTTGATAGTCTAAGGCAGTTTAATATAAAGTTATAAAATCTTTGCATACTGAGAATTTACCTCCAAAAAGAGAGGTTCAATTCAAGAGAACAGTGTTTGGGCTAGTATTATTGAGAAGTTTTCAAGTGGAAGTCATAAACACAGTGTTTTGAAATGTTCCTGAATATGCTTAGATACACAACTAACATTATCTTCAGTGACAGATAAAAGCAGCAAGTTAGGGATTGCAGTAATGCTTGAATAGTGCTTTTGTGAGCAGAGCTGTATTTGTGTGTCATTTTGACATTTGCCATACAAATAAATTGTTCTTTCGTAACTGTGTTTGATTACTCACTATCGTAATAATAAAACAATTCCTTATTTGCAAGTTATATTCCTGTATTGCTTATGAAAGCTTATCATTTTCTGACAGGTGCTGTATAATAAAATGTTTAAATTTAATCTGCTAAATGCAAATGCAATAACCAGTTAATCATGCAGCTGGAAAATGACATGTTTGTTTATTTTCAGATGTCACTCCTCCACCAGCTGCTGGATACTTGGAAGTAACAGATCTTAACTCAAAGAAAATCAAATACATTGCAATTCCCAGGTAACTGACTTTATTGATTAGAGCACTATCATCTTAGAGGAAGAGTAAAGAGAATTTAGTGTCTATTATTACTTCAGGATAAGCAAATATTTCTTTTGATGTGGGAAGTAAGACTAATTCATACCTACTGTAAAATTCTGCAAACATTGCAGTATATTTTGTCAACATTGTTTGTTTTTACTTGGTAGGGCCAATGAAAATGTAGCAATTATTAGTAAATATGAAAGGTAGCTTTATCTTCTGATTTTCATTCCCTTTGTTCCTTCCCCCTCTTCCATCCACTTTATTCTCAAGCTGTTTCATTATGGTTTGCTGTCTTTATTTTCTTTTCCTTTTTCGCTGCCTTTAGGATCTGACAAAGATGGGCAAAATGATCCAGTGCTAGGTGTTAGGAAACCAAGAATCAAATTCTCCAATATAAAGTTCACTTTGAAAATAGCTTGGGCTTCTCTGTGGTTCTCCCTTTGGAAAGTATACATTCCCAAGTATCTTGCACGATACACAAGCGTCTTGTATGATAAGTTAAAATAGCCAGATTCTATGGCTTCTGTTTGGTTTTAACATCTGTCTCTCTGTCACAACTGTAGAGAGTAATTGCAAAGGTTTTATTGTATAAAGATATATTTTGGTCCCAAATTGTCGTTTTCTACTGCAATAATAATAAACATTTTTGTTTTAAATGGCAGTGTCTCAACTTTGCATATTTAAATAGAACATGTATGAAATTCACACATGAAGAATTTTATACTTTTTTTTTTATTCTATCCATTCAGTGTTGACTTTGACAGTAGTTATTGTCATTTAAATTCATTCTGGTTCATTAATAATCTGGGGAACATTTTAATTAATAGAGAATTATTTTTGAACTGTTCACCATTTTATAATTGGTCCATTGGCTTACATCTTACATAGCCATTCAAAAATGAAAGACATTACCATAAAAGTAGTAAGGAATCACTTTTTTTTCACTAGGATTTTATAGGAAGTAACAGAAATTAAAAAGCCATATTTTAACATTATGACCCTTAAACTAGCATTAGGATTTAAGGTGTGAATGGCAGATCTGAGCAGAAGTCCAGATTTAAAAGTGTACTCCAGTAAGAACTGATGAGTAAAGTGAGTTTTCATCATATATATATGAATAGTTTTCTGCTAAAATCTAACAATCTTTCTTCCTTCAGGCAAAGTTAGCCCAGTCAAATGCTAAGGTAACTCCTTTTCAGTTGAGTTAGTACATGGTGGTTTCAGTCATAGGTAGAAGCATATGTTTTGCTTCTTCTTACATTTTTGAAAATTATTAGTTTTGCCATTAGTGCAGGTTGCCAAGTCATTTATGCATATAATTAACAGTACTGAAAAATGCATAGATTCTTCCCTACATTATCTGAATTTCCCTTCATACTATGTACCTTTAAGGCCCTCTCTTTCGGCAGTGAATTTTTGTCATCAAGTTGTCAGTTTTAAAAAGTGCCAAGATTTTCTGTACATAAAGCTGTGCCATTGTTAAATGAGTATTTAAATCTTAATATTTTATTAAAGCACTAGAGAAAGGTGTTACTCTAATTTGATGGAAATATATTTTCCTCAGTGCTTGGATCATGTTCTATTTCTTTGTTAGTTTTATATTTTTCTGTAGCTTCTTTTTACATTTTTTATATTCTTAATAGCTTTTCTCTAAAGGTGGACTATTTTTAGATATATTAGATACAGCAGTGTATTTAAATTACAGCAATGGTTTTGGCAACATATTGCCTTTCAGCCTGGTCTTTTATACTGCTTCTTTTACAGTCAGGTATCTTTTGGTTATGTCCAGTTTCAGTAGCTGGAAAGTTTCAGATAAAATAGTGGGTCTGCAGGGCTTAGTTATAGTCTGTTATGAAATGAGGATGTAATTTCATTTAATTGTCACTTTAACTGCAGAAATAATCATCCCCCTTTTAACTGCGGCTGCAAGAAAAATCACATTAATTCTTGTTTTTCAGATCACAGTCTCTCTCCCCATACACATCTTGGCTCTCTAAGATCTCAGATGCTGATGCCCTGCTGGCACCGCTGGGCAAAGTAGGTTTGGTTACTGTGGACATGGGAGGAGGTGTGAGGCTCTGGGAGACTGGGCTGGAGAGCCTCCAGCAGTCACTGCAGGATTGGAGGAACATGATTGGCCAAGAAGATGGTCGTCCTGTGCAGGTAGGACTTCACAAATCCAAACTGAAAAACATCTAACAAAATGAGCTATGGATGAATTTTCAGCTGGGAAAGGAGTTGAGGGGGAGAGCTGTGAAGTGGAAGTGCACCTGTGACAAAAATTTAATAGACTTCTTCCCTGAGAAAATGAGGCACTGTAGCTTAATTTAAAAACATTTTGTAACCCCTATAATTATGGTTGCTGACAGACTCTTTGTCTTACACTGTTTGTATTTTTGCCAAATTCCAGTGCAATTAAATGCAAATAAATTCTTTATCTCCTGCTGATTTTTAACTGTAACTTTCAGAATGTAGAATAATGAAATTCATTTTTAAGAAAAGGATATACTTTTCCAGAGTTCAAATTCTTAGGGAAAAAAAAAATTGGGGTTTTACTTTGAAAGAGAAACTTGAAACCTAGGTGAAAGATGCCTTGAGTTCACAGTAGAGCCTTTGCTAATCTTGATAGAGTTGCAAGGATCTCCATAGAACCATGTTCTCATGTTTAGGTAGATGCAGAAAATACACAGCATTTACGTGTATGGTGTGTATGTATATACATGTATGTATGTATATACGAGTGTTAATGTACTGGCTGATATATGTGAGCACCCTTGCAACACAGAGGGAAAGTTCAGGACTGTTCAATTGCATCTTTAATTAGAATGGGAAAACAGAATTAGATCTCTCTCTCTCTGGTTTAGGTTGAGGTTTTTGTGAATGAGATGTATTAGGCCAAATTGCCTTTTACTTCCTTTTCCCACTCTTAGCTCCCTTTCTACAAGATGTTCTGTGGTTACAGAGACTTGGGCAAGAGCTGACGTGCTCTTGTTACTGCACCTCAGCAAATACTATTCATAAAAGTCATGAGAAAAGGGAACTCTTACCCAGTAGCACCTTTGTGCTTGACGCTTGTGGCTTTGCCAGTGCTGTGTTCACTACCAGTGCAGGAGCACCAGCACCATCTTATGGTCAGATACAGTTGGCTTACTCCAGCCCAGAGAGTTTGACTAGTTTAAATAGGTTTGGTTTTTTTTCCTTTTTCCTTTTTTTTTAAAAATAACTTGTAATTTTATTCAACAATATTACTGTATTTTCAGTAGTAGCCAACAAATTATTAGACAATACTGGCTTGGAAAGTATGCAGCATAAGAAAATTTAAGTCATTTAACTAGTAATCTCAAGTAGCCATTTTAAAGAAGGCTAAGAATTTTTCCCACCGTTATAAAGCAGTTTTCAAGATCTGCTGTAGAATTTCTCTCCACTGACAGCCTGCCTCAGTACTAGGCACATTCCAGGATAAAGTCTCCTAAGAATATCTTTCTTTTTTCCTGTGTCAAACCAGTGGTTTGTCAGATCTGAAATAACATGCTGTTTGATTTGTGCTGAAGGGCTGGCACAAAGCCTCCTGTGTGGTCTTCTGACTTGCATGATTATCACTAAGTTCTGTTACCCTACTTTACTTTTTTGCTCTGCTTTAAATGCAAAGATGAGACCTAAGAAGCCCATGCTTTGTTTACAAAAGCATTGCAGAGCAATAAAAAATAAATTAGGTCTTTTATTTTATGTAATCTCCTATAAGATAATAGATACGTAGTTGCTGTGTAAATTCTGTACTTTGCTAATTGGATATGAAGGCCTTCACCTTTCCTAATTAATTTTTCAATAGGTCTGGACGTAAAAGCAGTACTTTATTAAGGCATTCATTTCTGGAAACGAAAGAATCCTATTAGCTTAAAAGCATATTCATGTAGCTTCCCTGTGTAATTGAGCATATCAAGAACTTGTCTATTGATCTAGGGACAATTACTTTGCTAAGAATGTTGCAGCTAAATATTTTCTGATACCTGTTTTTGCAAAATGGGACACATTTTGCAGCCATGTATTGATCTGTTCATTCAAGTGTATGAAAATCACCTCCTTTTATGTAATGTTTTGTGCACGTGCTTGTGCACATGTTAAGTAACTTGGAATCTGATGAGATTTCTCTAATTCTTTGACTTAACCCATCATTCCCAATCATCTTGTAGCAGAAACTCACTTTAGGAGAATTGTCAGTGTTCCACACATCACCCACCCACCTCCAGTTTCCCCTTCCCTAAAAACTGCCATTGGTGCATCCCACAAAGCTGCCACAGGCTTAGCAAAGCTCAATATCTCTTCATGGTGATGTTCTTGAACCAATCCAAGACCTGTTTAGGTGGTTGCAGAAACACACACAAACTCTTTGAATCTTCCTGACCTTTTAGAGAAAAAAAGAATTAGAGTGCTTTCAATATAAATACAGTTTCAAAGAATTGGAATCAAATCTTCAACCAGGCTTCGGTTGGAACTGTTGGTACTGTCTTCTAGGGCTGCATTTTTGCTTTCATAAACGCGTTAGCTCTGAGAAGGAGGCTGGATATACACAAGCAGTGAAACAGAGGAAAACAAACAGCTGTTCCACTTACAATCAGTAATTAGGTTCCCTTGATATAATTTGTGGCAATCTTCAAAATAGTCAACATTTGTTTTGTATTGTTGACATACTCAGCAGAGTTCAAGCTGCTGAAGTCTTGAGACTACCAAATTAGTTTCTCAAAATACCATATGCGTTTACATAAGCCTGCATTTATACAGGCAGGTCAGAATTCTTCATCATTTATTGAAGTTTTAAACACAAAATAATACTACAGTGTTCTGAAATTATTAAATTGGAGTGTCTAAAATACAAAATCTAAACAAAATACTGTATTTTCTAAAGCTGTTAACTCTACTCCAAAAAGTGTTGAGCTTTTTCACTGTTTTTCCTTGTCTCTGACAAGGTCACTTCATTATCAAATACCTGAAGAGAATTTGAAAGACATTTTTAAAATCTTGCCCTAAAAGTTTCATGGCAATAGGCAGACATTGATAAGCTTGTGTTGCTTTTTTCATCAAAGGGTTATTGATGGAAATTAAATAGAACAGCACTGATTACATTCTGGTATAGTTCAGATATTGTCTTTCAGTAAACATTATTTAGTGGTATGTCTCAGATAAAGTACAATGCTTAGATAAAAATAATTAAAATGTGCATCATTTAGGGATATTTCAATAGATGTTAAGGCATTTATCTGTGACTATTAGCAAAAACATTTAGTTCTGTGTTCATTCCACTTAATGTTTTCCTGCTGTAGACTGTTGTCCAAAACGTTTTATGCTACGTACTCAGAATGGGGCATTGTTTTCAGAAGCCCCAGGACATACCCAAGCCTATAGAGTGCATAAAAATGTACTTAGTCAAAGATTGCAAAAGCTTTGTCATCTAGTTTATGCTAATATATATCTGAACTCAAAATTGAATCCACAACATTTTTTGAAATCCAGGTGTAGTCTTGATCTAGGTAATATCACCATGCAAAGTGACATCCTGAAGCTGAGGATAGTCTCCTGTCATTTCAGTACCAAGGTTGTCCAAAGAAGTGATCTGATTGATTTAAAAAAAAAAAAATCTTGTAAACAAAGATATTTTTAGGGCTTTATTTAGGTGGGGATTTTTTTTGTGTCTGTCGTTCAATGTATTTGTGGAAACTGCAGTACTTTTATCATCTCCTACATGCATGAGATGGGTTTTTGAAGTTGCAGTAGTGCCCTCTGTTTGTGGCTATATATAAAGAACTAATGAGTTAAGTAGTTGTGATTGTAACTATTTTGATTTCCTATGGACTGTTCTCTCTCACTTTCAGTATAGGAAGCCTTCCTCATAAACATTCAGGTACTTAGCTGGAAATTAATTCATATTTACATCTAAGTGAATAGTTAGCAAGAAAAAACCAGTACTTCTTTCCATTTTCCTATCTTTCTGCTGTCCTGAAACAGGTTCACAATTTCCTGGTATATCCCAGATCTTAAAGGTCAAGGCCTGCTTGTTCTACAGTACACTTCTTCAAGGATGGATATTGCTTATGTTTCTTTGGCCAGTGACACAGCCCCACTCTACATAAGTGTTCTGTGTAATGTGTGGTTTTCTTCAGAAACTTAAAAAGCGGAAACTTTTGGCTCAGTTTATATCTCCTGTAAGAGCTCAGTTGGGTTTCTTAGATGATTCAGGTTCAGCCAATGTGATGTCAAGATCCCCTAGTGTAGGACAGAGCAGAGCAAAGATACAGCACGTGTGAATTGAGTGGACACCAACTTCGCTAATACCAGCTGTTTAAAAATAGGTAAAGTGCATTAACCTATGAGCAAGTGCATGTGCTGTGTAGAACCTGAATAATACAACACCTACATCATCCCAGCTCTCTGGTCTTAAGACTGATGGGCAGCACTGAGCTTAAAAAAATCGCATACTTCTTTGTAGGTGTGTCAGTCCAAAGGAAGTGTGTAAGAGAGTCACTGACACCTTAGTATGAAACCAGGCCCTTCCAAAAACAAGGATCAGCCTAGAAATGTTTTCTCCCTTTTTTTCCTCACTTTGCTTTTGTGACTTAACCTGACCTAAATGTTGAACTGGAGTCAAAGCTGAGTACATTCCTGAAGCATTCATAATGCCAAAAATCTCACATTTACTGCTGAAGTGAAAAGAAGCCCAATCACGTTAAGTTAGGTGTGGGGGGTGTGCATATGTAGTTGAGTGTGTATATCTATGTATTCACACACAGGTGCATGTGTATATTTGCACACACCCACACACACACATGTGCTCATTTTTTTCCCCCAGTCGTCATACTTGGACATTGGTTCTCTTGAACTAGAATTAACTGAAGAGATCATCATAACTTTGCAGGTAGCCAGTCCCTCAGGGACTGTATTTCATAATGAGCAAGAATTGGAAGTCGATTTGGGTAAGGATCGCCTTATTCCCTTCCTTGAATAATCTCATTTATTCCGTTTGTGTTCCATGCAACTAATCATATAGAACTCTACATGAAGTATTCACCCCTTAAGTGAATTAATATTTTTTATTTTAGTGAATACATCCTTTTTTTTTTTTTTTTCTGAAGCTGTACTTTAAAGTCCAGGGTAATGTGAGTTCACCAAATGAAATTTAATTGTTTAGGTTGGATGTTTATCTAAAGAATAATTGATTCAGGAGTTTCAGTGATTCCAGCTTTACCACTCAGAATCTACTTTAATCTATACTGATACTTTGGGGGTTTTCTCCCTTTTTAAAAAATGATATTGTACTTTATAACATAACAAAAATCCAGCCTTTTCCTGATGTTAAGACTGAACTGGGCCAAGCTGCAGCTCTTGAATTGAGACAAAAGTATGACCTTTAGCAAGAGTGGCCAGTCCTTCTTCCCACCACTCAGTTCTGTTTTTCACTTTGCACCAAGCAGTCTTTCTGACCACATGAGGGCATCAGTGGGCTAATAGTGGTTTCCCTCCCCTTTTAAACACTGTCGGTGCAAACCCCATAAATTATAAGAAATACTTGCAGTGGAGAGTTTCTGTAAATTTGGAATAATCATATGACGGCATTCAGCAGACCCGCACGGGATCCTGAAAATCTTGAAATACTGCAGACTGCAGAGTTATCTGCTCAACAGGTGGATTGCAAGGTGTGGTTTGATATCATTTCCAGTTCTGAGATCAGTGAGCCCCAAATCCACAGTTCAGGTCTGTGACCTATTCCCGGACCATGTAATTTATGCAGCTGAGGTCTAGAAGCTGTGTACCAGCCCTTGAATGAAGGCATCTGAGTATGGGGAAGCATGAGACTGGAAAGCCACCAACTCACAGAGCTAAATAAATTCATATCTCTAAAAGTATTTATGGGATAGGGCAGCTCAGATAAAGATCACTGGTTCTCTGAAATAAATGTATTATATTCTCTCATTACTTTATTTAGTTTTCCAGCTTTTAAGCCACACAGTGTATATTTGTGGGCAAAATATTCTAATGCATCTATTGTGCAGAGTTTCTGAGTTGGTTCTTAGAGTGATAGCATTTAGTGCAAAAAGGAGCCCACAGCAGCATTTTGCACAGTGGATTGGTTTTTTTAGCTTGTGTATATAAACTTCATTTGCAAGCCAGATACAGCTTTTTATAAGTTTCACTCCAAATCTCTACCTCTTCCCCATCCAGATTCACTTTTCTAAAGTGCCATCAGGGTTATGATGCTTTCAACAATGTTGGTATTCAAGACAGAAGCTTAATGCCTGCATGAATTTTAAATGCTACTTTTAGAATTAAATGTTCACAGGAGTCAGATGATGTATGAAGCTTCATTAGTTCATTTTGAATTCTTGCAAAGTTTTACAGACAAGATAAAAAATCATAATGAAGTCAAAGGAATAAATAAAACATATTAAAAGTTTTATGCATATTAAAAGTTTTATTACAGTGCGATAAATGTGGGGTTTTTTTAATTTTGGGATACAATTGAAGAAACAATGCATTTTGCACATTTGTATTGTCTTGTCTAAGACTGAATATCTTTTCTGTGGAAAAATTACTTTTGGACTCAGTTTTGTGCTGTTGTTGTGAACAGAAATTATGCTATTAATTTTTAGTACATAGGAAAAAAGCTGCACATGATACAGTACAAGTGAACATAATAGAATCCATTAGAGGGTTTTTTGCGTGTTTATGCCTTTCTCTTACTAGTTTGTATAAGTAGATTATAAAAAGTTTTCTTTCTCTCTTTAGTAGAATCAGTTTTATGGTGGAGTGGTAAACCACCATGGAAAAGGCAGATCAGCTTTCGATCTGTCTGATGTGGAACTTCTGAATGCTCTTTGAGAATGCAATGCATATATTTATGCTGCTGATAAGGAATGTGTTGGAGAAAGGTATGTTCTTGTGACCCGTTAAATGCAGCCTAGGATAATACTAAGAGGTTTAAGGTTGGAGAAGCTCGGGAATAAAAGAAAACAATTATTTTGTTTCAGGGAAAAATCAGTCTTTTGCACATCTGCAGAAATCCATTCTGCATTCCATGGAATACATTTCCTAATCTTTTGTGCCACTGTGGGATGGATTACTTAATGCATTTTTCACATGGAGTACAGTCGGGTTTTGTTACAGTCAAAGTCAATCTTTTTTCATAATAATGTGCAAGAGTGAAAGCAGGTTCTGCACTGATTTTGATGAAGAAATTACCATCTCCCAAATCACCCAAAAGGCAAAAATTGACAAGGTTTTCCCTTCTTTTCCTGCAATATCCTTCTGATAACATGCTCAATCTCTGTCTATGGCACTATGAAGAAAGCAAGTTAAGATATTTTAACTTCACAGTGTTTCTAGTCGGTTTATATTCATATAACTGATATTTTTCAGCAATAATTTAGTGCCTGCTATGAAAAGTAACCTATATTCTTCACTGACTATAAACGGCCCAGTTTAATATGTTTTATATTAATGAAAAGGCAAAATATCACATTAACTCTTTCCTTTCGCATCTCAGATATGTTTTATTAAGAATGGATATCTTCTGATTTGGATCGTGGAAGAGTTCTTTCCTTTATGATAGAAAGAGTAAATGAAGAATGGGATCTTGCCAGCCTACATCTGCCTACTTTCCAGGACTGTCTAATCATGCAACTAATTAAGCTAATACACACCTTCTTAGTTTACATTGAACCAAGAACCTGAATCGTACCAATTGCATTCCACCTCAAATCTTAGTGCACACATTCTTTTCCCTATTTTCTTCTGATCAACAGTAAGAAACAACCAATAATGCAGTATTATTACTAATAGTAGAATAAGTGCTTGTGAAAACAGTATTTGGGCACCTTAAAATTTTCTTTTTAAGCAGTTTCCTACATAAATATTCTTTACAGCTGTAAATACTGCAGCTGTGTCCCTGTTTGCTTGTATAATTTGTATGCATTTATTAAGTTGCGACACATGAAATCATGCTGGTTGCAGCTTTAGTAAATGAGTTCTATGTGGAATCATCCACTGAATGCTTAGAAGGACTTAGTAGAGAGGTTGGTTCCTTGTCACCACATACAAGGAGGAATTCCATTTATTTCTATTATGAAGATGTAAAAGCTTGTAAGCAATGCCCAACTCAGCTTAAACATTCCCAAAAGGATAAGAAATGTTGATTTGGGGAGGTTTGAAGAATGGAAATATAGACTATTTTTAAAGTAAAAATTTCACCCCTTTACACCTCCAGGATGTAAGCCTGGAATTAGAGTGGGGTTTTTTCCCTCTTTTCATACCTGGGGTATTAAAATAAGCATTGTGTTTTGTGTAAGAGGATTAGATATGGGTTTGTCCTGTCAGAGCCAGAGATAATTAAAACTAAGAGGTGAAAGGTCTGTTCCCCTGTACATGAGGAAGCTCGCCCCCATTGGAAACCAGAGTTTCTTTGCCAGTCCTGAGACAGAAACTTGCTTTTGTTGCTGTGAGCCCCACAAAGGAGCTTTTCTGACAAGCAGTCCTGAATGGGAGGCACTGACACCTCCTGCGCCCTTCAGGAATTTTAATGAAGTTAACCCTGTCGGGATACAAAAGTAAGCTGCTGTATTAAAAGACCATCCACTCTCTAGCCAATTTGCAGTGTTGCTGTGTCAGTTACAGGGCAGGATGGCAGGAATATCTACAGCCAAAAAAGTTATCTACATGCCAGTTGCATGCCAGTCAGCATTAAGGAAAAAGTCCTTCACGTTTTACTGGAAACTGTCAGTCATTGATTACATTTCTATTCAAAGCTAGAAATATTTTCAAGCTTGTCTGACTTCTGCTTACAAATTCGAGAAGATATTTCCTAACCTGTAAGCACGAGTTCTCTTTCTGCCAGCAGTTAAGTCTGAGTACATGTTCTGCCCCTTGTTTTAGAGAGTCAGCTTCTTACACAACTGTGATGGAGTTTGGACAGTGAGAGCTGTTGGCTCAATCTCTTGCCTGCACCTCCCAGGAATAAATAAAATTTCAAGTGGGACAAGACATGAGGAGGTGAAATTCCTTCTCTTTCCCTGTATCCACAATAAATACAATTTGAGGAATTTTAGTCTTTAGTTAGTTGTAACAGACTTGAAGAATGAGGAGCTGATGTATGGCTTAAAATGCTTGGGGGAATGTTGTCAATACTCTGAAACATGAATGACTGAATAATAGATCTACTGAAATGTTCATTTCAGTTGGCTTTGCTAAGTGTCTTTTACTCATTACATTGAATACTATTATAAATGTTAATAATAGAGCTATTAATATACGTTCAATCCAGATGTACTTTGAATAGTACTTGCTAAGATACAGAACTGCACAGTTGTGCTGCTTGGGACTGCCTTTGAGTAGTGAATCTTCTTTTTAAAGATTTTTTTTTTCTTCCCAGTTTTGCTGTAATGTAGGATTAAGATTACTGGATGCTAAACTGTTATTAAGGTCACTTGTACAAAATCAGCTGAAGCTAAATTTGAAGCTAAATTTGATAATGCTTTTGGTCAGTTTTATTCAGAGAGACCGATTTTTTTGCAATACACTAGAAAAAAATTAATTCTGAACTCAAAAGGGAAGTATTGTATTGTGAAAATAATTCATATGTTAGAATGAAATATGGATATGTGTGGGACATAAATAATTTTAATAATAGAGTACAACATCTGTCTCCATAGTTCCCATGCTTTTATTGTGGGGCATTTTCTAATGGGTTCATGCAAGCTCTTTTCTTCCCATGGCTGTGACAGTGTCTTGTAGGGGCAATGCTCAGTGTATCTGCGTCAGCTGTGTGATCCTCAACAAATACAGCTTCTCTCTCTTACTGAGGGATTATAAATGTGTCAAAAATATGCCAGTGCTTCCTTACTCTCCAGTGGTTAATGTTATTAAGTTAGATGATTTCACATCAGAATGTGAAACTGGCATGAATGTGGTTCTAGATCCACTTCCAAAATAGATAAGATTTGTTTAGTACACAATATACCCTAGTCTGCCTGACCAGCTGAAGCCTAGACAAAACTACCAGCTTCTGACTCGTGTTCACGATGGCCTCTATTACAGATTGGTATGTGTTTAATGGCTGTTTGGCATAAATATGGCACAGATTTGAAACACCTGGTTTCACTGTGTTGTTGAGTGCAGTAAATCATGTAACTGACTTTTTTGAGCCTCTTTATCTTCTTCATGAAGGATGATAAGATCACTTAATTTCCAAACTGAATGTGTTTGTATCAGTTTTCCCTATACAGTTTGCTCTTAGAATCCCAGTGTTGTCAGAAAAAAAAAAAAAAAAAGGAATAAAGTGTAGCCATGTAAAATCATTTTGGCATGCATTTGTGTTTTTCAGAAGGAACTGATCTAGAGCAAATTGTTCAGATACCATGTATCTCTCACTGAATGTGAAATGCAGGTTTAGTTCTATTCCTGTCTGGCTACCCTTACTGTCAGGAGATAATGGATGTGTAAGAGGCAGGACCAGAAAATTAAGTCAAAGCATTAACAAGTCGTGGTATTTGTTATTGTTTCTTAATTTCCCTTTTTCTTAAGCACTCTTTTTATGCCATTGCCCCTTAAGAAAAGCACATTCCTTTGTCGTCTTTCTGACCTGGAGTATTCATATTCTTCTCACACAAAATTTTTGTTTCCTTCATTGACTTTGGAAGACCTACAGAACCTGCATCACAAAGTCCTTCTGAATGTGCCCATTACCTGTTGCTGTAAGTGCCTGAGAATATAGTATAGTCAAAGAAAATGAGAGAAAAAATATTTGAAACCAGAAACTAAGATTATTGATGATTACTAATCAGTAATGCTTGAACTCTACGGAGAATAAAATACGAGTAGTGTGTTCCAGGAGAGTATGACAGTTGTGCTTCTTGCGTGATGAAGACTTTAAAGAAAAACCTGCCCAAACAAGGAGGGGAGAAGTGTTTTCACACTCTGATTGTGAATCACCAATATGTGTAAACAAGTTTAGATAATACGCTATTGAAACGTGTGCCCTGAATGTTTTGGAAACAGTGGTTATTTTGGAAATCAAAAGGAACTTTCAGAAGGAAAAATTCAGTTTTTCCAGCTATTCTACTCTGACCCGTGCCTCATAGCTGGAGCTCAAGGCTGCTAGACTGAATTCATGTGTTGTTTCACAAAGCCATAATATGCACACCAGGCAGTATGGAATCTGCACAATGATGCAGCAATGAATAGTGCCTTTCAGTGCATGTATAGCTAGGAAGAGCAGAGATTTCTCTCAAGGAAGGGTTATTAGTCAAAATTCTTGTTGAAAGAAACAAAGTTCATAGAAGTCTTGCAATTAGATTCAAACAGAAAATATTCAGGATGGGACAGGTCAGCTTTTGAGCAAGGAAATTATTTATGTATTTGAAAAATACCCATCATAACAGTAATAGAAAACTTATTTTAGAAATTACAATCAGACAAGCTTGGCAAAGCTACTGTGGATTTTAGGGGGGCTTGAGTCCTTTCTCCACTTTTAGTACTTGTTTTTCTTGTCTTCCTTCTCACTCCAGACAAACTAGATATTTCCTGCTGAGTGTTCTTTAGTTTCTCAGGTTCCTAATCCATCCAATTTTGGATCCTGCCCCTTAAATCTACCTTTCCAATAGTTTCTAATGTCAAGAATTCCTCCAGTCCCCAGAGGGGTGACTTACCTCTTTATATTTGTCACACTGAAGAGTGTATCACTGTCCAAAAGTTTTTCTCTTCAGTTTTTTCCTCATCCTCCCTCTGATTTCATGTCAAGGCTGATTGATTTACTGTTTATTTATTTATAAAATATATCTTCAATTCTAATACAGATCCCTGGTAGTCTAACCTCTAGTTTATAGACATGTTTCAGAACAGAGGCAAGTTGTTGGTTGTAAAATTACCTTGAAACCTGTAAAATTACCTTCCATAGATATGGAAATGGGAAGGAGAAAAGCTTGACAAGTCACTAAGGGAGTTATCTAAGAGCTCGAAGAAAAAGCAGGAAAGTACATCCAGAAGACTTTCTTTAGAGGATTCTACAGTGTGCTAATATAATGCAGTTTCTACATAAATGGTAAATTTGAAAAATAATTACCCCATCAAACCAGTGCTAATAAAAATTGGTTGTTAAAGTATTCAGAGTTAGCAAAAATCTACTACTTTTTGTCTGCATTGATGGTACTTGAAAGAAAAGGAAATGAAACTGCTGCAATTCATTGGCATGACATTTACACATCTGCTGGTGGTGTTCCATTCTAGTATCATTGAATTTTCAATTATTTTATCCATTCAGCCATTAACTATATATAAACGAAAAATAGTGAATTCTTAAGCTATGATAGATTGTAGTCCTTGTTTCTTTTCTTTTTTTCTCAATTTTCTTCAAAGTTTTAACAGAAATTAAATGTTGGATGTTTGGTGTCCTTTTAAGAATAGAAGGCAAAAAAATCATTATAAGACAGAAGGTTTTCTATTAACCACATGCCATTTCAAAGTTTCAAATGCCTACTATAATCAGATAATACTATTGTAAAATAAATTTATTTATTAGTTAGAAACTTGTCTAGTGCATGTGTACTAGAAACAATATTTATGAACAACTTATACTTGAGAAAGATATATAAGCAACAAAGCTCCTTTGTCTACAGACCTTTTCACTTAAGATTTAAACAATGCAATCTTTTCACTTAATATTTAAACAATTGGAATAAACATTCCAATGTTTCATGGAATTTTTCAAAGGAAAAACTTGACAAAAATAGAATGCGACATTTGCATCCCTGGTTATAGTTATGTTTGTTTCATAGAGCTTCCTTTTGCAGAAAGAATGTTTTTCTCTAAAGAATACAGAAGCATGAACATGTAAAATTTTTGCATAATTTCATGTTTCTCATTACAGAATATTTTCTTTTGATTCATGAGGCTGACATTATCATTTTGGGTTTATAATTTTGTTTTAAATTAAATTCACCAATTTTTGTTATCCAGTGTTTCTGATAGTTTTTAAATCTACCAGTTATGCAAAAAAGAATGGTTTATTTTGGAGAAAAATCTCTTAAACCAGAAAAGTATATAACCCTAAGGGTAACATGCTGTTGTGGTTACATGTTTCTCCCTATACAAATGTTAAATGAATGTAATTTATCAGATTAGATCTTGATTTTACACTAATGACATGGTTCACAGAGGATGTATTGTACCTCTTTGAATTGATATAAATTCTATAAAGAGAAAGAAAATGATGTTTTGAATAGCTGCCAGAACAGTGTTGTTAGAGCACATGTTTTCAGTTCAAAAACATGTGTGGAATTCATGTCAGCATGAAGTTGAGTCTGCAAGACAGTGAATTCAAGGATTAAGCTGCTCTACAGTGAAAACTCTTATAATGCCAGTGAACTTCTGAGAAGGCAATAAATTGTAGTTATTGGGACACATAACTTCATTGGATAATAAAATGCATTATGGTAGATAAGAAGAAAGTTAATTTTAAGTGGTTAGAGACACTAATTTTCCATCTCAGTCACTGGCTTTCATTTAAAAAAAATAAAGTGACACTAAATTACAGAAGATTAGTAAGGGGCAGTTTACACATGAATCATGTATTTACTACATGACTCAGAGTTCATAACGGGAAGGAGTATTTTTGCCTTCAGTCACCCACTTAAATCCAGCCCCAGCCTAAAGTGAGTCAGCCCTGCCCATCTGGCAGCTGTTGGGTGTTCAGCTGTGCTGTGAATCAGGGGGGAAAGGGCTGTCAGTGAACAGGTCTAGAAAACCCAGCACACAGAACTTCTGAGGTCAAGGCAGGGACGTTGAGGATTGTGTGAGGCTGTCATTTGAACCGGCCATTTGCTGATGAGTCTCATCTCTTTAGTCCCTGTTCATGAAAGGAACATCAGTCTACCCATCACTGAGGAATGGGGGACTGCAGTTGGGTGCACATGAAATTGTAAATGGATGTGCAGTGCTGTGGATGTACAATACTCTGAGAAGTGTTTGAACTGCAGGTGACTCTGTCTACAGGGGGTTTTGAATTACGTTGGGCAGTTACCAGGAAGCAAAATCTAGTGTGGATATGAACAGAATGCGGAGTGATTTGGATGTGGCAGTAGTCTTAGTTCGGGTGTGGGTCTAATGTGCAACTTGGGAGCCCTGTTTTGCTCGGCTCTATTCTGAGGTGGAATGTTGCATTTATTGAGCTAATGCTGGTCCTACAGCTACTCAGCACACCTACTATGTTATTATTAGGTTGTTAGAGTGTTTTCTTTACTATGAGAGATTTACATCTCTTTCTTTCTTTTACAGATCACCATTGAGAGGGAGAGTGGTTTGGATGTCAGTTCCCCCAAACATGGAAAAGTGGATCCAGACAACATGCCACACGTTGGTGGAAATATGTGGGCCGGTGGAACAGGTTTTTCATAGTTTTATTTTTTTTAATGCATCCTTGACAGGTATCCAAGGGAGATGCTGTGCCAGTCAAAAATGGTTTTATACAAAGCTATCCTCTGCCTAGAGCTATTTTACCCAATACGGGGTTGCTTTCTTGCCAGTAAAAGAAGAGGAAAGAAGTATTTGCAGTGTCTAACTTAAACTGTATGTAGCAGATCTCTTCTTCAATTATATTTTGTTGTTTCATTTTACTGGCCATACAGAGAACAAAAAGCTTCCCGCCGCAGAAACTAGTCTGAGTCATTTGCCATTCTCTTAGAATGTCCCTGTAGCTGCAGAAATTTAGGTAGTGTAGGCAAGAGGTACACAGAACAGGCAAAGTGTCTCCTAATTCTAATAGGTCATGATAGTGATCACTAGCTGAAGTGATTTGGAAGCAGTGTAAACCAACAAATTCTGGGGAGAAGACAGAGTCTGGGACCAGGAACTTTCAGGAGATGTACAAGATTTAAATGTTCTATGGTCCCCGTTGTACAGGGCAGAAACCATTATGACCCTGGTCTCAAGGAACTATAAACACAAGTATTCCATGGGAGTTCTTCTTTACCATGATAGCTGTTTGGTTTTGAAAACCTTTGTCAAAAAATATTTCAAATCGGGGTTGTTAGCAACATTTTTGGAATATCTGTAGAGAACAATGGAAGCTTTAAAGAAAATGTGTTCTTATTTTTTATCAAATGTATATTCTTGATGGTTTTTATCTCAACCATCTCAGGTGGAAGAGACACTGCTGGGTTAGGTGGTAAAGGTGGGCCATATCGACTGGACGCTGGCCACAGGGTGTTCCAAGTATCTCAAGCTGAAAAGGACGCTGTTCCTGAGGAAGTTAAGAGAGCTGCTCGAGAGATGGCTGAAAAGGCCTTTAAACGATGGTAATGGGAAAGTCTTTCTCTTCTTTTCCATTTCCCAGAAGATTTTGAAAAAGATGACTAAAAAGAATTTTCTTTCTTAGCTGCATTTATCAGCTACATTACCCTGCCCTATTCATTATCACTTAACAGAGATTAGTAGCACATGTTTAGCTGTTCTGGACAAGATGTATAGAATGTTTTATTGAATTAAGCCACAATGTTAAAATGACTGTGTGATTTGGTAGAGAAAAACATAGCTAGATGGAGAAGAAGATTGATGTGTATTTTTCTCTTTTTAAAAAGGAATAAATTATGTGAAAATTTCTTTGAATTATGATGAATCCAGATTGCATGTTGTTAGGAATTCATCACTTAACAAGTGTATTTCAAAATGGACCACTGCAAGCAAATTGCTTCTGTTTGAAAGATCTGTAGCCAGATGGTTAGGGTGTAATGCTAATAATGCCAGGGTTGTGTGTTTGATCCCTGAATGGGCCATTCACTTAAGAGTTCGACTTGATGATCCTTGTGAGTCCCTTCCACCTCAGAATATTCTGTGATCTGTAATTTGAACTATTAAGCCTCAGCAGGTAATTAACATGAACAACAGATCTTCCCAGCATGAGTGTCATGTGTGATTACTGATCAGCTCTTCCCCAGAATGTGGGCAGAGATTCAGATTTCTTGCACCAGCTGAACTCTCAAGTTATCTGTATTTTGTATGAAAATAAGCATCCACCCTCTTCAAAATTGCTTCTGTGCTGCTTCATAATAGAAACAATTGCTATATATGGTCTTGGATATTGTACATCTCTCTATGCATATGTCCATATACACGCCTGGCATGCTTTGATGAATTTCTACTGCTTGTGTGGTGATTTACTAAATTAGTGCTAGGGGAAATTCCTGGCTACTGCTGCATGCTGTGAGAACGGTGCAGCTATGCCCTGTAAAATCTGGGTATCTGTGCATGAGGTAACAGTTCCTGTGCTGCAAAACCCAAGTGGGCTGGCATGTACCAGCTGAAAATGTAGCTTATTATGAAACCACATTTGACTTGGATCATTATTTTGTACCACTTGGATAGTTGTGGGAACTAACAGATAAGAATAGGGACGTTGAAGTCCTCGGGCTGACAAAAAAATAGAGGGAAACTGCAGATTTCACTGCTTTGTTTATACAGGATTATCTAGAAGGGGGACATTTCATATAAAAGTTATTGATGCTTTCCTGGCTAGATAGTATTTCTAGTGGTAAACAATTTAAATTGCCCTATTTCATTACTCTGGAATAGATGCAGTATTTTTCATGGTATTTTTCTGAATTACCTTGCAATGTGGATTGATGTAGGCTGCAACAAAGTAAAACGGCACATGAGGTTTTTTTAGTTTGAAACAAAATGTTTCTTTTATAGATATGAAGATACTGAACTCTGTTGGCAGGACTCATGAAATTAGATGTGCAGCACTGAAAGTTACTTTTGCCTTCCTCTAATGAATAATGGTTGGCAAAACTTTAAATTGAAAAAGACATTATCATGATAGAGACAACACAGATTTGATGTTTGTTTTTTATCCTTAAAGGGCTAGTCTAAACAGCAGTTCTCAGGTATGCTTTATGATCCAGGCAATTAACTTGTGTTAAGTGTTATAAAAACTTGCCATTAGAAATAAAATTAGCCTACACATACTTTACTATCCATTTGTGGTTCAGTTAAAAACTCAGTATTTTTGAAACACTGTGAGTGAGATTATGCTGTCACGAAGTTCTTGTTTGAAATGGGCTGGGCACAGATAGGCCAATATGTTCTAGGTCAGGAGTGAACCCAGCCATGTGCTGGGTGGTGGGGTGGGCAGGTACACAGCAGCTGCCTCTCTACATAATGTGGGGTCATGGCAAATACTGCACAGTGCACACTCCTGGCATGTCCACTTGTCCCCTAGGTTGTTCTTCACTGTTCGACCTCTGTAATTACATTCCAATGGTGAATTTCACCTGTTCTGCTAAGCTATGTTGTTTAAAAGAGTGATGCAGAGCTTGAAGTGGACACGTCTTTGCTTATAAAGCAAGCATGTATCAGTTTTCATGGTGCAGGTGTGCTCTCTGTTACAGGCCTCTGAACAGGATAGTGTTCGCTGACATAACTCATTTTCTATGAGGCGGGGGTGAGCACGCTTCTGTTAATGTTCATTTAAAATTCTTTGTTTCAAGGTTTCTTCATTTAATGAAGCACAAAGATAAGTATTTGAGACAGTTACTGTTTGTAGGTCTTCAAGGACAGATTTTATAGTGTGTCTTTATTTAACCTTTGTGTTAAAGCATGAATCAGAATATGTTTAAAATACTCCGACAGTGAAGTAATGAATAGACACTCGTGATCCTTGTATGTACAGATAGCAGCACCTGAGCCAACAAAACCTTTCAAATTGGATCACACTTTTCAGAACCTCTGATTTACTTCTCAGACTTAAAAGCAGATTACAAGAAAGTCATAAGATTAGTAACTCTAATAACTTTTAATGTGATGCAGTCCCTGTAGACATTGGTGAACATCTGCCTTGTCAAAAATTCACAAGAGCAGCTGCCACTTCTCTGATTTGTCTCTTCTGCATGCTTCTTGCAGTCTGAATTTCCCTGTCAAGTAAATAAACTTTTAGTTTACATAAGTAAATGGAAGATATGCTTGTTTACTAAACTGTTCTTAGCTCCCTACCTTTTGCTTCAGGTTGAAAGAGATTCAGATGAGTGAATATGATGCATCAACTTACGAAAGGTTCTCTGGAGCAGTCCGACGTCAAGTTCAGTCACTCCGCTTCATCTTGGACAATCTGCAGGTAATCTTAGATTCTCTGATAGAGGAACACAGGGAGGTCATTACATTAGGCCCCAAGTACTATCCTGCTAATATCCTGTTAACATCTGCTGCTCATACCTTTGAAGGCTAAAAGCAGAGTCAGTTTATAATCAGTTAGGAAAAACAGTTTCATATTACTATTTTAAAAGGCAGCCTACAAGTGGATCCCAGTGCTCATCTCTACAAGTTACAGTATTCCCATTCCACACCTTACAGATAACTTATTCAGGAGCACAGTTTTGTGAAGAATTTGTGAAGGTGTCTAGAGCCCAGTCTTTTTCTTTACCTCCAGTCCAAAAGAGTTTTTTTTGGCTGAGAAGTGCAAAAGCTATAGATGTTAAAAGAGGCACCCACTCCGGGTAGGAGCCTCACTGCATATGCAGCTGAAAACATGGATTTTTCCCGGGTTTGTTTTAACTCTTGCTAATAGAAATAGGTATAGCCCAAATCTCCTAAGTGGAAACTCACTAAAACCACCAGTTTGCCTTTCTTCTGGTAACTGGCATGGTGGTTGTTCTGAGTTTTTTAATACTGGTGTTCATATACAGGGTAAATAAAATTCTAAGTGCATTGTTTCTAGGAGGCATCTGCTAATCTTCAGTGGAAATGAAAGGAAAAGGGATTTGCTCCTTATAAGACATGTTTGATTATAAATATTTCTGTTGAAGGCTACTAACCACTACTATATATAAAGCCTTAGTTTATTAGTCACTATGCTGTGTCTTAAGCAGTAAAACTGAAATCCAGTGAGAAATCACTTTGTATGATAAACAGCCTCCTCCTGGACAAAGACATCCAATCCCCCAGTATTGCAAGTAAGAAGAGCGATATTTCTTTGCCTTATTTGTACCTTTAAGCCTTTGTAGCTACAACCACATTACTATAATCACATATACACACAGAGAACCATTAGCCAGTTCTATTATGAATATACCAATTCAGAGAACTCCTCGTGTAATGAACATTTAAGATGGGCATGATTAGGGGATTCATGAATATGTGTCTCAGTTCAGGACACAGGCTTTTGGCTTGTAAAGATGGGTTTCTGTTGAAAAAAATTTGGATGTAAATCTAATTTTTTTATACATCATTTATATCTAGGTGGGTTTTTTGCCATGTGTCTAGCACACAAGCTATTGGAAGCACAGTCTGGGTATGAAATCAATAAGTGAATCCTCAGTTTGAAATCCTTTTTGTGAGTCTGCCTTATCTGTCCCTTGGAGCCAAAATTATGTTCAGGGATTGTGTTAATAATCAAAATATAATATATTTTAATATAAGGAGTCATAGCCTCTTGCTTTGTTAAAAAAGGTCATTTTAATATCAAGGCAAAGTCTTACAAGCCTCAGTATTTTATGAGACTCTGCTAGCTTCCTGCCAAAACCTGTAACACCTAACCACAGAGTTAGAAAATGTAATTTATGACAGAAAAACCAAATTACTGAATTTGGAAAAGCTAAATCATAGAACAAGAGCAATAGTGAAAGCAAATTTTTAACATTATTAATTTTTATATAGATTTTGGTAGGGATTTTATTAGAAGATTAACTAGGAAAATGAAGATAAATGATAGCAGGAGTTACTTAGTTTCAAAATGCCTTTTGTTAATAGGGAAGCTGAGTCTAAGCACATTTCATGTGATATTTTTGAGAGGGAAAAAAGTTACTTGAATTCTTCAGCATGGTAATTCATCCAGCCCTCATGAAGAATTGTGCATCTGTCTCCCATTATTTTCTGTATAGTCCTGTGTACACCATGAGTTCTCAGCTAGAACAGTTTTCTTTCTGTTTTCAGTCATTCCTCATATCTCAAATAAGAAACCAATGGTAAAGTTCATTGTAGTAAAATTTGCAGCTCAGATGTCTATGTGTTTTTAACTTTGTGGAAATCCTGAATTACCTTCTCAGTAGAGAACATGTTTGGCTTTTTAAAAATGTTTGAGTTTGCTTTGTTTCAAACTCAGTGTTCACATAATCAAAATACGTTGTCCATGTTTATTTAACCTGGATTTTCTTTTCTTTTCTTTTTTATTGTTAGTTTTGTGGTTTTGTTTCAAATATGTTCCTTTGATTAAATGTTACCTCCCTAGAATCAAGAGGCTGGGATTCAGGTCCAGTTGTCTATGGCTCGCCAAAATTAGTAGCAGCAGAAAGAGATTTTTGGAATAGGCAGATCCTTGAAAATGATACATAAACACAGTCTGAGAATGTAATTTCATTGTTCATTTTGCTTATTATAACTCACTGATCTCTATCAGCTCTTTGAACAACATTATCAAAACATTACGAGTTTTTGTTTATCTTCTGTGGAAGTAGCAAAGCCAGAAATCCAGGAAATCCTGTCACTGATGGGCTTTCTTCTCTCCCCTAAAGCTTGTCTGTCTGAACTCCAAATTCAAAAGGTTATGGTCAGTCAGTCAGTCAGAAAGACCTTCTTAAATGTTAGGTGTTTTGCTTTTCAGAAAGCACTTCTCTCTTGATTATTGCAGAGAGAATCAGGGACAATTGTCCCTGTAGCTTCTGAGCATCATTTAGGCCCCTCTATTTGAACTGGGCAAGCCTGAGCCTGAGTTACTGAGCCTGCTGGGCTCTGTCTGATTTAGACCATGTGGGAACAGTCTGGTTGTAGCAGCAGGAATAAAATAGTAGCAGTCCTATAATAAAGCCTGGCTCAGAGAGCTGGAAATATGAAAAACCCTGTGCCATGTCAGTAGTAGTTTTGTGATTTCAGCAGCTAAGGGAACATTTGTGTCATGTTTTCCCAGAAACAAATGCAGACCACAACTGGCAGTGTTTCATACATCCTGTACTATTATGAGTTACATATTTAGATGTGATCACTTCACATACACAACTTTTTCTCTGACATTTACAGACTTAACAGCTATATTTTTTTGTAAATATACCCATGACATCTTCCAATGAAAAGAATTACTGTAGTGGTGCACCATGATCAGCCACTGCCATACTGATAAGATACGGTATCTAGCACATTTTTCTAATTTCAAAAGCAGCACAATGAATATATTTTTTCATCTATATGGTTGTAGTATATTGAAATAGTAATATGTTGTATGTCCTTTCTAGTCAAATATCAAAGCAAGATATATATATTAGTTCTGGTTTTCTCTTAAAATTGCAAATGCTTTTAAACTTAAGTTAGTTTTAAACATATGAAAATTGCATATTAAAAAGGATTTGAAGTTTCTCTGTAATATGTGAAATATGTACATTGTGTAACATCCGTGCTTAAGGGGATTAATTTTTTCAGATTTTATAAAAGGAAACAAATTCTTAGTAATTCTGCATGGAAGAGGCAGATGCTAAGTAGCCTGAGTAATTTTAGCATTGTTTTGGAAAGAGGTGAGATCAGATTTTGTCAGCATTCTTTCCTATTTTAGGAGAGGATGTCAGCTCCATGTTCCTCCAATAAAATTTCAGCTCAAATACTGGCTTTTGTTGAATAAACTTCTGAAGTTATTGAACTGTTTTTAGCTATGTCCATAATTAAAAGCCATTTTTTTCTCACACTGCTGTTCCTTGCACATCGAATAGGTGCAAAGCTCCAGCATTGTCAGTGAACGGAATAGTGAAGCTAGGTGAGAATTTGCTCAGTGAAGCTGAAACTTTGCAGTTTTATGTTGTTTGTCCCTCCTCCCTACTGAAAGAAAGCAAATGATGAAAATTTGAGCAAACACCAGTGCTAAGGAAGTGATAAGGATCTACCTCTGTTCCACTACTTAGAGTGGCTAAGATGAGTAGGAACAAAGCCATCTGACCTGCATCACCCTGGAAGGTGCATGATTGATTTCAGACAGGCTTTGCTTACTCAGCAGCATGTTTTCTCCAGGAGTACTTTTTAATGGTTAGTTGGAGCGTTGAAATTTTCCTCTGGGCTTTTCACAGCAGAAAAACTCCTCCAGTGTGACATTTTGGTGGGACGTGTAGAGGTCACTGGGAATTCGCAGGTGTCTCTTTGTGATAATACACAACTCTGAAGGCAACAAATGAATGATCCTGTGGAAGAAGGGATTTAACTTTCATCCCAGGCATATTTAATGATAGTGGAAACTCCTGGTTGGTGGTACAAACAAACTCTTGGATGCCCCACTGCCAAAGTGGCTTAAAGCTCAGTTGGCTGTAGCACCATGGAAATGTGTCAGAAAACACAATTGGCTGAATTCAAAACCTCGGAAATCTTTTCCCCTTTTTCCTTCTGTGATTTACTAAAAGGCTGACGTTTCCATGTATTGGCATTGTTTTTCCCTCCCATGAGGAAGCATCTGTAAAGCTTTTGATTTTGTTAATCAAAACATTTTTCTATGGCTTTGTAGTCTTTCTGCCCACTTATTTTCCTGGACAAGTAGTCCATTAATCTTGAGTAATTATAGGCAATAGTCTGTAGTCCAGAACTCCTTCTCTACACACCAAAACAAAAAACCCATACATTTTGTCCAAAGCAAAATCAAACATCCTCTGAACCTGAAGAAGTCATTATCCGCCTGCTCCGACTATACAAAACTATAAAGATTCATCCTTTCAAATCCCAGGCCTGTAGTTTACTGGGGATTTGTAATGTAAGACTTCCTGTTCATCAGAGAGGAATTGATTTTCATTCCTGAAAATCAATGTTTAAGGCAGTTTGTGTCCCGCTGGATATTTGATATTCCTTCAATTGCTGACCAACAGTTTGCTGAGAGGGAAAAAGCATTTTATGTATATAAATTCAAAATTGTCTTTCCTTGCTGGACTTACTACCAGGATGAGCAATTTCAACATGAAGACTTAAACGGAAATTAAATAAACCATAAACCTCGTATATATACAGACTTCTCTGTCTTTAGAGGGATCGTATGTATTATGAACCATGATGAAGCTATTCTTGGAAAACATGCTTAAATATGTTGCTTATAACACTTGAGTCTTCAATCTTAACTGCATGCTCTGTGTACAGGAATTCCATGAATATTTGAGTACATGGATTGTAATATTTTCATTGAGTCAGGCTGTAGATAACCAGTGTCCTTTTAACTAAAAGAAAAGAAGTGTTTATTGGACTGTCTCTTGAGTATCACGATTTTAAAAAGTAGGTTTTTTAAATATGTGATTAGTTTATACTATTAATACTGTTTGAAAAGCAACCATTTATCATTGCCTGAAGTGGATACTGTTAAGTTTCACCTTTAAGACACCCAGTGACTTTTTCTTGTTCTGTGTGGATTGAAAACACCTAGCAAATGGTTGGTTATGTGTGTCCCTTCAGTTATGTGTATTTCTGAACAGGCTTGCCACACACATTTTCAGCATATTTGCAAGAAGAAAGGTTAAAATTTCTGCAGTTCACAGCTAAACTCCCGTATATGAAACTGCTGAAAAAAGACCAAGTTACAGAGGGAACGTGTTCCTTGGCAGTGTGGATTTTTCTTTCAGAGAAGAAGATCAGGACAGCTGTGTTGGATTTGAACATGTGTTTGGATTTGACTTATGCCAAAACTGTCACATCATTACAAAGAAATTAATGTGTGTGTCATGTGCAGTAGGTCTTAAATTGTCTAACACACACTCCCATCACTGAGTAAGATTTCTTTTCTACTGTAGGCCAAGGGTAAAGAAAGGCAATGGATGAGACACCAAGCTGTTGGAGAGCTAGATGATGCCAAAATCATTGATGGGTTGACAGGAGAAAAAGCCATATATAAACGACGGGGAGAACTTGAGCCACAAGTAAGTATCCAGCAAGAAACAGGGAAAGGTGGAGAAGAGCTTGACCAGTTTGTTGATTTCATAGTGGCTGTGCAGTATTTGTGTTTGGAGTTTGAGTAAGTTACATGGATGAGAAACTCAGAAAAATGTCTCTGGCTCGGGATGTGCCTGACACAGAGGCAACCACAGAATGGAAAATTTGCTGTACCTCTTCAAATAGTCTTACATAAATATTTCCTGTTGGCCACCCTCAGAGAGAAGACACTGATCTAGGCAGTGCTAAGTTTTGATCCAGTGCAACAGTTTTTTATGTTTTTATTTTGTATTTTAATGACCAGAAAGCAATTAGCAGAAAACATTTATTTTGTTTGCTTTTATAGAAAAAAGGAAAATATTTTCTCAGTAGTTTAATTTTTATTAACAACTATGCTGATCCCCTACGAAGTTAAAACGAAAGTGGTTTACAAATGCATTTTCCTTATTGCATGGTGTGCAAATAATTTCAACTTCCACAGGTACTTGGATTTACAAGAATAAAAATTATGGTGGAATAAAAAAGTGTAAGGAAAAGCCATTAAGATATGATAAAGTTGACTGTCCTATGGCCTGATTCAGCCATTCCTTGGAAGGCATTGCAGTTAGACCTACGTGAGTCAGCAACAGGGAAACCACTTGAATCAGACCAACTAAACCTGGCCAAAACTAGCAGGGCTAGTCCATAATACTTAACAGTAACACTTAATGACAGATTGCAGTTTTTAAGTACACAAAGTTTGTTTTTTTTAAATAGCTGAGTACAGCATCTTTTTGCATGTCAGCTACCCACGTGTGATAAATCCCTGGTATTATTTTTTATGCGATTTGGTCCTTATGTTGCTTTGAATGGTTTATGGAATTTGGCATTCCCTGTGTGAAAGATCAGTAAGGGAAAAGCGATTGAATCCTCAGTTCTCATTTGTTTCAAAATGTATTTACTCAATGTGTCAGTTTTAAAGCTTTGTAAAAATAATTCAATTAGGAATAAAAAGGACACCTTTAAGTGTGTGCATAAAAACCAAAATAAGTGTAGTATTTAACGGGCCTTCTTTTGTTTCTGGGAGGGCAGGGATGACACAGTATATTAAAAGAATAATTAAAAGAATAAAGTACACAAATCCTTTACAGGTAAAAGGAATGTTTTAGCTATTTGTTTATATTGTGACTGGTTTTTTGTCAGATCATCTTTAATAGGCTCATACTTGAATCCAGACACATCTCATTGCATGCTAAATAAAACACCTCCCTTGAATGTACTGTGCCAAAAATTGTTAGAACAGATGGGATTTGTTTTCAGGAAAGAAAATAATGGTTTTAGCATTAGAATGAAGATGGAACTAGTACTTAATCAGAACAAGATTTCAAACATTTTTGGAATGTTATTAACCTCAGCAGACAAGTTTTTACAGTCATACATAGTTCCTGTTAGCATGCATGCCAAGGAAAAGCATTTCCATTATGAACCTTGGCAAAAAGAGCAAATTTCATCATTTCTTTACTGAAATAAAATGTTAAGAATCAAAACTGAAGCAGGAGAAGTATTCTCCTGACAGGCATGGGTGGAATTTTTTGAAGTATTTTGTTTCCAGTCATTGAAGGTGAGGGAAAAGAATGATCTGAATTATCTGTCGAAGAACTGGTTTGAAACAGAAAAACAGTTGGGTTTTTTCCTTGGGAAAAAAAACCCAACAAAATTAAACAACTGGATAAAATTTTCCTGATTTGCAAAGTGCACTGGGTTCTCTTTCAGGAATGGTTAATCTTTACTGATGTTCAGCTTTCCCATTTCTCCTGGGTTTTGCTCTGTTGTGTCTCTGTCAGCCGGGGAGCCCCCAGCAGAAGCCCAAGCGCCTGCGGCTGGTGGTGGATGTTTCCGGCAGCATGTACCGCTTCAACGGGGTGGACGGGCGGCTGGAGCGCTCCATGGAGGCCGTCTGCATGGTCATGGAGGCTTTTGAGAACTATGAGCACAAGTTCAAGGTAATTGCAGCTGGGCTAGCAGCTCTGTGGTCATTGCACAGGCTGTGCGGAGCAGTGGAAAAAGTGTTTCAGCAGTCAGTCGAGCCAAAGAGTATTAGTCATTCCCACAAGGAAATAAAGACATTAATCTATTTCCAGCAACCTGGAAAATAATGCTAGTGAAAGGATAAGAAGCATTACACATTTCAGCAGGGGTGTATTCAATCTAAAACTTCAATTTAGTAAGATTTGCTGGGGTTTTTTCTGGTTTTATCTGTTTCTTTGAGCAGAAACACTTAAGCCTACAGTACACAAGTAAATATGAGCTTCAGGACATGCAGAGATACCACGTCTTTCCATCTGCCCAGAGTGCACACAGCAGTACTTGGTCATGGGAAGAGACCAGACTTCTTTGTCCCTTCTGTTTTCTAGTTAACTGAAAGCAAGAAAATAATTTCTTGTACTGAAACATACCAGGTTCTGAACGTTATGTAATGGTGGCCTGCAAGTGAAATGTAAATAAATGTAACATTCTTTTTGTCTCAGTAAGCCCAAACAAGGTCTAGGCTGTGTTTCTTTAGCCATAAAGAAAACAGGAGTGGCAGTCTCCAGTAAATTCTGGTCATACCCTGTGTTTAGTGGAAGAATAGAATGTCCACTACCTTTGCTGAAGAGCATGTCAAAGCTAAGAATTAAATTATATCTGAACAAAATGTAAAATCTCCTAAACAAAGCTAATAGAAACTTAATCTAGATCAATTCAGTCAGGTCTGCTTCACCTTGTTCCTCCAACAACATAATTCTACAGGTTTCTGTTCTTCCATAGAATCTCATGTACAAAATCAGGCAAATGCTTTTAAAATGTCTTCTAAAGTACATTCATTAACACTTCTATATTTCAAGAGAAAAGTCTATAAAAGGAGACTGGCATTATGTTTTTATGCTATTTTCCTAAGAAAACAAGGCATGTGCTGCCATCTTCTTTGGCAGTAATGCTTTCTTGCCCCTAAACTTCCATAAACGGAGCATGTTGCAAAATTTCAAACAAATTTGAAACTATGATTCTGTTCCCAAAGTCACTACATTCCTTAAAATGCAGGGAAAATAGGCTGAGTATAGAGTGATGCTGTGTAATCCTGTTGGAGGAAAATGCTGCAATCTTATACCTTATACCTAAACTTATACCTTAGCTGAGGGAAGCCATGTGGGAACTCAAATGTCATTTAAAAAATAATTGGAAATCAGGGCTTTATTGGTTCAGCTGCTCAAGTATCTTCTGCTCACTGATAATAGAAAAGTTAAGGACAAATATTTACAGTGGCAGTGCAATTATGCAGAACAATTTGTGTAGCTTGGTAAATCAGGCATATCTGAGCAACACAGCTATTAGAATGGCAAAATGCAGGATCATCCACAGAGAAAAGCAGTGGGCACAAGGATAAATATAATATACTGTGGTCCAGTCAACATGGTTTTGTAAAGGGAAGCAAGATACCTGTGTATGTGGCAAGCAAGGTTGGTTGGTAGAGTCTCCTTAGCCAAAGGCAATTGACAAAGTCACTCGCCAGAGGCTTGTGAAAAAATGGTAGAATTCTGGGGATAAAAGGGAAAACCTTTTGATAAAAAAATTACTGCTAAAAATACAGGAAACTAACTAAGTGGTCATTTTTTATAGGGTCTGTGGTGAAGCTGTGGTGGGTTCTGTGCCAGAGTCCATGCTGTTATGTTGTTCTGTATATTCATAAGTGATGTGTTAAAGGGTATGAATAGTGAAGTGAGAAAAGTTGCTAATTATATAAAGTTATTTGGGAAAATAAAAAGGGAAATCCAGCTGCAAGAAGTTGGAGAAGGACCTGCCCATAAATGGTGACTCTGAAATAAAATGGTAGGTGGTGCTTAGTGCTTTTAGATGTAAAGTGCTGCATGTGGAAGAAAAGAATTTTGACTTTAAATACACAGTGAGAAAGTCTCAGCTTTCTATTAGCCCTCACTGCCAGCTATAGACTGGTGCCCAAAAAAGATCTCTTGTAATTATGTTGTGTGGTTCTTTGAATGCTCAGTTCTCACCAGCTGTCAAAAAAGCTAATTGAATGTTCTAGACTATTAGCAAAAGAAGAGAGACGAAAGGAGAATGCATGAGAATGTTGCTGTAAACATCCATAGTGCATTTACAGTAGGAGTAATGTGTGCAATTTTGCTTCCCCATCTCACAAAAGCTCTTGTAGAGCTGAAAAAAAAAAAAGAGGGTGACAAAGATTGCAAGGCTATGGAAGTGTCCCCATAGAAGAAATGGCTAAGTAACTAAGCAAGAACTGCTCAATATGGAGGAGATAAAAATCAAGGAGCTGATAAAATCTTGACTAACACAGAAAAGGTGACCAGGGGACAATTGTTCTACAGTTCTGTTCTACTACAGCCATTCTGCTCTTGTTTTGAACAATGAATTCTGTTACATTCACACAGCTGAGGACAGTGGCTTAGAAAGTGATAACACTGAGGAGAGATGTAACACAGTGGCAGATAACCACCTGTCCTTACTTCCAGTGCAGCTCTGAAGCTGAGAACCCAGAACCCTCAAGTGCATGGTAAAGGAATGACATGTAGAGCTAGGCAGGCAGCCAGCACACTGTGGAGAATTAGTTAAGATCATTACAAGCTCTCTTCAGTTCTGTGATTTTAAATTCTATGGGTCAGGCTTCAGAGAGTAGGAGAGACAGTGATTTTTTTAAAATATCACTGACTCCATTCTCTACAACTCTTGACATTTTGCAAGATGCTGCTGATTTTTCTCAGGACAAAGCTGAAGGTTTGGTATGTCTACAAAAATAGCATCCATTTCTCATATCTAAGGGAGGAACCATTTGAAAAAGATAGACGAACACATAACTGTGTAGTGTGCAATGAAAAATCTGCAGTTTATCACTTTTTTCTTTCTTTCTTTCTTTTCCTTGTCTTCTTCTTGCCTGGTTTTATAAAAATAGATTTTTTTGGCCTTTAGGTATGCCTGCTGTTATCTGTTCCTGTTGTAGCTCCATCTGCACAGCTCACAACAACATATGCTGCAAATTTGAGGGGTATCTTGTACAACATGTGTTGAACCAAAGGGATCATCTCATTTGTTGAGCGAAGGGGATTTACATAGTAAAGTTCCCTTCAGCTATTTAACTGCAGTGAAGGCTTTGGAAAGCAATTCCTGGCTTTTCCTCAGGATGACTTTTCTGTTGGTGCTTCTCTGCTAAATACAGTTGTGAATTAATCAGATGGGCATTTTCTTGCCTGTTTAATCCTATCCAGCTGAGCTTTCCCCATGAGCGGTACCTCTTGGTATCAGGGATGATGTTGATTGTCTGATGATCTTAACAGCACTGAGTGAAGGTAGAAAATACTTTCTTCTTGCCTTCTTGTACAGAAGAGCTAAGTATTGGGTATGTGACTGCACCAAGCAGGTAATGAACTTACTTTATAAAAAGTCAGACAAGTGCAGCAGGTATTTTTCAGCTTTTCATGCTCATGTGGGACATTCTCCCTACTTCCATTTCCCATAAGTGCAGGCAGTGAATCATTCCTTGTCAAGGGAAAAACAGGAGGCCCATCTTCTGAACACCCCATTTTAGGTGCCAATTGTTTGAAAATGCACGGAAGGGCAGTTTGTTCTCTTTTTTATCTGAGGTAGTACTATGTCTGTCACAAACTGTATGGTTTACTGTGATTTGCACACATGATGGCAGATTGAGGAAGTATGTCCAGTAAATTATCCAACTGCAACTTTATGAAGCCTTAAAAATATTGTGACTCAATAAATAGCATATTATGTAACTGGTAGGAAAAGCCTGAATTATTATTTATAGCTATATTAAAGGGATAGTGCAGATTTTATATGCCTCTTCTAGCATTTTGTGTTTGTAAAATTTACTGTGGAGGCAGCACTGCTAATTCAGGAAAAGAAGAAATGGTGCACATGTTTGGCAGAATTGTTTCTTTTAAATAATAAACAAAAGGTTTGAAATAAATTCAGAAAAATAGAATGTTCAGTGTTGCCCAAAGAAGAGATGAATTTATAAAGATCTAGCCCTCCAGCTGAGTCTAATTCACACTGCCTTTTACATTCAGCACACATCTTCTTTCAGCTTTTTAAATGCCTTCAGAAATTAAACCTTTTGGCATGGCAGCTGCAGAAGACAAAGTCTTCCATTTTACCCATTTTAGGCAGCAGCAACCATCCATCCAGTGCAAAATGTGACAGTGGAACAGAGATTGTTTTAACCTTTCCCTATGGAAAGAAACCAACAAAATGATGCTATTTCGAGATACATGTTTACATGTTGTGTACGCTGAATAGAGCAGTCCTTGTCTCAGTGTACCTGAGGCTATTGGAAAACAAGCTCCTGTGTACCACAATAATACGTTATTTCAATGAAGCTGCACTATGGCAGATGTATTTTGCTGCTGGATTTGTCCTGAGAGCCTTTGCTTGCTATTTTGTAAAACAAAACCAAGTAAGATGGTATCACAGCTTTTCTGTCTTGTAACTCCATCCACATAAATCCTCCTTAGGGAATTTATTGGAAAAAAGCATCAGATTGGATCCTTGCTTTTCAAAGGCCCTTCTTCTGTGCTCATCTTTAGCTATTGCAAAGGAAGGAAGCTGATTTTGACGAAGTCAGCGTGTGCCTGCATGTGTTGGGGCTCCCAGTTGACCAGGACTGTGGCTCCACAGTGTCTGCACCTTTTCCTTACAATAAGTGCACCAAGATAATATGAAATCACTAAGGGTTCATTTACTAGAACACAAATCAGGAGGAGATATTATTTTACTGCAAGAGAGATTTTAATTCTTTGCCATTTCAGAGTGAGCTTCTTGGCTTCTTTGCTCCTGTCCCAAACGCTGTTTTCCTAAATTGTGACAGATTCCATACATTCCCCCGGGCAAACATCTCCCTTCTGTCACCTCTCGCTGTGAACCTTCTCCCATCCCCCCTGCCAGGGAGGGTCTCCCAGCCTGCAATCTTATGTTGACTTAAGTCAATCCAAGTCAGTGCAGCTACATTCCCTTGTTGTGAGCTCATCCCGCCTCACAGTTTGGGGAGCTGAGCTTCCCAAAAGCAAACTCACGCTCCTTAGATTTTGGCTACTCCTGGTCCTAGACTTGACTTCCAGAGGGATCAGAGGACCATGAGGACCAGCGCACAAGGGCTGTTGACCACAGCTCTTCTCTTCCCCAGCACAGCAGGATCTCACTCTCCTTTCAGGAGGCCCTACTTGACCCAGAATGCAGCAGTCAGGATGAATCAAACAGCCACTTCTTCCCCGCTGCCTCACCAAACGTTTTTTAAATCACAAATAGCATAGTAAGCTGTCAGCAAAGAAACAAGGAAACTGATAACATCTGTTAAAGATAAGCACACGTATCGGGTGCATGCATGGGCACACACAAAGAATAATAAGTAGCTCTCTGAGCGAGGAGCAGACAGGACATGATGTTCCCAGGTGGATGCCTTTCCGTGCCTGCAATAGTTTGCTCAGATCATTTCAGCCTCGCCTTGCCTGTGCCCAGGTTGTCTGTTCCCTCCTTGTGCAAGAATGTGGAGGGGGCCCTACTGTAGGGTCAACATCTAGTGTTTCATCTAGGAGATGCAGCAGTTCCCCTTACACAGGCTGTCACACTGAGTTTAAACTCAGACTGTTTGAGATGAAAGCTTGGTCTGTTACTGGTGTATGTCAGGAACCACAATGATATTCCCAAACAGCAAAGTTTGGCCTATTCCTGTGAACTGAATATGGCAGAGCTGACACGAGTACACCCAGTGCAAGACACACAGGAAGCCAGGAAGGAGCCTTCTGTGAAGGGATCAGCCCTTTTACACAGGAGAATGGCAGCATTTTGCTTTACATAATTAAGTTGTTGATTTAAAAGTGATACCAAATACAAAACTGCTCAGCAGAGGACGTGCAAGGTTTCATAATTAAGAGCCTACCCTGAAGATGTGTGGGCATTTCTGACATTGCATAAGAACCACGAGTGCTGTATATTTTCTGCTCCATTAAACCTCTGCTTTATTTAGTTTCTCTGATTTGAATAGTCTCTAATTTTTAAAACAATACTCATGCACACATTCCCTGTATGTGGTTCAGGATTTATTAAACAGGATTTATTCCAGTTTTATTTAGGAATTATGCTGAATGTAACCTTAGCATTATTCTCAAAATTCATATATTTTCATTTGCCATGTCTTCATATCCATCAAGAAAGAGAGAGTCTGAAGCATTATTGGTGATAAAAAATAGGGTTTTTATGAGAGAGCATGTGGCAGACTGAAAGCTTTACATGAGGCTGGGTAGCAAATACTAGGCATGTAAGATCTGAGGAGAGCAGAAATGGGAAAAGCCAACAGAAAGAAATGGGATAGTGTGGGGACTAGATTATATAAAGATTTCATAGGGGAAGGAAGTCTGGTTTACATGGGGCTGTCATAAAATGGTCTGACCTTGGGTGAAATCATCTACAGTGTGTGGCACGTTTGCTCTTTTACAGAGGGAGGTGTCACCTTTGAAAGTGTTATTCCAGCTGCTCTAGCTTTCTTTTGATATATTTTTAAGCAAATTAGTGATGTGGAAACAAAAAGAGCTTTGTCTGTAAAGAATGCCATTTCTCCACTCTCTAGGACCTGACTTATACCAAATAAAGTGTCTTTCAATAGGAAAGAAAAGACAGAAAAACTTTGACAAATATATGTGCCTTTTTACCAAATGATTATGTGGGAATTGGAGATGGCGAACCCAGCAGGAACCTGTAACAGTACTTGAAAAAAAGAAAACAGAAAGATAAAATACTGCATCAGGGCTCATGTCAGCTAAAGGCAAGTCTGTGCCAGCTAGGCAGGGGGAAATACAGGCATGTTCATGGTGAGGAATTGCCAGCTCAGGTCTCTCTGGGCTCAGATTCTGTACACTCTGCTCTCTTGCTTGGTGTAGACAGCTCTTAAATCCATTTTTGTCCTGCTCATGAATTCTCCCTGGGGTGGCTACCACATCCACAGCACAAAGGGCAGGTCAGGACCTTGCCATAACTCAGCTTGTCTTGGTTTTCATGTTACAACAATGAAGCTCTCACATAAAGCAGAGGCCTTCGTGATATTGCATTATTTGTTCAACAGGATATTTGAACTGCTGCGGTTCTACATGTCAGTTTTGCAGTTATCTTTCACAGGAGAATGATGTGCACACCATCTCCTTTGAAAACATACAGAGGCTCTTGGAATTTGCTTCTGCACATACTTTCAGCAATGGCTTTGATCTGTTATGCACAAAAATAAGGAGTGCTGATTTTCAAAAAAGGGGACTTGTAATACTTTTTTTTTTTCTGAGCAGAATGAGGTCACCAAAAAGATTCATCAAACATAGGAGCTACTCTCAAACAATGTGTTTCTTGTTTGTCAGACTCAAGAAGATGAAAATTGCTGCTTTAAAAGAAATACGTGGACAATGCGAGAGGGCAAGGTCTTGATCTTACGCATCACTGCTCTGCAGTTGGTGGGATGATGTGAAAAACAGACCATGGAAATAAGGAGCTTTTCCTTAATTTCATTCTTTCCTATGTTTTCATGTCAGGAAGAAATTGCAAGTAGTTCCCTTAAGCAGCTCATAAACAGAAACAGGGAACAGTACTTGGGGTTTTTTGTTGAGAATTGCAAATTGCCTTTGATCTGTCTTACATCATTGTGAGCCAGGGGCCATTCGTGACTAACAGGTGACTGATGTTGTTTCTTTCTTGTAGTACGACATTGTTGGACATTCAGGAGATGACTTCAACATCGCCTTGGTTGGGAGTGACAAAGTTCCCAAGAACAATAAGCAAAGATTAGAAATTCTTAAGGTAAATCCTACTAATAAGTGATGCTGGGTAATTAAGGACTTTATGACTGCAAAGGTAAAATTGTAGGTGGGTCACAGAATGCAAAACGTGAGGATAGTAAAATGAAAGACAAGAAAGCAAAATCTGTGTATTTGCATTAAATTGAAACAGGACATTTCAGAGACATGGCAGAAAACAAATTGTGCCAAAATAGTAGAAGCTGGGTATGTCTTATTCTGGACTGCTGTGCCTTAAATGTGTCATTTTGGCTACCTGTCAAAAGATAGGGGAAGTTCCAAAGATTATGCAGTAATGTAGATAGCTCTGCCCAAATCATGTGATATTATTAGTGCATAAGTGACTAATTCAAAACTGTAGAGAGATCCCAGGTCAGTGATTTAGCCTGGTACCTTCAAGAAGTTATGCATCACAGTAGCATTGGGAAAATGTGTCAATGCTAAATGGGAAATGTGTAAATCACAATGGCAAAGTGAGAGTATTCATCAAAATTTTTCTGTAGTAGGATGAAGAAAAATTGAGTATATTGTAGGGTTTACCTGGTTGGAAGCTTGATGGGCTAGAAGCATGTATTAGAGCTTCCTTCAAAACCTATTTTTAAAATAGGTTTTGTACTTCAATTAGTACAACTTGATTTTGTAACATCTAAAATTCCTTGCCTTCTACATAGATAACAGTTTACCAGTGAATATGGTGTCTTTATTTTGTAACAGCTCAAATAAAATGTTTCATTATTTTTTAATGTGACTGCCACCGTCAGGAATCAGATATTTGATAATAACTGAGACGCTACTAGGATTTGGAAGTCTAGTGCAAATTATGAACAGGCAGGAACTGTTCACAGCATTAGGAAATGAAGCCCTGTTTTATTCCTTAAATACATAGGAATGTAGCTACTCAAACTGCAGCTGACCAAAGTATTTCACCTTCCCTAAGGCCCAGTCTAATTAGGTCCCTGTGTGGGTTTTGATTGTTTGACCAACTGTGTTTTTAAGAAGTGCTGCCCATCTTAAAATATGACATATTTTACATATGTACAAAAAGATGCGTCTTCTGTTGTATCTGGAGCACTGCCTGCATTTCTGATGCATCCCCTAATAGAGCCGCACTGGATATTTACTCGCTCCTGTGCTAGCTGGAATGAACGCTTGTTCCTAAAGTCATCTCACGTGTTTCCACTGTGCTGTGCACACAGACCATGCATGCCCATGCTCAGTTCTGCATGAGTGGAGACCATACCTTGGAAGGGACGGAACATGCCATTCGGGAAATCACCAAGGAGGAGGCCGATGAGTATTTTGTGATCGTCTTAAGTGACGCGAATCTCGAGCGATACGGAATTCCGCCATCAAGGTTTGCACAGGTCTTGACTACCAATACTCAAGTCAATGCTTTCGCCATATTTATAGGATCCTTGGGAGACCAGGCAGATAGGTAAGTGTGTTTGGTTTATGCCTAGTACTGTCTGCTTTCATTCAGCATAAATCTAAACTATGCTTTTATTGCAGTGAGTTGCCTGTGCTGTTACTCTGCACTGAGGTTTCGGTCATAGTATCATATAATCATGGAATGGTTTGAGTTGGAAGGGACCTTTGAATATCATCTATTCCAACCCTCCTGCCATCAGCAGGAATGTCTTTCACTAGATCACAGTGTTCAAAGCCCCATCCAACTCAACTTTGAACACTTCCAGAGATACAGCATCCACAACTTCTCTGGATGACCTGTGCCAGTGCATCATCACTCTCATTGTAAAAATTTCTTCCGTATCTCCAGTCTAAATCTACCCTTTTCCAGTTTAAAACTGCTACACCTTATCCTATCATTACAGGTCCTGGTAAAAACTCTCACTATGTCCTTATGAGCCCCCTGTATTTATTGAAAGGCCTCAATAAAGTCTCACTGGATTTTCTTCTCCAAGCTGAACAGCCCCAACTCTCTCAGCCTGTCTTCATAGCAGAGGTGCTCCATCCTGCTGACCATTTTTGTGTCCCTCCTCTGGACCCACCCCAACAGGTCCATGTCATTCCAGTGCTGAGGACCCCAGAGCTGTACATGGGGCTCCAGGTGGGGTCTCACCAGGGTGGAGTACAGGGGCAGAATCACCTCACTCACCCTGCTGGCTGCACTGCTTTTGATGAAAGAAAGCCAGGGCACAATTGGCTGTCTGGGCTGCAAGTGCACGTTGACAGATCATGTCCAAGTTTTCACCCATCTTTTTTTTTACTGTTATTATTAGTAATGTACTGGTAAGAAGCTTTAGCTCCTGAGTTGTGTCAGGGAGGATACTGGCTTGTGGATCCTGCAGGCATCCCTTATAGCCAGCAAGTTCAGAGCATCCTGTGCATCCAAAGGGAGCAGCTGAAGCCATCCTTCTGCTGCAGGATGTGCACTATATCCTTACATAGCATCACCATGTAATCACAACAGAAATGTGGTGCCTTTGTTATTGCCCAGTGTATGGTTCCAAAGTGTGTAGGCCTAAGAAAAGAGATTGAAGCAAAAGAAGCTGGAGTTTAATGATCTTCAAAACAGCCAAAATTTTGACTCAGATACTCCCCTTGTGTTAGAGACAAATTCTTTGGAGTGTCTGAGACAATATGCCTGGGTTTAGTTCAGCTATATAATTACACTTCAAAATGTTTGGGCACAAGGGGGAAAAAAAGAAATTCTGTCCCAGGTGTTCTTCCAGGTTCCACATCCACTGAGGACCAGTACCTGCAGCAAAAAGCTAGTATAGCCACAAATATCAACAGTGTGTTTTCTGTTTCTGTTTCTGTTTGAGTCTTCAACTAGAGGAGTGAGAGAAATCAGAAAGGGAGTTGGCCCTCAGTAGATAATTCTGAGCAGTAAAGGGTTGAAAGATACAGCTGCACAGCCCCTGTGAGTTGTGGCTGCAGGTCTGTACATCAGAGCTGTGTTATTCATCAAAAGAGAATCCATTCTGAAAGAGTGTAATTACAGAAAGTCCCTTTACTTTTGATAGGAATTTAAAAAAAGAAGAAAAAATCTTTGACCAAAAGATTTTGAAAAAATCTTTCCTGCTGTGTAAGAGGAGATCTTATAATGGCCTAGTTCACTGGCTATGGAAAATGCACACAATGCTGTCACTGAAATGCATTTCTGTGTATGTGGAAGTGCAGAATTAGACAAAGCCTTCCTGTAACTGCTGTGGGGGAAGGAGAAGGGAATTCTCTGTTGCAGCTTTTTTTAAAACTAATTTTAAAAGTGAGGGTTTACTTAACATTGGAGGAATAGTATAGAGCATAATCTCATTTAAAAAGCAGAGAAAAAAAAATCCCCAGCCTGCTAACTCGACATGAGGGAGATGGGGTTTGTAACATGTGTCTAGTTTAACTTTTAAGGGTGGCTTAAGCTGTGAATAAAAATATGCTAGGTTAATATTAGCAGAAAAATACATTTCTGTGTAATCTACAGCAATGTCAAAGAAGAAATACAAAAAGTGCAGTTAAAATCATTGTACTTGAACTGACAGAGCTGTGGGTTCATGGTAGTCAATTTAGGATAAGTATCTTCTTTTCCACTGTAAATCTGTAGCTGCCCTCAGCAAACCAGTTGTGGTGACACCTCATGGGGTCACTGGGACCTTGATCAAAGTGGAGTTCTGGCATGTCAGAAAGAGGACATAGGTAGAAATCTCTGGAAACCCTCTTGTTTGTGTTGCTGAAAGGAGCTCTCTGCCCTAGGTGCACTCAGTGTTTTCTCACTCTGTTGTTGTCCCAAATCTTTAATTGCGTGGTGACAGCAGCGTGAACAGCATGGAACAGGAAGATATTCAAGACGAATCCTATCTTGTGTTAGGGAAGATAATTTGAGACGGTAACTGTGTCTTGTCCCTCCTTAGGCTGCAGAGGACGCTGCCAGCAGGTCGGTCTTTTATTGCCATGGATACCAAAGAGATCCCTCAGATTTTGCAGCAGATCTTCACATCTACCATGTTGTCAAGTGCCTAAGCATCACTGATGTCACAGGGTGTGAACTCAAAGAGGAAACCCACTCCTGCTGGAGGTAAAAACTCTAAAAGTGAGGATAAACACAATTATTAATAAAATACAAACTCTCCTCTAATCAGCCAAGCAACCATAATCTACATGATGGCCAGGCTGTGAATTTTCCCCCAGAATCTCTCAAGCGACTTAGCACATTCAAAGAACTGCATCAGGGCAGAGCATGGCGACAGAATGAATGTTTTTCTGGAGGGACAAACAAACAAAAGACAGTTTGTGATCATTCCTCTGCCTGCTGTGTTGCCAGCACTACGGAATCATCTCACCCTGTTTCATTAAACACGGTTCACTGGGATTTGGCAGTTCTGTGCAAGGCAGACCCAGGCAATCTGTGTTAGTGTTTCATGTGCATGTGTTTGAATGGGTGGCTAAGTCCATCTCTGATTTAAACAGGGCTGCTCTTGCCAGGCAGGAAATCCTTCCTTCCTCTCCTGTTGCTTTCTTGTCTTGACGGGCATCGGGGCTTCACCCTGATGCTGGGAACAATGGAGCAGTTTGGAAACGCCGACATCACATGTAAACAGTCATTATCTGATCAAGCACGGTGCTCCGAGTTGTCAGATCTAGAGAAAGTGGCTGTTAAGCAGTAAAACAACACAAAAATAGTTTGGTTCAGTTCTGCCTATGAAAAGTAAGGGGAAAGGGTCAAAATACTCTTAAGAACCCAAGAGGCAGCATTTCCAAGGAGGGAATTCCTGCCGTGTCTCTGTTGCACGGCCGATGATGCTGCACCCACTGCCCTGTTACATGGAATACCTGGGATGGCCTCAGCACCTGGGGGTGACTTTTCAGTCAGGAGACAGAAAGGTTACTAGTGCTTTGCTAGAGCTCGTTCATGGTCTGTTTTTTTCTCAGGTCATTTGAAGGTGAAACTGGAGGAGAGATTTAGGCATGAAAAAATAAATTATTTTTTACATAGGAAGAGGAAAAAGTATTTTAGCAAGATATCTATGTTAGAGTGTATTTAATATCCAAGTTAGTTATAAAGACTTACTTTATGATTCAATCAGTTGGTGTTTGGCTTGTCCCATGAGGTGATAATTCCTCTTTATCTACTAAAGAAGAGATATTTTGTAGTTCTTTGGGAACAGGGGAATACTCGATGAATTGAATGTGTGATTTAATTAAGCTGGTGCAGGGGATGTGCATCATCACTGATACTCTGATGTTAATTAGAAAGTAACTGAATTGAAGAACATTCATGAAGAGTGCTTATAAAAATCTGAAGGAGGACTTGCAATTCTTTTAATATTCTCTTAGTCCTGCAGTTGATCAAGCTGCACCTTGAGCAGTATCTTTGGAAGGGAGGAGGCAAATTCATTTGGTCTTGTTAAATACAACCATTGTTGTTTTAAAGGGTCCAGCTTATGGTGGTCATTCTTTACTTCATCAGTCCTGCAGCAAAAATCTTTACCAGAGCATCAAAAATGTTCCATTTAGGATGAGTTTCAAAGTGTGGTCAGCTTTCAAACTCTTTATGACAAGAGGGGACAGAAGACATTTTTCAAAGTCTTGTTAGCATTGTTATGATAGCTATATATGTGAAAACAAAGAGTTTGAAGATGCAGTTCCTGTTTGGAGAGAAGGGAATTGGGAGGAGAAGGCTGAGGAGGTTATCCCTGGTTGGGACAAATGCACACACAGGCACATACATACAGATGCTGCTATTAAGGAGAAGTGCGCTTCAAAATAAAAAAATATCTTGGTCCTGTAAACATAAGATGAAATACTAAATGCAATAAAGAATTTATATATTAACAAGGCTCTTACTGAATGTGTGTTTACATGGAAATTCCTTCAGCACATCTGCCTTCATTGCCAGCAGTCCTGAAAAAAGGAAGCTTTTTCTTGCAGCTAATTAGCAAATGCACTGTACACTTTCTACATGACTTGAGTGGATAAACTTTTTCACCTCACATTTACATGCAGTAAAATACTGCTATCTTTATCATAAAAAAATAGCGTATTTAAGTGAAAAACTATGACAAATCCAGTTTTTAATCTTTTATTTGAGTATGCCTCTAAATTATACTTCATGTAGAAGTATCATTTACAGTTACCTTTCATTACAGTTACATCATTTATAGTTACCTTTCTGTAGTGTTTGGTTTTGTTCTTTGTTTCAGGAGATTTCTGTTGTGTTTCAGTTCCTGTTCCTCGGGCCCATAGGATACAGCCATGGCCAGGGCCAGGCCTGGCCATGAGGGTGGGTGGGAGTGGGTGGAAATTCTAAACCTGCCCTCTTTCAGTTTAAGGCCGTTCCCCCCTGTCCTATTGCTATATGCCCTTGTAAAAAGTCCCTTTCAGCTCTTCTGAGCCCCCTTTAGGTACTGGGAAGTGCTGTAGGGTCTCCCTGGAGCCTTCTCTTCTCCAGGCTGAACAACCCCAGATTTCTCAGCCTGTCTTCACAGGAGAGGTGCTCCAGCCCTCTGACCATCTTTGTGTCCATCCTGTGGACTCGGTCCCACAGGTCTGTGTCCTTACTGTGCTGGGGCCCAGCGTTGCAGGTGGGGTCTGTCAAGAGTGGAGGGGAAGAGGTACTTCAGTAGATTTTGAGAGAAAGGAAGAAGAAATGAGTGAACCTTTTTTAAAATTTTCAGTTCAGAAGGAAAGGGTTTGGGTTTTGCCTTTAATAACATTTCATTGCAGAGCATATTTGACCTGACAGCGTCTCTCTAAATTATAAAAATTCAGGGCAAAATTTTCCCCAGGCCGTACATCTCTCACCTTCTTTAATGCCCATTGCTACCCCAGGGAAATCAAAGCAGCAACTGTGGTTTTCCCTGTCTCACCAGGACCTGCAGTGTTATTTCACTGCTCAAAAATTCAGCAAACACTCCTCTTTCATGTTCCTGGGACTTGCAGAGCTTCCTAATATGCATTTATTTTTAATTAGTGGAAAGCTTAAGAGTAACATGGCTTTGTCTGGCTAACAGCAGCACCAGTGGCTGCTCTCATTGCAATGCAGGCACCAGCTTTGTGTCACTCATCCCCTCTGAAAGCGTGTTAAGGTATTTTTCATCTCTTCTCACAGTTCAATAAGGCACTTTTGCACTCATCAGTTTTTATGGAAAGACCTTGTTTCGGGAATGAATAGAGCTGCCAGTTGGAGCAGGGCCTGACCTATCACTAGTGCTTTAATAGCATTAGTCACATCAGCAGTAGTGATTTTAATTACCTCTTGTAATGCAGATTTTAGTCTAATTCTGTTTCTATACGTAATGTGTTCATACCCACTGGGCAGTTACTAACACTACACAGCCATTAAGAATTATTATTTAACTTTGATGCAAAAATTAAAAAAAAAACCAAAAGAAACCAGAAAGTCCAGACAGATGAGATTTCAATCAGAGCAAACGCAGGTGATCTCTCACTCAGGAATGTGAAATTGTTTACAACAATTTGTAGCAAACAAATTCCCCTACAAAAAAATAGCTTTCAAAGCAAACTGTTCAGCTGAAGGATTTCTTCTTTTAGGAGACAGGCTTTACACCACCAAAATAAACAGGTAACAAATTGCCTAATTCAGAAGTGGTTTTGGTTTTGAGATTGCTGTGTCAATTTGAACAGCATTGCCACTGAATAAAATTTTTTAAAGTCAACTACGTTTTCTGGGAAATGAGTGTCTGTGGGAAGATTGCAGAAGAGATTCAACGTTCTTCAGGATGAAGGTGTTGGTGGTTTGTTTTCTAAAGACAAGGACAAAATTATAAAATTTGAATAACTTCATATTCACGACCATCTATTCTCCACCTTTTGACAGGACAACTAAGCATATGAAAACCTATTTTTAAAAAACAGATACCTTTAACATTACTCACAACATCCTTAGTCTGAACATCTGGTGTGACTGCATGCAGAAAAATTCTGTGTCAGAACACAGATCTAGTACTACAGTTGTAGTGTGACCCTAGTCAAGAAAAACCTCATTGCAGTAAATATACTGAGAGTTGGAAATGTAAAAAAAAAAAAAAATCTCAGATATTGACCCTGGTATTTCCAGCCATCACATACAGTTTTTCTTTGGACAGGCTGAGCTGTGCAAATCCAGGTAGGGCTGGAAACTAGACCCAGACCCTGGTTGCCTGAGGCTGTGGATCCCTACCAGCTGGGTGTAATAGGGCACCAGAGTTCCCCCCGTTCCAAAAGAAACATAAGGAAAGAGAGCATGCAAGGAAAAAAAGGACCAATTCCTCATTTTCAACCTGCTCAGCTTTCTGAACTGGTTTGACTTGAGCATCAAAGCAGGCATGATCAAGATGGAGGTGAGAAAAGTAGATGAAGTAGCCAGAAAGATCTAGCAGGCACAGCCACAGCAGTAAAATTACCCTCAGTGAAAGCCCCAACTTGAGGCCAGGGGAGGGTGGTCAGGGGAGGCACATTCAGCTCCCAGAGCACAGTGAGGTGCTGCCATGCCAGGGCCAATCCCTGCTGAAGGAACCAAGCAGCACAAACCCACCCTGGCTCAGGACAGGCAGGCTCAGAGATGGAGCTCAGCTGCCAAAGTTGGCACCACATCAGAGCCATGAGGGCTGAGCCTCACGCTTCAGCCCTTCATCTCTTGTGCTTAAGCCTCCTCATCAGCAACAGGCATCAAATAAACTTCCCAGGCACGTGCTCAGAATGAATTGAGGCTTGTTAACCTCATGGAACAGTGGCATGGGGACTAGAATACAGCATCTCTGTTCCCTGCATACAAATTGCATGAGCTTTCTTTCTTTTTAAATAACGTACAAGTTAATTCTAGCACAAGCCAAAATTTACTAGTCCCTGGAACCTCTTACTGAGGGTGGAAATATTCACTGAGTACCTATAAACTAAACACATCTCACAAATATGAAGAAAAAAAAAAGTTATTTTTATACCAGGACTTGATACAAAGCCCACTCTCAGCAACAGCCTTTTCAGTTCAAATCATTAAATGAACATTTTATATTAACTTCTCTGGCCAGGCTGAGTAAGATGGCAATATTATATGCAGACTGTGGTCTGGAAAAAGGCCACAAATAACATTCATAGTTAGGAAAATGTGTTACACTGAAGGGTGATATGAGGAATGGTGTCCCACATATTTTTGCTGTCATCGTGACTAAATCATGCTCCATGCCATCTGCACCAACATCTGCATTTCAGCTTGGATTGGTTCAACATCTGCAAGGTCACCTACTTTGGTTTCCAAATTGATAATTTTAAATAAGTTTGAGGTTTTTAAAAAATGCATTTTGTTAGAAGCAAGGATGCTCCCCTTGAGTGCTGGATTCAGCAGCAAGAAGTGTGGCAGAATTTTGATGCACCAAAATGACCATATATTTTTTTCCCATCAAAATTATCTGAAATTGCTCTGCAGGTCTCCCCCACTCCCTGCTGTCCCCAGCCCCCTTGGCATTCCTCAGGAGGGTGAACAGGGAATATTAAAACTCTGGCCTCCTTCTCTGCTGTACCAAGGCCTGAGTACCTCATTGCATCCCTTTAGAAAGAAGTCATATAATGTGACCAAAACAGCAAAATCATATACATGAATAGTGATACAGCTGCCATAGTCTTCCTCATTCCCTCAGTTTTCGAACATGACCCACTTTCAGTGTGGTACAGTTCCAAGAGAGCAAGGCAGATGTAAGAGGAAAAGGGACCTCACATTCATCAATACATTTGCTATTAAGACCCTGGAGAAGGACCATATTTCTGTTTAAGCACAGATTTCATGGGACAAGGGCTGAGCAGGCAGGCACAGACTGGTGAGCAAGCCCCTAGTGAGGAGATGCTCTAAACTGGCTGTCAGCTTGGTTTCTGAGGGCAGCAATCGTATTAGGAAGAGCAAACAGTGGAGCTCATGCTCGCCCAGGGCCATGCTGACCTGGTACACACGGCTCTGCCACGCTGCAGCTGCTCCCCCTGTCATCACTGACTTCTTCTCTGCTATTATCTTCTCGTTTGAAGAGGACAGAGAGTGTTTCCTGCTCCTGCTGTGATTCCAAAAATTCTCTGCAAAGGTTGTAGCTGAGCACTGAACAGGCACGGACTGATGGAGCAGTGAAGTGGGGCAGTCACTGCAAGTGCCACTGAAAAAAAATTTTAAGAAGTCACCTAATTCTCCCTCACTCTCACATTTTTAAGTCCCTTGAATCACCATTGCACTCAAAAATGTCTCCATGCCCACGAAACAGCAGGTTTCCCTCTGTGTTATAGTGTGTTTAAGAACTCAAAGCTCTCCTCTCCTTTAGTGCCAGCTGAGAAAAAAATCTCATCATCCCCTCAAATCACCCCTCTCTCTGCTGCAAGTAGTACCATCAGATCAAGGAGGGTCTGATGCAGGCAGGCAGGACAGGTTGGAAGCAGAAGGTCTTAAAATACACAAGATCTGGATTAACACAGCAGAAGCCCCACGCCCCAACACTCAGGAGCCAAGCCCTGAACTGCAGCATCCATATGCAAACATGGGCCAGCGTTATTGCTGCTTGTGCACTGGGTGCTGGGAAGTATGGATTCTTTTATTAAAGCTTTAATCACGGGGTGCTAAAGCTCTGGAGTCATTAAGAAGTTTATAATGCAATGAAAACATAGAGTGTCCTTTCTCCTCTGCTTTTTAATTCATCAACTGTGAGTTTTTATCCACATGCACATCACAGAAAAATCATTCAGTTAGAATTAGACAGTGACAAAGGCCAAAATATATTTTAAAATTAGCATCTTAGAATGTTATTCCAATACTTGGAATCACAAAATCTAAGCAAAACATTTCCATAAATGCATCTGAATGATTCACAAAGACGCTGAAAGATCCTGCTCCTTGGTCAAAAGCAGCTCACGGTGTATAAGCCTTTATCTTTTTATAATCGTCCTTCCTCTCTAGTGCAGCTCCTAAGGGGTGTCTCAGGATTGACAGGCAGATGCACAGTCACTTAACACAAGTTAAATCTCACCCACTGGCACGTGCAAGTCCCCTCCACAAGACCCTGCACTCCTCTCTCAACCTCATCCAGATGGTTTGGCTGAAAGATTGCGCAAGTGATTTGCTAAAGCAAGACACTGTAATGCACACCAAGCATCTGCAGCAAGTCACTGCATTAGCACCTAAGCATGACCCCTGCAGAGAGCTGCCACGTGAGCCTTGTGAGGCATTGTTTGTGCCCTCCCCACAGCACACCTGCCACTAAATCCGTTACACAAATTGCAGCCAGTGCGTGGGTTTTTAAAGCTTCCTACTTCTCGAGCCCTGCTGCATGCCCTCATTAGTGTGCCTCGTTTGCAGGGTGAAAAAAAAAGGAAGCAGCAATGAATCTCTGTAAAAACAAAAAGTGAAAAGATCCTTCCTTTCACCACCACCACCACCACCAAAAATGATGAAGAGGGAAACCAGGAGAGAAGTTATTTTTCTGAAATAAATGGGAACAGAAATAGATGCGAGAGGGGTGGCTGAAAAGAGATAGGAAACAAGTCAAAGCCAAGCTGAGACATACTAAAGCAAATGGCCAAGAATAAGCATGCCCAGGCACAGATTGAGACAGAAGAGACCCTAAAAAGAGCTCTTTTCTATCTCTGTTCCTCTTGAGTGCCGTGGAGAGTGGCTCTGAGTAGGTGTCAGGCTCCAGACTAGGCGTCTCCTCATCCCACCCAGCAGCTCTTCCCCAGCCACCCTTTGGAGGCCCAGGCTCTGCAGGGCAGCGTCTCCCTGGGCTTTCAGCTGAGACCTGCTCAGTGCACGCTTCAGAAAGCAAACACACCTCTTCAGAGGGCTTGAGGCCTCCTGTCTGTCAGCTCACAGCCTGCAGAGCCCAGCCTAACTTGAGATAATGGGAGACAACAAACCAAAAGGGCACCGAGCTCTTTCCATGCCGTGGAGGGGTCTGAAAGCAGCATTATTTAATTCAGCCAGCTGCTCCTAACAAAAGGCACATTGTTCCTCTGGATGACTTCTTCTAGGAAAAGCGTGTGTGTGAATGTGGGAAACTCGGACTGGCAAGGCAATGAAGGTCAAAGTTTAGTCATTTTTCCTCAAAACAGGAATTCATGGCTTTAAAAAATATACCTAACCAATCCCCTTTGAATAGCTCAAGTTTCACTAGGTAAGCATCATTTGTTCCATCCTTAAATTTTTTTAATCTCCAGAGTTTCGGGTGGATCTGGACCCAAACCATAAGGGACCAGTCTCCAGGCCTGAATCTCCAGTTCCCTCCAGGCTGCAGTACTCACTGCTGCTGACTTTCCGACACGTACCCAACAAGGGATGTAGCCACTAACATTGTCCTCTACTGCCTTAGGGTAACAGCTCCCATCATACACCATTCCTTCCCATTTCTCATCTCCTGCTTCAGCAGGACCACTGCAGGTGGGAAGAACTTGCTGGTTTTAACCTTTTCATTTGGGTTATTTTCATGTAGGTGCCAATTAGCCAGCCTGGTCCACACCAAGGAGGATATGCCAGTGTGCTCCCAAGCCCTTGTAAGGCAGGAATGCCTCCTACAGGAAAGGGTGGGGGGAAATGGAACAGGCAGAGGCTTTCTCGGCATTAAAGTATTATGGCTCAGGATTACATTAGGTCAAGACAGGAATTAAGATTCTTGCAACAAACCCATGATTAAAACAGTTTTAATTTAACAAGGGTTAATGCATACAAATATTTAAGTATTTGAATATCCCTTTCTAGTAACTGAAACTCTCAAGTACCCATCAGTCATGGAGCCTTGGTTAACACTGGAAAATGCCAAGATGAAGCAAACTCCTCAAGGAGGCAAAGACAGAGAAATTATATGCATAGGCATGAAAGTAACTTGCTCCATTGCACGCAGTTGGGGTTCAAACATGACTTTTGCAGTTCAGATGCTGTGGTGTTTGTGAAGACACAGCTGGTTGTGTGGTTTAACCCTTTTCTGGAAAGCTAGTTGTTTTATTAATATTTATTTGATTTGTTGGTGATTGCTGCAAAGCATGCCAAGAGATTTGTAATGATAATTTTCTTATGGAAAAACTTAATGCCACAAAACATCCTACAAATCACACTAACCCTTGCCCAGCCAGAGGCAATGATACATGTTTGTGCCAGGTTTGACACAATCTAATTGCAACAAAGTGCTTTAGGAAAAGTCCAGCTCCATCTTGCAGGCGCACCTAAAGATAACTCTCTTCATTTAGGCTGATAGGTTTTGTTAATTAATGCTATTTGTATCTCACACACATTTAAAAAAAAATAAGAAGAGAGGAATCAGAGGATTTTGGGGGCTCTTTTCTTTCTCCTAGTGGGCATGGCAAACGTTGGCTCCTAGATTCAGGGGCCATCAGGCTCCAAGGAGCAGCAGGATGGCAGACCCCTGGGTAGGATCTGAGAGGGTCAGCTGCAGCCCCCAGCATGCAGATACACAGGAGGAACTTAAGGGCACAGACAAGTAAGAAGCTCAATAAAATGCCTAATCCATCATCATCCAAGCTCCTGCTGGCTGTTCAGCAGGGTGCCAGCACACACTGACCATTTCTGCTTGGACTTAGAACCCACAGTCAGTGGCTGATTCATTTTTATGCAATCCTCCTTCTTTTCACCACAACACTGTCAGAAAACCCTTACAGTGAAAATAATTCTCTACAGCTTCTCCAAATGCAAGGACAGAGTTTGGCATTAAACCCCCAGAACATTCAGTCTGTAAGCAGACACCCCTGTGCTCCTGTGGTCATTGTCTGGGTTTGTGAGTTTGGTCCCTGCAAAGTACAAGCTCCTTTGTCCAAACAACTGGAAGAAGGAGGATTGTAATAAAAATAGCTGAAAGACCCCCTGTCTTGGCAGTAACTCCATCCTCCTCTGGGTGCAGACCACCAGCTACTGCCCCACGGCTGTCAAGTGCCAGGCCAAATGGGGCAGGTCACCCTTCCCTTGGCTTTGGGAACAGCAACGCAACGTGGATCCTGCCAGGCACCTCCTTCTGCAGGGCACTGGGCCAGGGGAGGCTGGTTGTTGGCACAGAGCAGCCCCTGAGCCCACTTCCCCAAGGCCAGCCTTCCACATACGTGTTTCTAGTATTTCCTAAGCCTCGGGAGTCCAGGAAATCCCAATCATTAACCAATCTCTCATTATCTTTAAAACCAAAAATCCCGTTAATGGCTTTACCTCATACTCTGCAGCTCTGGAAACCTGCCCAGCTCCTTCTTGAGTTACTTACTTCAGCTGATGATCTTGGCAGGTTTTTTCCCCAGATTTTGGCTACTGTTCCTTGGTGGAACTGTGCCTAACCCTCTTGTTTGGTGGTTGTCTGTCCTCGGGCTTGACTCCATGGGGCATTCATTCCTGCACCTACTCAAAGACTAAAAGCTGAGCAGGCAATTAATCAGTGCAATGCACGGAGGCTCTCAGGCACCTACAATCAATTAATGACTTCACCCTGTGTTCATTAGTTAAGAAAACATTTCCATGCATACACATGTGATAAAATCACTGAGAGTGTTTAAACCTGCTTTCCATAGCTTAATTTAAAAACTAAGCTTTATTGCAGTGGTTCTCCCATGGCAAGGCTGAAAGGTGCAGCCCTCACTCCTGTGACTCCTTTAATAAAGTTTAATAAAATTCCCATTTACAAGCATCTCTTGTGCCATTATCTGACATGAGGTACATGAGACAAAACCCTTCAGAGCCAGCACCTTTATTAAAAACATTTGGGGCTCTTTTGAAGGTCAGTGGGATTTAATGACCATCCTTGCTTGTAACACCGAAAGCTGAGCAGGGGCTCAGTAAAGCCAAAGCACAGCCACAGAAAACTGGTAGAAGAAAATAGCTCCAAGTTACAAGTTGAGACCCCATCCATCCAGAAATCAGACAGGGATGTAGGATGGGGTCTAAATTCCCCAAAGACATGCATTTGCACCAGACAAAACATAATGGGCTTCTACAGCTGTGTGGTGTGTTTGGGCTCAGTTCAACCATCTTTTATTAGGTGACACTTTTGGGGAGTTGCATCCAGTCACAGTACCCCGTGTTTCGCCCTTGTGGCATATCCATGGAGAGGTTTCAGCCAGGTTCAGGAGCAACCCCATCAGTGCCTGTTGCTTTGTCAGCTGCATTTTAAGCCAAAGAGCTCAAACAGGGCGCTGGAATGCTGTTTCAGGAGTCATGGACAACCCACGGGGTTGCTCATGTCAGCTGCCACCATCCCCAATGGCATTGGTGACAAGGACATTGGAGCCTAAGCTGTATTTCCTAAAAGAAAGAACTGGGATTTCTTTATCCCTCCTAAAAACAAAAACAAAACAGAAACAATTATCTCAGATAATTTGAGCAAATTTTACTTTTAGACTGGTTCTTTACCCTACCAAGTGTATCCATAGAAGACCATCGCCCCATTGAGTCAGGTGGGTTGAAGGACTTAGAACTCTCTTGGCCACCCCTCCCAGGCAGCCACTGTCTCTATTTTGTCCTGAGTTAGCAGCACAAGCAAATCTGGGAGTTGTGCTCAGCACACAGCAGCTGCTGCATAGTGACGCACGGACAAAGGAAACCCGTGTGTTCCCAGGCCTGGCATCTCCCAGCAGAACAGTCTCCTCTTTGTGGCTTCAAAGAGCCCTGCACTATTTACAGCACTTCAGTTTCTGTTTTTCAGCAGTTTCATGTTCATTAAAAAACAACTTTCTAATTTTGTAATGCCACACAAAAAGCACAGACAGGATGGATTTGTCAGCTGCTCCTGCCTGTAAAAAAATAATAGTTTTACCACCAAATCTTCCTTCACCAGACTCTTTCCCCCATTTCCCCAGTATTCTCTCCCACCAAGAGCTTTTTCAGCTTCTGCCGTTGCAGGTGGACAAGCACCTCGCCTGTGGCAAAGCACTTCATGGAGGCAATGGTAACACTGCGAAGGAATGCTCAGGGCAGGACTCACAGAAGGTCATTGTACATTTCCAGGCTTGGAAAAAGCCATGAAGCCTGCACAACAGATTAATTAATAGATCTGGGGGCTCATGGGAGATGACAGTGCAGCTCCTGACCTTCTGGGAAGCTTGTGAGAGGCCTTGGTTTGTATTTATGGTGAATACAAGAAGGGGCTGCATGGGAATCACAGCAGCACAGAACCTCAGAAGATTTTGGGTTGGAAGAGACCAACCCCCTGCCACGGGCAGGGACACCTGCCACGAGACCAAGTTGTTCAAAGCCCCATCCAACCTGATCTTGAACACTACCAGGAATGGGGCATTCACAGCTTCTCTGGGCAGCCTGTTCCAGTGCCTCACCATCCCTCATAGTGAGTAATTTCTTCCTGTTATCTGATCTAAATCATGAGTCCAAAATTAGTGTCTCATCACTGGGGAACACTTGAGGGGAAGGTGAGAATTAGCTCATAATGCTAATGAAGATCTACAAAAGGGCTACAAAAATAGCTGGAAATATCTGCATGACTCTCATTGCTTACCATGGACCTACATACCTGTCACAACATCTGCTTGAGAAGCCTAAGGTGAAATCAAAGGCTTATTTGAAGTCTGGAATGACCTACTGTCCAGTTCCTTAAATGGTCAGGCTGAAAGAGAGCAAACTGAGAATTTCCTACAGCATTTCAGAATGAAACCTATCTAGACAGTGAACACCAACAAAGACAGAACACCTGGCAAAGTCAGAGCCAACATGCTTAACTGAAGAAACACTTTTTTCCCATTTCTGAGCTCAAAATTACTGACTTTGGAGCCCTCACTTTTTATTTGGAGGTCTGCTTTGAAATCACACTAGGTGAAATTTCCTCCTTCTTTTTAAGCGAAGCTTCCAGCACTTCTGGTTTCAGGAAAAGTTCTAAAAATATGACACAAGTCAAGCAAAGGATTAAAATGCCATGGTAATTTCTGTTGTCTGCCCTGAAATCACGTTTGAGACAGTTTGGAGTCTCCTTGATGTGTTTTGAATACTTGTCATAGCTTTAGCTTCAGCTTCCTAAAATGTTCTTGTCTAAGCAAGGCAGAGAAAAACATGGATGACTGTTTGACCTGAGCAGATCAGATGCACCATCCTGAAAGAGAACATGACTTTTGGCTCAGTGTGTGTCTCCTCAGCAGTTTGCTATTTGACCTTTCTTAGCAAACAGCACTTCAGCAGTGGGACTGGGAGCTATTCCCCGGGCAATTCTCTGAGCCACTCTGTCATTATTAAATATTTAAATGTCCTTTTAAAATACTCTCCAGATTTCATAATATCCACCATAAAGTGTTTGCACCTTCTTCGCTGGGCACGTCCTCAAAGGCTCCTAGTTGCATGAGTGTCCTTACCACGGAGGGGCAAGCCTTGGACCAGCAGTTTCTAAGCCTTTCAAAAGTTTCACTAAATCAGTACAGACTGGTTCTGGCTGGAACATTTTATAGCTGGGCTGCTGGGATGGTCTGGAGAGCATTTTTTCCTCCCCTTGTGATGCATAGAAGTCTGAGACAGCTGATGAGGGGGCTGGAGAAGGTACTAGCGCATTTCTGGTCACACATGGGGGAGAGGAGAAGCCTGGGGCCAAATCTGCGGGCAGCCTCATGTTTCTAAGTCCAGAACATCATCTATATTGGACTCAGAGGTTTTAAGATAATGTCAGCTTTTGCCAGAGGTGATTTGGGACCTTGGGGTAAAAGAACAAGCATCTTGTGTCCAAGGTTAGCCTGTTATTCAGGCAGAAGCACTGGTCTCTGGAGAGTGAGCATCATAAGATAAAAATGAGGGGACACAGCATGAAAAGCTCAGCAAAGGCAGCAAGGTATGCCATAAGTTAAAAATCAGATCAACTATCCAGAAAAACACAATTAAATGAGATGCAATTACTTAAAGCCAAACAAGTATGCAGAAAGAGTGATAGCAAAATAAGCTACAGTTTTAGATCCCCTGTATGTGGTGCATTGGAGATGATCAGGTGGAGTCAGCTGGAGTCCCCTTGGAAGCCTTCCCATGCACTGGAAAGCTTTTATGACCAGCTGCTGCCAATATTCAGTCACAGAGACAGGTCTCCACCTCAGGTCTTGAGTATGGACCCGTGTCCCCAACCAGCCACAGACTAAGGGCTTGGAGCAGAACACTGGAGGAAACCCTGAGGTGGATGCTAATCACAGAAAATCAGAGTAAATACCTCTGACAGTACCTTTTAACCCCTGTCTGACATGTGAGCTCAATACAGAATGGAAAATTTGGATGTGGCCTGCAGGGATCTGAGCATGGGAGTGGAATTTGGCCCAGGATACACAAATCCACTTCTCAAAGTCAACTTGTGTTTTGGGGTGAAAGAAACCCAAAAAAGCCTCCAAAGGGAAGCACAGCTGTAGACTGCACCCAAAAAGGGAGGAGGCAAACCTCCAGTGAGTCACATTCTTCTGGAAGAGGGATTCATGCTTGCAAGGAATCTTTATTTTGGGCAAAGTCAGTCACTCCTGAATCATGTCAGAGCAACACCACTCAGATGACCAGGAGGAGAAGAATATCCATATTGCCTTTCCCAAGCAGAGCAGGTGGCAAATGCCACACAGGGGAGTGATGATGTCCATCTGCAGCCCTGGTCCCTTTCAGAGAGCCCTTCCTCCTCTGTGAATCCTAAAACCCAAAAGTGGATGAGAAAGAGGTGGAAAGAGGCCTGGAGTTCAAACTGGATCAGTTCAGCTCCCCAGGAGGGATGTGGCTGCCCCCTTGCAGTGAGTCAGGGGCCTGGAGGGCACCCAAATTGCACCACCCCGGCTCTTATGCAGCTGCCAAAGCCAATCCCTCCAGTCACAGAAGAGGCTGCCAGCCCTGATTCCTGTGAGCAGGAGTAATTCATCAGGGATGGGGGGAGAGGGGGGTGCTCGGGGCAGCAAGGAGGGAGCATGGGAGGCAGGAGAGGAGAAAATGAATTGGGGGTAGAGAGGATGTCTCCAAAGAGAGCCAGAAAGCACCTACACACAGTATATAAATAAATACTACTTTCTTGTCCCTAATTTTGACACATGTGGAAATAGACCTTCTTGCTGTGCATGCTGATGGATCTGGGGGTGGATCTCAGCAGCTGCACGAGGAGCATGGGCTCCTTAGTGACTCCACGTCAGGATGGAGGCAAGGAGAGACCTGCAGACATCCACCCACTGCTCCTTCCCACAGCTCCTGCATGCCCAGCAGTTAAAAAGCCCCAGATATCGGGCAACTTTAGCATCCCCAAGGACAAGGCAGGATTCCTGCCCACACACACCTCAAAACTCTCTATTTCCTTTCACTGAAGCAACTTGTACCCCTCAAGGCTGGAAGCTTAACAAAAAACCATAAATGGGATCTCCTGTTTCTGCATGTTTTCCAAAGACAGAACACCTGTGTGCACATAGGAGGAAAAACCATCCGCTCAAGCGTAGGCACCCAGGAAAAGGACCCATGTCAAGCCCATTATTTCAAGCCAATGTAATTTTCCTGGAACTGGTAGGGACTTGGGTTTGTCTGGCTTGCAGATGGGGAGAGGCTCACACATGGGGTCAGGCACAGGAGCTCAGGCAGTAGGTCTGAGCATGATGCTGGCAGTGAGTCAGGTCAGCTCCTCGTCCGGGCGGCTGAGGTTTCACAGGACAGAGTCAGCAACTTTCTCAGCTCCAGTTAAAGCACAGAGTGAGCTAAATATGAGAAAACGGCCTGAAGCCAAGCCTCTAAAAGCTGAGAATACATAATTTGATGCTAAAGTAGGTCTTGATTTCTATTGAGCTGGCTCTCTGGTGCACATTCCTGCACTGGCTGCTTCGCGTTGCATCGGGCGGGAGCGTCACACTACGACTTGTTCACAGCTTGCACTGCAGCTCGGTTTCTGAAGCAATTAGCCAGAAAGCCAGGTAGATTCAAACTTGCCACGCAGAAACTTGTGTCAGTGTTTGGGCGTTATTTGGGCAAACTTCCATTAAAAGCGGTTTATTTTCCCCAAAGATTTGGCAAGGAAGCAAATACGCTAAAAGGGGCAAGACACGCGTGGCCTATCCATCAGCTTCTTCCCTCTGGATGAATGACATTAACATTATAATCCATCCATCTGGCTCATCTGAACGTGATTCAGGATCCATTTCTGTCCTTTGATGGTTCCAAATGAGGGTACCCAAGCCAGAGGGCGTGAGGCTTTCAGGGGAGTTTCATTCTAGCAGTCCTATCATCTCCTGAACCTCCCTTCACCTGCCGCTAGATGGAGGAGGAATGGTTCACTTCAGACGTAGAATTTGGGGTCAACCTTCCTTTAAACCAACAAGCTAACCCCCAAAAGGCCTGGATGCTGTACCAAACAACTTCAGCAAAACTTAGAGACCCTTACTGACACTTGCTTGTGTCTGCAGGGAGCTTGACACAGCACAGGGTCAATGTAGGGCCCCAAAACAACAGTGGTTTTGCTCCCTTTGGGGAAAACTCAGCATCCTGGGGTCTTTTCTCCACACAGCCAAGGTGACAGAGACAAGGCCTCATGGGGCAGCAGACAAGCACTGACCTGGTTAACACTTACACATGCACATACCACATCAACACACACTTTTTTTCTATTTCTTGTCTGGTTTCGTGAAATTAGATGGAGGCATCACATTAGGCTCTGCATATAGGCTAGCAAATCACTCACCACATGAACTGGGGCTGTCTGGAGATTTTACATCTTTTTTTCCATTAGGAACAAGAGACTGTTGTAATTCTGGCACTGAGATGAGCTGAGGGCATCAGTTTCAGAGCAAATCCCTATGATATCAGTCTGATTATGGGGAAAATAAAAGTTCAAAAACATGGGAATTGGAGAAAAGCCAAAGAATAGGAAAATGAGAGGCTGAGCCCTTAACTGAGCAAAGCTGTGAGGGGTCACTTTTCCTGCCTTCTCCCTTTAGCACGGTCAGTTTGCAACCACAAATGGCTACCATGTAGCAGTGTTCCTTCTTGATAAAAAATCTACATTCACAAGGCTGGCAGGTCTGTCATCCTGCCATTTGGTTCTCACAAAAGCCAGAAAAATTTATCTATCTAGAAGGCATTTATAACTTTCAAAAGATACAACAGAACTGGGCTGCCTTTAAGGAATGGTCTGCAAATTGTGAAGGAAACATCTGAAATTATATCAGTGATTTAACAGACACATACTGCAAATGCATTTTTATGTACAGATATAAAGCAGGAACTGCACTTTTAGGACCCCAGTTTCCAGTCTGTTAGCATGGTACTGCATGCAGACACACCAGATCATATTACTCTGCCTCTGAAATCTCTTCAGAGAACTAACTCTGTTGTGTGCCAGAAGCTGAGAAGGCAAATCATCACAGCTTGGCACCCTCAAAATCCTACCTCGCCTTTTCCCTGCTCCTGCAACTTCACCTCTGCAACTGAGTTCTTCTGAGGACCAATACCATCCTACTTCAGGCCAGACTTTTATGTATATGCATATCTGTGCATGTCAAACTCCAAAAGGAAAGGTTTTCCTCGAGGAACTGGCTCAGTTCAGAGTCTGTTTCCCATTTTGGACATCATCATCACCACACCAACTGCATGGAAAGAGAAAAGAAGACTGAGAAATAAGAGCTGCCTGAAATTTTTTCCATCAACGTCTAGACACGTCATTATGGGGAAATAGTCTGCCACAGAGGTGCTCTGAAAGTGAAAATTCCTGAATAAAAAAAGTAGCTCAAAGAAGGTTTCCAGAAATGTTTGGGTGTTTTTATTCTCCCCTCTCTTCATTTCATGAGGTGCTAATGATGACATGTCACAGGATAGCACAGAAGCTCAACTGTCTTATTGTATTTTGAATATCAGCCAATAATCAGAACCATTTTAAACCACCTTTTTTTTAACTTCAGGCTTTTGTTACATAGCAGCCAAGAGACATTTCAAAACAACTATGTTATTCAAAATACATAGGGAAGTCTGCCTCATTGGCTTGGCAATGTAAAATTTATTTTTAGTTGAAAAGAAGTCCGTTTTTTGAAAGGTCACTGGAAAAGCACAATTGGCAGATGCTGAATGGCTCCTTCTTTAACCACTCAGTCATGAGGACTAGGGAACAGTGGCAGATGGTCCAGCCATCACTGTAAGAAAAGCTTGTTTTAGTCTTAAACATGAGTCCATAGACTCTGGAAATTAATGTGAGCTGTTGTGGATGTGTTATATTAAAGAAACACTTAAACAGATCTGACATTTCAAATACTTAAATGTTTTTCAATCCATATTGCCCATTGTTTGGGTTCTTGTTCCCTTCCCCTCCATCTCTATCCTATTTATCCTAATGGGATAAATAAAGTGACACACACCAAGGGCCCATCCTCTGAAGCTGAACCATTTAATGACAAAGAAAAGAAAATTAAAGAAAAAACCCAAAAAAAGATGTGACATTCCAGTAAACTGTGTTCTGTTGCTTGCTGCTGCTCCAGCACAGCCAAGGCATGTGCAAGGCTGCAGCTGAGCCAGGCAGGCCAGCGGGGGACAGAAGCAGAGCCACACCACAGCCCCACTGAGCCACCGAGAACAGAGGTGATGAGGGAGCTGTTGCCCCTCGATGCACAGCAAGGCACTGATGATGCTGGGGAAGGCCAGAGTCCAGGAAACAACAGTCTAAATGCTTCTGCACTTTTCCTGTGGCTCCACAACTCAGGGGGATGGGGCCAGCCAGGATGCAGGAGATTTAAAAACCTGGAGAGATGAGCAGGGTCTCGCTCAGCTCAGCTCTGGCTCTGCCTGCTTTCTACTGTGAGGTTACGGGCAAAGGGCTCACAGCTCAGAGAAGACCATGTGAATTTTGAGCCACAAAAGAATATGAAGGAGGAAAAGAAATCTGCAACCTCTAACTGTCTCTCTTCTTGCCTTTGCCTTTCTGTGGATGGACCAGCTGTCAGACAGGCTGTGATACCCATCTTTTGGTCCAATTTGAGAAGGGAGCACTAAAAGAAGGGGTTTTTCTAGTTAGAAAAAATGAAGAGGGAACAGTTCATGGGAAGCATTTTGCGTTAAGAGGTACCTTCCCAGCTGGTGGAGGTGCACTTCAGTAATGCATTTCATCAGGTATCATGTGTTTCTTTATACCTTCATGGTCAGTGGAGGTGTAGAGAAACACATGGTCCCTGACGAAATGCATTACTGAAAACACTAAACAAGGATACTAATGGATTTCAGACAAGTTTCTGGAAACTCTGCAATTTTCCTCTGCAATCATCCAGGCTGGAGTTACCTGGCAGCAAGCTCAGGAAAAACCCACCAAGTTGGTTCTCTTAAACCTGCTCAAGGGCTCAGGAATATCAGACACACTTGCTGTGGCAAGACATTTCCTAAAAGGTTAATGCAGGCTTTGAATCACTGATGGACACAGCTGGCCTCCTCTGGCCAAGCACCAAACTTTCACCTCACCCTCCAAACTGGGGCTGCTGCATGCTGGAGAGATCTGCCCTGAGCTTTATAGTGGAATTTATTTATTGGAGCATGCCAAAGTGCTTTGAGGCAGCCAATGCATGGCTGCTAATGTGTAGTAACTACTGCTGTATTAGCAGCACATTGTACCAGCTGTCAACAAAATAAATTATCTGGGATGCTGTTTGGAGACCGAGAGCTGAGCTGTTCTGTTTGGCCCCTGAGAAAAACATGTATTTTGTTTCACATCATAAACTCTACGCATAAACAAACATAAAGCTACTGTTCATAAATCAGTTTTCCAAGAGCATAAAACTACTAAACTATACACAGCTTTGAGAACCAGACTATGGAGACAGATTGCCAATATCAGAGTTTTATGTTGCATGAGAGTCCACTGAAGTCACAGCTTGAAAGCACAAAATATTTGTAGGTACAAGCTCCTAGCACCACCCTGTTGCCAAATCCCATGGGGGGAACAGTGACAAGTCCCATCCACCCTCATGAATCACTCTGCTTCTCAGAGAGATGGAGAAAAACCAGGGGACAGCAAAATCATTCACTCAATTTTAACCTAGATACTGGGCTAAATGTCTCCTGAGATGTTTTAAGCAGTGTTCGGAAACTCCTATTTGTGTTGCACAAGGAAGCTGACACACCCCAAATTTGCAGACTTTCTGGAGCACTGAGGGAGCCACATCAGCTCAGCTATGCACTGACACTGACTTAAATCCCAGCCCACCTGCAAATTGTACCGTGGACTTCAGTGGCATCCGTTCAGTCCTCAGCCATTAAGCCACACATTACAGATAATTCACCTAGAAATTGTCTGCAGCTGAGATAGCCACTGGCATTGTCCTAGAATGCTTTTTTTAAAAAAAAAAACAAACAAAAAAACAACAAAACAACAAAAAACCCAAACAAACCGACCAAAAAAAAAAAAAAAACCCAAACAACAAAAACCAGCCCCAAGGCTCCAGATATCCTGCTTCAGCAGCAGGGCTGGCCTGACTGTGAGCACGGAATGGGCAGGTAAGGGACTGGAGCTGGGTCGCAGATGGGGAGCACCGGTGGAGAGCAGCAAAACGCAAGGGAGAGTGTGCTCTGAGGGTGCAGAAAGCCAAAGGGCACAGGCCTGGGGGTCAGCACCGTGATACCCAAGCAGCATCCTGAGACTTCCCGTTCTTTCCTTGGTCCTGCCCAAGGAGATGACCGGAGCTTCCCACCCTGCCTGACACGGTGGGAATCAGCAGGCAGTGTGCTGGCAGTGGTGAGGATGAGGAGTGTGCTTCTCCTCCAGCTTGTTCTGGCAACTCTGCTTCACAGCACAGGGTTCCCGTGGGTTCATCCTGTGACATCCCACGTGGATTTAGTGCCCGGGCTGTGGTCCCGGCCCCTCCCCGCCTGGCCCCGCAGTGCCATGCCCCAAATCCCAGGGCTGCAGCAAGCTGCTGTGTTCACTCCATGTGATGCAGAGTCCCAACACAGGAACCCTGCCCAGCTGGGCATTTCTGCCTCTGCCCTTCCAGCCCCAGCAGCTGTTACACTAAGGACACTTGTAGGCAGGTTTATTTTGACACCTACGCTTTGCTTTAGGCAGTGGATTAAGAAGACCAAGTGAAAACTCTGCTTAACTGTCGTGTTTTACAATATGTGTTGTAGCAAAGGGCCATCATTAGGGGGTAATTCAGTCTTCCTCTCCTTCCTGTAATGGCTATTGAAGGAGCCAAGGGCAACATCCTAACCTCAGTGGATTACGTAAGTGCTTAAATTCAGGCTGAATTGGTCCTGACCTGATTTGATACAGTAGCAAGATTTTTTTTTTTTTTTAATGTGAAGACTACTTATGTACTATAGCACTTTAGTTGGTTCTTTTTTGAGACAAGGGCAACAGTTTCAATTAACACTAGTGATCTGAAATACCTTATCAACAGAACCAAAGGATGGCAATCAGTGTTACAGCCATCAGCTACGGAGAAGGCAATATTCACCTCTGGTTTGAAGCACATTAAAGCATCCTCAGTTCTCCCAGAGAAGCTGGTGAGTTCTGATGCCTTGGGAGAATGAAGACACAGGCCTCCAGTCTGTAGCTTTTAAAAGCTAAACTGATAAATATTTTAGCTTTCCGAACGTAGGTGTGAAAGAGCAAAAGCAACCAAAGCACTGGAGTGCCTTTGTCAAGATTGGCCAATTTTAATCCCACTGGTCAATTTACAGCATTTAACTGATAGCTCTTTTAACCTGTAAGAAAGAAAAGAACCTTGAAAAGATCTGGTTTACAGACCTGATTTACAGTTTAGAATCTAAATTGATGAGGTATAGCAGCCAGGATCATTTTACATTATTGTGAAGTTATTTAGAGAACTAGAGCTGTCAGCCAGGCTGCAATAAAGTCAGAAATGTAGCAAGTAACATAGAAAACAGGAGATTTCCCCATTGAGAATATGGATTTCATGCTGTCAGTATGCAGAGCTGGATTTAGTTCAAGAACTGCTTCAGTCGTATTGGCTTTGCTTCCAAACATTGTAATGCTGGAAGTTTCTCTCCAGCGGTCTAGCAGATGTCATGTCTAGCCCCTTCAGATTTAGGCACCTTCAGATAAATTAAATCTCCCATGCTGGGTTCCAGCGTGGTGCAAATACCACTCATACGGTCAGCTGGGCACATCTGAGCCATCTGAGCCAGGCGATCCGGAGATCCTCTCTAGAGACCCGTGAGGGATGGACCTTTCCTACTGGTGAATTCCAAATGTTTCCCAGCAAGCAGAAACTTTGTGTCGCTTTTCTTTGCAAGCATCCACTACTGAAACCAAAGCTTGAATCTGTGAAGCTCGGAACATGGATTCTCCTGCCCTCTTTGACCCTTCAGATTAGACAATGCTGCTGGAAATCAGTTTCATGCCCAGCATGTACCAAAAAGCCTGTAACAGCAACAAAGAAGGGGAGAAGGCACCAGGACAGGGGCCATGGGAGCCAGCAGAGGTTGAGCCCTTCCGTACAACCAAGATCCATCACTGCCAATGCAACTGTTTTCCTCCCTCCCAAAAACTCATCTGGCTGTCAGTGCTTCAGCAGTAGCTACAGATACACAGGGAAAAAACCAAATCCCTCCTCTGTCTTGTCTCTCTCCCTTATTAAGGTTACCATGGATAATGTGTTACCTGGTGTGAGCTGAGCCCGGGCAGTGCACCAAGGACACTCAGAGTCAACAGCAAATCCAAGATAAGATACATTAGCTCAAGCCTCAGTGATGGAGGTTTAAATGAAACTTTTAACTTTGAATTTGCAGGAGGTAAAGAACACACTTGCAAGTAATTGTTTCACCTCACCTTACACAGGTTAAGCTGTGGCAATACATGTGCTTAGACTAAGCTGCTCATTTCCATTTCTGGAGGCATGGTGTTGGCACAACAGTGCTGAGACTTCTGAATTGAAATTCAGCATGGCAGCACCAGAGGGAGGTCAAAAGAAGGATTAAAAAGTCAGCCAGGTCCATAACGACAGTGCAGTCTCCAGCAATGTCCCTTGGGGATAAAGTATGACAGAATTTTTCCAGCAATGAATTTTTTGGTGCCATACGTAATCAGATGATGAACTTAAGTAATAAAGCATCCTCCAGTGAAATGACATCTACATTAGTGCCTTCCTTCTGACACATTCAACATTTAACATAAACTGGCAGGAATTCAGATAAACAGCTCCACAGAAGATACTCCCAGATTTTGCAGCTGATCATCTCCAGATCTGCTGTATAAGCAAGAAGTCTCCACCTGTTCATGCACAAACAAGATTAAAAAACCCAAACAGATGGTGACTTAATCCCCAACTCCACCACAGCTGACGTTAGACAAAGTGAGGGACACGCCTCGCTAAAACCTTCGCTTATACTGGAAAAATCTTCAAAATTGGGCATCTGTAAGGACAAAGTATTGCCATTCCAAAGTACTGCACTAATGTGGTGATTTCCCTCTATAAAGGGAGGCATCTGACTTTAAATACTGATTATAGCCACAGAGTATTCACAGGATCAAGCAACAACTGAACATGCAGAGGTAAAGAGGAAGACTCACACCTCAAACAATCCAACCTGAGGAACAGAGGAGCAAAGAGCTGTCCATCTCCTGCCATCTTATGACCACTTGAAGTGGCCACCCCCTTGTTCACAGTACCAACTAGCATTAAAATATAAAAAAACCAGCCTAAACTGCTGCTGCTATTCCAGCAGGTTTAAAAACACACCTTATGCTAAGGATGTTTCTTAAAAGGGAAGCACAAGCTTGTCTCTCCTGTCCTGGTTCCCCTTCCCTCAGCTCCTGCTGAAAGGCACAGTGTCTCTACTCTTAACAGAAGTCCTACAGCAGCCAAAGGAACCCCCCCTTGCTGACTCTGCACAGCAATACATCCCTTCACATCTGGGACTGGGGAGGAGGGGCAGACTCCCCTCTCAAGTTCCAGTTGAGGCAGTGAAAAGGAATAATTGCTCCTGTATGTTTACAGTGTAGTAGTAGTGAATTCTACACTGCTAGTAACAGGGTTCCTGTGATGCAGGAGCCTCTAGGATGGTCCTGGAGCAAGGAGATGCACATCACTGTCTCAAACCTGAATCATGACTTCCTTCACAAATCTGAAAGTTGACTTCCTGCAAGCATGAAACTTTACCCTACTAAATAATTTTACTCCCTTTCTATTCTACAGGACAATTTACCAACAGAATCTGCAGTAGGAAATGCTGAAAGGAATGTTTCCTCTTCAGGATTCACCACACACTGCTCCATTTCACATTGCCCTTCTGCCTGAAAGAAGGAAAAAACCCACACAACAACCCCAAGACTATTTCAGACTGATAAAAATGCACCCAGTTCAGAATTTCTTCTTCTTACCAATGAATAAACCTGGAAAAAAATAATCATATGGTGTTTAATAAGAGCCAAATGTTTTGGTCAATTTTTAGGAAATCTGAAAACCAGGGAGGTGGATCTGCACCATCCTTATGGTGCTCCTATTAGGAATTAAACAGTAGATTTTCCCCAAGCTGCAGAAGGCAGGATCAAATCTGTCTTTTAGGTCCCCTAAGCAGGTAGCTGTGTCACAGGTACACACACACCCTCCAGACACACTCAAAGACAACAGATCAAGTGGGCACAATAACTGAACCACTCAAGCAACTGCTCACGAGACAGCTTTGGTCAAAAGTAAGCAGGAGTTCAAACCAGCCCAGCCCCAGCTCACTTGGTCTGAAGAGACTGGAGAGCACAGCTCAGACAGCAGAGCCAGGTGTAATGCCTGCAGCAGCTGGAGAAGCACTCACATAATGACATTCCCAGCACCTCATGCATATGGAAAGAATCAGGTTCCTTGTAAAAATACAGGTTCACCTTCCCTCTTTCAGCACCACACTGATGGCCAGGAAGTTTTTCAGAGTGGTTCACTGTTCCAGACCCAAGGGCCTGGTGTTAGAAACATCCAGACACAAGTATTTTTCTCAGTGGTACACGACCTCCATGCCTTTAAGCTGATGGGCCTAAATGTCTGACCTCCCAACTAGTGAGTGCTTCACATCAAATGGTCTGAGAGTAAAACCAACTTTTACATAGGGTTTTAAATAGGTGTTATTGTTCAAAAGTCTAATAAGTCAGTTATTTCATTTGTATTAACACAAATCTGAGCTAACAGTTTGACCCAATTTATTGTTTTCCTGTTTGTATTAATTTTACATAGTACAAAGTTCTCTTATGTAAGCAATCACATTAAACCAGCATAACAAACTTTGCCTAACAGCAAATACACCATTATCGAAATTTTAAAGCATGTTGTATTCAATAAGAGTTTAATTTCTACTTATGTTTCAGAGTTTGCATGTTCATAGGAAGCTTTCAGACATCTGGATTCCAGTTCAGGATTTATTTGCATACAAAAATATATTATAATGGAAAAAAGCATTAAAGTTTTCAACTATATAAAATTACAAATATATTTGCATAAAAGCAACTTTAATTTAAAATTAAAATTCAAGCTATATTTTAAAGCAAAATACAGCTCTAACATTTAAGTTATCTTCTTCCATCTGCTGAAAAGTAAAAAAAAAAAACCAAAACCAATGTTGCAAGTTAAATACTTGTAGGAGTTCACAAAGGTTATGTTCAGAGGGCATCTTGGGATTGAAGTTATCCAACTAGGGCAGCAGTTCTCACTGATTGATGTCACTTATCCTTCAGAGGACATTCACATGCAAGCACAACGCTGAAAATTCGTTTCACATACCTGAAAATACAGAATAAGAAAGATCATTAAGCTCTCTATTAAATAAGATTGCATGTTGTTGACATATCAGACACTTGCCTACACCCAGTTTGCTAGACTGCCTGACAAGCCAAATTACGTCTTTTTTTAAGTTAACATGAAAGCTGAAATGCTAGTGTGCAAAAAAGACAAGGCAAGTACTGTTCTAACAAGTGCATCAGACTTGAAAAGGTATCTGTACAAAGTTCTGTGTAACCTCAAGCACATAAATACAACTCCTCAAAAATATGATGATGAATACCAGATGGAAGTTGGACTTCTTCCTCACTGTACAGTGACATGTCTCACAAATGAGACTGCAGAGATCACTGGAGATTTGTCTAGCTGGGATTAAAAAAAAAAAAAAAAAAAAAATCACACCAAAAAAAGAAGCACAAAACCACGAGCACAGGTGGTAGTTCCTGCCCCTTCATCTTTGATGTACCCTGCAAGGGAAAAATGAAACCTACATATTATAGACAGCCCCTTTAGAGTCAGAGTTAGCTGCAATATGGCTGTGCAAGATACAGCAATGGAAATATCTGCCAGTTTGGGCTTTCATTGTCCTACACAAACCTTCAAAAACTTGGATTTTTTTCAGAAGAGTGAATTAAATTTCAGTAGTAAAGATGGAGTTAGCTCAAGCTTACATCCATGACACAAGACAGGAAACTAGAACATGTATTTTCAGTATGAGAAGTGAAACCAGGATTAAGATACAAGTAAGACAGCAGGGAAGCAGGAAGCTTGTAAGGGCAGCTGTCTTGAATTAAGTCCACATCTTCAAGAAATACAGGGAAGGGAAAATACCTAATGAATACATGAAACTCTCAGCTCATATTTTGAGAGGGCTTTGTTTATGCTGCTATTTAGGTCTAGTCCTACAACTTGTTGGTCTGGGCTCTATAGCCTAGTTCCACACAAAAAAACCCCCAACCCGATACACAAAAGAAATGGTATTATGCCCACAACAGAAGAAGAAGAAAGAAAAGGAATAGGCAGAGTGCACGCCTGGCAATAGGTGGCCAGTGTTTTGGCTTTGTTGTTTTTCTTTAAAAATGATAAAGAAGAATTCATTACTGTAGCTGAAATATACAGTTTCTAGATTGTGGCAGAAAAAGTGAACTAAATTCCATTCCTAGTGAAGACAGGCACACACAGGATTTTGACTTTTAGTTTAAGTCAACAGATACAGATATCTGCTCCTTAATTCTTTCATAAAGTAGAGTCTAGAACAAAAATGTTTTCTTCACCTATGGATACTCCCCCAGTTACTTAGCTTTATAATGAAGAAATAGATCACCAGTTTTTAAGCTGAGTATTGAGTATTTAAGAAACTGATGTTTATTTATCAATCCACTATCAAGGAGAGGTGAATTGCAGCTGAGTCAGAGGTGGGGACAGGGGTTAATTGAGTTCAGCCTCTGTCACATAGGCTGAACTGCATGCCTTGAACATTCAGGCAAAGATCAGAACTAAAGTCTGGTTTACCTTCTAATCCATATAATGATCCACAGGACTTGCAAACTAAAAGGAAGCCACAGTAGATAAACTATTCCTATTTTTCCCTTCCCTCTCTCCCCATACTCTGGCATTCAACACTCTTTGTAACAAGTACCAAGTGAGATGCAAGCTACTAATAAAAATCTACTTACTTGCTAGTGTTCTGTCAAGATCAGCAATGAAGTCCTCCAGTTCTTTTGTGTCTCCAAGCTTTGCTGTAAAGTAAGGGTCAGTACTGCTTAGAGAGGGCACGTTTCTCTGGCTAGAAGAAACACTAGAAACACACAACCCTCCAAATCATTTTCACTGGTACCAAAAATGCTGTGTATTATTGTCAGTAAAGTTCAATAGGGTTGCTGCAATGTCCAAAAGCACTTGGAGAACATGGGAGACTGAACTGAAATTTTACAATTTTCCATTTGACACAAGGCAACACAAGGCAATACTTTATTTAGTCTCCTTAAAAAGGAGTGGTTGAAGTGAAGAATAAAAGCTACATGTCAACTAATCCATGTCCTTGCTCCTTTGGCCATCTTTCATGTTTCACCTATGCAGATACTGCATGCATGTCCGTAATCAATCCCAATGAGCTCCCAGTCCTACTCCAACCTCAGCCCCATAAAATCATGTCAGTAGCACTGGTTTGCTGCGCTGCCAGATCCTTTGACCTTGGTCCATATACTATAAATTTGGAACCAAACATCCACCTAAGTTTCCACTCCTGACAACACCACTGGTTCCATTCAATCTAGTTTTACTGCAAGTTGCTTCCTTATCTCATTTCTGTAGTCTTTTCCAAGCCAGTTCCAACTCCTTCTGTCTTCTCACCAGGAAGAGCATCTTGTCCTTTAGTGTAATTCTTTGCCAAATATTTCCTGGCAGTTTAACTGAACTCTTTTTTGCTACTTCATAGGAACTATTACTCATTATTTCTCCCTAATATCGCACTAATTGAAAAGAAAGCATTTAACTTGGGTCTTTGTGACTGGTCACTGTGAAAAAGATATGAAAGCACGAAAGGCTATTGAACGTGCACCTGAGGAGAGCAGCTGTTACAAAAGCACCATGTAGTACATATGTGTGAGTGTTCACTTATTGGCATGTCTGCTCCAGAGTAATCCAAGTTAACCTGAATGAAGCACTACCCTGGGAAGTCAGATCAGCTGCAAGACAGAAGCCACTGTGAAACAGCATAGCTTCAAAGGAGGAAGGAATTACTAATATATGGCTGGTATCGAAAGTGCAAGGTCTGTATGGATCTGAGCAATTTGTGTTAATTAAATATCAGCACATGGCTTCAGAGGAGTCCCTGTACCCCTGCATTCAGCTTAGGTATTTTTGTAGAGAAATGGGACACTTAAGCCACTTAGTTGCTTCAGTAAAGAAGTAACATGAGTTAATAATTAATCCTTATCAGCCAGAAAATTGATTTTTTTAGCTCAGTGTTTCAAAAACCAAAAGAGTTGCCAGGCCACCTGTGAAGTACAGATATGGCATGCCATTGCCATTTATAATCAAGACAATAATATTGGACCTGTAGTGTGCTCAATAGTAATCCTTAATTTTGTTGTCATTGAAAAAAAACCAAAACCAACCAACTAAAAAAAAAAACAAAACAAAAAACCAACCAAACAAAAAACCCACAAAACAAACAGAAAAACAAAACAAAAAAACCCAAAACAAAACAAAAGGACAAAACCAAAAAAAAAAAATCCACCCGAAAACAAAATAAAAAACCCAAAAAAAGTCCATGCAATCATGGGACTCATGGCACCCAGGAAGAAGGCCATATAGTTGAGGATTAGGAAGAAATGTCAACAGCTAAAATTAAGATACCTTTACAAGGAGTTACTGAAGGGGATGGCAAGCTTGGAGTAGATGCAGTTGAAGAGTTGAGCTTTTCATCACTGAGACTGAAACTATTTCTGTAGAGTGAATCTGCACCTGTAAAAAAGCAACATTATGAAGTAAACTTAAAACCTTCTGCAAGTTTGCGATATAACTGAAACCCAAAATGCAGCCTTTCCTATATGGACTTCAAAGTCTGTAGAACTCAGATTTACAGTCTTCAAAACCAGAGAAATAAATAAATAAACCTCTACTGTGTGAAGGCTGTTGCTCCCACTCCAACTGTTAGAAAGCAGCCCCAGGCTCAATCCTCATCCTCAGTAAGGAAAGTGTTAGCTTTCTCTGAAGTCAGCATCATTTGAAAAATATGACAATACTCCCACATCAGCTAAATTAGACCTGGTAGGACCTGCCTAATTCACAATATTCTGGGAAATTCTGTTACCTAAATTTTTCAAAAGCTACAAAAAAAAAATCCCGAATAGAGAGCTCCAGGACAAGGACAGCCCCCCAGAATAAAGAATACATGTAAGTATTGTCCTTTATCCCCAAAGCAAATGCACCCCTTTCTTCATACGTTACCCTACTGCTTTAGGTATGGCATTTTCAATTCTCTTTTGTTCTCCATTACTCTGGAGTTCATGATGCAGTACACTGGTACACAAGATATCCTGCAATCTTATTTTAGGTGATCTTTTAAAGAAAGCCTTACATACCCTGGAAAGAAACAGAAAATGTTCCAATATATTTTTTACGTTCTGGTATTTTAGATGAGACCTTAAGCTCCAAAAGTATAGAAAAGTACCTTAATCTTGTCTTTCTTCATATAACAAGCTGCAAAATGTACAGGGCACCCCAAGTATTAGTCCTGGCTCCACTGGAAGGAGGCATTGTCATTGTGCTAGAGACACTAAAATTGCTGCTCAAGCCAGTGACCTGAAAACTGTAGTTCTACAAAATGAAACCATTGTGATACCAACGTGTCCATGGTCTCCATTTACTTGGCACCTTGCCTAGGACATAAGAGCATGTCTTACTGCAGGGGGTGGAGACTACCACTGCCTGCCCTCGAGGCCAGCAATTCTCCTCCCTGCAGCGCACACAGCGTTTGCCCCCGGAGCCACAGCCTGGGAGCTACGCTGCAGCACCCAGGCCATCCCAGAGAGAGCAGTCACACATCCTTGGACGTCTGTCCCACTTCCTGTGCCAGGAGAGGGCTGCCTTAGTTAGGTTAAGCATGCCTTGATGAATTGGCAGAAGGGGGCAGGACCACAGCTTGCCCTGCCAAGATCTGCACATCTACACCTCCACTGAATATTGCCAGGATGTCTCCAGACAGCAGGCACTGAGACCATCCTCTTGCAGACTACTCCTTTGCCTCAAGTTCAGCTGTCTTTGGGAAGAAGTGTCTCCACACCCCACCTCCTGTAGCCTGCTGTCCTTTCCAGCACAAAAGCACCTTCCACAGGAACATACAGGTACAGTGACAAGTCAGACGAGACAACTGCACTTACAAAGCCTCACAGATCTTTCCTCAGCCATAAAAGCTGATTCATTTGTTCCATGCCGGCTTCCCAGCTTACCTCTGTTACAATACACACTGAAAAGGCTTGGGGCAAAAGCCTCAACCTGAAGTACTTTCTTGTTTCCCATGCATTTTGGCCCACCACTGTGCTGTGTCTCTGCCATCAGCTCAGATCCTGGTCTGGCAAACACACATTGCCCACGGCACCACACAAATGTGAGTGATGACGTGACTGCCATCTGTGACCTGGGGCTGCCACCTGGTCAGCCACCACGTGGTATTTCTTGTTTATAGAGGTGGGTATGCTTCTTCAAGCTATCCTCTAATTGCAATTCCTTTATCTTCACTCTTAAAAAGTGCTGTTCTCTCTAAACTTCAGCAGATCAAAACCAAGCTACTTGAAACTTCAAATACAAGAAAGACTTCATGAACACAATGCAGAACTGAGATAATTTTAGATAGAAAAATGGGGGAAAAAAAGATAAGCCATTTTAAAAGTAGCTCCCAAAAACAGAAATAAAGAACCTGAGGGTGAAGGAAATCTGAGAGTGCTCTGCAAAGATGTGTTACCAGTGCTGTACTATACCACATGAACCCTGTACATTAACTGATACTTCCTCTCTTTTAAAGGCATGGCAAATTTCCTCCTGAAATCAGCGTACAGAACAATTGCCTACTGATGCCACATTTCTTTCAGCCAAGATGCAAACGCCAGTGACTAAGAAACACAGAATGGAAAATTCTAGCTGTTCAGGACAAAACCCCTACCATCACCAAAAAGCCAAGTAGCTTGTAATAGCTCACACAAACAGTGCTGTAGCCAAGACTGTAATTCACTGAAACACTGACGCCAAAGATAAAACACTTTCCAGCCTATTTATTTAAAAAGAGAAGAACATGAATTTTGTAATTAATTCATATTTTAAAGCTTTTACAGCTCATTGAACTAATAAAAAACACAGATAACTATGGTTATAAATCCCAGTATACTTACAATGTGAAATTTATGCTACTAGCATCCAGACACTGAATGTAGCAAGGCTGGTAATTTATATTGCCAACCAATCCTTCTCATACACAAAATTAAAGCTCCAGTTACTCTTATTTACAGATGGATTAAAACATTCTTTTTGTGCTTGTGAGGACAACTCAAATTGCAAAAGCTTAACTAAACCATTAAAACTGGCCACAAACTATTCACATAATTCTTTCTGTATATCCATGTGAACATCCAAGCTAGCAGACATCTTTGATTCTTATTGGGTTTTTCCCCTTCATTGTCCTTCTATAAACAGTTGAAAGTACTAACTGCTTACTTTGCAATGTATTGACACAAGAAAATGTTATTTCATACTGCCTTCCACAAACTTTATGCTGGGAAATATTTACAACTGGGCAAAGATAAAATATGACAAAACTGTTGTTTTTTAAATCTGAGTTTCAAATCCCTTCCAGTTTCAAAAGGTGAAATGTTTTCACATAAGTGTTATTTTCTGACGGGTTGTAATAGTTTCAGGAAAATATCAACATTTATCTTTCTCAAAGCAAAAATATACTTTAGCTACTGACTGTGGCTTATTCATGCCACCAAGCATCAGAAATTCTAGTGATGTAAGGAGGAATGCATTGACTCCACCAGCAAGGTCACCATAACTGCTGAAAACTGTTAAAATTATGACATCCACCACAGAAGAATATCCTCTTTGGTAAAGTGTGGCTGTAGGGCAGAAAGCTCTGGGAAAAGAACACTTCAGTCTTTGCTCTCTACCACAGCCAAGATTTGCTCATTTACCTCCAATAATGGCCTTTGGAAGGGTTCCACTGCCAGACAAATACAACATCCTCTGCAACCCAATAACCAGAGACTGATGCCAGGGATCCCACTGATGCTGTCCTTCCGCATCCAGCTCCTTCTCTCCCACTGCAAGATTATAATTCCTTACTTATTTTTCCACTTAGGGCATTGATTCTAGTCCCAATGCTTATATAAATAAACTACGCTACTTTAGCCGTTTAAAAAACACCAAAATTCAAATTGCCTCTTCAAAAAAAAAAAAAAAGCCTTAACATCTGATACTTTTGTTAGTGAGTTGATTTACATCAGTCAAGCTACACTGCAAAATTAGGGGGTAGGAATAAATATGGGTGCATTTTACTTTGGCAAAGTAATCTGTAGTTAGTACAACTTTGCTGTTCCTGTATATGGCTAAACCACAAAATAAACCATGGCAATACCATGTAAATATAGAAATGTCCCCACAAAATGAGAAATTGAAAGGTTCTCGGCAGTAATTGACTGAAGGAGGAAAACCTCAAACTTTTCCTTTTAAAACAGACAATGGAAAAGTTCAGCTGTCTAGCTTCTTTAATATCATGCTCTTTCTAGTACCATGGCTCAAGACACAATTTTGAAGAGCACTGGGGTTGGTAAAATTTTTACTGCAGTTTTCAGTGGGGAAAGCTTTAGAGGAAAAAAATTAAAGCACATCCCTAAAGCTGTCAGAGAGAAGCTTCACAAGTCCACTGAAGTGTCTACAAACCATGAATTTATTACAAAACAATAACTCAGCACTTAATGAGCAGACTGCATAACTAATTCCTAACAGATCATAGCCTCCTTGCTAAAAAATCAGAAAAAGAAACCCCTGGAAATTGTAATGTCACCAGTAGAAGTGAGAAATATTTATGACACAAAAAGCTTGTTTCACAATACATATGCTTCAGCCCCCAAAGACAATGTTTATTGTTATCATCATCACAGTTACACTTGGCTGCATTGTTTATTTTTGTGGGGATTTTGCCTAGCTAACAAACATCTGTTCCAATACTGACCAAAAAATGACACCTTTTCTCTACTGACACATCTAAGCATCATTATTTAAAGGATTTCAAATCACACAGCTACATGAAAGTGATCTAGGAAGCCTGAAACCCAAGCATGTTTTCTCATCATACACAAAGCCTACCTTTCCACTCCCCACCATGCTTACAATCCACGAGGCAGTTTCCAGCTCCAACCTTCCCTTTACTAATCTTCCTTTCTAATGAGCAAGAGCAATGGGTATGCTGGAGTGCAAAGAATGAGAAATCTTAAAAAAAAAGTGCAAAAGTGCATTTCTCAGCACACTAAAATACCTGTAAGAGAAGGCTATGCACCTGAAACTTCCAATTTTTCTTCCCCTTGGACACATCAAGAACATAATAAAACTTAATTTCTCAGATCATTTAATAAAAGGGAATTTCTCCAGGAGATTTTAACTTTTTTTTTTTTCATTATAAATATTGCATTGCCCTCTTGTTTGGGACAGGCCACTGGAAGTTCACAGACACAACCTACCTCCTTTTCATGTTATAAGACTGGCATTTGCTGCAGAGACCAAAGGCTCATCTACTTCACATCCTGTCTCTCACAACAACTCACGGCAGATGCCTGTAGAAGAGCTTTAGAGGGGTGCAGCCACACACTGGTAGTTTCAAAAGAAGCCCTACCAAGTTCTCACAAGGCACATACCAGTCTCTTTCCTGAGACAGCAGAGGCATCTGCCCAAGCAGTCCTCCATGGCCTCATCCTTCCTGCTGGGATTTTATCAAGCTCTTTTTGAGTATGTGAACTTTTAATATCCATAATACTTTAAGGCAATATCTTTAGCTGTTCATGAAAGAAGTAACACCATTTCTTTGAAACATGCTAATTTAATGTGATTTCCTCATACTGGTGAGGTAGCAGTCACTTTCCTTATGTCACTTAGGATTTTCTGGAAGACTGCCTTGTCCCCACCCAAAACATCTCTTTTTTCCCTGACAGTCCCAGTCTATTTAAGCGTTTGGAAACTGTTTTATGCCTTCAGTCATTTCTGTTGCCACTTTCTTTACCTTCTTAACAGTCACACATTACAAGACTGACAATGTAAACAGGGTTTTCAGGGTGAGTGCTGCAGTACTAACAGTGGCTATCTCGGGATAGCCTGGGCATTAGCACAAGCACATGGGGACATCCACAGCCACATCCATGTAACCACAAGTGCTGGCACTACACCAGGCCCTGATGTTAACAGATCCTGCTCAACCCCTGCACCTACTTGATTTTAAAATCTTAAAATTTAGAGTTCTAGATGCCCTCAGGATTTCTTTGTTGTTTTCAAAAGCCATGAGGCATTGCTCAGAAATCATCTATTTACCCCAAAAAAATAACTACAAAGGAACACTGCAGGCTGTATAAGCACAAGAATTGAATTGATGCATTTATTTTGCAATGCTTTTAGGAGAGAGAGAGAATGCTTTTTAAGAGAGGCTAGAAGCTGAACCTGTCTCAAGAAAACATAGAGCTACAAGTGTCAAACATTTCTGAGAGCATGACAACAGATTATGATGTAGCTTTTCAGTGTTACTGTAACTTTGGCCCAAGGAACGCTACAGCACTTCCCTTCTCAACCTCTCATAAAGTCCAACTTCCCATTCATTATCCTAAGCCTAAACTTGGAAGACTGTCCTGACACTGCCATATACTGTACTAGCACAATGCACTGACTGGGCATGCAATTCACCCAGGCAAGCCTGCACTCTCCTTTGCAAGCTTATTCCCACACAAGAAGACAATGCTATCTGTAAGTTCATTAATACAGCTGCATCTACATTAGTGGCTTCTGCAAGCACAGCACTCTCTAGCACAAATCCTATTTTATCACATCCAGCATATGCTGTGAATAGCAGAGATTTATAAAGTATTCCTCAGCTTTGAAGTTCCAGCACGATTAATAACCTAAAGAACAAAGCTGCTAGGCATCGATTTGTTTGCATACATCAGGTTGAAACAGAACTGGTACTCACTCACAGTGCAGCAGAATGCTGGAGTCACTCAGCAGTTGCATCATGATTTCCAGCACTGACCCAGTCAGCTGTGGTGGTGAATGTAATACTCGTGGGCCGAGATCATCACACACATCTGCACACACGAGCCTCTCTGTTACTGCAAGGTCTAGAGTCCATTGTGCTCTGTTCAGTGCTTAACCTCAGCCAAGCCAGACCTCGTCCAAAGATCGTTTAATCAAATGACAGGACAAGATGTGGGAACAAAGTACTAGTATAGCCATTTTCCACAGCAGTGTCTTCAAAATCCTACTGTTTCTCAAGAGCCAGAAATATGTAATACAAGAACTTAAAGCAGTATTTTTGGAGCTAGGGTGAAATTTTAAAATAAAAGAATATTTTCAGGATTAACAACATTGACAGAGATCTTTTGTAAGCTTTTCTGTTAAATTAAATGGGCTCATCCTCACAGCAGAAACCCCAGGAGAAGAAAAAGCTTTCCTTACCCTACTAAACAGGATTTTTCAAGTATGACCACTTGATATTTGTTAGTGGCTTCTCATGAAACTGAATTTAAGGCTGATTCAGGGGCACTGAAACAAACAGTTGCAACAGTTTAAAATGTTTCCTCCTCTTACTGTTCCATCTGACTGGAAAGATATCACAGCAGGAGCGGCCAAAAGATACATATGCCTAACCTTCAGCCACACCACATCAGTTAGGGGGATAAGATTAAACAACAACCAACAGATAGCACTAAAACACAATAGTCTGAACTGTTCTATACACACATGATAAAGTGTATTTGAAATAACCTTGGCACTGGATAACAAGATTTTGCAAAGATGTAAAGAGTCTTCATGAACAAGATGATCCTTCAAACTATCTGCAGATAATATGGTTTTACAGATTCATGTTATCAGAACTTGCTCTTTCAGCCCAGTTACCCCTTGATTCTGCAGTGATATTTTAACCTAAGCCTTACCATAGGAAGAGCAAGGTCATGAATTCAGCACTACACTGGCTAACACTAATACTACAGAAATCAAAGGGAAAACACCTGGGGGAAAATAAATACTTGAGTTTGAACAGAAAGAACCTGGGTAAGTAGGCAACTCCCTGCATTTATTCTTAAAATAGATGTAGGGAGTGTAGCTGGATTACATCAGACACTAGAGCCTGTTTTATAAAAGGAGCTCTTCATAAATCCACAATTCCTCTCCTACTCTAACTTCAAAATAAAAAGTTGACTACACTGAATGACTCCTTTAGGAAGAAGTGTTTTACCAGGCCTTTCCTGAGCCACGAGCTGAGCTGGCTGTTTTTGTTTCCCTTCCCTTACACATATCCTCATAGACTGTGGAGCACCCTCCTGGTCCCATATATGCCAGTGCCCAGGAGACAGCGATTTTGATTTCTCCAGAGCCACCTTTCACATGGTGCATCACCAAGGGAAGAACTCAGGCATGGGATGGGATTTGAAAACTTGGCAAGTTCCTCATACAAGATCTTTGAGGACTTTGTCTAGAGCCATCCCATCAAACCCTGTCTATCCTACTAACCCACTACTGTCTTCAACCTAAATCAGTGTGGATTTGCCACACAGATTTTTATTTTCCAGATCTTCCTGAAGATCTGATCTGCCTGTTTACAGAAGCATGCTCTTTTCTCACCAGGCCTTCTGCCCTGCCAGACAACACTGTCATCTTCCTCCCAAGATCCATCTTGTCAATTCTAACAGCAATTTTAAGCAGTTTTCAAGATTTAAGTTTTTTGGACCATAGCAGGTCTGTAGTTATGTGACATTTCCCCATACAGGAAGAGTAAGTTCTTGATACTGGGTTGGGGTTTTGATAATTTTCTCACCAGTAGATTACTTCACTCTGTCATTACGAGTGTCTCAATTGTGAGACACAATAAGTGTATGTGAGAGGTTAACATACCACAACAATGAAGACTGCACAAGAAACTGTAACACCAGGGCTGCCAGCTTGACTCAGTAAAGGCAGATTTCACCTTACACATCCTCAGCCATCTGAAAGACACGTGTCCAGACAAGCGTCCATCCCAAAGACAGGTGTCACACATTTCTAAATCTTCCTTGGAGATGGAGAGACACTTAGAAGGAGTACTACACTCTACATTATGAAACAGAAAAATAGCATCTTGATCCATGTACTTCCACTGACTACAGAAAAAAAACCCAAAGGCAGTGCTAGCCAAGGCATCTAAGTTCAGGGCAGGTAAAACAATACTTGTCAACCAAATGAATCATATCCATGACGATGAAATAAAGGGCTCTGATAACCTGGAGAAGCCATGCTCTCACAGCTCAAGTACTAAGGAGATAGCATTAGTGTTTTAGCACTAAGTCAACAGAACTGCACCTTGAGTCCCTGAACTGATAAAGAGGCAGAACAGAAATTAGAGGAGTGGTCTTATTATAAATAGCTGCAAAACAGGTAAGTTTCATCAAGCTTCCCATATAGTTAGGAAATTAACAAAAAAAAAAAAAACCACAAAAAACAACCAACAAAATAAAACCAAATAAAAAACCCAAGCCAACAAAACTGGTTATAGATTGCTTTTAGCAGAACTTACTTCTGAGAAAGTAACCTACTGCTCCCAAAGAGAACAGCTGTTTCTAGCCTGACTGTGTGGAAGAGGAAAGATGTTTTCTCTCCCTGATTAGTAAAGCAAATAAGAGGGGTTGAACTTTTTTCCAAGTTGACTAGAAAAAAATTAGTTTCAATTCTATATTTTCTTGCTCCAAGCAGCTTTCCATCCTTCCTGTTCCATGTTCTGCACACGCCATTCATATACATCGAGTGTACTTGGGTGCAAGGTAGCTTAAAATTTGCACCACTGAAACAGTGATAACTCTGTCCTCAATCCAGATGGAGGGACGGATAGATAACCATTCTTATAACGGGAAATCTAGACGAGTTTCCACCTGTTGTGCAAAGTACATTTTGGCTCGCTCTCTCTATACAGATAGTTCTGGTTACCGAGACACAGCGGATGGTCCCTGTGAGCCTAGGAGACATCTTTCACTGCAGATGCCGGGACGTCCCGGTGTCCTGCAGCCGGCTGGCAGCCCGACCTTCTCCCAGAGAGAGCTTTTTAGGCTCCCCTCCGTTCACCACCGGAGAGTAAAACCAGCGGGGCCAGATTCCGCATCCCTGCGACTTCTAACCCAGGACGGAAACGAAAAGGCACTGCTTTTAGAGAAACAGACGGGCTCCCGCTCCCGGCTCCCTGCCTCTTTCCAAGAGGGCGATGTGCTGCTCTAAGACCCGCTCGGGAGCGTGGCTTCCCGGCCGCCCCCCGCCCCGGGATCGGCACGGCCGGACCGACGGACACTCACTCTCGGAGTCGCTGAGGCCGCTGCCGTCGCTGACGCTGGCGCTGCTCCGCCGCTTCATGCGCTCCAGGTGCTCGCCGTAGAAGAAGCGGCGCCGGCCGGCGGGGCAGGAGAACTCCGCCAGCACCGCGTCGAACTCGCCCAGCGCCTCCGCCAGGCCCCCGCCGCCGTCCTCCCCCGGCACTGCCGGCGGCAGCAGCGGCGTCAGGAGCGGACCGGACCTGCCGGACCCGACCCGACCCGGATCCCGCCCGCCCCCCGCGCCCCCACCCCGGCGGAGAGAAGGGAGGGAAAAGAAGGAAGGGAAAGAAGGGAAGGGGTCCCACCCGCCCTCTCAGCCCGCCGCTCCCACCTTGCCCCGCAGGGCGCTGGGCTGGAGGAGACTTCATGGCGGAGGCGGGCGCAGATGCCCCCGCGCCGCTCCCCCCCCGCCGCCAGCGGCAGAGCCCGGCCGCCGCCCCTCTTATAGCGCCGGGGGCCGGGGGCGGGCCGGGGCGGGCCCGGGCGGTGCAGGTGCTCCGGGCCGGGTCTGCCCGCGGTCCCGGTCCCGGTCCCGCCAGCAACGCCACCGCCAGCGGGAAGCGTCTCCCGCCGCCTCCGCCCGCCCCCGGGATGGCGGCTCCTGCGGGGTGACCGCACTCCGCTCACCCCAGCACCGGGAGTGTGCCCGGCTGCTGCGCAGGGAGGACACAGCCGGCGTCAGAGCCCGCTGCGAGGAGGGACTGTCACGGGAATGCAGGACTGGGCCAGCCTCACCCAGCCCCATGACTGCGGGCAGCGCGGGGGCACAGCACGCAGCAGGACGGGGAGGCAGCAGCTCGCTTGCAGTGAGCCTGTGGCTTCGCATGCAACAGCACTGCTGCTCGGCCACCCGCGGGATCCCCTTCCTTCCCCGTCCCCATGGCGTCGTGCTGGCATCTGTCTGTAATTACTGCCCCGCTCCGTACATTGGTGAGCAGCGGACACGGCCATGGGGGCAGCTGGGCCAGTTAATTCCAGAGGATGCCCCGAGGAGAAGAGCGGGTGGCAGGGGACATGCAGGGAATGCTCAGGCATCGGGAGTCACGGCCCCAGGTACATCAGCCAGGGTGTTGTCCAGTGGAGTGCTTTCCTTGTTCTTAGAAGGAAGATTCTAGCACTTGTCCTGCAGTCAGCTAAACCCGGTGTTTATACATGCCGTAGCTACGGAGTGCCGCTCTTGCGCTGTCTCTTGGGCGTTTTAAATGTAAGGTGTCTGAGCAGCTAAAATACCTGTTAAGTACTCGTTGGGGACGACTCTGTCATATTTAGTTACGGCCAGAAATACTGAAAACAGACATCAGGTGCTACTCCATGAGAATGTATCAGGAGCTATGATTATGTTTGTGTGTTGATGGAAATATTTAGAATTAGAAGAGTCAGGGAGAGGTAAGAAAAAACATCTGTGAAACTTTTTGACATTTTCAGACATGGTGTCATTGCTCCTGCAAGATACAAAATGAGAAAAACAATATTCTAGACAATAAACCAGATCTGTTCACCTCTCCTTACCGGCTGATATGGAGGCATTTATTTATTTTTGCAGTGAATCAAAAGAAGTTCTCATGGCAAAGTTCAATTGTTATTTATTCTGTGGCTTCCTCGTCTCTGTGGTCTTCCTCTGTTTTACTTTCTGCTAATAAAAGTGTCTACAAACAATCCTTTTTAAAGACCATAGGGACACAGATGGAAAGCAAGGTTAAAAAGTAGGGGACAAGGAGCTACATGGGCATGACGTCAATAGCACCAGCAGGATGAAAGACAATGGATGCAAGGCAGAAAGGAGAACTGTCGAGGACGTGACCAGGCACAGCTCACAGCCCAAAAAGACAAGGACCTGGCCCTGCAGCTGACGTCAAATCTCTTTTGCTCGATCACCTATAATCAGCCCTGCCTGTATCACACCCATCCCCACCGAGCACTGGTGCTTCATCTATAGCACAACCTGGCTTAGGGGCAAAAGGTGTTTGAGGTTAGGCCTGAACCTGTCCATTTTCTGAGGAATACAGGCAAAATAACCAAAGGCTGAAAGTCCTCTCCTGTGCCCTTCCTGTTATTTCTTGTAAGAGTGGTGAAGCAATCTCACAGCCTTTTGGGATGGGGTCTGAGGTCATGTCACAAAGAGCACAAAGGGGGATGAAGCTGTACAAGAAGGCTTGAGTTGCTTGGGGCCTTGCTGCCACAAAGAGGGAAATGACGTGCCTACTTCTCTCTTCCTGTGCTCCTGGCCTAGACCTTCTGCACTTCTTTTGAGCAGGTTCTTCTCATCTTCTGCTGAGCCAATTCAACACGTTAGAACAGCAGCAAACTAATTCAGCAAGAAAGGGAGTGATTTTCTGTTGAACCAAATAGCACGGGCTCAGCTCAGGGACCTATAAAAAGGAGGGTATGGATAGGTAGGGGAAAAAACCAATTCCTTCCCTGTAGTGATATAAGAACTTATCCCTGGCCTAAATTCTCTTTAAATTATTATTTTACACACACACATTTACCATTTTCAGAATAATTTCTAGGCATGATGAAGAAATTATTCCATAAACCTCCCTTCTTTAAAGCCATGTGTTTGGGAAATCTTCTTTCCTTGAGACAACCTGGGCTTAAAACGTCTTAGTTGTGTTTACTGCTCCACAGACTAATCTCTTAATATTTCTTTCAGTAAATGCTCATGCTTTCTCCTAAGCAGCCTTGATTCTGCTGAATGCAACTGAGACAGCTGGTGAATTTCAATTTTCCACGGAAACCATTAGCTTATACCAGAGGAAACAAAGATTGGCTTTTATGCTTATTGGTTCTATGTCATGGACCATGTAGCCATGCACATCCATAAATATTCTTGAAAGGCCCCTGCATGCTCCAGCTGAACTGGCTGCACTTTTGCCACAGATGCCAAGAGGAGCAGCCCACATCTGGCACAACGAAGAAGTCACTTTTAAGTGCAGTGTCCTGAAACGCTGCAGGCTGACACGCCTGGCTGCTCATGTTTATTGGGAGAAACATCCAACACAACTCCTAATGTAAACCTCAGCTACTGAATCCCTCCCATTTTCTAGGCAGCTGTCCAAGCTGTATTTAAAGTGAATTTCTTCTTGACCATTCGACACAGTGTCTCCAGCTCCTCCTCAGCTGGTGATGCAATGTTTACAGTGGTTTCCTACTGCATTTTTAACCTCACAAACTTGTGAGCCACATAGCTATTTAAATCAACAAATCCTGCCTGTAAATACGCTTAGGGAAAGGCTTTTAAAACAGGCACTTTGATATAGCCAAGCTGCAAGGCTCATGAAGGACTAGTTTTCTAAATGAAACATGGAGTAATTTGGGACACAACATGTTGTGTTGCTACACCAAAGAGACTCCTAGGAGGGGTTTAAAAAGGCATTGGTGCTGCAGGTTGAATAATCTAGTTGTTTCCAAAGCATGGCCCAGAGATGCCTACAGATCCATGAACAACTTCTGAGGCATTCATATAAAACAGGAAAAAAAAGCAGAAGGAGAAATTTACTGGAAATAAGTTAAAAATCACAGTACATGTGCAGCACTTACACAGAAACTGGAAATGCAGAAGGGGAAATTTGCAAATATGAAATGGCTGAAAAGTTTTTGTCTAATGAATCTTTTCTATTCACCACTTCAAAGATCAAGAATAACTCAAAATATCAATTATGTTGAGTAAGTACCATGTTCCCTTAGTTAAAAACAGATGTTTTGTGAAACCTACACCTGTCTTCCCATTGGTATTGAAACTAGACAAAAGCTATAGTGCCAGATCCCTGCCCGTGGAAGCAGCCTGTAGTTTCGAATATTTTATTTCCACAAGTCTTTTAATATTTATTAGTCTGTGCAAATAATTCTTTACGTAAGTAACAATACCAAGTCAATAATTTAAAACCTGTGAATGACAAACAACAGCCCATCATTGCCAAACTTCTAACTGAAGGAAGCAAGGGAGCCCAAAATTAAGACAGATGTCAAAGAGGAAAATGGAAACTGCCAGAGGATGAGAAAGCACAGGTGCCAGCCAGGCTGACACACAGGGAAATCCAACTCCTTGGGCTTCAGAGCAGGAATAGACCAAACATCACCAGCATAACTTGTCTCCCTGTGCAGCACGTCACAACCCTGCCCTTGGGATGCTCAGTTGAAGGGAGGCAGTGGTTGACACTCCAACCTATTTATCCTTCACGCTGTGAGTGGAATTGCCTATGTCAGTTAATTGCTAAACTTGTTTTGTAATGAGGAGAGCTGCCTAATTAAAGCTTGTCAGAGATGAGCCATGCATTTTGCATAAGCTGCCTAACTACCATCCAAGGTGTTTTGCTACATTTGCTGCCAGCTGGGCTAAATAAAAGCCTATGATCTGTAGCTCAATCCACAACGCCAGTGGGAAGAGCGAGTGACTTACAGCGAAATATCTTGAAATATTGTCACATAAAAAATCTTTTGCCAGAGGTCTTTCACAGGACTTTACTTCCTTTTCTCCCAACATGTTCTGTAGACCTTGATCTGAAACCTGGAGTTACTACAGACTGATGCATTTCCTTTTGGTTTTCTCTCTGCCCTTGACTGATGTGCAATGGATGCAAACTCATGGACCTGCTCACAGCCACTCACAGCTGTGGCCTTGTGAGCAGACCATACAGCTTCCTGCTGAATTCTGCCAAAACCTACACTCACTGTCTCTGGCCCATTCAAAATTTTCTGCTAGTCAAACTAACCTCCTAAATGTGAACATGATATAGTTTGTGTCTCTTCCTCTTTCTTTCAGTAGAGACAGACAGGATCTCTTGGACTTCTGAATGGATGTCTTTAAATAAGTTAATGACACTGAAACATATTTATGTAAGTTTGGATTTAATCCATATTGTTGCAGCTGGATTAAGTAATTTAAACTGATAAAGTGGAATTGTAACCTATATTGACATCACTGCAATGCTGAGTTGAGTGTTGAGCTTCTGGCCACAGTGAAGAGATATGCAAAACCACTCCAGACTTTGAACGTTCTGTGTCAAGGGACTTTGGCTGAGCACTGCATGGGAAAGGGAGAGAAGTTCAGGTAAGGAGAGGGATGGGAGTGAGTAAATAAGAGATAAAGAAGATTCAAAATAACAGTTTGCTGCCTTTTTGAGAGAAAATTAAAGGATTAGTGTCTCTTAATGAAAAATATGTTCATATTACCATATGACCATAGTAATTTTGTCTCCAGTTGTCTTCCGGTGATTTCAGTTTCTCAGCATTTTTCTTGTGCATGAGCTGACTTCTTTCAGAGTAAACTGAACTGAAAGACCAGCCCAAGCGTACCCTAACTCTACAAGAGACATGTAGGTCCCAACCAAAGTCTTGGATCTGAAAACATGAACTCCTCTTCTCTTCTCTTCTCTTCTCTTCTCTTCTCTTCTCTTCTCTTCTCTTCTCTTCTCTTCTCTTCTCTTCTCTTCTCTTCTCTTCTCTTCTCTTCTCTTCTCTTCTCTTCTCTTCTCTTCTCTTCTCTTCCTGAATGTGTGTTCTTCACATTAGCATAACTTAAACCTAAATTTTAACCATTTGGGTCAAAAAAGACAACTGCTGACAACCTAACTCCTGGTCACATTGCAGAAACACCTTTTATATCAAGCTGCATTATTTCCTTTTCCTCTTTTCCTCATTGGTCACCAGTTTTTTGCAACTATGCCTATATTTGTTTAGCTAGTACAAAACATAGCCACATCCTGAAAATATTGTGTAGGAGAAAAGCAAACTGAATGGATTGCATTACAAAATTAGAGTTACAAGAGTGACTGGGCTGTAATAGATATTACAGCTAGGTTTGAGGGAAGCTTCAATCTTGAATTCACTAGAAGTCACAGTAAAACTTCATGTCCATCAGAAAATCCTCACAATCCAATTGCACAGAGCATGCACTGACTGTAAAGTACACAGGTAGTAGATAACACAGTAGTGGCAATGGAGACAGGCAAGAAGCTCCTTTTCAGAGCAAAATCACTTCAGATGTAGGGGAAACTAACCAAAACACTACGTGAAAGCTGTACCAGTGCTTCTGGATCTCCATGTGAGGAGATGAGTGTTGTCTGGTTGTCTTTCCCCTGCAGTGCAAAGGAGCAACCAGAGAACGAGCAGAGAGAAGTGGACTAAAAGCCAGGAAAATCTAAGCAAAGGGACCACGGCAGTCAGCCAGGAGGGGGAGAGAGCCTGGCGTTTGGAGTGCTGTGTGGCAATTAGAGGTGAAGAAATTGCCTCTATTCTGGATCTGTTTTCAGGAAAACAAGGCTGTGCACATATCCTCTGCATGGGGAGATTGCACATGAGACTGCACAAGGCTGAGTGGAGGAGATAGTTTGTTCTTCCATTAAGTCCTCCCTCAGCAGAAGTCATCCAAAAGAGTCCAGTAAATATCAGTTCTAAAGGGTAATGTGAAAAAAAAAAGGAAAAAGCATAGTTATGAATTCAATGTAAGAAATACATTTCCTGTGTTAGTCTGGCTGTGGGCTCCAGTTCAGGGCAAGCCACTATTTCTACCTCTACCTGATATTGCTGCCACCATACCAGGGTCCATGTGCTGGACCAGGAACTGGAGATGCTGAATTCTTTACTTTTCTGCAAATTTTACTTCAAAACCTTTCATGACCACCACTCCATCAAGAAACTTGTATTATTTCAAATGCAAATGGAAAACAGGTGCTCTTTTCCACCTATTTTGGCTCTGAATTGTTGATAGATTGAGGAGTTCAGATTGCTGGATACTTTAGAAAAAAATTGTAATTTTGTCCAAAGGAGAAGAAATGTTCACTCATCAGGGGGTGATCACATGCAAGAAAAAAAAAGGGAATTTAAGGCTTGAGAGGCTTGTATTTCATGAAAAATATCTGACACACAAACCACATTGTAAGGAAATTTAAAGTCTTGTGAAGCAAAACATATAAGGGAACTCTTATGTATTAAAACAGTAAGACCTCTTTCCTAATTTGTCTCCTCCATTAGTAAAATAAAAGGTAATGGATTTTTCTGGTAGATATATTTCACATCAATGCTATTTGCTGTGACTAAAAATTACACATTTTGTATTTTTTTTCTATCATATTTCACACATTCACGTACACAGAGCCTGTTTGGCGCAGTCATCTGGTACATCCTATCCAACACTATTTGCAGACTCTGGATTTCCAGAGCCTTAAATCTGGACAGGAAGTAGAGATTCTAAATAGATGTAATTAAGAACTACAACGATAATAAAAAATACTTGTGGCGAAAATACCAGGCCAAAAAGATACTGACCAACATCTACAGGACTAAAAATTTTTCTTGCCCAAGAATTCTAATTAGATTTTCCTGGGAACACTGAATACCCTCTGGGTTTTGTGGTGGTTTTTTGGTTTGTTTTTAAAAATGTACATGGGTTTCCATTTTGTTGTTTCTACTTGTCCTTGCATTACTAAACCAATATTTTGGTTTTTCCATGGTGTATTACACCAGTCTCAAGGAAACTTAGGCCAATATAGCCGCAAGAACAGGGGAAGTCAGGCATGGCAGAGGGTGCTGGGTGTTGTTCCCATCCATCCCACTGAAGCAAGCTACCAAAACAGGCTGGAAAAAAATCAAGCTTTACTCTCCCTCCCATGCTCTGTTGGCTGTAAGGCAGTAGGAGGCAAGGGGAGAAGCCAAAAGTGCTTGTTTGCTGAAGGCATGTGGCTGCAGAGGTTAGAACAGAAGAGAAGCTCTTCAATTACTTGTGTTGCAGTAGTGCCAATCATAGACCAGGACCCCATTGAGTCAGTCACCATACAAATGTGGAACAAAAGCAGTAATCCTTGAGCTTTGGTTGGCCAGTAATCCAACCTGCTTTAAGGGATGGGGATTTGCATGTTTATGGTTGGGAAATAACCATGTTTGAGTCCATTGGAGACTCTCTGCTATGAGTGCACAGGGGATTGTGTAGGTGGGAAGAAAAGAATCAGTGTTACAGCCAGTGACCACATACTGCATCCAGCCCTTTCCTCTGAGTGAGGCAACTGCACTTCATTTTAGGAATAATTACTGAGCCCTGGGCTTTTTCCCCATTTTTCTCAGCTTCAAATAATTTTTGTGACAAGCCATAGCAGAGTCCTGTTTTCGTCACAAATGAAAGTTAAGTAAACCATGCTCTAATTCTCCCAGCCAGAGGGAGGATCTGTGACAGCAACTTCTTCCATATGCTCATTTTCTATTTTCAACTCTTACTTCATAAATAACAGGCTTTCAGAATTGCTCACTCCAGACTGCCCAGCTTTACTAGTTGCATGTCTACATCGGAGGACTTGCATCCAAAACTAGAGTCAGAGCATTAACACAAGAGGGAGGCAGTTAAAAAAAATAAAAGAACATGAAATACCACTGAAAAACACAGGCTTTGCCACTGTAGACACTTAAAAACCACAGCTCTGCACATCCAGATTTATCCTGCCATGGCACTGAAAAACATTTGTATTATGCCATTGTATCCAGGGTTACTTGGGCCATAGGTGTTCCTGAAAGCACACTTCAAGGAGCACACACCTACTCAACACTTACACAGCACGGTGCCAGGCTCAGCACTTGACACATGGGAGTTTCCTGTTATTAGAGCAAGGTTACAAGCCCTCAATGAGCAGCAGGAGACAACAGAGGGAAAGAGGTAGCCACCAGAGACAGAAATATCTTATGTTATTTGGAGGATCTCTGCAGCCAATCTGTATCATGCTAGGCCATGTACCTGGTCAGACCAGCACAGCCACTGCCCACTGTGGTCCTCGCTCTCCAGGAAGGCCAGGGCTTCTGTCAGCATGGTCAATGCTCATGAGAGGGTCTAATAATAAAGAGCCAGATGCAGAGACAACTTTCTTCTGATCAGTTATTTGTTGTTTCCAGTTCCAATGCCCCTCTCCCCTCCCCAGCCCCAGCTCCTCAGAGATGGCCAGGATTGATGCCTGTGAAACACGGTAGGAAGAGCCAGGCATGGTCATAGCAAACCTAGAAGGATCACAATTTCTTATAGAAAAAATCATACTTCCTATGATGGAAGGTGATTGAGAGGAATTTGTACCTTCTTTGAACAGAAGGCCATGTACAAAATAGCCTGATACACCTATGTGTGGACTGCTCATCAAATACTGGATTATCCATTGCTGTCTTTCCATTGTCTATCCATCTGTAATTGCTAGATAACCAACCTACATTTGCCAGGTGAAGTTCATGCTAAGATGTTGACTTGAACCTGTTCACAGGAGCAAACAGCAAGTGCCAGAGCCTGAAGTGGAGAGAGAGACTGGAGAAATACAATAGGGAGAAGAGAAAAAGCTTTTAGCAACACATTGCCAGATAAGCTCAGGAAACCACATACATACACATCTTTCACCACAACCTGTTATAGTCTAGGTAGCACATCAGAAGCAAAAAGAAAATCAGCCTTGCAGGTCTCAGTACTACAATAAGTATTTTTAGATGTCTGGCATCCTGAGTTACCCATAGCTTTGCACTGGATATAGGGGTGGCCCTATATACAACAGAGCTGTCTAGCCTTCTGATTTTCCATGAATTCATTCCCTACTAAACCAGGAAGTCTTCAGTGAAGGTGTAAGCTCCCAAAGAGAAGATGGACACCTATTGATATCAATAAAGGGCTGTTTGTTTTTCACTCTGTCCCCTGGAGAATCACCTTATGGGTCCTTCAGTGTTCACAGATGACTCAGCCAAGTGCCGGGGTCCTGAGCAGTGCAGGAACAGCAAGGGACCCGCTGACATTTCTGTACCACTTTGGGGATGGATCCTCTGCAGTGCCTGAGCTAATCACCAGTGCATGGCTCACTGTCCAGTTGGAGGGATCGGAGTAGCTGTCCAAATCAGCAAATGAATCATCTCTCTTACGGATCCCAAAAAAATTTATCCATGGCAAATCTAGCAGCTTCATCCCAGTGGCTTGAATTTCCCTTGACAGCTATTTAGACATGCAGGAAATGCGTCACTAATACAAGGAAAAGTTCCTCCAATTTCAGGAACTCTCAGAGCTCATTTTAAATACAATCAAATGCATGGATTAGCTACAATTTGATTAAACATCTCCAGTAACAGTTAACAGACTCCTGTGGTGCTTGATGCCTTTTGTGGATTCCTGGATGTCTCTTGCACTACTGTTTACAGAGCCTGGCCTCAAGCAGGTATAGCTTGCTTTCATTTACAGATAGGCTTTATGATGGTTTATTACCTGTGGAATAAACCCCTGTCTCAAACTAGGAGGTTTCTGTGCTAGGCACTGTACAGGGAACAGGAAGACAGCTCCTGCTCTGGCTTTGATGCCTCCCTTCTGTGCTGCTTTTAAATGTGACCATCTATCGTATGAAATCAGTCCTAGAAATACCATCTGTTTCCTTCTTCCATCTTACTGCACACCTAAAATACATCTAGGAACCTCGCAAAACCTGGGCCTCCTCTTGAGTGTTAACAGCACATTCTCAAATACTTTGTCTAGACTTGAAGTATGTTTAAGTGGCAAAGTCCAAGTGGAGAACAGACAACATACATAGTTCATGATAAATTAACTGGAGTGAAGGCTAATCTTCAAGGCCAACACATTCTGCCTCTCTTCAACAGCCTGAAGGCAGGAACAGGGTTGAGTGACACTTTTTGCACAGGACATGGGATTTCCCAAAAAAGCCAATCTGATCATCTGTGGGCTCAGACATCTTTTTGCAGTGTGTCTGTTCTCCGATGGTATGAAACAAGTCCAACCAACTGTGCTCTCAACGTGAGATCCCCACATCAATGCCTACAGACAGCTGGGTTATACAAACACAAGTCTAGTTCAAACATTTAAGCACATACAAAACAACGACCTCTCTCCAATGCCTGAAAGGAAGAAAAAATATAAGCATTTTCCTACGCTCTTACCACAAAACAACACCTGACAAGACGTTTGTTACTATGAAAATATTCTGGATGCAAGGCTTCCCTCTAGTGGAAAAGCCACGAATTTTTCATTGGGAGCTGTAGTTAAGCCACGGAAAAACAAATGCCAAAAGTACATATAACGTTGCTGTTGAAACACGAAGTGGCAAGTGCATTCACACATGACAACACGATTATGCTTGAACCTTCTGTGTCACACTTAATGCTTGACCTCTTCCTAGATGCTACAGCTGAAGAGATGTGAGGAACTGTCCCTTGCACCCTAATTGCCAATTCAGGACTAAACGTTTGCTATTCGTACATGTTAGAGGGTCAGGATTTTCCATTAGGGCCCGGGTTTTGGAACAAGCTTATTTCCTGTGATGAGAAGTTTGTCATATTTGGGGTATGCCTGCTTGCCTGCGGGAACAAGAGAAGGAAAAGAAGGTGTACTTGTGTGAGATGGAAGCACCCTATTTGAGATTAGATGCTGGGTCAATGAATTCTCTTGGCATTTATGCTGTTAACAACTAACAGCAGTCAAAATCAATGCATCTATAGCTTCACATCCAGACTATGAAGGAAATTTGAACGTGTTGCTAAGAACTGGTAAAGCGCAAAAGAAGCCTAATTAACCTATATAGCGAGAGACCACAGAATACTTCACACAATCATAGGCTTGCTATATGAATGCAAAGGCTGCAGAGCATCTGCTGGGGGTGGGCAGCAAACCCAAGATGAAGTCAGAGTTGTGACCAAGCCATGTTGTTGCACACATCCCACTGGCGTTAGTCCTACATTCATCATTGTGTACTCCCTGCTGCTACTACCATCATGGTTTCACAGACCCTAAGAGCATAGACACAGCAGACCCAGACTGGAATGCCAAGCCAGACAGGCAGCTTCTTGCACCAGTGGCGCAGCACTTTTGAGACCCTGCTAGTCAGCGTGGATAAATCCTGAGCCATGATAGCTGACAGGGCTGGCACAGCATCCCAAACTGCAGCAGAAGAGGAGCTGCCTGCCTCAGACCCCTGCTGCCATGCTTCCCCAGCACTGGGTTCTGGCCAGTGCCTGATGGACTCATTAACCACCAGAAACCAAAGCAGTCCAAACAAATCTATCAGTTCAACAAGCTGAATTCAGCTCTTCTCTCTGAACGATCTAATGCTACCAGGCTTGTTGGGATAAACGAGGTCCTGCATTCTGCCCGCAGCCTTGTGCTGCATTTGTGTGTTTTCCCTCTGCCTGGACACCTTAAGGTAGCAGCAGGCTGTCAGGGTACACAGCACGCCCTGCCAATCTCCTACAAAGATGAAATGTGGAGGAGATTGGACTGCCAAGCATTTGTTACCCCAAGAAGTTCACATCTGCAATGACAGCCCTTAAAGACCATCTGGTTCCAACACCCCTGCCATGGACAGGGACACTTCTCCTACACCAGGTTGCTCAGAGCTCCATCCAACCTGGCCTTGAACACTGCTAAGTGGAGCACCCACAGCTTCTCTGGGCAACCTGTTCAGGTGCCTCACCACCCTCATAGTAAAGAATTTCTTCCTGGTATCTGATCTAGACCTACTTGACTGCAATCTGAAGCCATTACTTTTTATAGATACACATCTCCATCTGCTAAATAGTCATTATTTTTTTCTTAACTTCTTACAGAGTTAAAGTTAAACCAGTGATTGTTACAACTCAATAGAAAAAGAACCCTAATGAGAATGATGGGCTGGAGTTTGATACCCATAAACATGCAAAAATTCCAAACCAAAGGCAAGTGTGTACAAAATAATTTATTACAGCATAACATATGTTGGCAATATTTTACAGTGAATTTTCCATTCAACAATTTTTTAATCTAAACAGATGACACACAAAGGAGAATTTTAATTAGAACAGTTTATTTGTCTTAATAAAATCCCCTCTTCATGAACTGGTATTTGCCTTTGAGGGGCTAGTTAATATTACTGAAATTATTTACATTGCAGTGAAATAAAAACAAACCAAGATTGAATAATTCCATTATAGTTTCCAGAAAACAGATTTTCTGTACAAGCCACAGTATAATTATGTTTTGATAGCAGTTCTTATAGAATGTAAAGCTGTCATGTGATACGTAACCATTTTGTCTAGCAACGCTATGCTTTAAATAGGTATATTAGATTTAAACTTCCATTTTGATGTGTTGTATATTGAATAGTTAATGCACCAGAATACAAAGTAAGAAAAAAGTTATGATTTGTAGTCAGCCTCTTTGTGCTCCCTTAAACAGTTTTAAAATGTGAAACATACTTCTCACACACTGTTTTGCCTTGCAGCACCTACAGCAACAGTATTTAGGCAGGAGAAGTTCTGGAGTATTGGCCATAAGGAGACAACCAAGACTTTTAATGGAGGTAATACAGCACACCCACCAGTGAGTTTTTATGATGCAGAGAAAAACTGTATTCCCCATTACTGTACCTTCTGCATTTGCCCAAAACTGGAGCAGCTTTTTCCAACCTAAGTGTCAATAGGTGAACAGATGGGGAGAAACCAGAAGGAAGAAGAGGAAGGGGGAGATGGAACAAAGGACAAACAACAGTATTCAAATTCATTGTGTCTTCTTAGGGAATTGCTTCAGGATACTAAAACTTTAAAATGTTAAACTGACCATGAAATTAAGGAAACAATAGCTATGGAACACAAGGAAGATGGAATAGTTTTCAAAAAGCCTTAGATATTTGTTGTTTTGTTTTTTTTACACAACCTAATCTTCGTATCTGTCAACACTGGTTCCATATAAGACACACACCTGACAAAAACATGCAACCCCCCCCAATGCTTTCATTGTTGCTGTGCTTCAAAAGAAACCAAACTCACCAAAGATTAAAAAAGAAATCCAACCAAAACAACCCAGAAAAAACCCCTAAAGAACAGTAAAGACAGAGAGGGCAATTCAAGCAGCACTTCGGTCTTAATCTGCTAAAAACTCTCAAATGATAATTTATTAACGAGATATGTTCACATATACCTGCATATGTAACAACACTTAAGTGAAAGCAGTCTTTATTATCCGTATTATTGTGAGGAGGGAGGGCTGATGAATTATTAAAAGACTTCAACCTGTACAAGTATAAACATGAAAAATGCTGATTAAAGATGTTTACATAAATATTGGCAGTTTTCATTGGGAGAAAAAAAACCCTAACAGCATACTCCATTTAACTATCCAAATATTTTGTTTTAGATACCTGTTAAAGATATTAAAATACAACCTGGAAAAGTAACCCTGATCTGTATCCAGCCAGCATGTAATGAGAGTCAGAGTTTCATATACATGTGTGCATGTAGGTGTACACACATACAGGGGCTTGCACACACTACTTCAGATTTCATTGGACAGCAAATCATGGTTAATGGCCGTGTGATTCACAGATGCAATGCTGCTGTTGTCCTCGTTTGTGGCAGGCATGAAGGCAGAAGTAAAAGGGAACAGTTTATGACATGCTGCTTGATATTCTTCACACTGAGCGTGGCAGCTTCCAAAACTGCCATCAAGCAATGCCTCAAAAACCTTTGTTAATGTCTAAAGAAACAAAAGTAACAGTTAATAAATGTAATTTACAATTATTTTATTACTAAAGGTACATACTGTTAAACAATACTAGTCTGAACAAACAGGTTTCTCTGTTGATATTCACGTATCTTTTACTTACAAGAAAAAATTGAAACCTTGTTCTTTCAAATATCAATTTATCACTATAAATGAAGCATGCACATTATCCTGCATTAAATTACACACTATTTAAGATCCCACACATTTGAGGCTTTATATACTGTATCTTTTACCTTCACATTTTTGTCTCTCATGTTTTTATCCAATCTAGTTGCAACAGCAATTGCTTTTTCTTGTCTTGATTTGTCCAGGAAATACATCATCTTTGCACCTTATCACAAGACAAAACCCACAATGTTTAGTTTTCCTAAATGCCATACTGCATACAGGGATACAGAACCTGAAAGCTTATACATAAACGTGAACTAGACTTCTCACAAGTCTTAATGAAGTGTATCTTGCTCCCTTATTTGTAACTGAAAACTAATAAAACTAAAGCCATTTTGAAGTTTATTAGAAGCATAAGGATTGAATAATACAGGAGACCTGTTCCTGCAAAAGTGACATGCCTTAGTTCACTGACAGGTCTTCAGTAAAGAAAAATACCACAGAGTAGATTGATGACAACCCCTTCAAATCAGCAAGTTAATTGAAATCCATCCAGCAAATGTAGAAGCCAGTAATTCTCAGAGATACACTGAATTCTCTTCAGAAGTACTGGAGGGAAGTGAACACATAACTGTGGAACACAGCCCAATAAAGTCCAGGCCAGTCCCTATGGCAGAACACACGGCCATGGCTGCTCACCTGGAGCTATGGACACAGCTTGGCTACAAGGAAAGTGCAGGGCAAGTTTGGTGCTTTGCCTGGACCAGGCTACATTGGTGGAAAGGAAAACACTGCATTATGTAACTACACAGCTTCTCAGATCACAAACCATTTGCCAAAGCGGGTCTGGGCATCTCTGCAAAATTCTGCTCTTTCTATCATAGCTGCCTTCATTTAAAAATCTCATCTTAATGAATGTGTTGGCATTTCACTTTCCTTTACTACATTCTTCTGCCCAAACACAAAGTCCAGATCAATCCCACTATGTAACCCACTGCAAAAACCAAAAAGCTTAATCATTTTGCTAGAAAAGTTAAAAGCCCACATTCTGGATGTTTTGTCTTTTGTTTTTGCTCAACTCATTTCCCCAATTATTACTTTTCCCAATTAAATAAAGTTTTCTAGTTCTTACTGCTTTTTGTAGGTTTCAGAAAATAAATTGCTAGAGTCAATGTAGAGCCACTACTGCCCAAAATACTTGTATTAGCCTAGTCGCTTTTGCTTAAAGTTAAGGAGGCTATGGTAAAGAAACTGGAAGGACGTTAGAAGTTTGCTTATAGTTTTTTACCAGTAATTTTAAGCTGAGAAAACCCTTGTTTGTACTCTCAGACTTAGGGTGTAGGTTTTCAGACCTCTGCATTTGCAAACTTTAATTAAAGACAACTGTTCAAGAAACTTAAAAGTTGTACTGTAGGTAAGTCAACCACCTCAAACCTGTTCCAGCATAAACAGAAGACTGACCCACAGCTGAAGTCCTAAAGCTACCAAGAACCTACCCAGTGACTGTAAAATAAGACCTGTAAAGCAGCCAGTGAGATGCTCAACAATTTCAGGAGTGGAAGAACACACCTCGAAGAACTGGGAGCAATTGGCTGCTGAGATACCTGTACTTGGCTTCTCAAATCTTGAGCCTGCTTGCAGGAAAGGGGTGGAAGTATTTCTCTCAAAATGCTGTCCTGAAACACAGACCTTATAGGAGCCAATGGAAGTTTGTGGTGTCCTACCTAACCTTCCTTTAGGAGAGATGAGCAATCCTCTGAAGTTAACTTATTCCAGTTATTCTGGACAGACCCTGGGTAACTTTTGAAGACCAGGTGAGGTTAGCACTAAGTACTTAAAGTGCCTGACAAAACCACACTTACTTTTGTTTCTTAACTGCTGGAAATGGGTTTTGTTTCCTCTACCAGCTTATCAAGTCACACCAATTTTCATTCCAAAACTTTCTGTACTTATTCAATTACAACTTCCTTTGACTTAGCTCCAGCATCTACTTGTGGCTCTTCTATATAAATAGTGTCTGAGTGTCATATTTCAACATTTTCACTGCTGATCATGAAGCAGAAAAGCAAAGGCTACATAAGTTCATCATGGGATGATGATGGGATCATTATTGATGCTGTTGCTATGTGACAAAGTTGTGAGTAGGAACAGAGACATTCCGGCTGACAAGAAAACCGGGAAAAGCACTTGCTAGTAGATATGGGATTTTGTTTTCTATTTTCTAATACTTTAAAAAGTAGAAGCTATAATAGGAAGGATGACAGTGCTTCAATACTTGAATATCTATGGTGATTTGACTGTACTTTTTGACAGTAAGCAGCAAGTTCCTTATGCATCTAATAAAAAAGTGAAGTACATTTTAAAAAAACGGTAAAATCAGACAAACATCCCTTGCATGCCCACATAAACATGCAATTTTCTGGCTCATTGGAATTTATGTATGAACTGGTTATGTATGAATGGTTTGGACTGGAAGGAACCTTAAAGACCACCTAGTTCCACACGCCCTGCCATTGGCAGGGACACCTTACACTGGACCATGCTGCCCAAAACCCCATCCAACCTGGCCTTGCAGACTGCAGATAAAGATTCTGGATTTACATCACTTAAATCATCTCCTTTTCAAGAGCATAAAAAAGTTAAACAAACCTGACAGCTGGTGCTGGATGGAGGTAGCATTGTGTTTGAGAAATTCTTCGTTAAAACTCTCCAAGTTTTTATTAACAAAGATTTTCTGCATTTCTTGAGTTAGGACCTTGCTGACAATTTCTGGGAGGTTACTATGGTCAGATACTAGAAGAGGGAAGGCAAGGGGGAGAGAAGCAAAAAAAAAAAAAAGCCATTTAAACAATTCCAGAAAACACTGCAACCACAGACATCACTGCTAAAAGTGCCAGTTTTAAAATGTGTGCACGGAAACACAAATCTCAGATCAAAATGTGTCAACACAAACATTGCTCATGCATTTACAGATGAAACATTCATACAGGGTGCTCTGTCATGTAAACTTGCTATTACAAGTTCACCACACACATTGTTTCAGTCAGAATCCCTCTCCTGCATCTGCCACTTATTTTCTTAAAACTTAAGGTTGTCCAGGATCCTTAGAACACTCACTTTTCTGTGAAATCTAGCCAAAATGAGTTGTTGGGTCCACCTGGTGGATTAATGGAGGAAGGAATACAATATAATACATTCACAGTACACTGGGTAGCACAGCCTGTGCTTTCTTTGGTATTGCCATGGAAAAAAACAACCTATTTTATTTTTTGTATCAGTTTGTGTTTTAAGAGTATAAATCACAAAAATAAGTAATTATGTCCTTGTGGAATGTAACTTCTTGTATCTTTATAATTACGTACTTCCTACACACGTACCAGCTTTAGAGAATTTAATCAAACACTCGTGTAGCCATGGGTTATTACTGTTGATAGCAAAAGCTCTTTTGACAGACTGTAACATCAAGAGAAACTTTCCTGTGGGAAGGAGAAAAAACAAATGTTAGGAAACCAAGACTGAGAATACAGAACTTTTTCTCTTCATTATCAATTACTGTTTTCTTTAGTAAATCAGTTTCTACCCAGAAACAGAAAGAAAGTTTATTTTCCCATTCAAATTGCATAATAAAACATAAGTTCTTGCTGCTCATACTCTGGCAACACTGCACACGTTACCATCTATTTACCTTTGGCTTCCTCTAGATAATTGAAGATCACACCACAAATACCTTTCCACAGAATTTATGAGTATACACTACAACATAGACTGCTCTTACAGGGTTTTTTTTTTTTGTTTAAGGGTGACTAAACAAAAACACTATTTACCCTATTATTACTGGATATGATGCAAACCACAGCTTCAGTCAGGCAAGTATTTATTCCACATAATTTTCCACTGCACTTGGATAACACAGGCTGCACTGAAGGATTAAAATTTTGTAGAGCAAAAATAAAATTAAGCAGTACTTTACCTTTTCTAAAGTATATTTCAAATGCTAATAAATGTGTTTCTATATCATCTCCAATAAGATTCTTAAGTGGTATAAGGAACTTAATGGCTTCTTCTAATGGATTTTCTACCTGTTATAATAAAAGAACAATGAAATTTACTGCTTAAAATAAATGTCAAATACAGTGATAGTTTCTGTTATTCAGAGCATTTAAATAATCAGAGGTCAAAGGTGAACTGAAGCTAGCTTTCTGAATTAAACTGCACTACAACATTTTTATTTGAACAGCAAGATTTTTAAAACCATTTACTCATCATTTCATGTTGACAAAGACAGCATCATTGCTAACTCTGGTACTGCTTGTGTACTCAGTACTGCAATTTAGCATTTAGGAAACAAATACAACCACCTTAGACAACAAGCTTGAAGTTACTATGATAAAGGAGGTAGTTCTCTGTGCAAAGAGAAATACTGGCTCATATCTTCAAACTTTGTAAACTGCAATAATTTCTGTTACTTTTTCCTCTATTTACTCCATAAAACCAGATTTCTTCAGACAAAACACATCTTTTTGTTCAGTATCTATTTTAATGAAGCATAGCCTATGGTTTGGAAAAAAAAACCCCTGAAATTTAAGGGAAGTAACAATTTTAATGTAGAACTTGAATTTATTGAGGAAAACTACTTCTCTTTAGTGTAAAAAGAGGTAGACTACAAAAAGGTAGCTCTGCATGCAAAAATGATTTTATAAAAACATCCAGATTCTTTTGGGAGAATCTGATGGCAAACCCATATTATAGGCTTTTTTCCATAATGACATGAGTTTAACGTGAAAGACCATGCTAACCCTTTCCAGTTTTTCAGGAACCAGCTCTTCCCTGGGGCCACTAGTTTCCTCCTCCTCTTCATCTCTCTTTTTCTTTTGATTTTTTTGCTGTCGTTCTCTTTCTGCATGCTTTCTTTCTTCTTCAAGTTTTGCTTTCTTCTGCGCTCTTCTTTGCTTACTAAGCATTTTCTTCAATTCTTTGGCTGAGAGATTTTCTACAGATTAAGGTAACAGACAATATATTAACGAAGTCTTTAATTAACAATCTTGTTTCTCTCTAACTCAGACATGTCATCATGCTTATCCCCATCTCAAAATGGCCAACTTGTACAGTGATTTCCACAACTACCAACACTGCACAGGCCAACATTGCTGCTGGATTACTATTTACAGCCTAACACAACATTTGATCTTGCATATTTTGTCTTACATGGCTGTTACAGAAACCTCAATGATTTCAAAGGTTAGCTACATAAAGTTGTTACATCTGTCACAGGTTTTACCTTAGAAAATGAACAATGGTAATAGTAATGCTAAGCTCTTATACTGACTGTAGCTCAGCTTGCTTCTAATGCCATCTAGAAACATCCAGATGGATTTACACTCCATCTGAAAACATACTAAACTTGCTGTTTTTCATTAAAATGTCTGACTAATATACAGCCATGACAATTGCATGGTTTCATACAGGTGCCATGGGATAGCTAAATGGAAATGATCAGTTCAGCCAGAAAAATCCTGCAGCTTCCAGTCTGTTTACTGTGGGGTTTCACTGAGAATAGGACTTCTGCTAAATGCAGCAAGACACAGAAAAATGGGCTCCCAAGGGACTAACACATGGCTATGGCACCATGACCTCTCTGCTCAGGTCATCCCCCATTGTGACACAGGGAAACAAGTGTTCTTTTTACCCCATCCACACAGAGCCGCCTTCTCCCACAGATAAGCCTACTGAATCCCAATGAACAGCAGGCAAATGAACTAACATGACTTCTTAAATGCCACCCACCTTTGTATCTATGATATATTGCTATTGTCTGTGACAGATCCTCTGCCACACACTGATCTTACATTATATACAGAAACAAATTAAAGTTGGAGAGAAAAAAAGATGCAAGTTCAACTGTTCAAATACGCCTCTTTTTATAGGTACTTCATTATGCATAGGCAGGTACAGAAAAACTTCTTATCCACCTCTGAATAAAGGTAAGATTGTATTTGCAATATTAAGTGGCATTTTTGGTTTAGCTTCCCTTTTTCCCCATGTCAAGTATTTTTCCCTTTGCAAAAAGCCAGACATTAATTTCACTGCTTTAGTCAACAGCCACTGCAATGCTGACAGGAGCTGTAATTCCACTAAAGGAGAATTTATCTTAAAGAATCTGCTACTGAACCCTCAGATTTCCAAACCACATCCCACTGGCTTCCTAAGAAAGTCTGCTTTCCATTCAACACTAGTTTTAAATTATTTTCTAAATGTATTAATATTGCTAATACATTTACCCATGTATTCTTTGGTCCTCAAGTTATGTGAAAAGTGATAAAACTTAATGCAATAGTAACTAGCATTACCATGTAATAAATACACTTGATCAAAATTAAATTCTTACAATTCAGACTGCTTTTCCAAAAAACCTATCCATTGCTTCGTAATTCATTAGTTAGTAATAGTTATCTAATGGCTGAACTGAATCTGGTTTTGATGTTCTGAAATGCCACTCCTCCCCAAGTACTCCAACTACAGCTGGATTCATTCACATTTTAGTTCTACAAAGTAAAGGGGTGTGAACAGAGAGAACTGTAGTGTGTTAGCTATGATCTCTTTTCAGTTATTGTGATAGAAAAGAGGAAAAACTTGTGTTCTATTTACTCTATAACACATAACTTACTTAGCTTAAGCTTTTGCATATATCATAGATACATGAGCCTTCAATAAAGTGTAGATACCTGAATTCACTTCTTGCTCTTTGCTTTCATTGGTAAGAGGATTATCATGGAGCTTCAAGTAGATTTCGATTGCTGATCGGGCAGCCTTGAAGTAGAAGGCATGTTTCCTGAGCACATCTTCTAATCTCAGAAGGTCTACATAGGCACGAAGAGTCATCTTTCTCATGCAGTACGTGTGGAAGTCAAATTGATCATCTGTTATTTCAAAAAAATGCTGAAAAAAAAAAAAAGAACACACTCATATACTCATCCTTTACTTAGTCTATTATTTTATTAGACAGAGGTGAATAAAGTTATGACTGATACTATTTAAAGTCTATATTTATATTTACTATTATATTATTATATTTATAATTAAATTATATTTATATTATTATATATTATATATTTATATATTATATTTATAATTATATTATATTTATAATCTATTACTATTACATATACAGTCTATACATTATATTTACTATTTACAGGCAATATTTAACAGGTATAGAAATATCCTTTAAATACTGACTGTTAAGAGAAACTATCGGTAGGGAAAAATCTCAGTTAAAGCCTATAATTTTATAATTAAATAATAATATATATAATTATATATATAAAATATAACTTAAGCCAATTATAATTGATTATTCAATTAGTGACTTAGGCACTCTAAAAGCCAACTGAATGTGACTGTTCTGATTAGAAACACAATTGTCAAAAGTCAGCATAAAGTTAATGTATGAATAGCTCATAGTTAGGAGACGTATTTTATACTGAAACCTTTTCACTTCAGTAATAATCTTTCACATAACAGCTAGAGAAGACATCTCCTGTTACAATAAATCATCAAGTATTAACCTGTTTGTAAAAGCCATTATACCAGAAGTTTTATATGCTTCTAGCATACAAAACTGTGCTGATTACATCAACAAATATCATCATTTGTATATGAGAAATAGTGGGGAAGCAATGGGTGTTTGCACCTACTTACCCTTTCTATTTCATGACATTTTTTCAAGGCATCACCGTACTTCCCTAGCCTTTGATAAGCTGCAGCACATTCTGTCTGGAACCACATACACTGCATCTCATTAAGGTTCTCCATAGCAGAAGTTCCTTCCTGAAATAAGTGTCAATATCAGGTTTTGCTATTGTAATTTGCCAGCTGCATCTTTCAACTACGGCTGGTTTCAGGCCACTAGGAGCAAGCAATCAATCCTTCAACTTACTTGGAATAGAACAGAAAATGACAAACACCCAGTGACTGAGAATAATACCTGTGATATTCCATGTGCCCCCAGAGAGAAAGGAATAGATTGAAATTATTAAAAAAAAACCAACTATCTGAAGATTAATGTCTCAACAGGTTTTTAAGATTAACTCATGCTTGTACACACAGTGTCACTTCTCCAATTTGGAGGCAGAAAACACTATTTTTAAAAATTCCTTAAGTTCAGCAAACAATTTCAGCTGTTTTTCCCCATCATGTAAGCGGCATCCACCAGTCTAAAAATCCACCAATATATTCACTGCTTTATCATGCAGTATGAGTAATTATATGTTTCTTAGAACTTTTTTGTCTAAATAAGTGAAGTTAGATTTATACTTGATATTTTCAAAAGAAAAAAAATCCTAGGATTGAGACTTCATAGTTTTAATGCTCTAGACTGAGAATAAGTGAACTGGAAAAACATTCCACATATCATTAATATTAGTAATCAGGTTTTCAGAACAGTCTTTATAGCAGAAAAAAGACCCAGTTACACTCACAACATTTAATTACTGAGGATGAGATTTATCCTGTCTTTCCAGATATCTATGATAAAGTTCTGTCTTTCTTGCATTAACACTTCTGACAAGCAAACACGATGAGTTTTAGTAATCAAGTTTTCAATCATTACTAGAAATATCTAGAAAGCTTGAATCCAATTTCAAGTGTTATCACACCTTAAATTAAGAAGAATAAAGGAGCCAAGTTTGTTTATATGCTCCAAGATATTCCACGAAGTCATCCTCATGTTTAGTTACATAAATTATATTAAAATCTGGTATTTACGAATCCAAATTTTGTTCAATGTAAAAAAATATACAATTTAAAGTGCTTATCCCATCTTTTAAGGATAGACTTTGCTTTAACAAAATTTTTGTGTGTAATACTAGCTTAAAGGAATTAAATGTTCAAGTCTAAATTAATTTATGTTAATGCTAAATCATAATGAATATAGTATACTTTCCTGTGCAGTTACATCAGGTGGTACTAAGGGAAAACAACAAGGTATCCATCAGATGAATTTCAAAAGTGGTATTTTGAAGTATGGCAACAAAAAATACTCCTGGACAACTATCTTTGAACTACCATTTTTTCCAGTATTTACTGGGTCTACACAGCTGGAATACTGCATCTGTCTCTGGGGCCCCCAGCACAAGAGGGACATGGGCCTGTTACAGCAGATTTAGAGAAAAGCCATGAAAACTCAAAAGGCTGGAACACCTGTCCTGTGACAAAAGGCTGTGAGAGTTGGGGTTCCCCCTGGAGAAGAGCAGGCAGGCTCCAGGGAGACCTTACAGCAGCTTGCCAGTATATAAAGGAAGTTCATAAGACAGACAAGAAGAGACTTTTTGCCAGAGTCAGTAGCAACAGCAAAAGGAGCAAAAGTTTTAAACTAAAAGAGGGTAGCTTTACATTGGATATAAGGAACAAAATCTTTACTGTGAGGATGTGGCAATACCCTGGATTGTAGATGCCCAGGAAAGTTGTGGATGCCCTGTCCCTGTAAGTGTTCAAGACTGGGTTGGATGCAGATTTGAGCAACTTGATTTAGACAAAGATGTCCATACACATGGCAGTGGCACTGGACTACTCCATCTTTAAAACACCCTTCCCACTACAAACCATTCTATGTAGTTCCTTACCACCAGGCGTAAGAGCATTATAATAAAAATGGATATTAGTAAAAGATATTTGATCAAAAATCATGACTGAAAAACCACCAGAGGCAAGCAGAACACCTCTTAATTAAAGAACTATACTTGCCCTTGTGAATTTAGAGCACATCTCCTCTGCATCCTTCACCATATTTGCTCGCAGCATGTATTTAGCACATTTAGAATTGATAAATCTGTCTGCAGTATCCAAAGACTGTGCTTCATCCATCCATTTGGCAGCTTCCTTGATGTTACCTACATGCTGTTAGGGAGAAATTAGTTAACTTTCAGTAGAAGCCTGCTATTGACCATCTCCTGAAATCTGTTACTGGTATTTCTCCATCAGAACTAAAAGCTTGTGTTAGTCTAACTCCTCCCACTCCCAGATTTTTTTCACCATTACAATTCACTGTAAGTTGTGACTGGCTTTGCAAAACCCAAACAAAAGGGTTTTCATTTTCTTCCTGACAAAACAGTGCCCAAAAAGAAACCCACATGAAAACCGATGCCCATAACCACTGCAAACTGAAACATTCCCCACACATTCACACCAGTTTGATGGGTTGATTTTTTTTTATACACTAGGTACTCCACATGTCCAAATTCCCCTTTTACCTTGTAAATTTTTGCTTTTAAATAGAATAGTTCTATTAATGTTGGAGTGCTTGCAATTGCAGCATTAATGTAATCCAAGGCCAAAGAACACTGGCCAAGTTTGTCAAAGTGCTGTGCCAGGAAATACCGAACCCAAAGCAGTGTTGTTGGGGGCTCTTTCTCTCCATTTTCTGCAACAAAATGGGAAAGGTTACAATAACCAGTAAAGCTGAAGACTGCATTTGAAAAATGAACACAAAAACAAAGCTTGACAAACTCAGCAAATATTTCTTGTAATGAATTCATTTACTAGAAAATATAGGAACTATTTTTTTTGCAAAAAGTATCAGCACTTCAACAGTTCTTGATTACTTCCAGGAACAGTTTTAGTAGTTACAGGGTAATTAATGTAAGACCATAGAAACTTACCACATGTACTAAAAAGGTCACAAGTTTTCAAAGAGGCTTCATAACCAGTAACAAGTTCCTGGATTGTAGAAACCTACATATAAAAAATAGTATGTGCTTAAGTTTTACTTTACTATCATTTTAACAGAAACTAATACACTGAAAAGAATACTTGAGCAAATCAGAGAAACTATACAAAAATAACTACTTAATTTGGAAAATAATTGGATGTATCTTCACATAATTTACTTCCCTTTCCACAGATATTTTTGATCGCCCATTTTAACTACTGATGTAGCAGGGAAATGGGTTAATCTCAGGCAGCTTACAGCAAAAGGTATTCAAGTACATATGATTAATATTTTCAGTAAAAATTCCAAAATATAAATTTATGCTATTCATTTTTAAGCACTGAAACTGAGCCAATTTAAAAAAGGTGCTTTGAAAAAGACCATGCACAAACTTCCCATAACAACGAAGAAACAGCAGAAACTTCTGTGGTTTTTTGGCAGGTTGCTCTGTACTATTGATGATTTCTGTATTGTTTGAAAGGTATTGTTGCCTAGAATGAAGGTTCCATCTTTTGACAAAAATCTATACATTGACTGACTGAAGGCTAATACTTTCTGAAATCAGACACTGTCAACAATATTGGTTTTCATTCCTAGGTTTAAGACTCAAAATTCAGTCATACAGTTTTTAACTCACACTATGCAAGTCTGACACTTACAGTAAGTACAAATGTTAGGATCTGTACATTTCATGACAACTATTCCAATTCCAGGTCCATGGCTCACAAATGGCGCTTAGTATTTCTAAACATTTTATGAAATGCTCAACCTGTTTTGTAGCTTCATTCTAAACATGCCTGCCATAACCAGCAAGTAACCAACAACTTGTTTGATCTATGTGTATACACCCAAAACACAGAAGGGACTTAAAAAAATAAGACCTGACTGTAAGCATAGCAGGGTAATGGCTACATTCACCATTAGGTGAAATCTCTAGATGGTAAAAACCTAAAACTTCAACGGTTAAAAGTAAGATGATCCTAATTTAAAAAGCTGGTTGCAAGAGTAAAATAGAATTGTAGGGAGACAGCAAAATTTTAAAAAAGCACAAATTGACAATGCATGCATCCATTTCAAGATATACTTTGGGAGAGAAGGGAGAAGGGAATAAACCTTGTTCTAGAAGATCAAAGTATACTATTTGAAGGACACCACTTTATTTAACTTAATTCAGCACAACAGGCAAAAATGGCAAACACTATTTCAAAGAGAGCAGAGAAAGTGACACACCCAAGTCACACACAGCCACTGTAAATATCTCAAAAATGTAATAAAATGTATAAACATACACATTCTGGAAAGCCCTGAGCAAATCTCATAAGAAATGAGTTTTGGTAGCAAAATCTCATAAAATATAATAAAATGTTACTGGACTTCAAATAACTACAAAGTGATAAAGCAATGTGAAGAAGTCACAAGTAAATGGACGAAGGCAAACAAGTTGTTCTCTGGCCTGCCTCAGACATCTGTTCACTGAAAGCAATCAACACCTTCAGAAAATATTTGAAGATTCTCCTCTCTAAAAAAAGTTTAAAAGCAGAAGCATCTGCTTCAGGTAGCAGGGTTGCAGTGTGTATATGCAACTGTGTAAGTGTTATTTCCTTGCTGAGTTTCACAGCAACTTCCAAGTATCCCAAATTTATCCTCATCTGGGTGCTAGTAACCTCCTAATCAGTGAACTGTGTGTAAAGGGAGAAAGTCTACTTCACTTCCTGAACAAGCACAGCCCACCACCAAACTCTACATATAAATGTTTCTATTACTGCACACTCAGGAGCACAGCTTCATATCTGGACAAAGACCATGCTACCACCAAAAAGAAGGGCATCACCACCACTGAGCTACACGTGCCCAGTTCCTGCTTTGGCTAAGTGCTTGTGACAGTATCCAGGGTTATGAGTGATTTCCACCGTTTCACCACAGTACACCAATGCCCAATTACTCATTCCATCAGCAGTGGGCACTGGCAGTGGACAGACCTGGGACATCCTCATACGAGGATCAATCAGCTGATAAAAGTGAAATCAAATACTCTGAACCCGAGGAGATGGAGAATACCAAGCTGTACTCTGTTGTAAAAGATGCCAAGTTCTTCCACATTCAGAAGTCTGCAGTGGTTTTGGCTTTTGCAGATCAAGAAAATACACAGTAATTGTCATTCTGGAAGCTACTATGAACACTTTGGAAAAAAGTATTCAGTGAAAGCAACAGCTGAGAAAATGCAAATGAGACAGATTATTGCAGACATACTTAATGAAAATCACAGTATCTTTTCCCCTTACTTTTCATGCTTATGCTTCAGTCTCCTGTCAGCAATTTAGGAAAATAATTCCAGGTTTGTGTGCTGCTTCAGGGAGCAAATGATCTGAAAATATGAACCGTAATTTCTGTGTCCACATTAACTGCAAATTTAGTTGCAAAATCAGTCTCTTGAATTTGCTATTATCTGTATTCTAGAGTCATCACTGACATCTTAAAGGCAATAATATTTTACTATTTCTAAAAGCTACAGCATTCTTCATAATTTTATAATTTGTAAAAATTGAGCTGAGGTATCTGGAAATACCATGATTTCAAACAGAATTATTCTAGGAAGGCAGTGTGTTTGTTCTCTTGCCACTGAGTTGAAAAAACTTGCAGGTATCACAAAAGAGTAGCTGAAGTCATCAGCAAATCTCTCATTTCATTACAAAAAGACTGAATTAATTCCTGGGATCACCAGTTTCAGAAGCCTCTTAACCAGAATTCAAACCTCAAACCTTTTCATAGGTCACTACCTACACCTTTTATTTCATTACAGAAGAACAATGAGCTGAGCAGCAGGAATCCAAGAAGGAGGAAATGGGCTTTAGCCTTCCTGATTTACACAAAGAAGTGAAGTGCTCATTTTTTCTCCTATACCCTAAAGATTAAAATTGTACATGCTCATAAACCATTATATATTCTTGTCAAGCGCAGTAATCCTGAAAGTTAAAAAAGCATCTTCCACACTTGGTACTACTTGAAGCAAAGACTCCACAAAGGTGCTGCTCTTCCATTCCTGTGCAGTTTATTTCCATTGGAAAGGACAGTTTTTAAAGTAAACTTTGAATAAACGCCTTAAAATGAATAGTTGAGAAATACAGACTGGAATAAATATAATGCATACACACCTTAATTTCTTTTTAAATTATAAGTAGTGAGAATGCAATTCACTCGAACTCCAACTCTGAATTACTTTTTTCTCTGTGAGCACTAGTTTGTAATAATCTGATTACACCAAGATACATTTTGTGTCCTCTTTGGTAAGGGACAGCCTAAGGGAAAGTGCCTTTTCCAGGTAAACAATGATGACTAGAATTCTTTTGTCATCTTTTGTAGCTATCATAGTGGCACCCTATGGCCTCATCATGAAATGGACATCTGTGCTGCATGCTGTGCCATACACCAAGTGACTCCTGCTACAGAAATTTTTCTTTAGACAAAGAAAAAAAGAGGCCTATCAAAGGTAAGAACAGTAGGTAAGAACTACAGTAGCCTAAATTTTAGTTTGATTTTTTTTCTGTATTCCATGTAGTAGTAAGTTGAATGAAATTACAAAAGAATAAAAGTAAGGAGAACAGTAATAGCAAAAGACTAAGAAATATCCGTAACAAAGGTGAGGTGAAATACATAATGGAAGACAAACTCAACAGCCTACTACCACAAAGCAAGGATGCAAATTTTTCAAGTAAAAGGCTTAAATTCTCTGGTTTATTTATGGAAGCTATATTACTACATTGGTTCCATATCCTATTACTACATCAGTTGGGTAAAATATTTCATAACAGACTTCTGTTTCAATGACAACCTTCCAAAATCCAATACAGTATTTCCTTCAATGAAACAACTGCAAGAAAAGGAACTGAACTATTGTAAAGTACTATAAAGTGGTTAGACTTACACTGTCAATAGTCTCTTTTTAAAAAGACTTCAGCTTGTTAACCTACCAGTGACAAACACTAAGTTTAAGCATTTTTGTTTCAGTTGCTCCTCTTAGAATTCAGTAAGAAGTTACCAGCACTTCCAGTGCAAACACAAGTCAAAAGCTACCATAACCAGGCAGTTTGGGAAGCAATCTATGTGTTGACAATTGGCACAGGTTTGAGTCCCTGCCTTTTGATTTCCTGAGGACATGTTTAATGTTATCTGCTCTGTTCTCAATGTCAAATGACCAAACAGGAAACTTTACATATTGGTACTGAGATGCTGAGTTTGTGACACCACTTTTCCAGTACAGCACAAGCAGCATCCACGAGACTTGTCACCCTTATGTCTATTTGAGAAATTGAAAAACAGCTGTACTTTTCAGAATACCTAAACTCCCTATATCTAGATGTATCATCTAGATATCTCCACATTGACAGGCTGAGATACCCAGAAACCATCTGCAAATGGCTTTGCTACATGACACCCAAAGGAAACTGCTACTGTGCAACTTCAAAATAGGCAGTCCTCATCATCTAGAAAAACGGGATACCTCAAGACTGAATGACAAACTGCCTTTTAACAGCAGTTGAATCTTGTCCTTGTGCCAGAAAACCATATTGGCATTAATAGAAAGTCCTTGTGACCAAATTAGGAATATCTTTCACAACACAAAGAAACATCTAGTACATGCCCTGAACCAATACTCTAAACGCCTCATGGGAAATGGAGAAGCAACAATAAAAACAGTCCACAAGAGTACTATGTCAATACTTGAAGTCTTTGCTACAACAATATTTTATCTAAGAGAGTGGTAAGAAAGTGCATAAAGCAGTATCAGTATCACATCATGCAGAAGTGGTATAAATACACCCTGAAAAATATTTATGAGCTTAGTATTAAGTAAGACTGAAAAAATGTAATGCAGCGGCTAGCTCAGAGTTCTGGAGAAGGCCTTTGATGACAACATTTTGAACAGGGTTTGCAGCTGGTCTGTGGCACACACTTAACACCAAAGCAAGCCTTTCTTGAGCTGTCTCCAGTATCAGTCCATTTCTGAGACAGTGGTAATCATTCACACACACAAAACCAGCCAACACACCAGAGCTGAAAGCTGAACCCAGAAAATAATGAAGATTTCCACTACGGTAAGATGGTTCCTTGTTTCTCTTTTGAATCTATGCTCTCCACACCATTCTAAACCTTCCCCAGAAACAGCACAGCACTAAAAAAGCTCTGACACAATGACAGCACAAACAAGAATGTCTCCTGTTGCTCACAGAGACACTCTCATAGCCTTCCCAAAAACGGTTACTTGATTGCTTGTGATGAATGAGCCAGATATACAGCCTGGCAAGGAACTTGTACTCTCTTCTTGAGAAGGGTCTCTGAAGACACCGTGATGGAGGATCCCAGGTTCAGACCCAGTTAAGCTCTGCCCACGTGGCAAATTTGCAATCTGAAGTTCCCATCCCTACAAATGCTGATGCTTAGATCTGAACTTTCAAGCCTGCAAAAATACTTAAGAATGGTAGCAGAGGCACACTTCTGATAATCTCTTGTATCTAGCATAGCCCCATCACATGATTAATGGTATTTCAGTCCAGGGCATTTTGACAATACCTTTCTGGATGTAAAAGGGAAGGAAGTTTCAAATAAAGAAGCTGCCAATAGACTCAAAAAGAAAAACAGCTCATAAATTCAATTAACTACATGGAGGGAAAAGGGCAGGAGGAAAGGGCAGCTCCACTTTAGAAAAAGTGTTCTACTACAGTGTTCTAATACAGACAAGAAGCATCTTCATCTATAGCCAAGAGGTGACTGGCATGAATTGAGATCTGCTTTTTATCCAGACAAAGAAAAAAACATGCCAAGCACACGAGCCAGCTGGCAGACTCACACTGCACAAAAGGTCTGACTTCAGGCTCTTCCAATGTAATCCACACAGGAAGGTGTTTATGGGCAGCCACCTAGAAAATTGCATTTCCTATGACTTACTACAATTTAATGTAAATTAATATCTAAGATCACAGCATCTATAAGCTTAGACAGTTCAGAGAAGAACCAAAAAAAATCTGCAGCAAGGCTCAGACTGGTAGATTTTGTTTTTTAAAAGCAACATTTCTCCATTATTTAAAAAATGTTCCATCTACCTGCTTTGAAACATAAGATATTAACATTCAGATTTATCAGTGTAAAAAAGAAAAGGTGTAGGGTATGCAAATGACTGACTATTTCCATTTTTAATCATGGCAGTTGTACACTAACTTACTTGCAACTGCTTCCTTTATCTCACTTGAAAAGTTTCTGTTCCACAACTTTTTATATAGCAGACACAGATTTCCCTCATCCAATGAGGTATGAATAAGCCCACAGAGAATATTCAAATAAATTACTCCAATTGTGAAAGCCTAGTCAGCCTCATACAGACAACTTCCATCGTTTACACGATAGTAGATGGCTAACATCTGAATGCAGTAAAAAAAAAAAAATCACAATCAAATAAAAAATATTCTACAATCCCCACACCATGAAAATAAAACCAGGAAAACAGGAAAGAAAACCTTTTACTTGACACAAGTCACCTGAAATTTCTTGTTTCTCTCTGACATATATAGATGTCAAGGATGTAGCTTTATTGTTTTGTGTAACACCCAATGAAAGTGTTGCTTTAAAACTAACAGCAATTCACATGTAGGTACATCTCTGTTTTTAAATTTATTCACCTGAGCCAACAATACTCACTTCTGCTTCCCTGAGAAAACCATTTTTAAATATGTGCATGTGCTCACGTTACACAGGGGAAGACAAATCTGTAACCTGCAGTAGAATACACATCCTATGGTATCATGGTTAGTCACCAACTTCAGCATTTCTCAGTGTGTGGTGGCTAAGCAGATACTTACTCTCAGGAATTATGCCACAGAGCTACCAGCTTATCATCACTGGCTAATCACAAAGCAGTAATTTTGCACTACCATATTTAAAACCGTTGCTGTCCATTGCTGCTAGCACTGCTAACAGCTAATCTAGAAATAAAACAAGTGATACTTTTTCTAGGGTCAATAGCACAAATGATCACACAGGCTATCTGAAACACTCAACTCCAGAAGGAAAAACTTCCTCCATTTACCTGAGTGAGTCTAGTTTGCATTTGTCATTCAGAAAGCAAATTATAACAGGTATTCTGTATGCTTGCTCTACTGAAGCAACATGGCCTTAAAAATAATGCTATGTACAAGCACAATCAGTTGGAAAGTTAATAGCAGCTGTAGTGCAATACAGATACAAATTCAGAGCAAACCAATACTCTAAGATAACACCGTGGTCATCATACAACTAATTTAGTGAGAAACTGGTTTTCTGAAAGCTTTTGGACAAGCCTGGGGACTGCACTAAAGAAAGCAAATCATTTCACATGAGCAAAGCATCAGTAGGAGCAACTGTGGGCAGAGATACCTAGAGCATTTCTTGTGGGTGTCCAAATGGGTTATCTGAAGAAGTTAATCCCAATATAGATCACTCAAACTAAAAAAGCTCTCTTGATAAAGTAGTTAATAAATCAGCTGCTACACCTATCAGCTCTTGGTTTACATGTTACCTCACAGACCTAAGCTGTCAGCCATCAACATGTTTTACATTCCCCATTCTCACTGCAGAGTGGAAGCATCAGATCTTTGCTGTACAACGTTTCTCATCCCTCTCCTTCCTCTACTTATTTTACAATTTCCTCACTCCTCCTTATGATCCAGCTGTACAGTACAAATGCTATCTATCTTTCACTATGAACATACCAGTTGTTAGCCAGATCCTGGCTAAGTCCACTTACCAGATTACCCCTCCTGGAATTTTAACTCAAAGACACTACTTCCTAACACTTGAAGTGATGTAGTCAGTATGAACAAAAGGCTGTCCTTGGTTAATCTTACAGAGGTATTTCTTTTTAAAATGTAGTTTCCTAACAGAACTAATGATTTTTACTTCCTTATGTAATCCATCAATAATCTGCAGGGGACATCTAACTAAAAAAAAAAAAAAAAAAAAAAAAAAAAAAACAAAAAAAACCCCAAAAAAACAACCAACAGTGGCAACTTGCTTTATATTCCTTTAGCTTTCCACATTAAGGAAGAAATATGCCTTCTTTCCAGAAAGGTTAAAGAAAGATCTTCACTGAAGACAGCCTACCTTCCTGTGTAGACAGTCTTACACCTTTTTTTGAGACTGTTGTTTCTGATGTTTCTTCCAGCCAGACATTTTCTCTCATCCAGTATTTCCTCACAGTCTCCATGATTTTAGATACTCAGAAAAAGGGCACATGTGCACTAATGTCGAGCTTCAATGGAATCAACCAATGCACCTGCAACACAATCGACGTAAACCTTGATGTTGACTAATTGAAGATCTTCACTCTCTGGATTTTTTATCTCATGGATACAGAGATCAGCATGTATGGGGAACCAAAGAGGATTTCTGAGCATTGATCAAGTACAAAGAGAATTTCCTGGGCAGGAGGTGAGAGTAGCACTCCGAGATCCATTTCTTGTGAGGAAGAGTAACAAATAACGCTGTTCACAGATATTTCTAATACATCTGGATTGTATCTTACAGAATGTGAAAATTACTGTATCTCATGTAATTGATTATACTTCAGGTTATTAGCTTCCAGCAGAAACATTCTGCCAAGAGCCACAGTTACATTCACTCTGGACAGTAACTTTGCATAAACAATAAAAATCATAATAATGAAGTGACACTCCTAAATGTTAGTTTTTGCTCCCAAACATACAAAGCCTCCAGCTTCTTCCTGACATAATAAGAATTATTCCAACTGTGCAAATTTTATTCAAGCAGAAAGATATCAGTAGGGTAACTGTCATTTAAATATGTACTCTCTTGTAGCAAGTACTCTTGCTAATCAGAAACTAAAAAAGACTGATAAAAAGATTTAATAAACCTCCATGTTATACAATAGGCTTTTTAAATGAAAGGTTTCACATAACTCAAGGAAACTCAAGGAAAATGGCTATACTTTGCTGATACCGATATTTTAGTAATAACAAACTTCAGACACTAAAGCACTAAGCAAAGAATGAAAGCTACAAAACCACTTGTAGCACCAAAGTAAAGCCTGGCAGCTAGACAGTAAATTTCTCCCTGCACAGGAGACTACGACACCCATATCACAGTACTTAAATTTACACACAGACTATATCGTGTTGACATATTTTCCTTGTAAATACTGTTTCTTAGCATAAAGAAACCCCATATATATAGTCAAATTTCAAGACCTTTCATTCACATAGTAGTAGTTTATGTGGGTATTAAAAAAAGTCTCCACAAAACATGAAAATGAAATTGTTCGCACAATTACAGAAATATCAACCATATGTAAAAATCCTGTTATATTTGTATTTTTTAAAGCTGTGTTTTAAGTAACATTTCAAAGTTGTAGAGGAAAGTAGGCTATCTTGTTAATAAAACCCTCAAAACACAACCACAGAAGTTTCTTTATGTTGGATGAAGTTCTTTTATTACAGCCTCTCTGGTGTCCTCCCATATATCTCTTGCTTAGAATTAATTCACTGTAGTTAGTCACCTACAAGTCTTACTATTCAGTCCTTCGTTAAAAGTCACAAATACCAGAAATTCACTTTAAAACACGTTACCTCCAAGTATGCTTATGAATTGATGATGCAAAAACCTTAGTATTTTATGGCAAGATCAAGAATATCAAGTGAATAAATCTCCAAAGGCAATATAAGAACTACATGTTTTAAGTGTTCTTAAGAAACTACTTTTTTCCAGAAATAACTACAGTTCTTCAAAACACACTATCATCACTGGCCCCACTACACACAAGCACCTCTTACAGTATGTGATTTTTTTATAAAAAATGCCTGTGGACTTTCCAAATGAGGACAGTCAGTATTTTTTTTCCCCCCCATGTTTAATCCATCCATCTTTGCAAGCTTGGCACTGCAGAAATGGTTTGCAGAGCAGTTCCACTTTTAGCTTAAAAGCACAACATGCTAAGAAAAAAACTGAGTACAAATTTAAAGCTGTACAGACTCAGACACTGGTACTCAAACACTTGCACTGTTCTTTCAGTAAAAATGGCAGGGTGGAAAGACACAGTGGAATGGACAATTGGGAATGTGAACTACACTGTCCACAAGTCAGGGCTCATAGATAATCCAGTCTGAATTGCAAGAGAGACTCAAAAATCAGTTCCCTAAGAATATCATCTGCTGGAGTCCTATAAATTCTGTGTCTCTTATTCTCTCCTTCAATATACACAGTACAGAAAGAGCAAGAACTTTTCTGGCACAGAATTTGTATATATTAAAACTCCAAGATGAGGATGACAGCTCATAGGACTTGTGTTATCACCTCCTATAAAGCAACCTATTTTTGGGTTAAAGGCCATCTTCTCTTTAAACATATGCCATTGTAGTTGTCACTGTAGATCACAGTAAGGCACCAGGTACTGGGAATAGCAGATGTAAGTAACAGTTGTTAAAAATTGAAGTCATGATCTCCAAAGCACAGCACCTCATTTATAACCTCTCATATGGCATCTGTCAAGCCATAGACAACTGTGCCACTGAGCAGCTCCCAACAGCTGGGCATTAACACAGCACATCAAGGGTAGGGGCAACAGCACAGTGACCCCACCACAGTCACACCAGTAGTCCCTGCTGCATAATGTTACCAACACCCGCAGGTCTGCTAGAACAAACTGACTCCTGCAGCAGAAAGCTACTCAAAGGGAACATGAACTATTCGACCTGAGAAACCTGTCTGGATGCAATTATGACTTCACTAGAATTTTATCAGTATTTTGTCCTCCACTTTTCCTTCGCCATCTAGATGGGGACAAACTCATCTTCAATGAGCATCTACATCAACAGCCTGGCCAAACCACTGCCGATTTCTAAGCTGGAAGTATTCTTTACACAGCTCTTCTTCTTTAATTGAGACTACAAGCAGATGATCACTGACAAAACACCAAATGCACAACAATTTCTATTAGAATTTGCACTGTGAAATTTTGCAGAAATAAAGACGGATGCCATATGTGCCATTTTGAGAGCTCCAAAATCAAGACCGATGAAGACAGAAACAATCATACATGCTCTGTAGATCAGATCCTCAGCCTAACCCCACTGCACTGTTAAATAAACAACCTGTTCTCTGGCAAGTGCCTACCCTGAAGCAGCAGTTTCATATGCTTCACATGACCTGTGGTGAACTATGCATTTACTCACATTTAACCTAATCCTAAGGGAGTCTGCAGTTACTCAGCTGTGTTTTGAAGTTAACCCATTTCTAAAAGGCAGATTTTGTGACAAGTTTTTCCCTTTGTGAACAGCCTGAAGCAAGAAATTCTAGGAAGTGATTAGGATGGCTCTGCTGGCAAATGGATATAAAAATCACAACTGAAGATTCCAAATTACAGTATGTGGATTAGGAATCTCAGTGCTTCTGCATACAAGCACCCATGTATATGGACATATCAGCATGTCGGTCTTTACAGCACCTTTCTGCACTGTTTGCTGTAGTGTCTTAGTGCTCCCAGACTTAAATGAAATGCAACTTGCCCTGGCACTGCAGTAGCAGCTCAGATGAGCTTGCCTGCTTAGCAAGTAAATGGCTACAAGCTGGTCCTGTACTTGAAGGTGAAGTAAGAAGATGAAAAATCAAGAAGGTTTGAAGAGACCTCTACAGACTGCCTAGTCCAACCCCTTGTTAAAACTGATTATTCCTGGCCATGTCCAGTCACATTTTGACCATCTCCAAGAAAGCAACTCTCCTACCTCTCAACAACCTGTTCCATGGGAACGTGACAGGGGAATCCAAAATGACTCACTTCAGCACTGTCCAGAATTACATCATCACCTGCAGCATCCCAAATACGGACCATCCAACTTATGATGGATTCATTAGGCCGGCGGGTGTAGTCCTTTCTCAGGCTGTGAAGGTCCTTTATGGACATGGACTCAGTAATGGTTTCTGTGCCTGAGTCTGTTGGTGGCTTTGAGGTTCCTTCCGCTGTATCATCATCATCTTTCACTGAGCGATCGGGTTTGGTGCTGTGTTTTCTCCTCATGACAGGAGCCACTGTCACTGGCTTCCTCTATGACAAAAGTGTCTTTTCTTTTGCTCAAATATTCTCTTGTATTTTAATTTGTGCATATAATACCTTGTCTCTGGGCACCAATGAGAAGCATCTGCCTGTCTTTTTTCACTCTTGCCTTCAATTAGTTACATACACTAGATCCCATCTGAGCCTTCCTTTCTCCAGGCTGAATAACCCAAATTCTTACCATCTCTTTGTATGCCAGACAGTCCAGTTCTTTCATCAGCTTCATGGCCTTTCTCTGGGCTCTTTCCAGTATGTACAGCTCTTGTACTGGGGCACCCAGAAGTAGACTCAGCACTCCAGGTGCATCTCACCAGGGCTGAGAGAAAGATAACCACCTCCTTCGACCTCAGAGCAGTGCTTTCATTAATACAGCCCAGGCTGCCATTGACATTCTTTGCCACCAGGTACATTGATGGCTCATGTTCAGTCTGCTGACTACCAGAATCCCCCCGAAGTCTTCTCTCCAAAGCAGCTTTCCAGCTGGTCAGGCCCCAGCCTACACTAGAGCATGGGCTTAGCCCTCTTAAGGTTCAGGATCCAGCTATTTCCCTTTGTTAAACTTCCTCTCAGCTCATTCCCTAGCCCACATCAAGGCCTCTCGATACCAGCACAATCCTCTCATGAATCAGTCACTCCTCCCAGTTTTATATCATTTGCAAGGTTCTTGAAGGATACACTGCTCCATCAACTAAGTCATTAACAAAGATGTTCCCCACTACTTGTCCCAGTGTTACCTACTTGGGAACACCAGCTGGAGTTCATGCAGCTGATGACAACACTGAGCCTGGCAGCTCAGTCAGTTCTCAGTACAAATTACTGTCTACTAAGGTGTACTTCAACATGTTGTCTGTTTTCACAGATGGTCTCAAAAGACTTGCTAAAACACGGGATCAACTGCTGTCCCCTTGTATGCTGAGACAGTAATTTTGTTATAGAAGGCTATTAACTTAATCAGGCATGAATTCCCCTTCATAAATCCATACTACCTACTGTCCTTTGTGTGTTTGGTAATGGTTTCTGGGATTATTTGCCTTATCAGCTTCACAAAGATTGAGATCAAGCTGACTAGCCCATAGCTCCTCAGGTCCTCCTTTTTGTACTTCTTGAAAACAGTAGAGACATTCATTCTCCTCCACATACCTCAGGAAACTCCATCCATCATGATGATCTTTCAAAGACTGAGTAGCAGTGCAGTGACACTGTCTAGCTCCAATAACAGTTGGAGATGCATCCCAATCAGGTTCAATATGCACATCCAATACGTTCAGACTTTCTATAACCTGATCCTCCACTACCACGATGCATGTATTTAAGAAAGCAATTAAAGTGACACCCAGATAACCCCAAAAATCACAGAAGTAGTGTACATTCTCTGCTGCCTTGATACACCAAACTTGATACTTGATCAGCAACTCCTTAGAAGACCACCAGAAGATTTAACCCAAGTGTTGAGCTTGAAATGAGAATCTTATTAGGAAAAATGACCAAAGAGTGTAATGGAAAGTGCTTTGAATTTTACTGGATTCTGTCTCATGAAGTGTGGAGTTGTATATTCATTTGTTTGCCTTTTTTTTAGCATAGCAGCAAAAGCTGTCAGTGAAGTCACTGACAATTGGTATCTTCTGCCTCTCCTTGATCCATAACAGGAATCCACTCTTGGACACGTAGAAGAATAAACACAAATATCATCAAGACAGCACTACAAGCACCAACTAGGCATCAGTTGAGCAATCCACTGCTGTTGTGTTCCATGCAACATACGCAGATGCCTTAATTGAGTCTCCTGATTTAAGAAGTGTCCTATCACAGGAGCAAAAGATTCCTAGAAGATCAAAAGACACATCACCATATCCAATGTTTGCCTTGGTGCTAGCAGATATGAGGAGATGCAGGTTGAGAAGGTAAAAAACTTAAGTACCTGCTTGGGACAGGTCTTCCTCCCAGGAAGACGAGGCACATGCTGTTTCTGCCAATTAAAGCCACAGACGCAATACACAAAGAGTAAAGTTGAAACTGCAGATTTAGTGTCAACACCACCGTGATGTTGTTTATCACAGAGTGCCTTTCCTTTACAGGTAACTTGTACCCCAGAATTCTTCCATTTTATGAAGGAAATGATCCAAATAAAGTTAATATGGAGAGAAAAGGTCTGAGAAACAAACAAATGCGCAATGAATTTAAGAGAGTTTTGTAGAGCAGTAAGACATTCACAGGGTTCCCCCAGAATGTCTTAAACAATAGGCAGAACCAAGAAGATGTTTCAAGAGGAATTGTATGAACAGACAAATGCTGGTATTTGAGAAGGTGACTGAACTCAAGATTAGTTGAGAAAAATTAATATCAAGCTCAGAATGCAAGTTCCTCAACACTAGCAGTCTGTAGAAGAAGCTCTCAGCTCTTGCTCAGATCAGCCATTTCCCTTCCTTTCTCCAAACCTCACAGGTGAGACGAATCTGGTGCAATGCTTTTTACATTTGTGAACTTTGCCTTTACACAACCACAAGCATTTACCCTACACTTCATTATGACCAAGGGTTTTCACATTTAAAAAGCCTCAGGCTGCCATATAATGAATAGAAGGAAAGCACAGCCAATTTATTCACAAGATATAGTGGTTACTTCAAAGAATCATCTGAAACAAACAGGTAGTGATGAACATTATACTTCAAATATTCTTTTTTTCAAATACAGACAAAGCCATCAAGACAGTGTTCCATCAAATGATTTCTCTAGTATTTTGTAGATAAACAGTGATTTATGACATAAAAAAGGATGTACCACTGAACACCATCTATATGATATTATAAACTTCCTTTGAATGAGACACTCTGAAAAATAGTGTAAGACTGAGTCTGGCAGTCTCTATCACCCTCCAATTGACCTTGTCTTCAGTTGGAAAGACACAGAATCTGGCTGTGTACCAACGCAGCAAGTTCGGAAGTGATTAGTGCATGCCTTTGGTATCTGCAAACAGGGAGTACAGTGACAATTATCACTTGAGAAATAATTTGAACTCTTTACATCCTAACTCCTTTTACTCCTTATTCATGCACATAACCTGTAGAAAATCAATTGCCAATATTATAAAAAAAAGGCCATGAGTCAATGTCTGTTTACTTTCTCCAAGAGCTCATCCTGCAATTCAGTGCCCCTCTCCTTATTCCAATATTAGAGTAATTTTATCCTACAGCATGGTATAGAAGGGCACTCAGGATACTGAATAGCTGGCATGATTTTTTTTAGGGTCTGCAGTATTTTTATAATCAAAAGTTTTATCCACAGCACAACACACTAATTAAGTTAAAATGACAGTATAGTTTCTAGGCAAAAGACAATTGTCAGCTTCTTTTCTTATGGCTTCTCACCCTTCAGCCTGAACTACTTATGTCTCCTCCAGCCTAGATGGCTTGACAACAAAGAAATAGCAAAAAACCTGCAAAAAAGCAAACCAGTTCCCATGCTTTATCACAGTAGCATAACAGCACAAAACCTGAAGAAATCACAACCTCATTTGAAGAGCTTTGAAGGATTAAACCATGTCTTGTATGGTAAACTTGTAAACTCCCTTCTAAAACTATGGAGAAAAATATGTCAGATCACTGACTTGCACGGAGTAATGGACCACACAGTCTGAAACTGGATCTTGCTGCAGAAACATGCTCAGTAATTTACAGCAAAGTCAGCTTAACACTTTCTCCTCATCAGGTTCTATAGTTCTTTTAAAGTCTCCTTTAACATAATCATCAGTGGGTTAACAATTCCCTCCTGGAAGGCAACAGTGTTGCTGGGAATGCAGCACCGCTTGCCCCAGGTTTCACCACACCATCTCTGTTACTTTCTCAAGCATACAAGTTTCACAGTTACCAAGTCTTCAACAGTTTCCTTTTCAACCCAATTGTGCAGTCAAATATAAACCTCTGCACATCACAAACTGAACACAAGGCCAACACACAATTTTTTTCTGCTCCAGAATTATGGGAAAGACATAGATTGCATAATGCAATATTAAATATATTTTAACTCATTAGAGACTTCTTTATTAAGGAATGTTCTACCTCAAAACAGGTCTTCGAGTATACACAGAGCTTTGCTGCATTTTGGCAATTTTTCTTTATTGAACAGATTTCAGATTCTCATATCTTTGGTTGCTCAAAGAAAGTTTCTTCGCAATAACCTTAAGATTATTTTTTTTAAATGAAACAAATAGCTTTATATTTCCCACTTACAGCACCCTTCTGAGACTTCATCCAAAGGATCTTAAACAATTCTATGTACACTGGGAAGGAAGATTAAAAACACCTTTCCTACTTAACCACAGTAACTTTTATGAAGTGATGAAGAAGAAGTTGTACTCCACACCCTTCACCACATCAACATTCACACAAGTACATAAATTCCAATTCAGAAGCTGAAAGAAGTAACATGACATGCACCCAGTTGGCACTGCAGTGACTACAGTTTTATTTTTGGTGGGGCATTCATTAATTCTTTCTGGAAGCAGCTGGGAAACTTTCCTCAATGTTAGTCTCACAGATATAAAGTACTCCTATAACAGATACTTCAGGAAGAAACCTACCTAGCATAGCCAAAAGGCTGAGGTACCGACTTAGCAAAATTAGATAATAAACAACATTTTCCTGAACACATCTGACAAATGCTTGCCTTCTATACAACCACTCTTTTTTCCTTGCTGTTCATGAAAGATCACAGACCCACTTTGAGCTCTAGAAAGAAGGAACTTTCTAGGCTTAAATACCAACTCTTTTGTCAAGTTCTCATATCTATGCCACTCCAAAATCCAACTGCAGTTAACTACACTAAACTGCACTTGTTTCCAAAGAAACACAAGGGGAACTTTCTTCCCAACTGGTAGAGAAATCTGAAATTTTCTAGGTATTTTCTAGCATGCATAACACAATACTGACTACAATACACTTTTAGTCAAAATATACAAGTAATTTATGTGAGAAGCTAGTACTAAACCCCAATTTAAACAAATTAAGACACCAAACCAGAATATTTTCCTGAAAGTTGCAGCACACATTAGTTTGTCACAATTTTCTGCCCTCAACCCTAAATTTCAGCAATTCTAAAATTAACTGTCAGGGACTAAAATTAAAGTTTCTCTTAGTTTCAAAGATTCTTCTGTTACACTACAGCTACAGGTAAACCCAACCAAGTGAAATGTAAAAGACAGCCATCCTTGATAAGGAAACAATTTGAAATACGGCAAAAATGCATTTGCACAAGTTAGCAGCACAAACAAATCCCAAGCATGTTTGGAAAAGGTGAAGCTCTTGATTTCAAGTACTCTTTAGGATTAAGATGGCAGTTTTGAGCAACTCTGATTTGATATAATGAAGGCAGCTAGCAGAAAGGCACCTTTCTGTGCAAGTTTGCCCCAAAATATGGTAGCCTTCTTTTAGCCGAAAATTAATTAAGTGCTAAAAATCTTTTCAGATGTGAAATGAGTTTATACTTATCTTTCTACATTCAGATTTTTCACACTTCAAGCAGCAGAGTTAAAACTTCCCTAACATTAACTGTACTTCTATCTAGATACCCAGTGTATCACAATGTAAAAAATTTCAATTCCATTTCACTTACATTGAAAAGTGTGCATTAGCAATAGCCACTGTAAAAAAGCCTGTACTCTACAAGTGTCCTGTTCTCAGCTGGGATAATTTGCTTCTTAGTAGCCAGTACAGTGCTGTGTTTGGGATTGAGCATGAGAATAATGCTGATAACACATTGATGTTTCAGTTATTGCTAAAGTGTGCTTACACTGTGGAGAGGACTGTTCAGGGTCCTGTCCTCTGTGAGGCAGCAGGAGCACAAGAAGCCAAGAAGGAGCATGGCCAGGATAGATGACCTGAACTACCCAAAAGGATATTCCATATCATACAATGCCATGACCAGTATATAAACTGGGGGAGTTGGCTGGGAGCTGCCAGTTACTGCTCAGGGATGGGCAGAGTCAGATCAGTGAATGGAGAGCAATTGTTCAGCGCACCACTCGTTTTTCTTGAATTTTTTTCTTCCCTCTCCCCTTTTCATTACAATTATTAGTATTATTATAGTTTATTTTGATTCAACATTAAAGTGTCCTTATCTCAACCCACAAAGTTATGTGTTTCTGATTCTACTCCCCACCAAGCAGTGGTGGAGTGAGCAAGCAGCTGCACAGTACTTAAGCTGCCAGTTGAAGTTAAACCACAACAACATGATACCAGAATTTACTAAAATTATGTCAACCACGGCAAAAGTAGAGCTTACAGAAGTGTACTGAAAGTCTCATGTTAGGACACTAGCAAAGAAACTCTTAGAAAGAAGAATAATTTTAGTCCAAATAAAGGAGTATTCACTGCTGTTGAAAAGCTGCATCATGTATTTAAGGTTTTCCCAGACACAAACCCCTCTTTTTACAAAGTCATGAACGGATGAGAATACCCATAGTGTTTGTAGCAAAGATAATATCTGAAGAGACTGATTTTAATTATTCTGTTTTCTACACATTTTAGTAACATGCTTTAGTTCAAAGATTTATTTTCACTATAACTTAGTGTCAAGTTTGGAAGGAAGAACTACATTTGAAACAATAGTTCTAATGTGACACAATCACACCAAAACTGTGACTTTAGAAGTACAAAAATTATACACTGAAGTTTGAGCTAAAGACTGAAATACAAAACAAGCTTTTGTGGCAGAAACTAATGTATTCATGCAATTCAGAAATGTACATAGAACAATAGCCACCTGTTATTTTAAAAGCATTACTTCTGGTGACATCATAAACCATAAGTTGAAAGAATCCTGAACACTTGCACTCAAAGTACAAAAACTTAATGATCATTGATTTTTCAAAAACCTCAGTGCACTCTGCACCAATCTGACTTCAAGCACTTTGACATCAAGTGATCAGTCACATATGACAAAATAGCACATAAGGGAAAAAGTGTTCAACAACTGTAATCGGTAGGTTATAGGAAAAGCTACATTAAAAACGCTTAGTCTATAAGAAATTCAATACAGAAGACTTCATTAAAACCAAATAAATACTAAATTTTACCTTTTCTGGATTGTAATATAAAGATTTCAAAGTGGTAAACAAGGGTGGGCAGCCTTTACTGAAGTTAACCCTCAGGAACTTATCCGTTAGTTCTCTAAATTTTTCACCTAGGAACAAAAGTGTGTTTGGTTATATGTCAGTGATTGCAAGTGTTATATAAATATATGCACTAACTGCTGTGCAACTCTGGATAACAGAGGAGCTGAGAAACTGCAATTAAGGGTTTTAATCTTTCTTCTTATTTAATAAGCCACAAATATGCTCCAGATTTAAAAAGAAAAATTGAAAAAATCAGAGTAAAATGCTTAAGTTGCTAGTATTTAGGAGTCTGCTGGCAGACATGGTAACAGTTCTTAAACCTGCAAAGTCTACTAAAAAAAGAAAATATTAAGTGCTGACTACAGAGGATGCAGGCAAAAGCTATTTAAACAAACACTGAAAACACCCTATTAAGAAAAACAATGGAGACCTTGCAAAAGCTCCATCATTGGAGGTTTTAATGAGCAAGTTAGACAAATACGTGTTAGAAATAGTGCAGATATAAAGTATCCTGAAGGAAGAAGGATGGATGAAATGAACCCTTTGTCTCTCTTCTAGTCCTGTTTTTATGAGTAGGACATGACTTGTGATATGATTGTTTTTGGAATTAGAAACAAGACTTATTGTTTCAGAAACATAAGCTCCATATCAGAATCATCTTGATCAAAATTTACTGCAGAAAGCTAAAAACCTGATCTAATTATATTTTCAGTTAAAAATAACAATACTTGCAGTAAGTGCTACCTTTCTGAGAAATACTGTTAAAAAAAAACAAAAAAAAAGCAGGACTTCAAAGAGAAGCTATCCAGCCAGGAAAATATCTGGTTTTCATGTTTTTATTCTTATGATGAAAGTGATTGTTTTCAGTTGGCGGGGAGGAGGGTGTTTGGTTGTTGTCATTTGGTTGGGTTTTGTCTATTACTGACTTTGTTTGCTTTGCACAGGGATGAACTTGTTCCACACTTCAGTGCCTCCTCTGCTGTGGACTTCTCTAACTTTCTCAACAAGGAAGTAGCACACTTCATGTAATGCTAGGATTCACCCATAAAACTGACACAAAACTGTTGAAATAAACTTAACTTCAATAAGAACACATTAAAAATTTGAGTAACAGATTGTTTTTATATTCAGAAAATGCAGACACTACTGCTTTGCATACAACATTTTCATTTACTTCTGTCAATTCTCAGTTGTCCTACACTTATTGTTATCAGCACTGTTGCTAATAAACACTGAGACTAATGAAATTAACTCATGTTCTCACCTTGCTGTACTTAGCCAAACTGCTGTGTACAGAGACTCCTACTACCTGTGGATGGGGATCCGTAACTGGACTGTAAGCACATGCTTTATTACAGATGGATTAATTAAAATGTGCTGTCTCACTACAGAAACTCCCATACATAAAGAAAAAAATCCATCTCAGTTTCTCCTGTTGAATTCTTCTAATTTATTTTCTTGCTGGAAGAATCATAATTTAGAATTTAGGAAAGCAGGATTCAAGTCTCCATTAAATACCTATTTACTTATAGAAAGCAGACAGTTTTAAAACAAAGTCTGGGGGAAAAAAGGGCACACAGCTGGGCACCCACCTATGGCAAGAAGCCAAGTTACAATCTAGTCTCTGAGGCACACACCTGACCACAGGAGCATAAACAAATGTCAAACTGCATGGCTGCACACACACTTGATCAGTAAAATTGATGGTAACAGCCTTCCTCCATAAAGGTGGTTTCCAGCTCGATAAAGGAGATGATTTGTATCAAATACAAGGTTAGGATGCAATGCATGGCAAGGTCTGGACAAGAACTGTCCTTTTAATATAAGCCTGCATTTTAGAGTATTTTAATTTTTAAGAGTAGTTTAATTCTGAATCAAACAGTGACAGCTATATAACTGGTCATTGACCACACTGGAACAGTAACTGCATTTTTCCAGAAATTCTATCTTCTTAAAATTTGCAACTATTTTTCTGCAAAGATGCTCCTTTTAACACCTTCACATTCTTGCTATAAAATTTCACCTGTAGAAATTCTCATCTCCTGTACTTGTAAACATAAAAAATCATTTAGTAAATAGATTAATCTCTATGGGATCAAAAACAGTCTTACACATTCGTGCCTGATAAGCTTAATATATTAAGTTAACAGAAACAAGTTTTAGTTTTGAAAAATTCTTATTTGTTATAGAATGCTACAGAAAGCAGCCATGAGATTTTTCTTGACCAATCCAATAATGAATTTTGCTTTCATTTATCGTATTGTTATCCCATGAGCAACTAATTCTTGTTACTATACATATTTCTTCTTAAATGAACATATGCTGCGAAACTACACTGATATAAGATACAAAGCAACCTAGAGCAAAACACAAAGTGAAATGAAGTCAACACCAAAACACACTATTAATAAAGATATAGGAAAGCATTTTGCAGGTTATTTCCTTGTTTGCTGTGTTACCATAACAATCTTATTACAGAAAAAATACCCTAATTACTCATCACACAGCTTTTCAAATCTAGCTGAAATGCCTTAAAATTTGTATCTTCAAAGAAACTGAAGTATATAGGATGATAAAAGGCACAAGTGGCAACTTCTTATGAAGCAGTTAAAATCTTTCTATTTTACACAGGAAATGTGTATGCACATTCAGACACACGAGCAACAATAGGGAAGTGGACTAGCTATGCTCTGGAGTATTTAAAGCCACCAACAAATGTGGTGCTCAGCAAATGAGCTAAACTAAAAACTAACCTTATAAATTTAAAACCATGAGGAGGTATGTTGGGAAATTGCAGCTGACCTCAAATTTCTTGATACTTGATATCTAGCTTATGTACTTTCCAAAAGTCTTCTGCTGGAGTTTCAGCAGTTAGACAGCTACACACTAATTTTTATGGTATTTACCATTTCCTTTAGTCTCCTTCCTTCCATTTTGGAAGAGCAGAGATTTCTATTTTAACAAGTATATACACATTTTCCTTCCAAAACTGAGGGTGCACTGTATTTCAAAACAAATTTTGCAAGGGAAAAGTCACAAAGAACTTAGCTATAAAATGAAATAATTTGTGCTACATAGTACTGCAGACCTTTTTGTTCCTTTCTTATCAAATTAGCAGCACAAAGGTAGTTTTTGTAGTCAAATTAAGTTCTAGTAGCTCTACAAGAAAGTAGGTGTACATTTTTACAGCAAAAGTATGTATATTAAAGATGCAGGAGGAGGTATGCATATATATACACATATATATATACATATACATATATATACATATACACTCACACCTTTAAATCAAGTGTACTATACCCTACATTTTAACTCATGATTCTTAACTTGCATGAAGCAGAAAAACTATGTACAGGCATTCCTACAATCTACATATCATTCTGTACTGTAGTTTTATCAACACAAATATTACATAGCTCGTGTCATCGTATTTGAGTGTATGAAGTTTTTCTATCAACTCCTAGAACAAAAATTCTGTCTGTTCCAAGAGAAATGCATACATCTGATTTATCTACATGTTCAAGTAGGTATTAAATGCACAAGTAGGTATTAAACACACATTAAACAGCTTGAAGAAAACTTCAGAAAAAAATAAGAAAAAAACTATTACAGAACAGATATGCAACTTGTTACCTGAAACAAAGTTTAAAGGTAATCTTCTAGGTGAAACTGCTCTGGGATGTCTTTTACTAACTTCTTCATAAATCTGAAGCCTCTCTTCTAAAGTGCCTATTATCAGCAAATATAACAGAGATAAGTAACAGACAAAAACCTATTCTTTTAAATGTCTTTAAATGTTGAGAATTTAAGTGTTGAGAATTAATTGAGCTAGACTCCTTATGTAGATTTGGAACAATTTAAACATTTCATGTTATTTTTTCCAGTTAATCATGAACATTACTGTGTAAAACTGTACTGAGAACACACCATACATAAAACACACAACTACCAACATTAATCACTCTAAGGATAAACAGGAGTATTACCTTGCACATTCAGTCACACAGAGCTGGAGTTTGGTTTCTTTCAGTTACAGGTTGTGCAGACCCATTCACACAGTGTATGACATTCACAGCGTCAATTAACGTTTTTTCACTATGCATCCACTTCAGACACACTTAAAGCATTCAGAGAAATATGTTGCACTTTTAAACCATAGGTATACAAACAGCATGCTGTACAAACATGCCTCTATTATAGGTCCTCTGGTGACAACAAAACCAGGGTACACTACTGCCAGTGTAAGTACTGAGCACCAGAACTCTTTACACCTTAATGTTTAACAAAAATAAAGCTACTTGAAGATTTTCTGCCCACTCCTCCCCTTTCCCCCATAATATGCTTTGGAGCTCCAATGTGGTTAGAACTTAAATAACACTAATCTTTTGCTTTAAAATGCCATTTTTATATAATTAAAATAAAATTTTGCTTAAATATTGTATTCATCAAACAATTTAAAACTGAATGTATGGACCAAGACTACATATATATTAAATATATCTGTTTTCCTTCCATAAGAAGAACAGTTTATCTTGTCACTGAGCTCAGATGTTGGGGAAGGGGGGGGAATCTATCACCCAGTGTCTCCAAGAGATGTAGAGTTATAAAAGTTATACTAAAATATTGTTTGGACTAGAACTAAAGCATGTGAAAGCCCTAATTGAAGTCACAAGTTGGAGCTCCAGAACTTACCATGGGGGAGGAAATAGTCCTAAGACCACCTAAAAAATAAAGTAGCATTATTAGTTTTATAGAATCAGTACAGCCTTAGTCTACACAGGATTTTAATATGTCAAAAATTACTGGACTGATTCTTTGTTAAAAACTACATGCTTTCATCAACATATTTGCTGGATCAGAGAGAATAACTGAGTTCCTGGGTAATTTAATTTCTGAGACAATAATCATGTGATTCAACTCTATGGATACACCAGGAAAACCACTCAAAGGGCAACACTACACTCTGAATATATGCAACAAATGAAATAACTTTCATTACCCAGTCACTAGCCATATTCCCAGACCTCATGAGACCTAATTGTAAAACTTTCTAGAAGAAAGCTGGTTTAGAAATGTACTGCAGCCATAACAACTACAAATAATATAATTATGGGCTTATGATTTATGATGTCATCAGAATAACTCCAATAAGCTTTCACTAATTAGTGAAAAACTAAATACAAAGAAACCATTCCTGCATAAATGTAAACATTCTAGAAAGTTATCACTGCAAAACACTTAATACAGCATAAATAGTTGCAATATTGTAGTTTTTAAAAATGAGCTCTCTTTCCTGGAAAAACACAACAGCAGAAACGTGAGCTGGCATTGGAGTAACAAAGGTTTTAACACATTTATCACCTTTACCTTTTAAGCGCCCACTTAAAAAAGGGGAAAAAAAAAAGGTGTATTTTTCAGATGGTCTACCTTAAAAGGCCATGTGAAATAGGTATGTGACTATTTCTTTACATGCCTCTAGAAAGAGGTACCACCTGAACAAGTTTCAAAATTAAAATTTTATGTTGTGGCATATGATAGCAGTCTGACAATTAACTACTAGAGAGGAATTAATTGCCATTTAGTTTCCAAGTTCACTTATAGCAAGGGAATGTTCTTCAGGTAAGCATCTTTGCAAAAGCCACCCTTAATTCCAAGAAGATCAATACTTGCTGTTGGTATTTTCATGCATGCAAGTTTTTCAGTGAACATTTTAAAAATGAATGAACACACCATATAATATTCAAGATCAGAAGGTACATAATTTTCTGCCAAGTACCACTTCCTAATCTAAAGCAGTACCATATCAAACAGGACTTATAAATGTATCCTATAACACACATTTTCACTGTATCTGTGCAGCTTAACTTACTGGGTTGTAGGGCCTTTTCCAAGCCTTCATAATAATACCAGTTTTCTGCATTACGCTCAATTAACTCTTTGTATACTTCACCAGCTTCTTTCAGTCTTCCTAACTTGAGTAACATCTCTCCTAGAAACAACACAGTACAGAACTATGAATCACATGAGGAAACACTTGCAAGCAAAGTTTACAACAGAAGATATATAAAATTGGGCTTCAGCATACACAGATTCTTTAATCGAGGCTTTATTTTCCCAAAGGCATTTGCTGTTGTGTTACAAATGCTACCTGAAGCTACCACACACAGAGCTCAGAGCTTGGAACATTCATCACCTGTGAAAACAAAGACTACCTGAATGTCTGTATCTGAGTATTTAAAATAGCTACTGGGATTATCAAATAAACAAGCAACTCCTCCTTCCAGGACTCCAACATACAACTAGATCAGTTTTTAATCAGGCTGTTTATTTAAGCACATTTTTTACATCTACTAACCAGTTTTTAACCAGTTAAATCACACTGGTTTGTTCTACCAGGTCTAGCTTGCATGGAATTAGTTTTCTTCACAGCAGCTCATGCTGGGTTGTGTTTTGGGATTTGCAACTAAATGTTGATAAATACACCAATGTTTCCACCACTTTTAAGCAGTACTTGTAGACCATCAAGGCTCTGTCTTTTTACTCTGCCACCACCCAGCAAGTAGACCAGGGTGGACAATAAGGCAGGAATGGACACAACCTGGACAGCTGTTCCAACTGGCCAAAGAGATTATTCTATCTAGTTTCATGCTAAGCAATATAAACTGAGGAGAAGGAGTGTTGGGGCAAGTAGCTGAGCATCAGTCAGTTTGTGGGAAGTGTACAGTGACTGAATCAACTGAGGATCTGAGTTTGATCTTCTTTCCTTCCTCTTTCCATCACTCAAGCTGTCTTCATCTCTATGCACAAATTCTCTCGCTTTTGTTCCTCCTATTCTGTCCCAGTCTGACAAGTGAGGCTGGGTGAAGTGAGTGGGCAGCTGTGTGGGGCTTACCCACAGGCCAGGGTCAGCCCACCACAACTGTGCAAGCAATGAGTAGCTGAAGAATACGTGCCATTACTCACACATATTCAGAAATCAGTATTAGCACTTCAAATCCACAAAACAACTGTGAGTTATTTTTAGCCAAAAAAGTCAACTTCAGTATTCACTTCAATAAGTAAGTGCACTAGAAAGCTTGAAAAGGAAACAAGAATTTGATATTTCAGTCAAAAAAGAAGAAAAATATATAAGTGCTTGTACTTCAAACAGTATTCTTTATGAAATTCTTTTTCTTAAGATTAAAACTGGGTTATAACAGTTTTGATTCATGGAAAGCTACTCTAGTAAGTACAAATATAATCTGCAATTTCCTCTATTCCTGTGTCAACCCAAGTTAAACTACCTGCATCCACTACCCACTTGGGTAGGAAAAGTTATTTGCTTGTGCACAAAATTGTAAACCTGCAGGTACCAGTTTTCCTACAATAATTGTTACAAATAGATTAAAGACTTTACATGCCAATTTTTTTTTCCCTTTACTGCTTAACCATATCTGAAAGCCATTAGCAAAAATTTCTAACAAAATTGGCTACGGGAAGAATAATAATGACTTACCTTTGATTTCTTCTACTATTAATTTATCACATATTTGCTTTTCATAAGTCTCTATATGTTCTAAAGACTCCTGAAAAAGATCTGCCTCTCTCATCACTTGATTTTGATATAAAATCAGTTCACTATATTCATAATCTAATTTATTAGGAGGAACCTGGGGGGGGAAAAGAATACATTAGTTAACATTTACCTGTACCTCAAATGCATGCAGTATTACAGAAAACAAGACTTAAGCTATGAAACATAATCAGGTCTATTTACATACCCATCTAAACATTCAAAATGTAAAACTCCCATTATTCACAACCAAATCAGATTCATTTAACAATATCCTTTTCAAGATAACATTTTAGAAGAAGTCCTTTATTTCTATTTTTTCTATCAATTGTGGCAAGCTAACTAAAAACTGAATTATAAGAGAGAAAACAAAGATCTTCATTTATTTCCATTCTCAAGGACTTATGCACAATACAACAGTTTTGACATAAGTTCTACAGCAGATGGCTGGGATCTAACAGTATCATTTTCAGCACACCAGAATTCTGTATCAAACTATTTCCAAGAGCAATGACCCATCCATAGCTTGACAACTGGAATTTTTCAGATCGTAAACTTACACTATTTCTCTCTAACCAAGTGTTCCCTGTACTAAACTTCAATACCCCAGAAAATATAGTGCACAAGCATACAGAGTGTTTTCAAGCCACAGATAATTATTTTTAGGTCTGCTTCCAGTTGTACATCTAGGACTTTCTAAAGCCTACTGTCTAACTAGTGGCTCATCCACCTTGCAGTGCTACAACAGCCAAGGAAGCAGGGTGACATTCAAAATAATTCCTTCCAGAGATAACTCCCTAAAGAGGACTGGGGCAATAAAGAGTCTTGCCAGAGTTACGGTAATTCTTTTCATACTAAATGCTCTTCACTAATATACAAAAAAGCTACTCCAACCACAAGAATGCTAGAGAGCAAATGCAATCTCCAGACAATGCCCAGCAGATCAATAAAACAGTTTGCTATATGAAATGTACTGTCCTTATAGAAATTGTAGGAGAGACTTAAAATCTAACATGATTTTTTACATAATGAAAGATGAGAAGCAGTTGAGTTTAACAAATGTTAATGATACTTTCCTGTGACACTACATACTTGGTTTCTTCCCAGGCAACCAATACTTTAAAGTCACATTGGTCACTAAACAATTTACTGTTATTTTCTGTTCCCTGATAAAAGCTTTTCTTTGGTCTTTAAAGAGACAAATAATTTAATAAAAAAACAACACAAGAAGCCAAAACATTAAACTGGCAGAAAGGCACATTCTTATTAAGAATACTGTCCTAAACCACTACTTCCAGCCCTTCCCGAAGCACAAACTGATTTTATAGGATTCAACATTTGTGATTACATGCTCTTCAAATTCTGAGAGGCAACTTTTACAGTACTGCTGGGAATTTTTAAAGATTTGCCCTTACATATTAGTGTTCTGAAAGATAGTATAACTAAATAAAACACTGTAAAGATGTGTGTATCTGACAATGGACATTACTATGAAAATAACATCATTCAAGTACTTTTTTTAGTAGCTAATACAGAATAGCAAATGATGGCTAATGGAACAAGACTATACCTTGCACATACTAGTCAGCAAGTTGCATGAAATTCTACCCACTTCTCACAGTGTATCTCTTACCTACAGCCCCACTTCCATTTCCACCTTTGCTCCATTTTTAGTCTCTATTACCCACTAGAAATCACTAACGAAAACACTGTTACCAGAAAGCATTTTTAACTGCTTCACAGAATGGACTCATGGCACAGGGGTTAAGCAGCATTAAGCATGTCTTCCTGTTTATCCTTACTGCAATACCACGGAACGAAACTGCAGAGCACCAATTTAGTTCTTTCTCCTTCACCTCTTCCTAAAAATATCCTTTCCTCCAACACAATACACATATCTAAATTCCAAGTTCCACAACTAGCACAGCTTTTTGGCACATCATGAATTGGTTTTAGGCCTTCAAAACACAGATTACCCAAAAACCCATTAAAAATATATACAAAATAAACAGATATCAATCGACCTTCTCATAGCTGTTCTGGCTCAGCAGGATAAAAAAACCCCAAAAATTATTCTTGCACATAGAGCAAATCCACCAGAAAGATACTGCACTTACTACCACTCCATTTAGAAAGCTATTTTTAAAAGTAATTTTAAGAAAAGTCCATTTGCAAAGAAATTTTGAAATCTCATCAATTTAATGATTACTTAAATAGTTAATTCATCAGAAGGCAAGCAGTTAATAACCCAGTACTAAATCTGAATAATCAGTTGTCTTACAAAGAGTAAGATTTTATAAAGAGAATGCCCACACCATTGTTATTGCTCCTCAATACATCTTTACTCCTCCCTCCCCCACACAAGAGTTACAATTCTTGCACAGGAGATGTCCAACTTTCTCCTGAACTCAATTCTGCTGTTTCAGAATAAATTTCTTCCTGTCCTCCTGGACCAAAGAAGGATCAACTTTACAACTGCAGATGCCCTAACAACTGTCACTGGAAGAATGTGACAAGATGCAGCCAAAACATACCTAAGAGCAGACCCCCAAAACTCCAGAGGTTTTCTGTCCATATCTGTATTTGTGGGCCTGATGCAAAAATTAGGAATAAAATAAAAATTAAGAATAAAAAATTGCTCTGGAAAAGAAGAAAGGAAAAATGGGACATACAACAGTAAAACAAATTGCATAGTTGTTTTACACCTTGGTTCCCAAAATTTAAATTCTGAACTGACTCTTAAATAATTTGACTTAACTTGGGACAGCACAAGCTGCTACATTTCCTGGGGTGATGTCTACCTTTAACCTCATAACCTGTTTTTGACTGAAATATTGTGCATCTGGCCAATTTACAGCTTTCAGATGACAGGCAACATTGATCTTAATAAACCAAGAGACAGAAAACTCACCACTTCCAGTGATAACTTAGCCATGAGAATAAAACTGTCAATGATAGAAATTAATTTATCACTTCAATTTGTTGATCAACTTCCTGACACTAGTCCTTCCTTTATTTTCCCTGCTAAGCAAGCTTCTTAGCTATTACTCTTCCCAAACCCAGCATCCAGTTTGTACTACAATCACCTAGGGTCTTTTCTGTTTACAGTAAACAGAGACCCCTTGCCCTCCACAGACAGCTTTTTCTCTAGTCGTCATATCTTGCCATACTGCTCTTGTCATTTTCTAACTTTTTTTTAAACAGGCTCATCAGTAAGTTTTGATCTCTCAGTAATCAGTGCTTTATGGATAAAATCCCTGCTTGCCAGAACTAAGTGTATTTTACTTTTCACTCATAAGCTTGCCCTGAGGGACAGTTTTACAATAAACTAAGTCAGTTTAACTGCAGCCTGGATCAACAAAGGCAACTCACTTCCCTCTATTATTCCCCTTCCTCGTTCCCCTCTCACCTCACAATCGTTCAGTCCAGCCAATCAATTCTTCCAAAAAGTGATTATTTTTCTGGCACTTTGGCTTCCTGAACCAACCCTCCACAACTCAGCCAGTGCTGCACAAGGAAGTGGTGCAAGCACACAGGAAAAACTCAGATTGCTGGTTTTGGCAACAGGTTGTAGCTAGATTAGCTCTATTATTTTGTAATACTGCATCGTCAGATACTCATCTACAATCACTAAGATGACAGTTCCTCGAGTTTTTTCTTAGTTTTACTGCTTGGTTTTGGCTGTTTGCATTCACATCTGAATGGACAGAGCTGCCTGAGCAATTCAAGTAAATAAATATCATCATCCTACATTGTCATTATTTATCAATTTTTATGACAGCAGCATTTTATATAACGTTACATTTGTCTATTCATTACCATGAATGGTAAACAGTATCAGGCCTAACACAGATTGCCATAAAACTCCTCAAAAATATCTGTTTGTTGAGTCCTGCTGACGAGTCATTTGGATACCCTTCAGTCTTTCAACCCTCCTTTTAAACTACCGCCCTTCTGCAGTCATTGCAATATTCTGTGAAGTCAGTCACAGAAGTTCATCTATCAAGTTGAGTGCATAAAAAGGCTAAGAGGGGAGATTTGGGAAGGAAAGTAAGCAAGATGTGTACCTCCTCAAAGATCCATGGAATGCCCTGGACTTCATTATTTTAACTGCAGGACTGAAAAACCCAGACACTGCAAAACCAGTACATTTGGGGAATATTGTGGAAGAGCCAATGAATGTCAAAACTGAGCTGTGAGTTTACCTGGGCTCTCCTGACTGCTCTGGACCCAACACATTGATTCTCCCTTCCAATGTATGGAGTTCTACCCGGGCCTGCACACATGAGGGAGCTGGCACAACAAAGCACAAGACTACTTTCAAGAGAAATGGAACTGATTTGTTCATACGTATTTTTAGTGTTTTGGAAGAGGAAAGACAATATACCACTCAGGTGTCTCTAACAATCTCAAAAAAAGAGGACAGGTTTGACAGGACTAATTGCCTATAAAACTATGTTGCCCAACATCTGTAGCATACTTCTGCCCTTCAATGCTTAAGCAGCTTTTCCACCACTTGCCTCTGACTGACACGATGCTAATCAACAGTTAAACCAGACAAGCAATCCTCCTATTTATGGGGATTTCCCGTATATTCCAGTTTTATCAGAAAACGGCAGCAGTGCTCGCGCTCATCTTAGGATCATCTTTGTTTTAGGGTGAGATTTGAGACAGTGGTAACTTGCACAGAAAACTCAACTGATATAATGCATTCATCTACACTATTTAAATCTGTCTGAGTCACTAGACTGAACAGTCTATCATGATGGCTCACAATCAACCATATTTACACACAGCCTTTTAGAAAAGATAACACACTAACAGCATCACTTCCATTCTCTCCAGGGGGCCAATACCACTACTAAGCTCTCTTAGTCCTTGAAGAGCCTCAGTTTCTCATGCTACATTTGCTGGTTTTCCATCTACTATCTATTCTTTCTTTCTAACTTGAACAGTCATTTTGACACCAAACTCAGACTGGGCTCTGCTGACTCATTTGAGAATGACGACTTTTTGGTTGTCAAACATTCACAGAAGATGACCCAATTTTGATTAAAACTCATTCTTTTCAGTTTTTACTCAATGCAGAAGTTACAGCACTTTTGAAAAATCAAGCTATATATACCCAGCTTGCAACATTCTCTTTTTGACCATGATATGTGATCGAGACGAACACTGGTCTCTCCTAGCCATTTATTTCCTTTCTTACAGTTAATCCCACATATAGCAACGCAGAAAGCATATGACATTTTTGTTTTAAAAACACACAGTCTAGAGGTCAGGTAATATCTTAGTATTTTTAGACAGCACTTCAAAGATGCCTCCCCAGCTGAATGGATCTATAAACATGTTTCTTTTTCTCTCCACATTACAGAATAATTGACACATCCACTCTGTTCTGCTAATTTAGACTTTATAGCTCTGCATTACCACTAACAGAACAAGGGAATAGTCTCTCAAAAAAGGTTATACTCAGTGATTTTAGCATTGTACCATTTGATTTACTCAGGTCTCAGCAACACCAAATCTGATCAAAGAATTTTCAGCTACATTTTCATGTTACTCTGAAACCAAGCATTGATTTTAAGTGTATTATATACAGAGGCATACAAACCATTGACAGTATCTCATTCTTTGTAGAGATGTAATGGCATCCAGACTATTGCAGGAGAAAGGGCAAACAAGCACATCCAAAATATTAAACTATTTTCTGTAGTTTCACCTAGAGGTGAAAGGGGCAGGATTATCACAGGTTTTCTCTAGCTACAAGTCTCACAAACATTAAGTTTCTCTGCATGAGACTTCTCTTATACCTTCAATCCTAACTGTTTATTGAGAGAAGGGAAAAGTATTCCTGTATAATTTGTGTCTGCTGCTAAGCTCCTGGAAATCTTTCTGCTCAAAGCAGAAAGCTCCAAAATAAATTTATTCCTAATTCACAACTGATTTCTATTTCCAAAGAACTAATTCCTCAGACTCTATCCCTTACACAAAAACTGTTCTGTTTTCAGACCAGGAAATCTTACCTGCTGGGTTTTCCTAAACTCTTCAAGTAATTTTAAGGCCATATCATAATCTTTTAGTAAGTGGTATGCAATGGCATATCCAATCCAGGAAGCGCGTTGTGTGGGGCGCAATTGAAGCAGCTGGTATCTTGTCTCCTTCAGCAAAAGAAAAGCAATTTTAAAAGAAGAATTTTTAACTGGAGTTACTACAAATTGATCATGATTTAACAGCAAGACAGCCAATATTTTAAAAGAACTTTTAAAAGCCCATGGCAATCTTTGAAATTCCAACAGCATGGGGAAAAGCAGGACATTTGTTTGATAAATCTGGGGGCTACATTCTAAATACATAAGTCATGTAACAAAGCATAAAATCTATTTGTGGAGTCACAGAAGGTGTCGTTTTCAAGAGCATCTCTTATGGGCCTAAATTATTTCCAAAGATAGAGCTTTGAAATCTCAGAAAGCACTTTCCACTAGAAAGCAGGAGCTCACTGACACTGAAAGAGTGGCACTCTCCTCATGCCTAGGCACAAGGTCCTCACACACCACTGCAACACTTCTCAGAACTTATTCCCAAGTCAAATCATATACTCAAGCCAGCTATTTTATCTTCCCTTTGCATTAACAAATTCATGGGAATTAACATCCTTAGTAAAGAGACCAACTAATGCCAAGCCCACAGTTCAGTCCTCTACTTCACATGAAACAGACTAATCAGTTCAGCCATTTTGAAATTACTCACAGTTTATAGACAAATTTTAAGGTTTTATTTATAACAATAATCATCACTGGGATTCCAGAATCAGTCATCATGGGGCAAGTTACCCACATACTCACAAGAAACGTGATAGTGTATTTCTTAACAAAAACACCTTCAGCTTTTGCACCCAAAACACCATTTGTAGTGTTTTGGCATGGTAAGTACTTCTACTTGCTAGTGTAAGTATTGCCCCTTTTTCTTACTATTTTAGTGGGAAATGAGTTAAGAACTATTTTTACAAGATGACTGGTGAATCCAATTGCACAGAACAAACATTTCTAGGTCTGTTCTCAACCTTATATAGAGCTTTACCACAGTATCTTTTCTTGCTTTCCTAAATAGCTTAAAATATTTTTGAAACAGGAAAAAAAAGTAGCAACAGAAATACTACCAATAAAAGGCTTCACAATGAAAAGAACAAGAGAATAACAAGATAACAGCCACAAGTGGGAATTCAAAGAGAATACTTACTCTATATCCTTCTAAATCTCTCATCTGAATCTGCAACAGAGAGAGATCTCTCAAGATCTGTAGATTATCTTTATCTAGTTTGAGTGCATTCCGGTAACACTTGATGGCTTCATCATATTTCTTATCTGAACGCTGCAGAAGACCATAGACATGCCAACCTAATGCAGGTTAAGGAAGATACATTTACAATTTTCACAAAAATAACTGCAGTGCACTTTTGTTACAGACCAAACAACTTGACATCTTCCTTGATGATCAGCGCCCTTATAAATGAAGATGGAATTACTGCAGCCAGACTTTGCTAACACACTGTAAAATATTAAATGCTTTCAGATACTTTTTTAATGAGACTTTACTGCTTAACTCACATTCAGAATCCCCTGAGCATTGTTATACAAATTAAATTATCCAAACTCCACAAGACTGTAAGAGTTATTCCCCAAGATTTACTATTTAAAACAGGCTACCATAATTACAGTAGGAATTCTTACTCATAGAAGTGTTTCATTATAACAATGAACTTTGTGTACAAGTTCTACTTTTCCTCTCTTGCCTATATCTGTAACCTCAATTAGACTCCAGATTTCACAGTAAGGAATAAACACAGAGCCCCACTTGATTCATTGACAAAAGGGAAAGTTAGCATTTTGTGCATCAGAAGTCTGTCACAATCTCAACATCTTAGATTTCCATCAACAGGGTGTCACAGCAAAGCAAACAGGTTTTGTACTACAAAGGATACAGACATGACTCTTCACATCATTCCGAAGTCCTCTACGAACAAATTCATATGCTTCTTCCTTCTTCCCTAAGCAGTTCAAGGTCAGTCCTTTCATCGCAAGAGTCTCTGTAAGAAGTATCAGATACTTATGTTTCTGACTTCCCATGTGCCTGCTCCACAGTGCAGGTATCCTTTGAAGTTGTTACACAGTGAAGCCCCCCATTAAATTTAGATAAGAACAGCAGCCTAGCACAGCTGAAGACTGTGACATGGAAGCATTACCTTTCTTGAAACTGGTCTTTTTAAGACTTGTACATCATACAGATGTGATGAACAAAGGCAACACAAACTTTTATTAATTAAAAAATACACTTCACTGGCTTCAAGGGAGTTAATAAGCTAAAGCAAATTTAGAGAGCTCCTCAATGTGTATTAGAGTTCCAGATATGAAGACCAAGGGAAAAAAAGGCTGTGTCATGCCACAAGAAAAAAATCTGTCAAAATCAGGTCCCCTGTTACAGACTTCTTAAAAATCATTACTTAAGGGAAGCATATTTCCTGCTACCATATTTGGACCCTAAGAGACCTTCTCAATGCAGTAACATTTTAATCAACATTCTGAGAGGCACAAGATTTCACCCAGTACATTGGTATGATTTTGGTATTGCTCTCCTGCTTCCCCCATTCTTCAAGGCACCCAGTGGGCAAGCAAGTTGCATGTAACACATGCGCTACACCTGAAAGCTGTTCAAGATTCGTATTTCAGTTTTTTTGTTAAATAAGACACCACTTGTTTTGGAGTCTGCCAGGAGATTAGGCACTTTTTTCATCATAATACTCTGGTCTTCCTCCAACTACAACCTCTTCCCCAGTAAGGGAAGTTAAGGGCCAGTTAAGGGCAACAGCTTGTGATCTCCAGGTCAGCTGTAACAGCAGTTTGAAGTTTTATTGATAGACCCATTTAACACTTTTTCTGTACAGTACACCTAAAAGTAAATGATGACCAAAAATGAGTCAAGTTTTTTTGTTGTTGATTTAGTTGTCCTACACCCACACTGTAAGAACATAGAAAGCCAGAATGATACCTTTCAAATAATATTAAGAAGTTTGAAAAATAATATCCCCACTGTGGGAACGGAAGCAAGCTAATCTTGCCTTCCCACACCACTGAGATAACTGCCCAGCCAAACCAATCCATCTGTTTGCCACCTTCTTACTAAACTTCTGAAACTCCTTTTCTCTGAAGCTAAGCGTGACAACAGTGCAGCTTTCCATCAGATCATTTCACTGGCTTAATTCTGCTTCAGCTGTTCATTCCAGGCTTTACTCCCAAGTTTCAAAGCCATTAGTGGCTCAAAGCCCATGCAGTATGTGGATTGCCAAGGCAGCTAGCTGTCCTGGAAAAGTTTAAGAGGAAGCAAGAGCAGAAAAGACAGATCTGTATACTGAGATGTTATAAAAACAGAAGTGCTAGTAGAGACAAATGCATTAGGTCAGAGCTTGAACAAACCACTCTAGCTTTGAAGCAACAAAAAAAACCTACTTTTATCTCTAGGGAAGTAATGAAGACAACAAAGAAACAGCAGACATGGATGGAAGCATGAAAAGGATTAGTCAAACATTTTGACAAGATTTGACAACATCGAATAGGGAAATAATTCTACTGATACAGTACATGCACTCTCAGTGTTAGGTTGCTTCAACAGCAAAAAAAAAAAACCCCAGAAAAATTCACAGTATCAGAAGGAAAGACCATCTGAATAATGTAAGAGAAACCTGTAACACAATAATACTGGAGTATCTTATTGAGGATGTAAATAGAATTTAACAGATGTAAATAGAAGCAATAGTTTGCTGCCCTGTTTCCTACAATATTTATCAGAACAGGATCACCAGATTCTGTCTTCAGCTTCATGTATTAACAGCAACAGCTTTACACTTAACTGTTCCCTTTAAGCAGCAACTTGGTATGCAGTACAGAAAATTTAAGAGTATGAACTTGACAAAAAAACCCTCCAGATTTTTAATTTATTGCCAGAATATGTTCATGTAATATTCAAAAAAAGGCTGGGCTTGCTTTAAATAGGAATGTAAGAAAAACCCACACCAGCATTCTGACCCAGAAACCTAGAAAGGCAAGTTGGAAGCTTCACTGAAGTGTTGCTTCCACCATATATGTTCATCTTCAACATCCCACTGCACAGGAGCATTTGACTGAGGTAGAGTGGAAACCTGGTCTGAATGTACAAAGACTGAAAATCCAGAGTAACTATTCAGTCATAACAATAGAGTCACACTCCACAGCAGGCTCCCTTCTTTCCCAATAGTATGATATAGACTAATAATACATTTAAGCTCATGACAGGAGGAAAAAAAAAAAATATCTTGAGTCTGCAGTTACCTCCATGTTCAGCAAATTTTGGGTTAGAGAGGATCATCTTGCAGAACTTGAGTCCATTTTTGTACTGTTTTTGTTCGTAACATTTCTGTAAAAGAGGTGAAATACAATCACTGAAATGCATTTAAAACCACAGTACCTTAACATACTATTACAAATGCAGTCATTCATCCAGCAAGGTATGGTGATCAGACCTCTAACAAGCTCTAGGTAAATATAGCTATTCATATTAAATTGCCTTTTCTCAGCATTCAGACCATGCAGCCAATACTCTACCTCATGGTCTACTTTTTTTTTTATAAAAAACTAATTCCTTTTCAACAGAAATAGGAAAGGGAAGTAGCAATGTCTACTTCAATTCAGAAATTCTTGAAATTGAAAGCAGTTAGAAATCTTGACTCAACAGAACTTTTGAGGAGAATTAATGTCAGAATCTAGATACTCCTTTCAAAATCCCACTTCCCTGGCCTAGCGACTTCCCAGAGCAAGACATCTCAAGACAGAAGACTTTCCCAGTTGCCAATATACACTTTTGGAAAAAAGAAAGAAACCACTATTATAACCTCAGAAATCGATACAGAGGTATCAGGGTGGGAGAATTTACCTGGGTATTAAAAAAATAGAGCATCTAATTTCTACCTGAAATAGTACAGCTAAGGGCTACTTAGAGATTTACTTAAAATACAATTTACCTAATTACTAGGTAAACTGGCAAACAATGTGGTTCAACTGGGGGAACAAATGGAACAAGCAAAATGTGAACCTGGGTCCCTTTTCTTCTTTAGAAAGATATTACCTAAATCAGTACTGTTTTAGTAATTTAAATCAACTACTGATCACTACAGTGGACCACTAAAACAAATCTGTTTAAACCAGTTGAAGACATGCTTGTGTTAGTAAGCATGAAAGTGATTTAAGGTCACTTAGGCATTTTATCTATAGGAAAATCATCAAACCAGGCTTAACTTGGCACCATTTTCAGTTAATAAGGAGTATTGTCCTGCTGCAATTTAGACAGCTATTCTCAGGAGAAGCTATGTCATTTCAGTTATGTGCTTGAGTGCTTTAACAGTCTCTCACAGATCATTCCCACTCCATCAATCTTCCAGGACAAAGGCAAAACCTGTGTTAAATTAATATGGAGTATAGTAACTCCTTTGCAATCAGAAAAGATCATCCCATTACCTCACAGGGTAAAAGCAATACAAAAACATACCTATGCTCACTTCGGGGTAATTGGCTAAGGTAGCAAATCGAGGGTCCTCCCCCGGGCTGTGGGGAAGGGTTTAGCTGCTGACAGTTTTTAGGTTCCTGTTCCCTGAAACTCAAGACACTTGCAGTTAATCATGACTAAGAGCAGATTAAATCAGAGGTCACCAAAATCAACCCTCAAAACAAAAGAGGTAACCTTGATATTAGATCAAGTTGATCTGCCTGACTGACTTCTGGCAGGATGGCCAGAGAGTTCCCATCAGAAGCAGTTATAATATGGGAATTCACATTTAAACAACAGTAACAGAAAAGCTCTGAACTTTTTTTTTAAACCTGAGAACTAGTTTCAGCATCTTTTACCAGAAATAACCCAGGTTGAGGCAAAACTTGAGGGGAAGATGAAATTCTTCTATTCATTAAAAACCACTACAATCATCTAACATGCTTAGTATCATTTTTTAAAGAATCCTAGGAAAATACCAACAATGTGCCAAGTATGCTTTCTAAACTTACTCAAGTATGCCTAAAAAAGTAGCAATAGTGAACATTCATCCACAGTTCTACAACTCTTGCAATGCTGAGTGAAACCCCAAATATACAGCAGTGCTTAACCAGAAGCTATTTGAGTCAAGTGTGCACTTAAAATAGATTAACTACTGGAGAAAATCAGATCCATTATCCTCGTGCTGACATTTTTATCCTATAGAGTTCAGTCTCAGGCCTAGAATAAGAACTGAATTGAAGATAATTAGAGACAAATGTGATTTTTGGAGGACAGACAAGATCACATTTCCTAAAGCCCAACAGATGAATGGGAGAGAGAAATTAATGCACACCACACTGAGAGGAAACGTAAGTTCAATTTTCACAGTTTTTTGGCTTGCTGGTAAGACAACCAGCATCCTTAGTTTAGGTTAAGAGAAGACCTCTTAGAGCCCCAAGTCCAAACTTTAATCCAGTACTGCCAAGTCCACCACTAAAACATGTCCCTAAGTGCCACATCTACAAATCTTTTAAATATCTCCAAGGTTGGTGATCCAACCCCTTCCCTGAGCAGCCTCCTCCAATGCTGGACAACCCTTTCAAATGAAGAAATTTTTCCTCATATCGAATTTAAACCTCCCCTGGTACAACTTGAGGCCATTTCCCCTTCTCCTGAATCTTCTGGGAGAAACGACCAACCCCCATGTTACTAGAGCCTCCTTTCAAGCAGTTGTAGTCTCCTTTTTTCCAGGCTAAATAATCACAGCTCCCTCAGCCACTTCCTCGTAAGACTATACTTGTACTCATAATACTTGACAGTAAACATTTTAGCTCAAAACAAGACAAAGCATTTGACCCCCTGCTTGTTACTAGATGAAAGAGGGTCTAACTGCAGAAACATAACTAATCGGTACAAAATGCAACTTTATGCAATTCCCCACTTATGGGTCAAGTCTTGCTGGTTAATCGAAGAGCGACTTCCCAGCCCCCTTTCCTCCAAACACATATGTGAACATGCATTTGTAAATGTGTTTCATATTTATACCAATAACCAATTGGCTTAAATGTATACCAATAGAAGAAAAAAGGGCTTTGTTCAGCAATACAAATTATTTCTCATCATATATACATATATACGCACACATAGAAAGGTCTAAAGATTCAGTACATGGACAAGCCTGAAGCTTTTAAAGCATCAAAACCTTGTGAAAAGACTACTTCCAAACTCTTCTGTCCAAAAACTGTAGATGAGCACACTATGCTCCACCTGTATTTTGTTTCTAGAGGACCAGAGTTTGATGGCATATGATACCATCTCGTTCTGTAGCACAGACGGACATTTCACAGTTGGAAAGCCTGATGTGGTCTCAAGTTTTTTACTTATCAGGACAAATGTAGCTGAAATGCATTCACTCGTATCTGTCCCACTGCATTAAGTCTTTGGTACACTAAAAGCTCAAGTTAATACGCTGAGTTGGGTTTTTTAACTGCCTTTTCTGTTGTGCTTAATGTGATGCTCCCCCATCACCTCTTTATGGCAATCATTTCCTGCAAAAACTCCCCCATCACCTCTTTATGGCAATCATTTCCTGCAAAAACTAAAGCCAAATCATGAATGTCTGCAGACTTGAAACCTCAAAGGGAAATTGTGGCAAGGCCAAAATGTTATCTAGAACTTTTGCTACCAGATGTTCCTGGAAGGATGCTACTTCATCTGGCAAAAATCTCATTTATTCCCCTTTTCAACACTAACTCAAAGATATAATCTGCTTGTAGTCTGCCATACAGTTAAGCTAGATACCATTTGATGTACTTTCAGGTAAGTATCAAGTGTCTCTACACAGATGTTATATAGGCACTGCATCTAAGAAATAATTGCAATTGGACAGGTAAAAAAATACTACTAACAAGCACACAACAATGAAAAACAAGAAAAGACTTGATTCCTGTATTACTGATGTGCTTTGCTGCACCTATTTAGCAAAATGCCATTCATAAATTCTATTTTTTTGTATGATGTCATTTTTTTAAAGACCTAAAATCCCTTCCATGATTAAATATAAACGGAATCAAGGACCTGAACCACTAGCATTATTTCTAAAACAAAAGGAATTCACATATCACTACTCAGTCACATGTCATTTACATCTTACTTATGTTTAACTACTTACAACATCAGGTTAGTACAGGGATGATTTTACAAACTACATCTCTCTAGACATAGCATCTGCTACTTTGAAAAAGACCCTGCATTGGGAGAACAATCTTCACATACATAGTTTAATACACAGGCAATTTTATGGCTGAAGAACATCCCATTATCTCAGACATTAACACTCACTTCCAAGAAGTCGTCTTAAAAAATAATCTCAACTGGTGATTCAAAGAGAGACTGCAGCTGCAGGAACCAATTCCCTTCCTTACTCCATGGCCCCAGTGCCTCTGAAGGTATTCCAAGTGATGTATTATTTCACAAAGCATTCTTACGTGAAGGCTAGATAAAGAATAGTATCACATTCAAAGAATGAGGACAGCTATTGCATCAAACCAAATAGTGCTAAACACAGCAGTCAGGCTCCCCTGATCAGCTTAAATGTTTTAATAATTTAAAGTTGTTTAAGATGGCCTGTGACTGTAACAAAGCCACAGTGAAGTTCAATCCAAATTGTACACTGACCCATCTGAGGGTGAGCTTGTGTAAAGAGGGCTTGTAAGAAAGATGGAGACAACTTTTTAGCAGGGCATCTTGTGACAGGATAAGGGGTGATGTTTTTACGCTAAAAGATCAATTCAGACTAGACGTAAGAAAACCTTATTTATGATTATAGTGGTGAAACAGTGGAACAGGTCACCAGAGAGGTGACAGATGACCCCTTCCTAGAAACATTCAAGGGGTTCTGAGCCACCAAATCTAGTTGAAGATGTCCCTCCTAATGGCAGGAGGGTTGGACCACAAGGCCCTTAAAGGTCCCTTCCAACCCAAGCTACTCTGTAATTCTATGCGCAATTTCTTTAACAACAATACTGCAATTTAAAAATTATTTTTTCTGTCTCTTGACAAGAACTTATCAAACTCAAAATCTGAACCATTACCAACATTTTAACATTATTCTCCAATCCTACCTGTACAGCCCACATTCTGTTAAGACAGGTCTGTGCATCAGTGGGCTGCCTTGCCAGAAACATGATGGAGCATCAGAACCACCAATAAGAAAAATAAGCATTTCAAACCAGTTAAACAATTTTAACATAACTGAATAAATACAGCTTCAAGTTTTATTACAAGAACAAATGATAGAAACATTAGGTTGGAAAAGGCCTCTATAACTGTCAAGTCCAGCTGCCATGCTCTCACTAAACCATGTCCCCAAGTGCCATATTTATTTACATGCCTTTGTAAATAGTCCCGGGGTTGGTGACTCAGCCACTTCCCTGGGCAGCACGTTCCAGTGCTTAAACATCCCTTCAGTGTGCAAAATTTTCCCTCATATCCAATAACTTGTGTTCTCAATGCTGTGTAACACTGATGGAAGTGCTGCTTAAGGAAGGAAACCAAAGACTAAATGTGGAACATCAGAGCCTAGGGAAAAAGGACAAGGCTTACACATCAAGCCTTATGGAAAGAATGCTGGAAGTCAGTTATGCTGGAAATCTCCCCCAGTCACAATTGTGATCAAGTTCAGTAGTAAAAACCCCTCAGAGTTATCAATGACACTGATTCTGATCAGCACCTTTTCCTGGGAGCTATCTGACAAGTACTTTGGGGCTGATCAAATTACTGATACAGATTTCTGACCAAAATCAGGCACAATCAATACAGGAACATCAGCACACTGTCAGTATACTTAATTGGCATTTAACACTTGGACCTTTTAAAAAGCCTTGTTTTACTGCTCATCTATAAAACAATGTCATCAGCATATAACAGACGATCCATTTTTTCACAGCAGCTGATAAAATCAGTTGTCTAAGTACCTTAGAGTTTAGGCAACACTGAGTAGCTACTACTTCTAAGCTACTAAATAATTAATAAATTATTCACCAGTTTGACAGCAAGGTCTGTCTGTCTTGTTTGAAGCAGTTTAGCAGCTGTGTTGGAAATGCTCCTTGTATTATAAAATATATGGATATTTGCAATACTGATACTCAAAAAGAAAGTATCATGATACCACTGAAGTTCAGAGACAGACCAGAAACCTCTCCATGAGGTTCTCCAAAAAGCATCCCTCTCTCCACACTGATTTCAATTTGCCGATGTTTTACAGAATGAAAGTATCAGCTGGATGGGGCTTTGGGTGATGGAGGCCAAGAAAGCCCTGTCTCAAGCATCTTAAGTTTCTAGTCCCAGGGCAACCACTCCAGAGTATCAACATGTTCTTCTAGCCATTCTCCATACCCTACCAGGATTTTATATATGCATGGCTACCCCATGCCTGCTATTACTCTGCTGGTAAGAGCAGTTAACCTCATCATCTGAAATAAAAAGATGACAACCTAGATACACCCTTGCTTGCTTCGACTGTCAAAATGGACAGGCCACATCACTCTTCCCCAGACCTGGGGACCTAGCAATGCACAACAGTGCAGAGTCAGAACACAGACAGCAGTGTACAACAGAACAAGCAACCAGCACTACACGGTGGCAACATTTTGATCAATGTATTCATGTCACAGTAATATCTAAGTTTTTGCTATTGTGATACTCTGTATACAACAGCATTTTTGTCCCTTAACCAGATTTACACAATTACTCAAGTTTAAATCATCAGAAGACACAAAACTTGTTACATAATGCTGCTGGTAGTAACAGCTGTAATCACTGCTGTTTGTAGTCTTTATTATTGGCAGAATAAAATTGATATTGTATTTATTATGGGAAAGAGCATATATGATAAGAGAATGTTTTCTCACCATTTATTGTCATAGACATCTTTAACAGCCCTATAAACTACACCTCCTTTAGAAGGGGAAGCTATTATCAATAAGCTTGCCTTAAATCAAGATCTAGTGTAATTTCATGCTGTGCACACATACTCAATACAATTTGAATTCCTAGAATATCCATTGCTTCAAAAGGGCAGAAACTAGAAAACAGAGTAGAAAGAACTCTTGCTGGCAAGTACTCAGTGTTTGTAACTTTCACACTGCTTGACTTAATAGAGTTCTCTCCTGTTTATGAACACGTGTGTGCCCCTGCAAAGCAAAAACCATAACAGCAACACTAGAAATGAGAAGTCACAGCCCCGTCAGACATTTTCCACTAGTTTTCAATCTGCACTTTGTGCAGAAGTACTGAAGCGAGCAATCTGCCACATCTCCTGGGATGAACTGCAATTTGCTTAGCAGGAACTCAGACTAAGCAGGTGGCTCCACAACCAAGTGGAACTGCATCTGAAAGCAGTTAAGTAAATGAAATTATGAACATCAGCGCTGTTTTGTGGGATCTGATACAATACACGCTAAATAAACACCAGGCTTTAAAAGTTATTTTTTTAGGCATCTTCAAGTAAGTTCAAGATAATTACCAATGCAAGTCTTCCACATTACTTTAATCTTGATATTCCACACTTAACAACACAGTGATTCAGCCAAAAATCACATGAATCACAACAGATCAGAGCAGGGATCAGACACACCTGGTACAGACCACTAGGGGTAAGATACAAGTGCTGGATGCAGAGAGAGAGGCTTATGAGTAAGACAAGCACTCCTGCAATTCTCACCAGAATGTTCTCAGCCTCCAGTTTTTTGTGCCTCACCAACACTCCAAGCAAAAGGGTGTATCTTCACACACCCAAAAAGAGTAAATAGAGTCCCCACCATGCATCCCTCAAAGCGTCCAAAGCTTTTTATATGGCTAATACAACATGCAGCAAAGGGTTCCACAGTATAAATGCCTTTTTGTTAACAACTTTTTGTTGGGAGCCTGCTACTTTGTAGCCACTATTTCTACCAAAATCAAAATGAATCATGATAGCTTGGAAATAGGTATGTCCCTACTTAACTTCTCCAAATTGCTCAACTGCTGAATCTTCAGTTAAGTTCTTTCTCCCTCTAGAAGGTAATTTCATACTCCTTCTTCTGAGGAGGCCTGGGGGCAGGACAAGGAGGAAGAGCAAAGCACACTGCACTGCAAATGGAGACTTGCAGTGTACTTGGCAGTGGCATATCAGCACCATTTTCCCACAATTCACCAGTTTTCAGTGTACAGGGAAACTGTCTTAACAGAACTTCTAAAAATCTCAAATCTTAAGGGCAATCCATCTCACAGCCCATACTAGGTCTATATTAAATTAGGATTTCCAAGTCTCACAATCATCTACACCCCATTTTACTTGTTATGACTCAACTTCCTCCAGAAACATGGAAGTTTTCAGGTGGCCTTCACTTTTTGTGCCACAAATAGTTTAGAACTGAACTCTTCTTGCAATTCAGTGCTTGTTCTGTTCCACATAAACAGACAAAAAAACACAACTCTGAAACATTACTATTTTTTAAAAGAAAAGTATGAATTAAAGTCCAGAGTGAAGAAACAATCCACAACATTCCACAGAAGCCTGCTTTCTGAGCCTTGCACGATGACCTTCACAAACTCCTTTTGAAAAACTGAACCAAGAATATCTATTTGGGAGAAAGCCTTCTCCAAATGAGACTCTCTCAAATCACTGACAAATGCGAAGTGTGACTTTCGCTTGTGGCAGTCTTACTGACTGTTACCATTAGCCTGGCATCTATCCTCCACAATTCTGTCATTTCAGTAGTTTGCAGCTGGCCAGGCATCCTCAGCACCTCGTTTGAAAGGCCGTGTCAAGGAAACCGCCCACACTCTGCCTAGGCTGCCTGTCCTTAGCAGCACCAGTAACAACCACACCAAGAATCAGTCTTAAGTTACACCAGAAGATTTTAAGTGACTGCTCCAAAATCTTTAAAAGGAAGGGAACCTTAATGTTAGAGACTTCAAACTTCCACTGCTCCAGTAGTGGATTATAATGGCTACCCTCAGCTATGGTATTTATTTCATTTGGGAGGCCCTAATTAGCATAACAACATAACTTCCCAATTATCGAGTTTAATAGCTCAGTAACTCCCCACCACCACATCATTCCTAGGAGACTAACTAGTTGCATGCTTATAAACCGTTATTTCATTAAATAAATTTTTTAGAAAGCTTTTAGAATTCTATGCATAAGAATTTAATTAAATCCTACAAACTCCTGTATATTTATATTTTATCAAAGAATAAATCCCTTAAGATTATTGAAGAAGTTGGAGAACATAAGGGACATTACAGAGAAAGTGAAGAAGTCCTCAGACAAGGCACTTTAAATAATCTCTAACATTTTCTTGCCCTCAAAATAGAAAATACATACTTGAATGAACTGAGCAGCAACAAGTCACTGCTGCAAAGCTATATACTTGCAGATTTTTTGTGTCTTATTAGTTGAAGTCAGCTGCAATTAAAGCAGCAAGCCTTATTTTATGCAATACTAATATGTGGAATTTGCTAAGAAATCAAAGGATTAGTCATTTACAGGTGTGATACTATCCTGAGTTCCATGAGGCATGAAACAAACATCAGACCATACCTTTAACTGCATGATCCTGGGCTGACACCAGTACTTATTGGAATACAGTAAGCATTTCTTAAAAACAAAAACAACCTGGCAAGTGAGCCATGAAAGCATGACAAGAACCCCAAGGCTTTCCTCTAAAGCACGCACAAAGGCTACTGCCATGCCCTGTCCACACAGAGCTGATTTGATTCCATAAAGCCAATGTGCAAGACTAACTCTGAGACAGTTTATAGTATGGATTCTTGGGTGAAGGGAAAAAAAAACATCAAAGCTGCTTAAACTGAAATAAACTCTGAAGGCAAGTTTACAACTCAATTACAAATATACAAAATAGAAGACCCAGCTAAGCTTACTAGAAGTAAACACCAAATACATGACACCAAACTTCAACCCTAACAAGAAGCATTTCTAAGTTACCATGAGTATGTTTATTTTAGACTGCATCTGCCCCATTCACTTAAGTCACCTGAGCTGAAGACTGATTTTAATTGGCAAGAAACACACCAGCACTCCTGTATTAATTCTTATTTACGATGCTTTTCTCCTTCCATGAGAGGGGAACATATTTAAATACTTCATCCATGCCTTCTGTGAGGCTGTGAAGTGGAAGAGAGGAGCTTGAAGTTGCTCAGCCCCTTCCTCCCAAACAACATCACACCTGTAAGCACCAACAGATCTTCCAGGGAAGAGCAGCTAGACTTAGAAAGTCTCTGCAGAGGAGTGGAAGTATGGTCTCAGAAACAAAACAGAACTGGAAGACAAGATAGAGCAAAAAAGGAGTTTTAGCACTACCTTACAGTAGCCCTGATCAACTAGAACTACTACCTATGCTACAATTGCTATTACTTCCCTAATCACATAACTGCTACTTTTAAGTCCGCTTGTCCAAGCACTGCCAAGCGTGCAAGCACAAAACTAACTGATGTGGCTTCAAGACTATTTACTCAGCTTCTCGAGCAGACTCCCAGCTTACACGGAACTCCAAGAGGCCACACTAGTCAGGGCAGCTCTGACAGCTTTGCTGTTACAGGGGCATCTTGTTCAGATCATTGATAACCTGTCTCACATGTTACATACACACATCAAGTCACTGCAAAGGATTTCTCATCATCTCCAAATGAGTTTCTCATTTCACAACTGCTAATTCTCTGCAGAGCGTTCATAAAAATACTTAAGTCTTAATATATGAGTACAGTTTCCTTGCATCTGTTCCAAGTGATTAAGTCACTACATGCTTTTAGGGTCTTATTATGCAGTCTCCCACATAATCCCTGCCCCCAATTTCTGAAATTACTAGGGATACTATGGGCATTTTAAGTATTCTGTCAGTGCCAAAGTAAGCAAAAGCTGGTTCAATTAAAGAGCCTTTAGCACCACAGGCTATACTACTACACAAAAATACTCTGAGATATGTCAAGCAACCAAAGGGTTCCATTTGTACTACGCTGACATTAGTATTCCAGAAAAAAGTGCACCATGAAAGAGCCAGAGCCAGCCAGAAAAAAGTAATAAGAAATTAAGTACCAAGAAGTGACCACATATGAAGAGATAAGGCAGGAATTTTTTGATCCGTACTTTAGGAGCTGCAACTGGCCACTACACAGCACCAGTTAAAGGCTTCTGAAAGTTTTAGAAAGCAAGGAAATTTCTGTATGAACTTCAGTTCATATTCAGTTTTATGTATCTCTTATCCTTGCCTAAGCACTAATTTCCAAGTTTTATCCACTGTTTAATATATATATAAAAGGAAACTGTCTAAAACATGAACTCCAGAGAAGCCATGCTATAATTCAATCAAAAAAAACTTTAGAAGTGGCTGCTACTGTGAACTTGTCTGCTGCTAGTAAGAATAATCACTTAACTGTTCTAATATTAGTCACTTATTTTTAGCAGAGGGAAAGAGGAGTGCTAGAATGACTTACTAAGATGCATACCATAAGCATGCAGTAAGCAACAAATCGCCATTAAGAACCATTAAGTTTTTTAAAACCTGCATACTACACAAAGCAGGCAAAAGAAAACAGCTCTGAAGCACCTGCTGAAACACACCAGCTCCATACAGAGTACAAGGGCTTACACACATTGTGTGAGCTCAGCTTCCTGAAGCCAAAATGCCCACCTCTGAACCACAAAGTATAGAAACTAGCCAACCAATTCAGAGAGAATTAAAGAAATCTGTGCCTGCCAGCAGGGCTACTTGGTGCGCTGCATAGACGTCCTCTGCCTGCAGACTGGTAAACTGACACAAAACACCTCAATTTTGTTGAGGCTGGAACTCCATTACTATTACGCTGACAAGTTCATGAAAAGGGGAGTGTGGTATTTTCTTGTCTGGGGAGGGAGGAGTGGGGGCTTTTTCTTTCCATAAAGTGGTAGCATGATAAAGTATACACTGACTGAGTTAGAAACTCACAGCTGAAGTGAGCTCCTCCTTCTTTAAAGTTATCTCACAAACACTAAACGTCCTTTGCACCATTCAGTCTCAAAGAGCTCAAGTAGCCCAGCACAAAGGAGTTGACACAAGTCCTCCAAAGGACGCACAGAAGCAGGATACTTCAATCCACCAGACATCTTCATACTACACTCAAAACTGCTGAGCGAGCGAGCTACTTTTAACCCGGTCCGTACACCAAACCCGACGCTCTCGCTGGAAAGGAAGCACCGATGGGAACCAACCAAGCCACAGCAGCCCCTGCTACGCTCGCACCGCGCTGCGAGGTGTTCTGCGCCCGCGCTGCGCGGGGCGGGGAGCGGCGGCGCAGCCCGGGCTGGCCCCGCAGTCCCCGCGGCGAGCGGGAGGAAGGCGCTCGGCGGCCCGGAGAGCCTGCCTAGCTCCCTCCCTCCTTCCCGCCCTCGCCCGGCCGGGGGCCACACCAGCCCTTGCCGGCCGCCGACACGAGCAGGGGCGGCTCGCCCGGCCTGCTCGGCGGGCCGCAGACAAAGGAAGGAAGGAAGGAAGCGGGGACGAACCGGGGCGAGGAGGCGACGGCAGCCCAGCTCCCCCCGGGCCAGCGCGGCCGCCGCATCCGCGTGCGCTCAGCCGGGGCCAACTCCGGCGGCGGGCGAAGTGACCCGGAGGGCACCGAGCGAGGCCGGCGTGCGAGAGGGAAGAGGAGGGAGAAGCGGCGGCGGGAGGAGGAGAGAGGAGCGGGGCCGGTGGCTCACCAGGATCCGCTTGAAGAGGTTGCTCTCCTTGGGCGGCAGCGGCACGGACGGCATGGCGCGGGCGGCCCCGGGACAGGCACGGCTGGCGGGGGTGGGGGCGGCCCGGGAGGGGCGGCTATTGGTACGAGGGACAAGAGGAGGGGGAACGCCGGGGAGGAAAAGCCCGAACTCGGCGGGGCGGCGGCGGCGGCTCTTTAACTCATAGCCCTGCGCCGCCCGCCCTCCCCGCCGGCTCCCCCGGGCCCCTCTGCGCAGCTGCCGGGGCGGCCTCGCCGCCCGCCTGACGCTGCAAAATGGCCGCCGGGGGCTCCTCGGCGCAGGCGCAGCGCCGCTCCCCTCACAGACACCCCCTCCGCCCGCCCGGCCGCTGGGCACGGAGCGAGGATTCCCTGCGTGATTCCCCGTGCGATTCCCGGAGCGTCGGCTGAAGCGCTGCGCTCTCGGCGCTCAAGCAGCCGCGTCGGAGAGCCGGGCTGCCCGCGAGCCTGGCAGGGAGGCGGCGGCGGGAAGGAGCGCAGCCTCTGCCGGCGGCGGGGCTCGGGGAGGCTCTGCGGGCTCGCCGTGCCCTGGCTGGTATTTAAGGAAACAACAGCAAACTTGGCAGCCAGGCTTTGAGCAAGCGGGGACGGCTCCCGTCGCATTAAGGCATTTTCAGCAGTTGGTTATGTAAAACTTGCCGACGCCGTCGTGCGCCCGTAGAACAGCGGCGTTTGTTCTTCGCTTGGCTCCTTCGCCGAAGGAGGTCTAAGGTCCTTTATTTTTTTTCTTGTTGTTCCCAAAAAATCGTTCTTAAAAACAAAACCACCAAAACCACCAACAATCAGGAACACTAAAACTACATGGCCTGGGGCATTACATAGAAGGAAAACTGGTTAAACTGTCAGGGTTACAACCAATTTTATCTTACCGGGAAAATAAACTAGGCGACTTCAATTAAAATCTCTGTTTACGTAATTAACCTTTAAAAATATTAATTATATTTTGGCATTTATTTCAAAGTATCTTAGTTCTCTAATAATATGGTTACCCACCTACAGTTGCAGATGATGAACATGATAGATATCCCCAAGTAAAGCAAGTGTGTGTGAAACAGTAACTCACAAAAGCCAATTAGAAAACCTGTGTGCTGAATACATTGTATTTGGTACTCGGTGAGTAGATGGCTATGAGACTGAAGATCCCAAGCACCACGTCCTTGACTTAACACAAGCCTTCCTGAAGCTGATGGCATGATAGCTGCTTTCCTTTCTAGCTAACAGAAGGAGCAAGAGAGTAGACAATTTCTTGGAAGAGAGTAACCCGGATGTCAGCCTAATTTGAGGACTACTAATTAGGAAAAAAAAAAAAAGTGGTATGTTTAGGAAGCTTCCTGAGACAAAAATAGCGAAGATGAGGAGAACATAAAGTATATGCTTTCCTGTAGTTCTTTATAGCTGAGCCATCATCTTATGGATGGATTTTGCAATGATTGTTGGTTTCTGTAGTGTTTTGTTATTCTGTCTAGATGTATGGTCTGTAATAAGGAATATCTCTATAGTGTTTATTTGTCACTTTTTTGTTCTGGCATGCTTCTAATTATGTCAGTCACCTGGGTCACTGATCACAGTATGTGTTTTTTCCACACGCAGTACCCAATTCACTGTTCTTTCTGCTATATGCTGTAGTAGTATTGTGTATCTGATTTTTACAAAGCAGGAGTATTATTGTCAGGGATGGCAGCCTTGGCTTTGCCTGCAGCATCATTTTCAGAGCTGATTTGTACCATGGCATGTCTTCAGCACTTTTTACAACCAGCTGAAGCCTTGACTCTATGAACCCTATTTTCTGTCTTAGCAAAAGACATGTTATGCCTCTGGTTGGGTTGAATGATAAACAGATGCATCGTGGAGAACTGTCAGGCAAATATTGTGCTAGGTGGACCTTTGGTCTGAAGCAGTAAGGCTGTTCTTGACAGCTAAAGGTCTCTGTTTCCTGATAGTCCAAACACTGCAAAGAATGCTGTCTGAAAATAGGCAAATAGCAAATAACAGGCAGGGGTTCAATTTGCGTCTAGATGTGTCCATATTAAAAGTCTGTGTTAAAAGCACCAAGAAAAGGAAAGCAGGGAGGCAATAAAAGAAACATTTGTAGGCTAGCTGAGAGAGAATAAACAAAGAAATGAGCTTTGTGGGAAGGCAGAGCTCCAACTGAAAGTGAGGTTTGGGAGCGCAGTCAAGAAAACTTCTTGTCATTTAATCCCACTGTGCTGGGCAAAACAAAGCTCTCTCTACAGGCTTTGCTAATAAACAGGACTGCATTCAAGACGTGCATGATTCTGTCACCAGTTTTTTCTTCAAACAGAGAATTCAGAAGTCTGAACTGTTTGGGCTGGAAGGGAGGAGTGATATGAAAGTGTTACATACTTTGTAACAAGTTTGCTATTTTTGCCCTTATGTGTAACTTTACTCCTGTGAAGTTGTGGTGAGATGCTTGCCCACCACTAAACCCAGTTAGGGACCCCTGGGCAAAAAAGGGCCCCCGCGTGGGCGTGGACCTGCCTTCAAGCCAAGCACATTTTAAGGCCTGGAGCCTGTTCTGTCTCATGAGCCATCCCTTTGCCTCCAGTTTCTAAATTGGCAGGTTAGGAGTGCCAGGTTTTAGAGTACAGGACCACCACATCAATTCCGAAGCCTGGGAGCCCAGCTGTCTTTCTTCTGTCACTCTCCCCTTCCGCACCCAATGTCACTGCGGGCTGCTGTGGGAGCTGAGGAAGGTGGTGGCACCCTGCCCCAAATAGCCTGTGCCCCGTGACCCCTGGTCCTCACCAGCTCCAGCAGCAGCTGCTGCTTCAACCATGCAGGTTTTAAGGCATCGAAACAAACTGTAAGAGGGGTGGAAGCACAGACAGCAATGGCATTTCACATCCTTCATACTCAGTTCCCATATTGCAGTCTAAAAGCACACGGTAAACTTGGGGAAAAAATGCATCTTATGTGTTTTGAATATGAGATGCATGGACAGGTCCTGTGGTGGATGGTCCCTGGCAACCCTGCTGACTGCACAGATTCCAGCCCATGTCTTGGCTGGGTTGCCCCTGCCTGCTTTGCTGCCTGGTAGGGAGGGAGCAGGACTTTGTTACAATCTCTATTTTCACACTTAAGTTAAAATATTCACCCACAAGCCATAATAAAAACTGAACACGATCATGTTTAATCAGAGGGTTTAATGCAAGAGCCATTACTGGCTGGGGAAGAAGCTGATTTGATTTTCCTTGGCCTACCGTCTTGTTTTAAAACCAATTTTGGAGCACGTGGTCTACTTGCAGTTTCATGTTCTTATTAGGTTCGTGGTTGTCCTCCCAGAGAGTACCTTCCCAAGACTTTTAAGTATCAAATTGCGTGTTTAGAGTGCCAATGCAAGTATAATTTTATTATTTCATTTCACTGAGCCCCAAAAGTCATAGTGGGAGAAGAGTGAGGTACAGTGGGAATGGTGTCTGGCTGATGGCTTCTCCCATGGCACATCATTGCGGCCTCAGGCCTGGGGAAGTGCCTTGCAGATTTCAGGGTGCTGTTTGTTGTGACCCTTTTGAAGGCTAGACCAGCTCCGGGGTGGGTCCTGTTCTCTGGAAGTGGTTTTCCATCTGTCTGCCTTGCCTTCTGTCCCCATGGGTGGAGCAGAGTCAGAAGCTGTCCTCAGGTCCTAACAAGCAGTTAGTCGTCATTCAGGCACTGAGGTTTGATCTGAATCCTACCCATTGATCGGTCCAGTTTTCAGTCTTTTGGAATATTTACCACACCAAATCCCAGTGATGTTTTATGTGCCAAATACCAACGTTTTACCTTTTTTTTTAAATTTTGTAGAATGTCAGCAACTGGGAAGAAAGGTTTTTTTGGTGATTATAGGTATAAAAAAACATTACTTGAGTATTTTTAAAATTTTAATTAGGGAGGTAGTGGTATAATGTTTAATAATATCTTTTAAAATGTCCAAATACATAGTATGTTTTGAAACATACTTTATGAGGAAGCTGAAGCTAACTAGCATAGTCGTAATCAGAACGGTAATGTTTATTAATATTTTGTTTGCCTTTAGTAGCATAGTAATAGTTCCATTTAAATATAATTGAATAGTGAGCTTTGACACAAAGTGGAACCTAATGTTATTTTACTCAGACTTCTCTGGAATTAATCTTTAGCTAAGCAGGTTTGAAAGGCAGAGGCCGCCTTTGCCGCCGGCGTGGCTCAGGCGCTGCCGCGCGGTGCCGGTGGCGGCGGGGAGACGGGAAGCGCCTTTTCCCGCGGGCATGCTGGGACCGGGAGCACGCCCGCTCCGCTTCCCGTCTGCCATGGCCCCGCGGGCCGGCCCGGCAGCCCTGCGGCGCCCGGGGCTGCGGACGGTGAGTGCCGGGGCCCTCCGCGGGTACCGGGGCCCTCCGAGGGTACCGGGGAGCGCAGCCCCCGCCGGTGCTCCTGCCTCTCCTGCCTGTCCTGCCCGCTTCTGCTTCCCCTGCCCTCTCCTGCCCTCTCCCTGCCCACTCCCGCCTGTCCCTGCCCGCTCCTGCCTCTCCTCACTCTCCTGCCCGCTCCTGCCTTCTCCTGCCCCCTCCCTGCCCGCTCCTGCCCCCTCCCTGCCCTCTCCTGCCTCTCCCTGCCTGTCCCTGCCCTCTCCTGCCTTTTCCTGCCCGCTCCTGCCTCTCCCTGCCCGCTCCTGCCTCCCCCGTCCGCCCGTGAGCCCCGCAGCAGGGCCGGGCTGGCGGGGCGCTCGCTGCGCGGCTGTCGGGGGCTCTGCTCGGGGTAGCCGCGGTGGGGTGCAGAGGTGTGTGGAAGGCAGAGGAGGTGTGTGGGATGCAGAGGTGTGTGAGAGGCGCTCCCGGGCTCAGCCTCGGGCTGTTCCTGACCCAGTCAGTGCATTTTGGTACCTCCTCCTGCCGTGTGCCTGCAGATTCCAACGTGCCCGAGTGCTGCTGCGTGGCGCCGGTAGCATCTTCGGTTGTTGGAAGTGCTTTTTATAACCTCTGAAAGTGTTCGTGACACTTTCAGAGTCCTTCTGTCTTGAAATAATTTTTTTAAATTATTATTTTAATGCGGCAATTACAGTTGTCACTTTCGCTTACTGGTTTTGATTTGTGATGTGCACTAGGTAATTTTAATCACATTAAAAAGTTATTAAAATCTGGTTTGGAGATAATTTAATAGGTCATCTAATGCTCATAGCTCTGTAAAAGTTTTATGTGTGCTTATTTTTGTGCACATGTGATGCAGCAGCCCCTCTCTGAGAAGGTGATACCTTTTTTATTTAACATAGCAAAATTATTTTGAAACGTCTGACTTCCTTGAAGGTCTGTGTCATTTCATTAGTCTTTTTTTTTGGCATTTAAACCCAAGAATTTTATTTCTGAGAACTTGGGCAAAGCAATGCAACAAATTTATTATTATTTGAGTACATTGCTTCTCGACTACACCAATAAAAATTAGCTAGATGGTTATAATTAATATGTTTAATACATTAATTAAAACAAAATATAACATTAACATTTTAAAATTTAGTTGATGTTAGTTAGCACTCAACCAAACAACAGTGGGCCATGCTGATCTGGAGCAAGTCCATATTCATCAGCAGAATTAGGTCTTTTGGAACTGAGTCCACTCATGCCCCTGAGCATCTAAATCCAGAATCATAGATGATGAGCCCGATTTGTGCCTTTTGCTGTGTTCCTGGTGAAGGGGACAGGTTCCCCCTCCTGCAGCTGGTTTTAGTCACTAGAGCAATCCATGAGGGGTATAATTTGCTTTCTGTACATTAAAGCAGTCTCAAAATTGCTGCTGTGGATTTGATAGCACCTGCTGGCTGGGGAACCTAGGAGGGTGCAGAAGTAGAATAAAGGTCCTCGCCTCCTTCTGTAGGTAGTAAAACAGGCATTCAGACAAGCAAGGTGCAGTACTTCTGGTGTTACTGCATATTGCTCTTTCTTCATTGTGGACAAATGGACAAGTGGACAAATGGAGTTGAGTAGTTAGAGTGTCACAGTAATTTGTTAATAAAATGCATGAAGATGCACAGGTCTTGTCACTGATGAGTAAAAATTAATTGTGTTAGGAAACTGAAGCGTGTGTTTCCGGGAGATCTTGTTGAAAATAGGTTCATGCTCTTATTTTCTTGGAATCCACTTTTTTGTAAAAATCAGTGAGCAGATGGGACTGTGGCACTGGCAGGGTTACTAGGGAGTGCTTCTTTGTTAAACCTTTTCTGTGTGAGTAGTCCTAGAATAAGTGTGATTTCAATTTAGTCTTCCTGCTAGAGCCTTGTGCTCCAATGTAAAATTTTAGAGCACAGTAGTAATTCATAACATAGTAGGCAATGTTGATGATATAAAATGAAGAGGAAATGATCTTTCACAGAGCAGGAGTAATGCTAAGGGGAGCCTGGGTCCTATAAAACTGTAGGCCCAGTGTCTCAGAAAAATATGGGAGTTGTATTTCAGAGTACCTGCTTCTTACTCAATTCTTGGATGGAAAATATTATGTTGCTGAAGTGTAAATATAAGATGGTAAAGAGTATACAGGGGACATAAAGCCCATAAAGCAGTTCCCCTGTTTTCTGCGTATGTGAGTGAGTGATTTTTTGCAAGTGCATTGCAATCCTATTGACTGATCTGTTGTGTGGTCATTACTAATGACCTCCTTTTATGGTAGTGGATATAATTTGGCACATAATTCTGGACATTTCATACATTCTCTGTATAGAATTCTTTACCTCTAGTATTGATTTGTCTTCTCAGCAACATTTTTCTTTCACCCGTAAGGCATGAAATGGGTGGATTTTTCCGATGAGACATATGGCAAAATGGAGCTGTTGTCTGCAAAGCCTCATCCACAGGAGCTTTTCCATAGTATAAATAAACCGTTTGAGGAGGTGAGAGAAAAGACTTTTTCGAGCCCACAGTCAGTACAATGGTGGTGATAAAAGCTTCTGGTTTAAACCAGGACTAAAACAGGACTAATTTTGTGCATGACAGTTGCATTTGTGTTGGTGTAATCAAAATAAGGATATGGGCTTGATGCAGTCCTTGTGTTTGTTTGTTGTTGTGGGGTTTTTTTAATTGAATGCTTTCTTTTTCTAGATAATAACACTGGCCCATGTACTGTGTACTTTTAATTTCAGGTGGTGGAAAAATAAGAAGCAAAATGAAACCTTTCCAAAAGGTCTGTCTTTTCAAGAGCCTGCTTGCCAATTGCTACTGTCACAGCCAACTTGACAGCTGTCTTCTCCCTCCTGTTGTGAAGAAGATAGGTTGTGTGGTGGGACTGCACAGCCATGGATCTTGGAGGCCAAAGCCTTTATTGGACACAACCAGATTCACTCTGTCTTTTAACAGTTGGCACAGGAAAAACCATCAGGATTCTCAAGCTTTGTGGAAGCATGAGGCTGTGCAGAAGTATCTGGAGACCCTAAGCAAGGAATACCAGCAGATTAATCATCTGTTAAGTGCAGACTCATTAAATGGCTTTGAGCAGAGAACCCTGAGGAGAAGATGTGCCGATCTGTCCCCCATTGCAGCTGCATTTCAAGAAATCAAAGAGGCTGAAAAAGAAGTTCAGGAGTTAGAAGCAATGTGCACAGGTAAAGGAAAACACATCTACTTGCTTGCTTCAGTACAACAGCTGTGCTTGTGATAAACTTCTTTGCCCAGCCTTTGAGGGAAGCTTGTGGGTAAGTTCAGCCAGCCCTGGAACACTCCCTGGTCCTGCCTGCTCCCGGGAGCTTGTGTGCTGCAAGGGCTTTCTGCATCCAGCCACATCCTTCTGTTTTTCATCTCACTTTGGTTTGAGTTCTTAATACAGTAATTTTGGGAGAGTAGGGATTGTCTGGAAACTCAAGGATATCCATCTAACAAAAATAGTTGGGAAGCATTTGTTTTGAGGTTATTTTTTGGTAGAACTGAGAGCAGTTTGAACTGAAGAAAAAAAATTAGTGAGCCTAAAACCTTTGGTAGACTTCAGCTGTGTTATTTAAAATGGGATTCCATCTGACCAGTTCAGTGATATTTATTGAGCAAATGACATGAACTTTCATTAGGCTCTGAGTCGTCAGCTTCAAATTTAAATGGCAAAAGCTAATATTTCTTTGAAAATATTTGGGGAGTCCTTTAAGGGATAAAAACTGATGGTTGTTTTAAGAAGCTGCTGTTTTTCAATAGTCTGCTACAGTAGAAATTGGAGTAAAAAAGAATTTAAAATTGTTGCTGGTTTTTATACGATTTGGGAATAAGAAAGTACAAGGGGAATAAAAAAACTTACAGACTAAGCAATGGTGCAACATTTGGGGAAAAACCCCAGCATTGTGTGAAGAGGTGCACACAGTAGGAAGGAAAAGATGGCATCCATTCTGCTACAGTACCAAGTATTAAGGCAAGAGAGGGAAACCCTGACCTGGAGAGAATGGGGTTTACATTAAAGCAGCAAAGGAGGGGAAAATCAAAGGACAGGAGAAATTGGTACCAAACAGTGTAAATGGAGGAGGACAAAAGTTCATAAGAGCTTTTCAGAGAGAGAGCCAAGGAATCTGGACAAAACAAAGAGCCATACTGAAATAAAGATGTAAATGTGACTTATTTAGACAGGTAGAAAACATTTGTATTCTTTAGTTTTAAAAATAAATAGATGTTTGTGCTTTTGCGGAAAAAATGGTTATTTAAAATATGTCAATCCTCAACCCTCTCTAATACTCTTCACTGAGAAAGGAGGAGAAAAAGTGAAGGAGACACGGTACAAAAATTTAATGCTGAAAAAGAAATGTTCTTGAAAGAATTAAAAAGTATTAAGAGAACTGTGGAAAATTAATATTTCAACTTAAAAAGGCTACTTTTGGATCAAGTGAATATAATGAAGAATTTTTCTAATTCCATAAATTGTGATGTGGAGAGATGGAGTGAGTTCTAGTTGAAAGAAGGGAAAAGAATGGTAAAACATACAGCCAATAAATTAATTAAATGGAGCCAAATTATTCTGTCTGTACCATGTGTCCTGTGGCCAAGTTAAAACACAGATGTCCCCTTCATTTGGCTGCTCATTGTTTTCCACTTACCTCCCTAGCTGACCCTCTTCTCTCTAGTACCTAAATTCCTGACAATTGATGTAGGATTTTATATTTGCAACACCCAGTGAAGCAGAAAAATATTTCCCTGTTTCCCTCTGGTGATGGGAGTCACGAGGTAGGTTAAATGAATTCTGTTGTGCTGGGAGGTAGGAATGGGATACCAATCCTTGAACCTTAAGCTCATTGGTTACCTTCAGACCACATCTCACTGCTGTTGACACTGGTTAATTTGATACTGTTTATCTAACTGATCAACAAACATACTTTTTGGACCAGCTAGAAGTGTTTGAGAGTCCAGTTTTATGCTGCATCTGAGACAAACCTATGGTTTCCATGCTGGCCACAAGGCAAAAGGTTTTCACCTCCTCGTTGCTTTGTTCCTTCACTTTTACTCCCAGCTGCTCAAAGCTGGCTTCAACCATTCCCTCATTTGTGTTGGTAATTGTCCAGTTGTAATTTAAATCTAGTTCAACTTGGCATGGTAAAAACATGTGTTTATTCAACCAGACCTGCTTTTTAAATTTCAGTGAGTAGAATTGTTTCACTGTCTGATGAGTAGAAAAGTGGTAGAAAAGTGGGAAGAAAGATGAAAAGGAGAAGGGGCTCCCTGTTTTAGCAGTGACACGTTTTCCACTTGACTCCAGCTGTCTTCCAAGTTTCTACTTAGTGTATAATGTGTTGCCAACTGATCAGCACTCTTAGTTACTGTAAACTGGAGCCTCCACAGCAAAGAAGGCTTGGAGTTTCTGTGAGCTTTACCTGAGAATGTGTCCTAGTTTGTTAGTAAGCTCTAAAATGTGGGAAGGGGCAGTCTAATCACAGGTAAAATATCTGCTCCTCCTTCCAGCACACCTGGAAGATATGATCACTGAGTTAGCAATGTGCATCCTGGCTTGGGCTGCTCTTGTTTGAGTATTTCATGCTGGCAAAACGCTGCAAGCTTTTCTGTGCTGCAGTGCATGTCTTTGGACAGTTGTGTTATAATTTGCTCTAGGTGAGATTGGCTAACATCTATTCCTGTTGTTGGAATTTAGAGCTAGACAGCAGAGATGAGAAACAACTTCTAGAGCTCGCCTTAGAAGAGAAGGAAAGCCTGGATAAAAAAATGAACATGTTGTGCAGAAAGGTGAGCCTGAGGTAAAATTTTGCAGCTTTCTAAATAAAGATGTCAGAAAAAGTTTCCTTTATGATCTTACCAATAGATTCTGACGCTTGAGTTTAATGAAACAGAAGTCCAGCTTCTGTATTCTCCCTGAAAAGAAGTGGCAACATTAATTATTAGTTAGCTTCTTAGTGACAATTTTGTCTTAGAAGCTGATTAATTGAGTCATTTCTCTTGGTTGCTTGTCTGTCTGCAAAGGCCGAAGGGGATTAAAAAAGTGGTGAGTCTGTGCTACTGAGGCTTGACATGACATCCCAGTAATTGTTTGTGGCAGTGGAACATGCACTCTTGAAAGATTTCTGATTGGAACTTGCAGTCTTTCATTTTCTCTTCAGCTGACAGCACCCCATGAGTGGGGAAAACACAAGCAAAGAAGTTGAAACGATTCAGTGGAGACCTCTGCGTTTGGGCTCATTCCTATGTTCAGACCAAAATAATATGAAATGGGACTTTCTCAAAAATAAGATTAATGTAAAGATTGGCTGGGTTAGCTAATAACTTTGTCTTTGTAGGTAGCTGGGGCTGGGGTGGGTGACCTGGCACCTGGCTTTGCAGGGCTGGATTTTCAGCTAACTTTCATATGGATGCACTAGTATGTTGCATTTCTACACTGACTGCACTGAGTTGCAATGGTCATTGGACAGTTTTTAGTCCTACTTAACTAGCTTGCCAAAGGAAATCAGTGGCTGAGTGTGCTCAGACTGTGGCAATTGTGAAGTCTGTCTGTAAATTTGATTAAAAGAAGATCCGGGGTCATGAAGGAGATAATGGCATTCTTTTTTCTTTTTTTTTTTTTTTTTCAGCTTTTCCAGCTTCTAGTGCCAAAGGAAAAATATGATAGAAGTCCTGTCATATTAGAAGTGACAGCTGGCAGAACAACTGGAGGTCAGCAAAGCCCCTACAGTGAAGATTACTTCAAACCTTCATCCAACTCTATTAAACCTCTTATGGGTTATTCTTAAAGCTTTTTTTATATTTTATGGGCATAAAGTAATACTTTCTAAAGACAAGCATTAACCTGCCTAATGACTGGGGTTAGAGTTGCAGCTAAATCTAAAACCTGCTGTTTATGTGGTAATGCCTTTTTATTTTTAGGGGACATCTGCCAGCAGTTCACTAAAGAAGTGTTTGAGATGTATCAGAACTATGCCGACTACAAAGGCTGGACCTTTGACATCGTGAACTACACGCCGGCTGAGATAGGTACAGCAGTTCTTCAGAGATTCCACCAGGACAATGAAGTTGAAAGCAGTGTTTCTCTGCTGTATTTGTCACACACTGTTTGTCTCTCCAGGAGGGTTGCATCATGCTGCTGCTCATATTTCAGGAGAGAATGTCTACAGGCATCTGAAGTATGAAGGAGGGACTCACCGAGTGCAGCGAATCCCTGAGACAGGCATGTCATCAAGAATGCAGCGTATTCACACTGGGACAATGTCAGTCATTGTTCTCCCTCAGCCAGAGGAGGTAAGCTGTTCATTGGGGTGGTAAGGTGGTGCTGTACCCCCACTCGCCCAGTTTGGTGTTGGAGTAGGTGTTACTTAAGACCATGTTACTGTTTTGGGGATTTCACTGATAACCAAGTGCTCTGTGCAAGTCCCAGCAAATGAACCACGAGTGCTCTGACTCTGAAAGGTGATAGTCCTTGGCTCTGTACCTTACACGTATAAATGGATCGTCAGAAGCAACTTTGCAGAGATTTGCTGTTGCCTGAAATAGCATGTAAATGAGTGATTCATTAAGTTCCAGCCCCAACACTGACAAAGCTCACTATGCTATGAGTAAGAGCCAATTTTAAATTACATCATGTATTGAGACACAGAATATATCCAAGAAAATACTCAGTGTTGCGTAGTAATGTCCTGCATGTCCTTTTGATTTTTTTTGTTTGATTTAAATTATTGATGTCCTTCTCTGTTAAATCAAGGACAGTCTCCTTTGAATGTGAGTGTGTTGGCTAGTCTGTCTGACATCTCACTAATACTGACAGTTCTCACCCATACCAGCAATTTACACACAAAATAAACAAAACCAGATCCTATAGGCTTTTCCCGCACCTTCTCTTTTTCTTTGTAATACTGTCCCTGCAATATTGATCAGATCTGAATGTTCCTTTCCTATCCACTGAGCTCAAACTCCAGGTCCAGGTCATCATGGACTCCTATTTCCAATGTGGCAATCCTTACCTGGATGGATCTGTATATACCTATTTTCTCCTCAGATGATTCTAAGTACTGTTCCAAGAATCATTCAGGCTTGACTCATGAACAAAATCCTTGCACAGCTGCTTAGAATTGTTTTTTAAATATTTGCTTATTTCTTAGTCTCTCCACCAATGCTAGTGGTTTTACAAAACAGTGATCTTGTTTTGTTTCACACACCCACATACCTTGTTTTGTGAAGGACCTGGAGGAAGAGTTGGAAAAACTAAGTGAAATTTTTGAGGCATCATTTGCTTTTCAGAGATATTTGTCCCTGCATTTTTTAAATTATAATGATTATGACTGTTACTTAGGAACAGTTGTAAAGGAGCAATTTTTTGAGAAGTGGTTTCTTATTAATGCTGAGTGTCACTGACATCCAAATATTTTTAGAATGATCAGGGAGTAGTAATTTTCTTTGATTCTAGGTTGATGTTAAAGTGGATCCCAAAGATTTGCGTATAGATACATTCAGAGCCAGAGGAGCAGGAGGGCAACATGTTAACAAAACTGATAGTGCTGTGAGAATTGTGCACCTTCCCACAGGTAAGTCTGGCTGTACTTTGTACTTCTAATCACACTGAATCTGTATCTTGAAACGGAAGCTTGTGATCCTGCAAGTTGACTCGTGCAAGACTGGGCCTTATACCAAAGAAGAGGAAGTAACCCCTTCTAGTTCTGTCCCTCTTGTAGCGAGGCCATGTGAGAAAGGGGCTGTGTACCAGGGGCACAGTGATTATGCCAGTTTTGTCTTTAGAGGGAGTGTTTAATGAATACACTGTCTTTGAAGGATGAAAGAATAAATGGAGGATGACAGGGAAGGGGTAGAAGATGTAAATAATTTGCCCTATGTGCTCTGTACCTTCAGCAGTAAGGGCCAATGGCAAGCAAAGATGTGCTTTGCCTAGCTGGAATCTGTGTAGTTACACGACTAATTAAAAAGAAGCCTTGAAGATTTTCATTCAGTACTAGATAATGCTATCATACGTTGGATAGAAAGGAAAATGTATATTGATGGGAAGATAGTGTGTAGACTGGACCACTCTGTCTTTTTTGGGATTTGTTTTTATTGAAACTCAGTGAGCTTCTCTCTGTACAGATGCAGAATCACTTTAGGCACAGGAAATTCCAGTAGTGACCTGAAAACAGCTGTTGCTATATGCCTTTTCTTTCAGAAATCAAATGAAAAGTACTACATTCCTTTTAAAGACCTTTATTTTGTTTTATCTCATTTTTCATAATTAAGTTCAAGACTCACCAGTCTTGATTAGACACCTGTTTCTACTAGAATAATGAATTTTCCAGTCTCCAAGAGCTTATCTGGACTAAGGTTTTTAAAACTTGTGTTACACTGTTTTAACATGCTTCTGTAGACTGCTCAAATTGCATTTTTAACATAATGACAGCTAATTGGAGTGAACCCAGTTTCTGGAGGCAATGTCAGAAACTTGTTTGCTTCATGAAATTTTAAAATATCCCTGACTTTTCTGTAGCACAGAACAAAGCCCCCCGGTACAGCCGTGACAAGTTTAAAAATGCACTAATGGTTCTGGTCAGTGTGTTAAAATGTCTTTTTATCCTACAGCTGAAAGGCCCTACGAACCAGCACTCCAGTAGGTTTCATTTGCCTAATGTGTTCGAATTAATTCAGCCTGTTTGTTCTTTGTTATAATGGGCTCTTGGATGCCTCTGTGAAGGACTGGCAGTGGAGTGCCAGCAGGAGCGGTCGCAGCAGATGAACAAGGAAACAGCTCTGCGGACACTGAGGGCTAAGCTGTACCAGCAGGTCATCGACAAGCAGATCAGCCAAGAGCAGAGCGCCAGGAAACTGCAGGTGAGGACAAGTGGTGCCTGAGATCTGGAGAGGGTGTTGTGCTCTAGGTTTGTTTCTGATCTCTCTGGGTAATGGGGACAGAGCCAGGGAGAGTGCGTGTCTAACCAGGGCTGCTTACAAGGGAGAAGAGTCTTGTGGTTTAAAATGGTAAGAAGTCTGGTTTGCTTATCCCAGCTCAGTGCTATTGTGGAGTTCTCAGGCGATGAAAAGAGACATCAACTGTGGCTGGAAAGAAGACTGGCTGAAATTATTCAAAAGGCAAACTCAACATCGTGTACTGAATGTCCCCATTAAGGCCAGAGTTACACAAATTTAGCGTCAGTAAAAAGTTACATTCAATGAAAACTAGGATCGGAAGTTCTCAGAAGTTTCTAAAAGGGAGTATTTTGAGGCCATACAGAGCTTTTGAGAGAAACAAGTAAATAAACAATCCTGCCACTATGCAATTAAGTAGCAGCTTATTTGATACAGTTTAGGTAACTTTTTGTGGAAGAAATAGCTTCTGGAAGAGTTACCTCAAGTTATGCTGCAAAGTGCACTTTTCTCTCAAAATGTCCTATCGTTCTTTTCCCATGCCTTGCGTATTTATCCGTGTGTGGTGCAAAGTTCATCTGTTGGATCTATTGGAATAAAAATGCTTCAGAATTAGAGAATTATTCAGTACTCCAGGTTTTCCAGCTCAGCTATTTAATCACTTCTTTCAGGTTGCATTTAAGTATATTGTCCCTGCAGATTATTAACTCCATCACTGTAAGCAGTGACCCATTCATCTTTTGTTATTAATTTGCATTTGAGAGCCTTCAAAGCTGCATAAAGGATTTATATTTATATTTATATTTATATTTATATTTATATTTATATTTATATTTATATTTATATTTATATTTATATTTATATTTATATTTATATTTATATTTATATTTACATTTATATTTACATTTATTTATGTGAATAGTGTGGAAAATCAGGCAGAAGTAAATTACCTTTCCTAATGTTTCAGAATTTATTCAAGAAATTCCATGTTCTGAAGTATACATGTGGAGTGCAGATGAAATTTTCACCAAAGCCCACTGAAGCAGACACCCACTTGTTTATCTGAGCGTTTTTTAGCATTTGATTCTCCATTTTAGTGAAGACCACAGTGTTTGAAGTGTTTAACCACAACTGTGCTACATTTGGGTTTCTGCTTCAGAAGTTAGAATTGCTGTTTGCACTCTCGCATTTCACCACTAGAGGGTAACTTTAACTTCTTACTCTTGATCTCAGTCTCTTTCGGTGCTAATTTCCGACAGCCGCGCAAGGACTGTGCTGCTTCCATTATTAGTCGAAGCTACTTTCATTATTTTTTGTGGGAGCTACAACCCTCTCCCAAAAAAAAAAAAAAAACCTCCTCTCATATATTTTTTTGAAGTGAAGACTCTCTTACCTTATGTGACCTTTGAGAGTTATGTGGTTCTTCCAGCTACAGGTCTGGAACAGAAATATGCTGGAGGATATAAAAACTTGGTCTGTGATACAGAATCACAAACAATACTGTTCAGTAGTGCCACAATATTTAAAAAAAACCCATGTGCCAAGCCGGTGGCCACTAGGTTTGTAGTTGGAACAGGCTGATCCCTTACAGTTTATTTTAAGTATCCTGTTTTAGAGAAGTGTTTGGTTTTTTTAAAACACAACATAACAGATTTTGTTTTTTCCTGCTTTGCTGAAGTTGGGAACAAGAGCCCAGTCAGAGAGAATTCGTACTTACAACTTCACCCAGGACAGGGTCACTGACCACAGGATCTCGTATGATGCACGCAATATCAAGGTATGGATTGCCTATGTGAGTGTTTAGATACTTATGTTTACCATAAGAAGAAAAAATTATCTTAGTGAGCACAATTTAAGATATATATCTATGAAGAAAGTAGCCAGTTGTGCTCTGACAGAACACTGTAGATTTAGAAAGCTTAAACTTTCTATCCTGCCTTCTTGTAGTCTTAGAGATTACTGGCGAAGGCTGTAGCTCACTGGCCTACTTCTCTCTCTGTTTTTCTCCTGCTATGTGAGTGAAAAATGACCAAGCATGTAGTCCTCAATGAGATCCATGAGTCCCTTGGCCAAACTGGGCAAGTGATATTTGAGATTCTTGAAGCATAGTACATCCAAAAGAAAAACCTGGCAGGAAGGACTTTTTATTTTTGTTAGGCCATTCTTTCCTCCTCCTAATGCTGGAGTGAAGAATGAGAAAAACTGTTATGTTTGCATCACAGGCCACAGTTAAAAGAAACTGAAACTGAATATTTTCATTTTAAGATTATCTGAGATCTTGTTTGTGAGTAAGTATCTACATATGGCTTGAATCTTACAGATTGTTCATCCTGGAAAAGAGAAGGCTTTGGGGTGACCTAATTGCAGCCTTCCAGTACCCAAAGGGAGCCTACAAGAAAGAGGGAGATTTTTACAAGAGCATGTAGTGACAGGACACGGAGGAATGAATTCAAGCTAAAATAGGGTATATTTAGATTAGATATTAGGAAAAAATTCTTTACCATGAGGGTGGAGAGACACTGGAGCAGGTTGCCCAGTGAAGCTGTGGATGCCTTATCCCTGACAGTGTTCAAGGCCGGGTTGGATGGGGCCCTGAGCAACCTGGTCCAGTGGAAGCTGTCCCTGTCCATGGCAGGGGGGTTGGAACTCGATGATCTTTATAGTCCCTTCCAATCCAGATCATTCTGTGATTCTATTTATTGGGTTTTTTACAGTGAAAAAAACCCTCAAACAATGGATTTTTTTGTATTAAATTTATGAAAAACAAAGTTTAGGGTGATCCCTCAATATTTTGGCTTAGGTATCCAGCTTGCTGTTAAGTGCTGTTGCATAAGGAGCAACACTTTTCAAACTGTACCCACAGGTGTCCTGGGTAACTCCAGAGAGTGAAGGGCATGTTGAATATGGAGTGGTTCATATTTAACGGAGTGTAGAATACCATGGCCAGGGAAACAGTTCCTTAATTACATAGAAGTGGCTTTTGTTAGTCAGTTACTTAGCATTTGGATCTTTCTTGAGTGAAACTGGAACCATAAACTCCCTGACAAAAGTTAGTTGAGCTTTGCTTGCAAAACAGCCTTGCTCTTGCCATGGGCCAGAGTGTTTGAATGAGGTTCTTCAATCCTTGGTTGTTCTTGCAGGGGATTTTCATGTAAGTGCCTGGGTTACACGAAAGAGGGGGCAGTGGCTGCTACTGTTGCAGCCAGAAGCCACAGACAGGCAGCTGATGTCCTGCTGCTGTCCACCACTGCTTCTTTTGCATGGGAATCACCTGCAAGGATGAGCAAGAGGAGGGACTGCAGGCAAAGTGCATTTCAGGGGTTTGAGTGTTTCAGAGTAATGCTCAAGGACAGTCAGTAATGCTTTTGTCTGCTTTTTTTTTCCTAGGAAATTCTAAGTGGGAAAGAAGCACTGGATAAGCTAATCAACAGACTACTGGAGTTTGCAGAGATAGAGGCTGTCACCCAGTATCTAGAAAATTTGCAGACTTTAGAAGAAGGAGGCTGAAGACCTCGAGTAGAGTTAGAATTGTTGTATTTGGTAAGAGAATAAAACAGATGTGTTTGTTAGATGATATGTTGATTAAAACCTATTCCTCTGTTTTTCAGTGTGTGATACTGTTCTTTTTGTAACGTGGTGCAAGTGGGTTGAATTTATTGCAGCAGCCCTGGCAGTAAAGAACCAGCTTGGAGTTCTGTGTGCACACTTCTCCTGTCTTGGCAGCTGGGCTTTGTTAAGCTGGTCCTTCTCTTGACGAAATTGCAGCTGGAAAGGTGCAGAATTGCGGTGGTGGAGCAGAATAGATACCACATAGTGCACTTTTTGTGTGGTAGTGGGAGATGTTCCTCTCCAGGTGAAAGAAACTGATCTGCCCTAACATAGTCTAGAACATGGCCTCATGAACACTATTTATTTTTACCCACTTATTGCATGAGCTCCCTAAATGAAATTCCTTATAAGTAACTGCACTGTGATGCTGTATTTTTTTAGAGTAAATATACAAAGGCAAAGGGAGTGAATGGGCCAGAATATTAAAGGAGAATCCTGTTAGCTTTCTTCCAGGCATTCTTGGGTCTGCTTGTGGTGGGAGTGGCCCACGTGTTGCAGTGGCCTGTAGAAGTACCTGCTCTAGTTTTCAATTAAGTTTATGAGGTAACAGGCAGCTCCCTGCCTCCTGGCAGAGAAAACAAGCTCATACTGCAGATGCATTTCAGCAAACCAGGTAGCTCAGGAATTCAGCTTCTGTCTTTGGGAATGTCTGCCTTTGCCTGTCCTTGAGGGGATCCAGGTGTCTGCAGGGCACACACAGCTTTGACAGGACTTGTGCTGATGTTTTCCCCTGCACATGTGCAGTGCTGGCAGGCACTGAGCACAGGCAGGCACTCGTGTGCCTGACTCAGGAGTGCTCTGTGCTCAGTGTGACACAGACTGGTGCTCTGCTCAGCTGGCCTCACTTGCAAGATCACGGGGTCTTCTCTGCATCCTGCTCATCCCAGGTTCTGCTGTAAAGCTGCTCTGCACAATCCTCTGCATGAGAAGAACAAGTTCATTGTTACAATTTAAATTATGCCTTGTGGTTGATTTATATTTGCATATTTATTTTGTAATCATGAATGATGCAGTGTGAGGAAATGTCAGATAATTTAAGAAAAATAATTATTTCAATACTGAGTTCTTCTAAAGGGTGTAGTTTGTATTACTGTATATATAGCAACAATTGTAACATTATTTAGCTATATTAAGAAAGATAGAATTTGTAACAGGAAGAAAACAGGAAAACTATACTCAGTTCCTTCATTCTTGAATTGTTTTTCAATTCTTTTGTGTGCTCTTATCAGCAAGCTTTGATGATTTCTGACTTGCTTCCAACACTTTAATTACAAAAGCTTTGGGGCTTCGGTTGGGTTGGTTGTTGTTTTTTTTTTTTAATTGATAGCTCTGCAAGTCAGTCAGGAAATGTATTACTATGCAATTCAGGATTCACTGGGACTTCGACTTCTTTCAGTAATCAGTCCAGAAAAAGAACCCTCCAGAAAGATCTGCAACTGAGCTTATACTTCTTGCAGTGCTGACAGACTAGCAATAACTAATATGATCAGCTGTAGTAGGAGAATATCCAGCTAACATGGTTATGCAATTACCATGCTCACTTGCATTATGCCATTAAATTAACCAATTTATTTTATTAATTATATCTCTCAAACAGTCTTAAAAACTTCTTAAAAATTTTTAAATACTAAGATTCCACTTCCAGGATTAGTTAGTGCCTATGAAGTTCTTCACCATGAAAAATCATTGAAACTACTTAAAAATATGAGCCTCGTTTATTTTACTGGAAGAAAGTGATATTTCTGAAGGACCTTACAGATATTCGTGATTGCTCAGTTCTCTGTAGCCTGTTTTTGTTGCTGGTTTTGTGCAGAGTGATGAGAAAAGGGAAAGCAGACAGCAGCTCCCCTCTTTACTAAGTTTTGGATGCCCCAATTGTCAGTATAGAAATTTAGAAGCTAAGCTCCTTCTGCCAGCCTGGCCCAGGAGATCCTGGAGGGTCTTTGTCCTGAGCTTTTCCTGCAATTGCATATACATGTGTGTGTCAGCAAAATATGGCTATGGGATAGAGCAGAAACACTTCTACAGGAGGCCACTGCCTGCAATGCTCTGCTTTACTAAAACCATGTATATTTGCGTCTCCTCATTGAGAACATGTTACTTGAAAATGTTTTCTCCTAACTTAAAAAATACTTGAAACCATATTTTATTCTAAGCTCTTCCACCCCAGTCTTTCTGTGGGATGTAAGAGCTGAAAGCTGAGAGATTGTTTGACCATGACCTGGCACCTGTCCTCAAGGAATGGATGTGTGGCACAACACTGCTATTTCTGAGGTGTTTTCAGGATGGAATATCCCAGCTTGGGCTTTTTGGCTCCTACAAGCCATAAGGACTTTCAGCAGTGAAATCAGTAGCAGGAAAAATTACAGTAACAAAGCACAGGGAGGAAAAGGGGAAACAGTGTCTTGGGGAGAAACACTCAGCCACGGGGGACAGCACAACAGCAGAGCAAGAGGAGGTTCCTCAGCTAAAAACAGCCTTCTGGAGCTTTCCTTGTCAAGTGGTGTTACAACAAACATAAACTACCACCCCTCTGCCTGGCTCCCCTCAGCACCGTCTGGGGATCCGAGGCCTTACCCACAGACGTCACGTTCCAGCTCGTGCAAGGCACCAACTCCACCGCTCCGCAGATCCTGCTGACCGATAGGAAATGTAGCTCCTGGATCTTTCATTTCTCTGCTGAGGTCTCACGCAGCAGCGTCTCACCCAGGCAGGAGGGAAGGCAGACAAAAGCTGCGTGTGCCTGGAAGTAGCACTTCCATGGCAGTGGAGAGATGGATGTTTACCCTCTGCAAGAGGAGGGCAGCCCGGGTACCTCACCTCAATTGCTTTCGTTGAGTCATCGAGTGTGAATTTGACTCTCAGGGCACTGCTCACTGTTCCTAAGGCCAGCAACTATGTAATACTGAATCACAGTCAGTTATAATAAAGAAAACTCATATATTCACCTTTATTCTGAATGTTGCTAATAGTAACTGCAACAAACCTTAACCTGAACTCAGTTAAAAATTTTAAATTAAAAATTTAAACCCAAGGTTTTTGTTACTCATAATTGATGCACAGAATAAACCAATTTCCAGTTACTGCTTGAGGCGCTACAGGAAGGCACACAGACACTCTGTTGGTCGCCACAAAATACAAGTATTTCTCTTAAGAAGTGTTTCCATATTTACAGACCTATTTTAGTTTATATTTACCCCAGGCCCCATTTTGAACAGAATATGCACCCCTAAATCTCCCAGGCTGCCCTAAACACCCTGAACAGATGCATGATGGTAACGCAGATTGTTCAAATGAAAGCTTTATTCAGTATTTTCATATAAACTCCACTTCAAGAGCTTACAATATTTTTTAATTGCAACTGAGAAGCAGTTCAAGAGAAACCAGCTGTTTAACTTTGCAGACATTACTTATAAACTAAAATAAATGCTTTTCAATCACCCCAAGCAAGCCATTAAAATCCACTGTCTCCAGCCCATGGTCTGTACAACGCTGTCTGCTGGTTTTTAACATAGGCTATTTCTGGTTTTACAGATAAAAACAAATCTGCTTTTGGGAATCCTGGGAATTCCCCAAATTCTCTAGGAATCTCTGAAGCCTGGCTCTCCGGGAATCCTCTTGGGCAAATTTAGCCTTTTTGAGATTATAATTTGCAACACTTTTTGCTTTGTACAGAAACTTTTATTCAAGTTCTATCCTGAAACATTTCACAAAGCTAAACCTGTTAATCACACAAATGGTTAACACAATCTCTAAGTTAAATAACTTAGCAGGTAGAAAGTAGGGGGACTTAAGAGGTAGATAGAAGAGAGACTGAAGAGGTCAGGCTGACAAAACAGAACCCAAGTGTTGCCACAGCTGATAGCAGGAGGTATTCAGAAAGCTTTTGTACGAACAAGCAAAGGGATCTAAGGGCTGCAAGCCCTGTACGAGGAATGGAATGAGTCTTGGGAAAAGGAATAATCAAGGAAATCAAAAGAGCACACGTAGTGAAGTCTTGAAATAGCTTGTGTGTGGTTGGAAAACAGAAAGGGTTCTTCAGGCAGCAGGATGTGCTCGTGGGAGCCAGGACCTGGACACAGGGTGGGTGGCTACAGAAGAACACGAAGCTTTCTGGGAATCTCGGCAGAGCAGGGGAGAAGCTGAAGGAGGACACCAGAAACACGGCACAGTGGTGATACAGAGACTTGCATATCTGGGAATACTGGAGGAAGACAATTTGAGGAAGACAGCAATAATAAGAAAAGTACTAAAAAAGGGGAGACAACTCAAAAAACAAAACAAAGAAACCAAGCAGCATGAAATAGTTTTTTACTCCCTTTCTGAGATGTCAAAACTTGCACTGAAATAAAATCTCTTTCAGGGAAGAAAAAAAAAAAGAAGAAATATTTTTATACATGCACAGGTTAGTGAATTTAACTCAGATCCATGTCATGACCAGCCCTCCCACATCTAAAACTGAATATTGGGACTGGATGATGCTGCAGGCAGATTTTATCTATGAGGGTCAAACAAAACTTTACTCTTTTAGGAAAGTGTGGATTTCAATCTGCAAATCCCCAGGTGAAGGATTAAAATGTGTTTTAGCCTAAATAGGAACAAGGATTATTCTATAACCTGGGTAAAATGGAGTGGTCTCTGCACAGCTCCTGGCATAGCAAATGCCCAACAAAGTAATTTTTATTTTTTCCATATATGCAATTATGTTTGCTTCTAAGAGCATCACGAACTTCAGGCAGGCCCTGCTGCAAAAACACACACAAACCTTACACTGTGAAGCTGCCTTTCTAAACAGACAAGGTGGGTGAAAACATGAGGCAAGGAAAGAAAAATACAGAGCTTGACTGGCTGAATTGACTGGCTTGAAACCACACAGAAGAAATTGTCATCAGAAATTGCAATGACTCCCCCTGGCTCTCTGGCTCTCCTCATATTGCTAATAATGTCTATGACATCATATAAAACCAAGGGCGTAGTCCTCACTCAAGGAGCTTGCAATAAAAGCAGGCAAGCAGATAAAAACACACTGTGTGGTAGAAAATACATCAGCCAGAAAAGAAAACACTCGGCTGAAACAGTAAAAGGAACATTCCTTTGTCAAAAGGCAGTGCAGCCCAAAGCAGGGTAAGCAGATGAGGAGCACAACTGTGGCAATACCTAAAGGGTTCCTAAAGCAAAATCCAAAAGCAGAAGACTCGCAGGGAGATAGGACAGAAGGGAGACAGATCTGTGCAAAACAGATGTCCTGGAGAAGCAGCGTCTGCCTTAAATCTCACACGAGACAATATTTTCGTGTAGAGCAAAGAATATTTGGTTTAGATACACAGCAAGGAAATTGAATGACAGCATGGTGCAAAATTAAACAATGGCTTCCGATATATCAAAATTCATTCAACTGGCCCTTTTTATAACTTAAGAACAAAGAATTAACTGGTCTCTGACTTTCAGAGGTAGTGGAGAGCAAAGTGCTGTATTTCTTTGTGAAATGCAGGCTTTAACAGTCACATCAGCTAAAACCACATGCATGGTATTTAAACTAACTTTACTAGCTGTAAGCAAAGAAAACTATTAATCTTTTTTCCTAATGTTCTGGTTTGTCAGTTTAACACAATACAAAGACCTTTGGTTCATATTACAACTAACAGCAGCTCCACAAGGAAACAAGTTTTGAACACTCATTTTCAGATATCTTTAAACATCTGCTCAAGAGATTTAGTTACAGGTATCTTAAATCACTGCCTGTGACCATTTCAAAGTGACAAAACTTTTTAAAGGAAAGATGATAATATTTTGGGTACCTCACTAAAAGAGGAAAGCTATCCTCCTCAGAGGATATTAAAAGTGGAGCCTACAGAAAAACCCTGTACTACTTGATAAAGCTGTACTAACAAACAAAAAATAACTTTTCAGAAATCATAATGAAATGTATACACTTTAGGCTTGGAGTAACAGAAGGATGAGTACAGCAGTACAAAAATATGTCTAAGAAGAAAAAGCATTGTGCTTGAAAGGAAAGCATGACCAGCTGGTAACTCAGCAGCTGGCAAAAGCAAAGGAGCAGAGAGAATCAGATGTAGTGGTGCCCACAGCAGACAGCGTGATGGGGTCATGTGAAAGGCAAACGAGATTTAGGGACATATCAAGAGTTACTTCCAATATGCTAAGGAAGTATTGGTGACACCATGCATGGCCTTAATTGAGGTAAACTAGCCCAGGGAAACCCACCTAGGCAAGCATAGTCCAGGCAGACTCCGGCTGGAAAGGGTGAAGAGAAGCACTGGTGGGACACCGAAGGTCCTGTCACACAAGGACGCTGTTTGGCATTGCAAAGAGAGAAGATGCAGTGGATTCAAGATGAAGAAAAGCTACTTAGCTCAAGGGCAGGACTTGTGTAAATTGGAAGAGTAAACTGGCCACAAACACAAGGAGACTTCAAGTTAGAGCAGGCTCCTGGATGCCAGAGTAATGTTCAAGTAAGAACATATCCTAAAAAAATCTGATTAAGAAACCCTCTCCTTGGACTACATGTTGTACATTCCTGCATCTAAGACTTCGAAGCATCCTGCATGTGTCCTGCATCTCTAAATGATAATCAAGGGTCAGATATTACAGTAAACTTTCAAATTTATCAGAACAAATATCAGACAAAATACAGCAACCCTGAGGAAGCGGAGAAAACGCATGGGATCAAATACCATACTTAATTCTCTTCTAAACATAGAGTAAAAGTCACAGAATAGAATAAGGGACTTCAACTTCCACTGTACTACACAATAAACCAGATTCCCTGTCTTGCACTCCTTTCTCAATTGATCCAACAGATTAATAGTTGTTTTCTCAAAGAAATTCAAGCTCAGCAGTTACCAACTCTATTTTGCTGGACTCTTGACAAAACTATCTTAACTGTACTCCTTTTTTTTTGACTGAGACTCTCCTGAACAAAACACTGCAAGCTTTAAGAATAGAGAAGTAGTTTTTAACAGATTCATTATTTGGAGCTTTATGGTTCACTGTTTGATGGCTAGAGGAGCAATGAGTGCTGCTATTTTCTGACACAAACAACGAATCCTGGTGATGCTAAATGCAGACCAATCCCACAAAATGAAGAAATCAAATCTACAATCTTTAAGAAAATGTTAAAGTCATCTTGGACTCTACAGCCATCAGCTCTGCTCTCTTTTACTTTCCTCCCCTATGGTACTGACAATGATGAAGCTTCAATATACTTAGGCCCTCTCAGTTTATCAAACACTGCAACCCTAAAACACACACTTCTTATCCACAGAAAAAACACAATCACCTCAAAAATGGTCCTGTATGCCAAAGCAGGGCCAAGTCTCTAAAGTATTTTTTCATTAAAATATCAGGCAAGTGTTTTTTTGCTGGGAAAGAGACAAAAAGAAAGCAAGACTAAAAAAGAAAACTTGATAAGTAAAAGGAAGGAAAAATTCAAGTAGACAACAATAAAGCAGGAGACAGGAAAACATCACAGAAATGTCTACTCCAACAGGGGTGGCTCTGATGCTGTTACTACAAGTTAGGATTCATCAGGCTTAAATCTTTTGCAGAGGTTTAATACCTTTATCATGCACATACACAAATCATTTTTCAGAACATTATTTGGAATGGGTGGCACTGATGTGACTAACTCTTCTAAAAAGAGCTTCCAAATGATCAGTTTGAAATGTTGGCAGTCTCACCACCTACTCTCTTGCAAGTGATCAGACAAAGGTTAGTAAGCACAATATTTTACTCATTAGTGGAGAAACTACACCACATAAACAATCTTGAGGGATGATTTTACTCTCTAGGATATGCTATTGATCCAGTTTCTAAAAATAAAAGGTCTGCTTCATTTTTGTCAGATTAAGGATTACTACATTCTCACATACTTAGAAAAGGAGTAAAAAACCTTATGAAATGTATTTAAAACAGCACACACAGAGCAAATACAACTTGGATGGCATGGGTAAAATAAAGAGTACATGTATTTACAATATTACATAAGTAATTTAACACAAACTTCCATTCCAAAACCAATCACATCAAAATAAAATAAAAAAATATTAAACTCACATATGTTTTAATACCTATAAATTCTTAACTTCTATCCAATATTTTCTTTATAAAAGCCTGTTTAAAATATTAAACTTTTGATTCACTCTAGCTTAAACAGAATCTAAAATTATTTGTTAAGTATTACTGATCACTTAGTCTTTGTCTTAAGTTTCTAGATTTTCCATTTTCAAATTTCCTCTTCTTAAATGTTGGCACCCCTTCTGTCAGGTCTCCAAGGGAGGTGACTGTCTTCTCCTTAAATATCACCGTTTCCTCTTCTGAATCCTCTAGCACTGGGGGTGCCACATTGTCACTCTCTGTACTTGGAAGCTCCAGGTCCACTTTTTCACTGGGACAAGACAGGGAAGTGTAAAAGGGTTAATGTACATGGAGAAAACAACATGGTGTATTGCAGACAGCAACAGCTATTTTTATTTGACAAAACAGCTTTGAGCTAGATGTAGTCTTCTAGTCATCATCATGACAGGCATCAAGAAAAAAACCCCATGTTCTTTGTTTCTTCTGTGTGGGCTGCCATAAAAAGTAACAAACTAACACCTCATTCTGTACAGAGCTTCTAGCATGGCCCAAGCATGCATGGTGTCAAGTCCTGCAGGAGATAACAGGGCTGCATGTCTGTAAATTTAAGAATATTGAAAGACAGTAGACAGTGAGTAATAGCAGAGGTTCACTGCCAAAACACCATCGAGGTGTTCTTCTCAAGTGTCCATCCTGAAGGGACTCCATGACAGAAGAGAGACCCAGCTCACCAAACCAGACAGTGACCCCAGGCTGGGAGAGCTGCAGGATCACAGCCAATACTGGTCCAAACCAATCAAAGACACCAACTAAAAACAACCTATCCTTTTTAAGGGGTCAGCAGCAAAACTCCATGTTCCACAAGGATAACCTGTGGCACAAACATACGCAGAAGAACCCAAGAGTTGGCAGAAAGTTACCTAAAGTTACCAGCACAACTCTGCTGCAGAGATATTGGCCAATCCATACAAGAATAATTTTGCTACTACCAAGTGTTAGTCTGATGTCAGCTCGTGTACTATGCCCAGTTTGGGGTCCCATGCTTCTAGGAAGACAAAGATCCGCTCAAGCACCCAAATAGGAACCACAAGAATGATGGCAAGTCAAGAAAATGCGATTGTTGCAGTATTTACAAAAATGTAAACCTCCTGGAAGTGTTTGGCACCGTGCCTAGACTGAATTTAAAGAAAATAATGAACAACTGCATCGTTGACATGTGTGCTCATCTCAAGCCTGTTCAAGTACAGACTGATCTATGAGGCTCAGTAGATGAAAGCACTTTTTACTACACAGTGCTTTCCAAAAACCCCAAAGAATTTTTCAGCTCAGGAGTCAAGGAACAGCTTAGCTGGCCCAATACAGGAGGTGTTACGTGAACCCTATCATCTCTAAGAAGTGCATCAGTGCTTAATTTTATATGAACCCTGTCAGAGGTCTACCTGCTCAATAATTTAGAACTAAAATGTTGGAGAATGGAGTAAGCATAAGGAAGAAGACCCTTTTCATTCTCCAAAGCCTATTTTTGCCAGACTCCTTGCGGGACCCACAACAAGAAGCTGACAATAGAAGAGCATACTTCACAAGGAAAAAAAAAAAAAACCAAAAAAAATTATCCACCTCAGGCATTATGCAGAAAAACAAAACAACCCTTCTGATCAGATGCACTTCATGAAAACATCTGCAGTTCATTGGTCTGACACAGGAGAGAGAGAGAGAGAGAGAGATCATAGGAGCTCCTGGGGCAGCTGAACCAGATTGTTGAAGGAGATGATGTTAGGAACATAAGCTTAGAGTAACAACATTTAAATATTTGATACTCAGCCTCTGAAAAAACAGTGCATGACTATGATTCTTAAATCACTTCAATTTACTTTGTACCCATGGTGAACTTCTGCAGAAAAACCAAAATACCACCTCTATCTGTAATGGAGAGCTATTACTTAAAATAATCACTGTGAAAAGAATTGCATTTGGGCAACATTTCCAATCACAGCTGTGCTAATTCTGCCAGAATTCAGAAGAAAAAGCTTCAGTTCTTGAAAACAACATTATGAAAATAATGATGGTAAAAAGATACTCACCCTGATTCTTCTTCTTCTTGTTCTTCCCCTACTTCCTTAAGTGCTTTCCATTTCCCATAAGGGTTGGTCTTGTTAGATCCATCACTAGAGGTTTCTTGGGAAGCTGAAGTACTCTCCTCTTTATCCACGGTTTCTTCTGACTTAACTTCTCGCCATTTCCCATAAGGGCTTAACTTTTTAGCTTTAGGAGACTTTTTCCCTTCCTCTGATTCTTCACCATTATCTCCTTTCCTCTAAAGAGGAAAAAACCCATCTTAAGCAAAAACGCCTAAATAAAAACATAATTGTAGCTTTATTTTACATCTTTTAATTTGCTACTATTATTATCTACTTATTATCAACTATTCACATTTTTCAACCAAGGGTAACTTGAAACAATAAACTCATATTGTGATATCTAGAAATCTAGAAATTTTTCTTCTTGAGCTTTATAGATTAAAAAAAAAATCTTGAATGTAACGAAGTTAAAGTTGGAAAATCCCATCTACCAAGGCTGAAGTTAACAAACTCACAAACTGACCTGAAAACAAAGCTTAGCATATCTTAAAATAAAGAGGAAAAAATTCACATGCAACTTCCTCTACGTGCAGATGCACACTCTTTATTGCTAATACCTGGTAGCAGTTTATAATGATTCAGTGATACAAAAATATGTGTTTTATAATGAACACCTGTCTAGGAATACATTTTGTATTTAAACTATGTCTGTCCATTCTGAATTACCAGCTCCAGGGAAACCATCTAACCCAATCAGAGACATTATCACACCCTTTATCTTAAATTTTAAATTTATGTTTTACATATGTAATTGATAGAGATTTTGTACTATAAGCTATGTTTTTTCTCAATTTAATAAGGAAACTACAACCATGCCATTTTCAGTCCAAAGCAGTCCCTGAAGGTCTATTGGCAGTCACATTTACCAATGAATGGCTGAAGTCATCCTCACACTGAAATCCAAACCATTTTGTGGATTATTTCAGAGAGATGACAGTGACCTTTCTCAGAGAACATCACATTTCTTGTAGAATTCAAGATACTTCTGGTGAGCTGAAGGAAAGCTCATGCTTTCTATTCTGGAACAGTGCCACTAGTGAGCCAAATATTTGAATAAAGATTCATTTTATTAAGAAGTGCAAAATTTTACTTTCAGTCACACATTTTAACCTTGTTCCAGTACGTACAGCCTACCACAAAACATGAAAGATATCATTTTCTAGTATAAGATCATGTATGCAAAATAAATCTGAAAAAAACCTACCTTGAAGTTTGTTTCTGGACTCTGTGCTTCATTCTCACTATCTTCGGAGTCAGACTCAGACGCTGTCTCAGCAGGCTTGTCACGCTGACCCTTCTCATTTGAAGAGGAAACAAAACCATCCGGTTTCTCCCATGTGGACACTGCCCAAGACATTTGAACAACCACATTATTTATGCTTCTCATTTTGATCTGTTATTGCTTCAACAACATAACCTTTCAGAAGCACTGCTGCCTTATGCAAAAATACAGCAAATAATTTAGCAAAAGGCTTTTGCCTTTGTTTGGTACGTTTAATAACCATAATCAGAAAGATAACATTTCTTCCCAGCAGAGACACAGTCATGACAGCTGAGTTCACTGTCGATAAAGCTTGTTTTAATTAGCTCTTACAAAAAACATCACACACGGAGAGCCGTGACCCACAAGGCTGTGGTCCCTCTCACCCTCATGCAGGACAGACAAATAAATTAATTGCCCTCTAGATGTGCCTATTTGATTTGAGCTGTTCAGTGATTACAAAGACAGGATAAAGTAAAGAATGATAACTGTAAGCCTCAGGTCTCCAGGCAGCTCAACCCCTTTCAAGTACTATTTTGCATGGTAACGTTAGGTCTCTAGTTAAAAGAGCTCTCAAGCAAACAAGGAAATACAAACATCAGTCTGAAAAGACATGGAAGTATGTACAGGATGAACATACACATATATCCTCATTTTCAATTTAAAAGTAATATCCCAGTAAATATACTGAGAAGAAATATTTAAATACAAGTTGACTCGATGGTCTTAAAACTGGTTTTAGTAAGAATAAGGCAGAAGTACACCAACTTTCAGTCTAGAATTTTGTATAAGCTTTCAGATGTAAAAAAACCTACTCCTTTTCCTAACTGCAAACAACACAACATGTAAGTGCCCAGATGTATCTTGAAGAAGTAAAGATGTAAGAAACTGGCAATGAATGGCTGCACAGTCTCTTAAGGGTATTGCTGTCACCTGGCTTCAGATTAGTAACTGAGCAAGTTCCCTTTCCCAGGCACAGAGTGGAGCAGGTGCAGCCTCCCAAAGCACAACTCGCAGCACCAAGCCTGGAGCCATCAGTCCCCTAAGTTTTGTGTCTGACATGAGACACTTTTAACTATTTATATCAGTTAAAAATTTGTCTTGTCTTCAGAGGATGGGATTACTGTTAACAGAACAGAGAAGTAATTTTAAAGCAATCCCAAGGTTCTTACTTACAGCTTTAAAAAAATGAGGGATCAACTTGAAATCTCAAAAGCCAAAATTCTGCCAAATGTGATGATTAGAAACATATTTTTCCCAAGTGTCATATGTCCATGAAGTACTTAAAAGAACAGCAAACATAGGCATAAAATGTATTTGAACTTGGAAGGCAATGTTTAAAAATAACCAGCATCTTCTCTTCCTTTTCAAAAGAAATTGCAAATCACTTGGGCAGGGGAGGGGCCTGTTGAAAAACTGAAAGGTTTTGGATTGGGGTTTTTTGGGGTTTTTTTTGGTTTGGTTTTTTTTGCCCCCTATTCTTGGCATCATTAGCAATGCCACTTCAAACCCAACTGCAGAAGGAAAACTCATAGGCAGCACAAAAATCACTTACTCTCCAGAGCGGCATCAATGACCTTAAAATGATTCAAACAGATTTAGAAAGCAGATGCTATTCTGAGGGAGTTACCATGAAGTTCCCCATGCAGGGGAAAAAAGGGAAAAAGAAGTAGGAGGTAAGATTCTGGACTTTCTTATCAATGCTACATCAGAAAGAGGAAAAGTTTAGGAGATTCTTATTCAGTCCTATATGCCCGTCAACACAAAATCCTGCCCCTCTCTAGTTTCCAAATTGTAATTTCAATACATATGTAGTAAAGAAAAATGCCTAGTTTAGAATTTCAAGTTGAATGCCCAAGCACTATGACTGACAGTGCAGCTACAAAGGCAGTGCTGACTTAAGCAACTATTTTATCTCAACTAGGACAGCAGCTTAAAAGATACAAAACTTCGTAAAAAACGCAGTTATTTGCATAACAAAAAGCTTTTCTGAAAACCCTATCTCCTGAAACAGAGCTTAACTGGAAAGAAAGCTCTCCTTACCTCCAGTTTGTGTGTTATAGTAATAGGTATGACCATCTTCAGTGACACCTTCTACCCACTCTGCTCCCTAGGAAAGAGATACAGGAGAGCTCATGAAAAAGTCTTCAGGATCAGCCAAAACATCACTTACAAGTCTATTCAATCCCTAAGTACTTTTTGTCTGTGATCATCTTACTGGTTTAAAGCTTGAACCCCTAACATTGTTAGAAAGTATTCCCTTCGACTCCATCGAGATGGAATTCCATAACTTAAAATACAGCAAATGCAACACACAATTATTTTTCAAACAGTGGATAATTAGTATGAGGCTGTATAATAAATGTTGCCATACAGTTGCCATACAGTTTAAATTATCATATAGGCCACTATTTTACATGTTTGGGTTTTTTTCAAAGTATTCACCCCTGAAGCTGTAATTTTCCTATTTGTGTCATTGTCTTCAGTGGAGGCTGATGAAAAAATTCTCTGGGAGACTCAGGTCTTCGAGAGGGCTACAGAAAACCAATACCAATAAATTCTATCACAAATTAAATATACACAAACAAATAAAAATTTATTCCAAAACAGAACATTACAACAAATAATTATAGAATCAAACTTTGCATGCCAACAATTCTACTTCTTTACCAAAGCACCAATTTCAACAATGCACTGTTTTTCCCTACTGATTAATAAATAAACATGAAATGTGACACAGCTTGCTGGTGCATCTTTGTGGATATGTAATTTTTTTTTTTCCAGAATCAGCTACAGCTATATAATCAGTCATTACCCATGCCCTAACATTTTCATTAAGAAACTGGTTTTCATCACCTCTTACACACACAGCTACTTCCCTGCTCCTTAAGCACCAATACTGCCAGCTCCATGTTGGGCAACTTCACCATACATTATTTTAGCACTAATAAATGTGTGTGTGTATACAGAGATATACAGACAGGCTTTTGCACACATATACATTTGCTTAACACTCTCATTAAAACTTTGCTGGGTTTTTTTAATAAAAACACAATAAAAATTAGAAGTTAAAGTTCTTGCACCCACTCTGTAAACACAAAAAAATTGTACTGGTAAGTTCAGAGCAGGCAAAGGCAAGAAAGCCTTCAGAATCAAGTTTCCTCAAGGTTTTGCTCTCAGAAGTTTCAGTGTGCTAGTTTTGACAAAAGAAGCAAAAGGAAAGTTTAAGTATAAAGAGGATTAAAAAACCAATCTTACGTATCACCTTTTTTTTTTTTTTAAGAATTAGATCCTGAGCATTATAGACCTGTTGGTTAGAGGTTTTCAGTCAATATCTGACACTAGGCACACTGAGTGTCCCATGACATAAACCCTAACAAGGATGCTGTCAGTCTAACTGGTTGGAGGTAGTCTTCAACATGCCCCTTCATTGCTCTTCTCTCCCCACCTCTCACCAAGTCAGAACAATAACTTAAGGTGCTGTAAAACCAGAAGGGCTCCTGAATCTCAACTGCACGATATATTGCAAGCATGCCCTTTAATTTCTGGGCAGCGAGTCCTTGCTAGAGATCTGGAATGCTCCCAATATCCTTAGCTCAGACTAAATAAGGGAGCAATCAAATGCTTGTTTTTAGCCATAGCGAAAATAACTCAAGACAGGACGAAGTCACTGAGCAGGGTGAGGGAGCAAAGGCAAAACACAGCTGTGTGGGGTTAGAGATACTGGGGCCTGAAGGTGTGTGCTTCTGATATGGCCAGGATGAGCTCACTTCAAATTGTTGCCAAGAAGGGAGTGCCTTCTCCCCCACAATCTGCCCTCCCCACATTGGCATTTTTTCTGATTATTCAGAGTGTTGATAGCAAGGAAATAAGTCTCCAAAGCACTAACCTAAACTCTGATGCCTTCACTGCCTGAACTAGTGCACTGGCAGGATAAATATGTCCCAAGGACCAAACAAGATTAGTTTCAGGACCACCCCTCTCAGTGGAAGGCTACAATAAGACTGGCTTTAAATATTGCAATGCTATGCCTTGACTGAAAAGATAAAGTTGAAGTGCTGATTAACAACTTGTGCAAACCCACAGGACAAGGAAACCAGGAAGCCAGAGTAGCACATCATGTGATGATACAGAGCTACAGAATGTCAAGTACTCTGAAAACACCAGGTTTTTTTGAACTTCAGTGTAAAATCCAACACTGGCAAAACAAGCAAAACTGACATCAAATCATAGTGTACATATGACATCTATCTTGAAAACAGGGAAATGTAACATCACTTCACAGGAGTGTTGGAAAAATCCTGTTTTTAATGCTGCAAAGCACAAAAATCCTGGGGTGGTAAGTATCACAGGAAAACCCATTAATAATAATAAGAAATCTTTCTGCCTTTGGACTATTCTGCAAGTTGTTCTGTGCCTCAAATAAGAAAAATTAAGTAACATACTAAATTACTAATTATGCCGAGTAATTGCTTGCATATAGGTTCCATGATCATAAGAAACCCAGGAAAAACACAATTTATTATGTAACTGTATCGTAAAGCAAAGAAAAAATGGGTATTCTTTTTCTTCAACTACCTGACAATGCAATCTCAGTTTTGCCTCAGATAAAGGAGGCTTAACTATTTCAACTGCGTAATATTTAGTTTTTGTAATTACATTTCATTCAAAACTGGTTTAACAGAATTTATTCAGAATTTCCTCAAAGCTTTCAATTTTATGGGCTGAAGCATAAAAGAAGTATATTCTACAGGAACCCAACCACGAATAATTACTTCTCTTCCCCTGACAGACAAATTAGCCAAGTAGGATTTCTATAGTAAAACTGCAGTTTATCATAAATTATTCTACATATTCAAATTATGTTTTCCTAAGTTTACAAGGGGCAAAAAAATTTATTTTCCGCAATCAGAAGACTTGCAAATTGCTTAGATTATTTAAGTGTTTACAAGGACAAATAAAAATATGAATAATTTGATTACCGTTTGTGAGTTTTGAGAGTTGCCTTGGAATCCTTTGGGTTTCTCCCACTGTGATTCTTAAAAAACAAAAGCATATTTCACCCATATTTCATTCAATTCAGTTTATATTTAATAATCTTTACTAAAAACAGATCTAAAGGCTATGACACTGATGTGTGTACACATATAATCAAATTAAAACAAGAAAAATATATATACTCACCGGAATATGAATAATCCTTGACCAAACTATGGTATGAACAATAAACCAAAGCATCATAATTGCAGCTGGCTTTACTGGCACTAACAACCCTCCAGACTCTGTTACTATGCCTGATACAGAGATGCAGCATTTTTAGTTTTAAAGAAAAAAATAAAATGAAATTATGAAAGGTTACAGTAAATACTAATGTCAATCCTTAAATTTATAAGAAACAGTTCGTAAGATTCTCATTAATCATAAAAGAGGGTTGCTTTTATGTTCTAAAGTAGATCACAACACACAGCTCCTCAAAGAAGCCAGATAAATCCTGTAAATGTGGAAAGACACAATCAGTTTATTTCACATTCCTAATCACAAAGCTTCTTCAGGAAGAACACAGCTATCTTTGTATACTTAACCCCTGTCAGGCTAAACACTTCCAGAAACTGTGGAATTACTGCATTCTTCCATTATTAATCAACAGCAAAACCAGTCTGAAATTCTGGATGCCCAAGTCTCGAATGTTAAATGCCAAAACTCCATCTAAGTGCTCACATTTCAGTAATCAGCTTACTACTGAAAGAGCAGAGGAGTAAAGAAATGCAGACAGTCTTTTCTCACTTATATCCAATATAATTATATCCAATAATTATATCTGCACTTGCTCCTCAGTAGCTTTTACCTCCAGTTTTTGTGTTGTAGTAGTATGTATAGCCTTCGGGAGATAATCCTTGCACCCACTCCTTCGTTTCAATTTTTGGTGGCATTGAGGCATCCTGAGATGTCTTTTTTTTCTTTTCTTTCTTTTCCTTCTTCTCTTTCTTTTCTTTCTTTCCTTTAGTTTCCACTGTGTTACTCGGCATTTTACTCTGTGTTGAACTGGAACCTACATCATCTTAAAGAAAATAATACCCTTTAAAAAAGAGTACTATTCTGAACTTAAAAATTAGTCACTCTTGCACAACAGAATAAAGGAAATTTTGTTCTTATGAGTATTTTTGTTAATGAGTGAAAATCATTAGTATTATACTCATAGCAAGTGTACTTAAAAGACTATATTAAAAGAATCTTGCATCGTAGCACAACTATAGCATCATAACAAAGTCCAAATTTGAAATGATGAGTAACAAAGAGAAAAACCATAAGGACCAATGAAGTCTAACTCAACAACAAAAGAGAAACTAAAAGAGTTATGAAAAAGACAGCTTCTACAGGAGCCTGAAACTACAAACTTGTTTTTAAAGGATAATATATCTTCAATGTCCAGAACAAAGGTACTTGCTGAGCTGCAAGCTGACTAGGAGATTCTCATCTCCACTGTTTGACACCAGTGGGAATCCAGCCTCTCCAACTCATAGGAACTTTTGCCTCCAACTGGCAAAAGTGAAACATAACATTAATCAAAGGAAGCTGCACTGCTGATTCAAAGTACCAACTACAGCCTAATTTTCTGTTACAGCATTGTTTAATTTTTCTGCTCCAAATTTGATTGTTCCATGGATCAGAGGATACCATAGCTATAAATATTCTGTACTGTAAATCCTACTACTGGTATTTTGTAGACTCCTTTTTTTTTATTTTTTAATGAGCAACAGTCCTGTAGACCTCCTCTCTCCTTCCTAAACTTAAGACAAAACTTTCCTATTCAATATTCTTTCAATTCTGTCTTTAATCTTCTGGCAGCTACATGAACTACCTGGCTTAATTCCAAGCCTTTTCATATCCTCTTGATATGCTTTCATTGCAGCCTCCTCCATTGCTGCAAATTCTTTTGACATGTTTTCTTCTTCTTTTGCCTTTTCCAAGCTTTTCTTTTTAATCTAAAACAAAACAAAAAAACCCCAAGAGAATAAATTAAACCAATCTGATAATGAAAGAGAGTAAAAATAAGCATTTGTGCAATTAAGATATTTGAGTTACCTCACTAATTCTTTTTGCCACATTTTCTTTATGATTCTTTCCTCTTTCATGAAAATCAATGCTCTTCAAAGCAAGAAAAGAAATATGTATTATACAATTTCAAAACAGTTAATTTTAGTTACTTAAAATTTAGTTGGACTAATTTTAGTTGAACAAGCCTAAATGTAACCTGCTCTGAGAACACTTACAGCAAACACTACAGCTATAAAATGGCTTTAGGAATACAGGAACACTGAGAAAGATTCAAGAGAGAAATTATGAAAAATCAGTAACACTCCAAAATGGTGTAATAAAATCTCATAGTATATTTATAAGATTTTTTTCAAATAATACTGCTCAGCACACGTTAGAGACAAATAACAGGGAATCTGGGTTCCCTCTTCATGCTATCCTTTCACATATTGTCATGATTTTTTTTTCCTGTTCTCATGCAAACTTTTAAAAACCATTATGGTTTTTTAGTGCTCCAAATATTAGCTACTGCCCTTAATTAGATTATGCTCCACTTCACAAACATCTCGTGAATTTTAACTAGTCTGCAGGTTCAAAAATCTGAAAAAAAGAGAAAGAAGGAGGAAAAGGCAAAGTGGGAGAGTTGGATAACTAAGGATAACAGAACAGTCTGCAAGCCAAAAAGCTGCCAGAAAGACTGAATCCAGTAGGAGCTGGAAGGAGTTCAGAAGCTCCTGACAGGTACAACAGTGGAAGTCCTCATGTGGTTCTCACATAAAAACATCTGTGCTCATTTAGATGCTCAGATGTTAGATGCCTAAGCCTGATCTGGTAACCCCAGAATTTCTGTGCACAAACTGATGTGCAGAGGATGCATATCCCGGGATGACTCATCTCGTTTAGAGACAGACTTTATAAGGTACTCAAACCCCTCCCTCGACACATATTTCTCTTCACTTACTCCGGGAAGATACCTGCAGTTCATGTGAGCTAATGAGGTATCTCACTGTAAGTCAGAGCAAGCTCAGCTCAAGGAGTATCCCTGGCATCCAGTCAGGAATGCAAAACTTACTGCTAAGGAAGACACCAATGTGTCTGGTAGTCTGCAAAAGGCATCTGCAAGTCAGAAACACGTTTCTGTAACCCAGCAATGTTTCTGTGGGCTGTGTGAAATGAAAGGAACCTGCTTTAAGAGCTCAGAGCCCTGGCTGTACCGTGCCTAGCACATACAAACAGTACAGATGCCAGGTTTTGCTTTCTACTTGCACATGAAAGCAAAGGACAGGTGCAGACAAAGTTTCAAGACAGACCAAATGTTAAGTTACAGAACTCAAAGCATAAGCAGGGTCAGATATTTAGTCCTTATCTGTACTGCCAAGTAGAACAGCACACACCCACATCTTATATGTGGGCATCTGGCTCTGATGTAATATATTTTCAGCATCACAGGTATTACAAAGGCATTTTTATAAAAACAAATCTCATGCATCAACAGACTAGCCTCAAAAAGTGATGCTAAAAGCCTGTAATTCAAATTCCTAATATTTCAAATAATGGACATAGTATGGTAGACCATCGTACAGGTCTGTTGTCTGCTATCCAGCACTTGCAGTAATCGCAGAATTTTTTAGGCTGAGATTTCCAGTAATCGGCCCTGGGGAAAGAAAAAAAAAGATATATAATCTGAAACAATAACCAAAGCCACAGGTTTTCGTATATATTTATATGTATCTTCAGAAACTAAATGTAATCTTCTTTGGGTGATTAAATACTAAGAGTTTGGTTTTTTTTTTTTTTATTTAAACCAAGTCTGGGGAGCCAGTAAGAGTAGCTGTATTAACAACTGTGTCTCATAAAGCACAGTTCAGTATTGGGATTTTGACCATCTGACCTCCAAAAACCGCAGAATTTTTACAACTGAGGCAGTGCTGTAAGAACCAGAGATACCAGACAAAGCAAGCCAGAGATAAACGAGCAGCTCTAGATACCCCATTTAAACATGGAATGGTCAGAAAAGTGCAACTTGCACGGTTTTTCATAAAAATGCTGGATACTGTACACAGTGAACTCAGCAACACAAAGGTGCAGTTCTGGATAATGCTGAGCTACTGTGGAGAGTGAATCCCAGACCAGATTCTGACCTGTGGGGTCACAGACATGGTACTAAATTGTTTGGATGTTTCAGTGTAAAAATACAAGAATTTCTGAACCATGTAATTAGATAAGTGAGGAAACTTGGGGAAAACTCTTCAGAGCTCAAAAATTAGTATATCAAAGTATTTAACAATAAAACCAGCAACCTCCAATGGTTGTTTTTTCATCAAAAACCATTTCCTAATGCGAGATGAGACTTCTGTAGAAACAATTTTATTTGTCATTGGCTTGCAGCAACAGACACAATACTTTGGTTCAGCAGAACACATTTGAGCAAGACTTCAATGTTTTTAAGTTAAAATGAGAAAGAATGAGGAACAAAATTAAAAAAAAATTAAGGTTACACTGAGAACATCAGAAAAATTGAAACTTGGCCTTTTGTCTGGAGATGACTGTACAAAGTTCAAGGAAAATAATTTTATTCAATAAAACCAAAACTTCTTCCATGCACAACAATAGCACCCTCAATCCTTACGATACGTGTGAGCAGATCTTTAATTACAGAAACAGACCTGATCAACTCAACTCCTACAATTTAAGCAGGTGTCAAAATGCACTCTTCCACCAGTGCTTCACACAAAAATACAATTACCAAGAGGCTACATTTATTTAAAAGTCTAAGTATAAAGGACGTACTCCGCAAAAACATATCAACCTATAAGCAATAGAGTGTTAGCAATGCACAGCTTTTCAAGCAATTTCCTGGAAATCTAGAAAGAAGCAGCTGGGCTTTCCCTGATTTAAAGAGAAATCCACTCATCCCTAAATGGTGTGCTTTAAAACTGTGTGATTACTTTGTCACACATATAATTAAAAGGGGTTTTTTGAGACTTATACCCAAACATACTGGGGCAAAGCCCGAGGAATCTAATGCTTTGGCTGGAAAAGCAGCTGAGTGGGAGGAAGACATTCAAAGATCAGAAATACCTCAAGAACCTTTTTCCTACTTGAGCTATAAATAGTCTCTAAATCCTTTAACATCATCTACAATGAATTTCCACCTAAATACAGGGTTAAACTTCCTAAGGCAAGGGACCAATTTTGACAGAAAACATAAATTGGGAAAAAGCCTCACTGCATGTTTTGGATGTGCAAGAACCTCTGCCTTCTTCCAAGTTTAACCTAACATAGGAGGCTCTTTCTCTACAACAGAATCAAATGTAAGTGCTAAAATTAAGACTGTACAGCTGCACCCACCAAAAGTCCAGACCTGAGAATGTGACGAGTCGTATTTTCACAGCTCTATTTTACACCAATTTCTTTCCTAAATTCTGCTGGCCACATCTGTTGCAAACCACTGTAGCTATGTATAGAGTAATCACTCTGAAGAACCTGAGGGAACACCTGCAGCTTCAGTACAAATCCACATCCTGATAAAGTCTTTTAGCTTCATCTCCTATTGGTGTTCATAAAAACTGGAGCTGGCTGTCTATTGTTACATATGAAATAAATGTAAATGGTACTGTGTGCCGATATCCTAAGAACCTTAAATCCTGCATTTCATGATTAATGAAATTAATTACATAATTTATGATCTCAATTCTGTGACTTATTAGTACGAGGAATCTTATATACCAAATAATTCTCTTAAAGATTTTCTACTTGAGTTCACACCACTGGGAAAAAAATAGCAAGCTCAGCTGAAATATCCATTGACCAACATCTGCCACGGCAACAACAGCAGAGCCTGCAAAGCCCCAGTGGTGCTGGCATGAGAGCAAACCAGAGAGGAATATTTGGAAAGCAGCAGCAACCGAAGTGAAACCCCACTTTATTGAGATGCTACAAGTGCTTCATGGGCTCCATGGACAATTTTTAAAGCCTTTTTTAAGTGATTGTTTTATCAATCTGACAAATACAGGCTTAAGAGTAAATGCTCCTAAAGTGGTACAGAGTTTTTTTTTTTATTCTTGAATAATTGTGCACAAGTCATGGGAAACACAGTTATTTCATAAAGTCATTGCAGTCAAAATGGTACAGCTTTTAAGACTCCTTGTCTTCTGCCAGAAGTAAAGCTAAGGTTGATTCTGGTTTTCAGCTCTGCATCTGGGCCAGTCTCCTAAGGGCCAGAACGCTGGCCAGTTAGCCAGCACCAGTACAACTCCCTTTCTTCCTTTCACTAAAACGAGGAGATGGTCTGGAGTACACCTGCCTTGTCCAGGTTTGCAGGGCTGAGGTTCAGCACTGCACACATTTCCCCCGGCGTGGCTCCCACGAGGGAGCTTGGTGACACAGACTCAGAGAGGTTGTGCCAGTTTTACTGCAAAGCTTCAACTCCTGGGAAGGCTCCTGACCAAGTCTGTTTGGAGCCCGACTTTCCAGAGCTGGCTGAGCAAGTCAGCCTGGCAGTCTGCTGTGAGGGAACAGGGCAGCACTGATACAGATGGGTACTGGGCAACTTCTGCACAAGCTGCTGTAGACTCATCCAGACTTGGAAATCCCACACTAACTTGCAACCCGTTTGTATCTCCTCAAGAAAAGTTGATTTTCTTTCAACTTTTACTGGTCACACCACTCAGAAGAAGAATGTACAACATTTTAGGGGGCTAAAGGAAAAAGAAGGAAGGAAAAAGAGGAAATGAACATCAAGCTGGTTTTTTTGAAACTAATGAGATGCCAAAGTCTTTGCTGCAAACAGCAGAGTGCAAAATGCATCAATGTTAAAACAATTTTCAGATTTCTGAAATCCATTTAAAACATCAGAGTGAACAAGAAGACAAGGAAGAACAAATAGCAACTCCACATTAACAGCATCTGCCCCACTTGCTATTCCAAAAGATATGAAAATGATGAAACTCAGAGAGAAAGCACTGAAACTCAGGTATTTATACTCTGCACAATTCATTTCTTGAGCCACGAGAATCACACAGCCTACACCGCAGTGACCAGGTTACACATCCCAGCACAGGAACCACGTGTTTGGGAGTATCCAAAAGGACAGGTTCTGTCAACAACGTTCAGGAAGCAACCTGCAGAGTAACTCAAGCACTGGAGTCCAGGGCCCTGAACCCTCAGCCTGCAGGATGCTTCTCCTCACAAGTTACTGTACCATTAACGTTTCAGTGGATGGTGCAAACAGCTTTCCTTGTACAGGGAAGCTCAAAAACCCTCATAAAGTAGCTATCTTGAGTGGAGACAGCTTTGCCGAACTTTACATGGAAATTGGGCTGAAGGATTTTGCTCCTACCATGTACTGAAATTAAGGGGGGAGAAGAAACAACTGGTTTAGGTGGTTCTGAACACCATGAAAAAGAATTTGGCTGTACAAACAAAATCTGGAAGCATTTGCTTTGAATAGCTCTGTTCTAAAATATCTGACTTGAAATCTGGCAGAGATGCAGGGGGTTTGTATCAGGGATGTCCAAATTAGAAGCCCTTGGGGGTAAAAAACAACATAGCAGTCTCCTTTGGTTTGAGTATCTACAACCTCAAAAAACTTTACAGGAATTTAACATCTTAGAGCTTTCTGCAAATTTGAGCACTGAGGAGTTGCTACGTGCATTATCGCCTTGAATACATGTTTGTGAGGTAAGATTCAAGTTTTTGACTACACGAGCAAATTAATTCAGGATAAATACTGTGGCTGTTCTATAACAGCCACTCAAAAGGACAGAATCTGTTATGATTTCCAAACACTATTTGGAAATACTGTGTACTTCTGAACAAAGGTAATATTTCTGTAATGGAAAGAAGTAGGAAAAAACAAAAGAAAAAAAAAATCCCATGTATTTCACAACAGACACTCCTCCACATGTGAAGCTATTCCAGAACAGCTAATTCAAATATCCCAGAACTGGTGAGACCTAAAATTGCAATACTAAGATTGGCAGAGAAGAAGGTCAAAAATGTTTTCTTGTACCGTGAAGTAGGTCCCAATGCCATGGTCCCTAATGACTCACACTCCCCAGTAATTCACAGCAGCTCTGTTCATTCACAGGGTACTAACTGTACCCTAAAAACTCTTCTTAGATAAATACCCTTAACTTTTTGGTTTTTTAAAGGCATTTAAAAATAAGGTCTAAAGAAAAGAGCATCCCTGACACTGTGAGTACATGGGACTGCCCTTCTGCCCAACCCCAGCTTGTTGGCTTTCTAATAGATCACACAATATATGCCTACATGTGGGCTCCTCCAGAGCAGAACTGGATGAGTTTCATTCACGTGAAACATGGCACTTCTCTGAAGGGCTTTACTCTTCAAGTCAGTTACACTTTTTTCAATCCCTCTGTAAATACTAATTCACAACTCAAATGTCTGCTTCTTTCTATCATTACATTAGCCCCCTGTGAACTACATACAAATTACAATATCCCAGGGAGAACAGTCTCCAGAAGCTGCTCAGCCTGACCTGTATTTGCATGAATCTGCTTTGCCAGACCTCCTTCCAAAATTGTAAATTACAGAATCACAGAATCATTTAGGTTGGAAAAGACCTATAAGATCATTGCGTCCAAACCTTAGCCCAGCACTGCCAAATCCACCACTAAACCATGTCCCTAAGTGACACGTCTACATCTCTTTTAAATACCTCCAGGGATGGTGACTCAACCACTTCCAACGCCACAAATACTTTTAATATACAAGAATGCACAAAGATATCAGGGAAGGCAGCCTTCTGTATGTATGGAGCTCCAATTCTCTAGGTCATCTCCTGTAACTTCAGTTGTCTAAACAATGAGATAGAGTTGTCTCAGTTCTCCCTGTCAATAGATGGAAACTGTCATCTCCAAAACACCACTCTTTGCATCCTAAAGAGACACTTGAGAAGTATATTGAACTCTTTAGGTGTGTGTTTCATCCTTACAGAGGGAACCTAAAACGAACTGCCTGAGTCAGCCTTCAAAAGTTAAATATCTGAAGCCAGAGATATCTCCTGAGAGCAGAGGTCTGCTGCTGTAGATGCAGAAGAAGGATATGGGCTATGTCAGGAAGAATGTGATAAGAATTAGAAGAGAGGAAAAAACCAGCAATGTAAATTGGGTCAGGAATCTGTTCAGGTATAATTTTAGCAATAAGTAAAATTAAGGACACTGCTGTACATAGTACGAGTCTGCAAGACAGGCTCACACAGCTCACCATCAAGTACTGCCCCACAGACAGACCTCTGGAAATTTTTAACCAGGTTGATTTTTTTTTTCAGCAGGGAAGTTAGGATATCTTGAAAAGTAACAGAAACAAACAAATGGATACACCATTCTCTATGCCATTCACACCTAATAAAAACCGCACGTGGATTTTTACACATCCCCCTCCTCCACACGTGATCAGCTATTAACATAAATTTCCTAATTAAAAACTTCAAGGAGGTAGTGATGGCCAGGTAAGACCAAGACACAGACACTTTTCTTCCTCCTGTATCGTCCAGAACCAACGGCGGCAAAGGAGGCCGCAAGGTGGGAGGACCTGGGAGAGGAAGGAAAGGAGGGGGGACGGGGAGAGGGGCAGGAGGGAGTGCGGGGGAGTGCAAGGGAGAGAGAGAGAGGGAGGGAGGGAGGGAGGTGGGGAAGGGGTACGAAGAGGGGGTGCAGGGTGAGGGGCCGCGGGCCGCATCCCCCGGAGCCCTCCCCGCGCTGACGGACGCCGAGCGCCGCCGGCGGGACGCGAAGTGCCCGGCGTGTGTTGGGGCGATAAGAGCAGGACGGCGCAGCAGAAACAAACAACCTGAAGAGAGCGGCAGGGCGGAGGGGAGCAGAGAGACCGGAGCGACAGCGAAACACCTCGCTCAGCGGGGCGGGGGTCGCCGGCCGCAGCTGGGGCACGGCCGCAGCCCCGCTGCCCCCAACCTCCCCACGGCCTGCGGGGGCCCGGCCCGGCCCTCGCACCGCACGCCGCCGGCCCTGCCCGACCCCGGCTCGCAGGGCGAGGGGCTGTGCCCGCTCCCTCCCGGCCCCCGGCACTCACATCGCCGCTCCCCCGGCAGCGCCGCCGCTCCGAGCCGCTGCCCCGCGCTCCCCTCCGCTCCCCTCCGCTCCCCGCGCCGCTGGGGCGGGATGGGGCGGCGCCGGGGGAGGGAGGGAGGGAGCGCGGCGACGGGAGCCGGGAGGGCCCAGACCGCGCTCTCCTCCCCGCCCTTCTCCACCTCCTGCGCTCGCCCGCTCCTCCTCCTCCCTCGCCCCCGAGGAGGCGAGCGCTCAGCGGGAGCCGCCCGGAGAGGGAGAAGGAGCCGCGGCCGCTCGGTGAGTGCCGCTCGCCGCCCGAGCCCCGCGCTCGGCGGCGCCGGGAGGCTCACCCTCCTCCCCTGCCGTGGGGAGAGCCACCGCGGGACACGGGTTCGAGCCCCGCCGCCGGCAGCGCTCCGTGCCGAGCAGTCGCTGCCCCGCCGCACCCGTGGGAGACGGAAGGTGTGGGGAGAAGGGCGGTGATGGGGTGCGAAGGGGCTGGGGAGGCGGCAGGCCCCGGCCGGGCGGCGGTGCGCGCCCTGGGGCGGAGGCCAGCGGAGCCCCGTCCCGCCGGCCGCCGCTGCCAACTTTCTGGGAGTTCGGCGGCGCGTGTGTCGGGAGGGCTCCTGCTGCGTGCCGGCTTCACCTCCTCCCTCTGCCCGCTGCCGCCGCCCTGCTCTCCCTCCCTCTCTCCTTCACGGCCGCTCGCCTCTCCCCGCCGTCGTGGGGCAGCCGCGGCGGGGCCGGGGCAGAGGGGGGGCGAGGGCCGGCGCCGTCCCGGGGCGGGCGGGGACGGGGACGGGGACGGGGACGACACGGTCACACTCGGGTGTCCCCGGCACATTGGCCCCGGATCGCCTCCTCCGCTGCTGCCCCCACAAATAAAAGTCACCCCGGGCTGGTGTTCCACAGCACACCCTCACCCCCCCCACCCCGCCCAGCCCTGTGTGACTGATCTCCCCACGGTCCTGCAAAAAAGTCGCGTTAATTCACCGGCTGCAGCTGGCAGCCTGTTTGCTACAGTCACGCACAGGGGTGGAGGAGAAGCCTTCGGAGTGAGTCATGGCTGTAAGAGGCCCTCCGGTTGTTTATGGCAAAACCAGGGGGGTGGCTCATTCAAGATGTGGGAAATACGGGGAGTAGGAGTTGCCTCGATCCATCCTGCAAGGACAAGGCAGTGGTATCTGGGGCTAGCACCCCCCGCCCCAGCTTGCTGTCGAGCTGCCTGAGAAAGGAGGTGGGGGGGTTGCCTTTTCCTCTCACAAGGAGGGCTTGTGGTCAGACTGTCATAGCTAGCTGCAGGAGTTTTGCATCTGTCAGCATTTCCATTAGAAGTGTACTTTTTATGTAGTTTGCAACATGGCTATAAATATATGCCCTAAGTTGAAATTTGGTTGATGGCCTCTTCTCCATCTAAGCAACTTTTGAAATGATTCTGCTTAGATGCTAAGTGGAAATCCATGGAAAATACGGGCATTTTACGTTTCTTTCAGCTTTAAAGCTTAGCTGCTTACACACATGGACACGTTTGCAGCTGCTAGTCCAAAAAATTCCTTCCCCCCCCAGTTTGTTGAATTGGGGAAGAGTTCAAAAGCTTGGCTTCTATAGGCATTGGTCATTAATTAGTGCAGCAGAGACTCTGAAGACTCCTACAAGGTCCCTGCTACCTCGAGTGAGGGCACCCACCCACAGAAAGGACGTGGGACACTATGTCTGCACAGCTCTAACCTCCAAGTGCCAGGACAGTTCCAATGCCTCAGCATCCCGGACAAGAAGCTGGTGTTAAAATCAAGGCAGAATATGTTAACCTCGCTCCGTGGGATTGAAATTTTTTTTTTTTTTTTTTGCCGTGTCCGTTCAATTCTGCTTCTGAGACAGGGAACAAGCCCAGTATTTAGGAGCTCTCGTTTTGTGTCCCTCTGTATACGGACGTATCTGGATCCCGTGAAACATGCCTGCCACCCAGTGGATGTCGCTGATCTCTATACATTCTATACATTTACCACCTCTCCCCTGTGCCCAGCCCTACCCCGTCGGTAAGTTTGCAAAGGCAAGTGCTCAGGTTGCCAGGCTCATCTGTCCACCGCGGGCCTGTGCCCGAGGATGGTGTCAGTCGTGACAGGATGTGCCACCATCCTTCCCGGCCAGCTCGGGACCACAGGTGCATCCCCCGAGGTGTAGCAGCTCTCTGGCTGGGCAGCAGTGAGAAGAGGTAACGTGAATGAGGCAAACGATTGTGTGTAGAGGGAGAGGCGGCTTCATGGCTGAGACGGCTGGAGAATCGGATTTTGGAGCCCCAGCCTTTGCTGTTGATTTCTACATAAACATAAAGGTTTTTGCCCGTGGTCTGTTGGGTTTTCTGGGAGCCTGGCCTGAGTCCCCGGGATCTGCTTCACAGTTATGCTGAACTTTACCATCTGGAACATGAGTGTCTGTTTGCTCTCTATGCACAGAAGATGTTTTGCAGGTCTAAGCATGTTAGAAATACAAGCCTTGAGTGTCAGAATTGCTCACTCAGTGTCCATAGTTTTTTGCTTTAATCTTAGTTTCCCATATTGAAAAGATGTGGATAACAGTATCCTTTATCTTACAGATTACTGTAGTGATGAGAACCATAAAAGAACCTGAGAGAAAAGAAATAATTTCCTCTGTGATTTGAAAGTGTGTGGTGATGCTCTAGAGAATGAGAGCAGAAAGAGGAGTTTGTGTGTTAATTATAGCAGAGCTTCAGTGGGGAAAAAAATGTGACCAGGTCAGTTGCAAATACAGATTGATCTAATTAGAGGTTGATGCATATTAGCACTAGAAGACATTTTTAGTTACCATAGACCACTTAGTTCTAATAATTTCAAAACTCTGCTTTGCTTATTGTGTTTTAAATAGTGCATTTTGTGAGTAATTTCCTAGGTTTTCTTTCCCTTAGGAAAAGTGCCAAAAAGCAGATAGGCAGCCTAGGGTAGTGTATGTGTGTCACCGTCCTTCATCAGCTGGATTCGTAATGTAACACCTGGGGCTCTGCTGTCAGAGCCCCCTGTTGAGGGTAACCAGTGATGGCAGGTCGTGGCTGTGGTCTGTGTTGCTGTACTTGCTCATGTCCCTTGTGTTGTCTGGTCACCATCAGGAGCTGAGAAGAACGTGGACATGGCCTAGCAAACACCTACTGAAAATGTGCACAGTGCAATTTGGTTTTGGACATTTGGCCAAATGCAGGTGGACTTTTCATGGGGCAGCAAAAGGGAGACCTCCAATATATGGGCTCCTCCCCTCATGTCAGATTTCAGATCTATCACCAGGACATGGAAGAGCATTACGGCCTTTCAAGTTTGCTAGATACCTATTGCCATTGGGAGACAGCATTTTCCCTGGTTTTGTTCTGAAAATAGCTCAGGTATTTTGGCCGAGTTCTTCTAATCCCAGTCTGCCTCTTTCTGCACCCCTCATTCAGAGGTAACTTCTACAGCACATGGAACAAAATTTAGCCTGAGGCAGACATTCAACTTGGAAAATTTCAACCCAAACAGTCAAAGTCTGGCCAAGTTACAAGCAGCTGGAAGCAGGATCCTGCATTGGAAGTGTTCAGCAGCTGCCTAATAGGCGATGCTACAAGCTTCATCAGTCCTGTGTATATGTTTATGTACATGGAAATATGCTGCTGAATTATAATATTACTTGATTGGTTACCTGGTCTACTAACTGTTTTTTTGTTGGGTTTTTTTGTTTGGTTTTATTTTTACTAGAGAATGGAACCTAAACATCTTTGGCTAATGCTATGAATGATTTTCCTTACTCATATTGTTGTTTTCCTGGCTGAAAAATTGAAAACTTTAAAATGGAGCCTCTGAAATAAATGACAAGCCAGGGCTTATTCGTTCTGAATCTTTCAAAATGACTTAACAATTGTTAAAGACCAGTTTACAGTAGAGCTAAAGCAAATTGCTTCCCAGTGTTTTGAATTGTAAAAAACCCACATCTCCCAAATTCCTAAGCTATTCATCAACTGCTCTATTGTAGCAGACTCACCCTATATTGTATCCCTGATATATCTATTAAGTCTGCAGTGAAATGTGAGTTTAAAACAATTGTGCCATGGAGTCACTGTGGAATAAATACCACAAACATTGGCAAAGTTGCTTCATAAATCTTTCTTAGTTTAGAGAGAAACTTAGGCGTGCCTTTCTTCTATCGGAGTGCAGCTGTTTCTTGTGAGGTTCCCTGGGGGCTGGATCTTGGTGTAAGGCTGATTAATATCCGTGTATTCACAGCTTTTGTGATGATATCGCATCATTACCAGCATGTCATGTGCAGGTTTGTGCACGTGTGGAACAAGTTACTAGTACACCATACTCCAAATAATTTTTGTTTAAATGATCAGCATCCATCAGAAGGCATTTTTCATGCAGCCACATACAAAAGAATCAAGATTGGGGTTACATCAGCAGGATAAGAGGCTGTCCTCAAACTGGTAATTTACTGAAAGAAGGCTTAAGAATTTGTGCAGAGAATCATCTCAACGGGAGTTTTCATTGCAATGCTGCGACTGAAGTGTGGTCTTTGGCTGTGTAGCAATATAAATACTGCACAGAAGTAAGAAAGTACATGGCATTAGTAAGATCACAGGAATTCCATGTCTGGTTTTGCTGCTCACACGTGAGGAAAAGGATGTGAAATATTAATAAGAGCACAGTGACAAAAGTGATCCAGAGCATGGAGACCAGGTGTCACAATTGCAGATTGTACATCTGAGAGAGGAAATGATGCCTATATATATCATACATGTGTGTAAGGAAAATACATGATATTTACTTGACCATCCAGTGTCAGAGGTGAAGTTAGGCATGTTGTACTTTGAAGTAGCAACTAGGGCATTAAAGGACTGTAGTGGATTTGCAGTTGCTGGGAGTGTTTAAAGTGAGATGGGGTTTCCTTCTGAAAGATGTGCTTTCACTTGCTTTGGTGGAGGATGTTTCCAGTGTGTGTAGAAGGGGGAACGACTGTCCTCCGTTCACCTGCATTTTTCCCTAGATTGAAAATACAAGATTGCTTGCAGTGCTTTCCATGTGTTGTGGCACGTGTTGCTACCTTGACAAGATTACAGTAGAATGCCATACTTCAGAACTTGGCTGGTTTTCTCTTGGGTCAGAAGGACCATTTTTTCTTGGTGCCTAATTTGACTTCTGGGAGTGGGAATAATTATTGTGTACTTTCCTCTAGAGCATCAACATCTGGTGGCAGCTGGTGACAGGATATCAGGTCCTCACTTTACAGAGTGCCCTCCTATTCCCAGGTTGGTGTATCATCTTTCTTTGTTCAGGATACTGTCAGTTGCATTCAGGGATGAAAAAAATTTTCCTGCCTTTAGATAGGCAAGCACATTGCTCACTGTTCAGAAGTCAGCTGCTCAGTGCTCTCCCCTTAACCATCTCTCTGTCCTTTGGGCATTCCTCTCCTGCAGTCACATCTGCTGCAGGGAATGTGCACATGGCCTGGCAGCACAGCACCCCTGGCAGTCACTAAAACAACAGAGGTTATGTCGGTGAAATAATTTTGTAACCTGAAACACGACTGACTGCCTGAATCAAGTTGAAGCATTACCTGCAATGCTCCTTTTCAGGCAGCTTCACAATAAACCTGAAGGTTTAATTTGGCCTGGGAATTGAACTTGAGCCTAGATAGCTATGAGATGATGCTTTATAATTCCACAGTCCATTCTTTTTGATATAACAAACAGACACATTTTTTCCTCTGGCAGCTGAACTAGGACAAATATACTCTGAAGTGTTGAACTATTTCTGTCTGTAAAAATCTTAATTTTACTGCATGTACTCTAGTATGTATGATATCAAAAGTCTGATGTTCAATCTTTCACACAGTGATTTGGTTTGGCTTTTTCATTCACACTTTAAGATATTCTATGAATGTTTTAAGGTGATGAAACACTTTCCATATAGGATGAGTTTACTGGAAATTTTCTTGTTGAGAACATCTGAAACTTGAGACCAAGTTCTTATAAGTCACTATCTTTAGACTTGAAAGCATGTATATATGAGTGTTTCCACTGACTTGGAAATACTCAAGCATTCCTCTCAAATATGATTTTTAAATACATTTTCCTCATCTGCCCTATTGAGATGTCATGTTTGAGAAAATAATGACAGTACAGCTTTCTAGGGTTTGGCCTATATGCCTGTTGCTATGTTCATTGGAGTTAATAATAATGCACTATTGATTTCTAGGACGTGCAGGAGCCAACTTAATAACAAAAGTACAAATCAGATCAGATGTTTTCAGTTTTAAAGAGCTCTAGTTAGGCTATTTAATTTTGTCTCAGAAAATGGCAGAATCAGACAACAATAAATTTGGAATTCTATTTTGCTGTTTCAGTACTTGGATAATACTTGTGTTAATATAAAATGATAATGAATATTGCCACATTGTGTCCATTTTCAAAGTGCAGTCGTGGGTTGTAGCTTGCCTCTTCATGACATCTTACTGTGTTTGTAATATTTAGTGAGTTTCATTCCCTTCCTGGTTGTGAGGTGAAACAATGTTTGAGGCTGGGATTAAATTTGTCAGAATTGTTAAGTGTCCATCTCAGAGGCATATCAAATTTGAACATAATACTGTTAAATAGTTGAGCTATACAGTGACTGTTTGTCTGCTTAACAGCACAAATTAATGTGTGTAGGATAATTATGCACCCAAACAACTGAATTAACAAATGCTGGAAATAGCAGTAGGACTGTGTTATCTGTCAGGTTTGATTTTTCACCTCGCCACAGCCAAGTGTCACTATAGTCAGAGTAGTCAAGGGTTAGGTGTTTTTATGGAATGCATTACCCTGTACCTGCTGTGCAAACTTCCCATTTGGTCCCTAACCCAGCACACCTGTGGCCAGTGAAGATGTAATTTTGCCCACTCTCCAGAATTTAACTTCCTTCATTTATTTGTATGAGCGTAGAGAAATCTTTTTTCTTGTAAAAACCTAGTACTGAAACCCACTTGTGTACTTTAGGTAGTGGATATCCTGGCCTTTTTTCCTCCACGAATACAATACTGACATTAAGCAGTTACATTGTCTGGAGTTCCTGGTGATACAGGCTCCAACAAAATTTAATGAGGTGTTTCAGCTTGCTTGACCTTGTTCTGTGACTCATTTGCGTGTCATCTATTCGGGTAGGAAGCCAAGCACTCTCCAAGTCCCGGCAGAAGGTTGCTCCCACGGTATCTGCTGCTGCAGCTTCTGTTTCAGCATCTGCTGCTGCCCAGAGAAGCACTGCCACTGTGCCATTTCCAGCAGCTTGCACATCAGCCTGCATTGGATGATTCTGGGCTGTGTTTGGGCTCTTCGGGGAGGGGCATGAGCTGGTGGTGGAGCAGTAGAACTGTTGGTGGAAAAGCTGTAGGATTCTGCAACTTGCTGCAGACCTTCAAAGACCTTTTTCAGGCAAGGGGCTGTTGAACAGCGTTCTGGTATCTGTTCTCTGCTCTTTCATTCTGTTAAGAGGGGAAGTTCAAGGTCTGTTGTTTTTAAGGTGCACTGTTGATCAGGAGAATTACGGCAGATATGTTTGTTTTGAGGGAAACTGAGGGTGGACTTTGTCACCAGTTTACTGAAGAGGTGATGAGGTTATGCCATCCTGTGTCATGGGATTTGGTATTTTTTAAGATAAATGACAAGGGAAGTGGTATTGTGGGCAAGAGGACAGCAAGACTAGTCAGAAAAGGATGGTGACAGTACTTAGTGTTCATGTACTGCCATAGGAGCAGTGACTGATCCAACTTTGTCATTGTTGAATCCAACATCCAGTTACGTCGTGATAATAATGTGTTGTCTAATGAACAATGAATCTCTAGAGCACAGTCTATAGCTCTGATGTCTGCTTGTCTTCTGCATCAGTCACCGCCCCCCCCTTCAGCTTGTCACTCATCTTCTGCTTGCATTTACTACCCCTGACCTGCCAGCTGAACGTGGGAACCCTTCTGTTTCTGCCAGAATTATTTTGCTTAAATTTTCTGGTTAAAACAGTAGATTTATTTCACTCAAAATGGACCGGGGAGCTTAGGTGGCAAAGCTGAGGCAGGTTCTGGTAACTGTGTTGAGAAACTGCTGGGGGAAGGGTTAAGGAAATCACTGGTGTGTCAGTGGAGATACTGGAAATGAGATATGTCTGCAGAATCTAGAACTGTAAACCTTTTTCCGGCCTTGTGCTGGCAGACCTGTGCCAGCATTTTACTTTTATGTTTCCCTCTGGTAGAGGGGAATTATACCCATATAGTTTTGTGCAGAGAATAGATCCCTTAGCACCTGATTACCTCCACTGAGGTAGAGCTGAGTTCTTTTCTTTTGTGTTTGGATTTCCATGTGCTCTGTGCAGCTGTCTTTCACTGGATGCCTTTTCAAATTAAACCTTCATCATAAGCCATCTAAAACACCTTGAGGGTTTGTTTTCAGATTTTCTTAGTTGACCTAATTTTGTGGGTTAACAGATTTGGTTAAAAAGATTACTAAGAATTTTTCAAATTTTTTCAAATGCTAATATTGTCATGTAGTAAAACTTGGCAACCATTACAGGTGCAGTATTTTAATGAATGAACAAACTGGTTTCTGACCATAAATATACTACAGCCATGACGGTGAGAGACAGAAGTACACTTTATATTTTTTGCAAATGACCGTTTATGAAAATTTTCCAGGACGCATCTATTGATGTTAAATTGTTTTCATGTCCTTAAGTTTAAGTTTACTGGTATGCTTTTATCATTATTGTACTCTTTGGGGACGGGAGGAGGTGATGGCATCATTGTGTACCTCATTTGAGGTGCACAAATTATTGCAAATGCATTTCCAAACATCTGGTGTAGCTGCTTGCTTTGCCTCTGGATGTACATTTTGGGGCAGTCTAAAACAGAGACCAGACAGAACAGATTTTCAGGACAGCATGTTTTCAGGATGTTGTTGGCATAAAAGGTCTTCGTGTGTTTTCTGGGAGAAAACCATTATGTTAGCCTTTGTAGATGTCGTGTTTTGTCCCTCTGAAATAAAAGCTGCATCAGAAATGGGGGTTCATAGTCTCTGCTTTAGCGTTCCTGTGTGGCTAGCAGCTGAAAGGTCAAGTCGTACATGAGGCTGTTACTGTACAAGCCTTCTCACTGTGTTTACCAGGTAGGTGGGGTTTTTTCTTCTTTTCCCAAATCTATACATGTTAGTCAAAGAAAACTACTAATTTCAGGTTTTCCTGGAGGAAAAAAAAAAGTATTTATAGAGAGAATGCCTTTACTGTGGAGAATTACTGCAAAATACTGTGTACTTCTTCACATACTTTAAGATTCAGACTAGGTTTCAGGTCTCATGTCTTTGTTTCAACACCTGTCAAGAACATTACTCATATTTTTAATTATTTAATCCTCTAGGTCTCATGCATTCACACTTTCCTTGTTTCAGATTGACATTAAGACATGTAGCAACATTGAATGTAGTTAGACACTAGTTTGTTGGAGCTTCTGGTTTATGATGTGGTGGATAACCACATCAAATCTTTTTTTGGAGATGGAACATGTATGTTCAGAAACAAGTTTCCATTCTGTATATGTTATTATCAGACTGAGCAGTAGTCATGCCATAGGTGTTTCAATAGGCAGAAGTATTTGTGCAGGTGTGGTTTAAGGGAGAAAGTGTAGAATTGTGGTTCTTCTGCATAGCGCTGTGTTCACATTTACAAGATGACTGCATTTTAGCAGAGAAACTGATCCTAAATGGGAAGTATTAGGGAAGCCATTGAATTTGGATACTGTGTTAAAGACATTGGAGGACGGATATGAGAAGGTGGCGTTATGAACCCTGTCACTGGTACTTTGTTGTTTGTGTGCTCCCTCTTTCTTACCTAGTTACATTTTGAAATCATGGCTTTCAGTTTGCTACTGAACTGGAGACAGGTAAAAATAAAAAATTCTGATGGTTTTTGTTTTTTCTTTTCACCATTCTGGGGAAGAATCCCTGTTTTGGGATTTCTGGTTTCATCTGCCAGAAAAATATTACTTACCATCTCCAGATAAGCAGGGAGGAAATGACAATTGTATGTGGATTCTGACTGGAACATGATCAGAGCTTGGCTGGCTTAAAACCAGATGTCCCTATGCTTTTGCTCTGGAGAGCCATCACAATCAAATTTTATCATCTTTGTTATGTATCTTGAATGTTCATTTATGTGCCTGAAGAATAGGGAATAGAGCTGGGAATGAAAGAAAATAAGGTAAAACAAATGAGAAAGGGAAGGAAGTAGAAAAAGGCAATCCAAACTGGCTTTCTCCTTCTAAACTGTAAGGATATGAGCCAGGGAAATGAGACGCAGAAGAAATTGAATAGTCCCACTGGTAAAGTTGTGATAATTTAAACTCCTATTGAATAACTGGGAGCTAGATCAGTGCTTGCAGAAGAATGTTGAGTTTAATTCATTACCCATAGTGAGAAATTTACATCCCTCTCATCTGGCTTAGTGTGTGGATATTTGTTTACTGAAGGATTTTTTTTGGTGTCCTTTTTAAAAACCAAGTGTTACCTTTTGCTAAATGTGAGAAAAATGGACTCAAAACTGAATGCTGCTACCAAATAACATTGACGATCAGTCACCTGTAATTACAATTTAAATTTCTTTCCCCTTGTCTCCTGAGCATTGTGTTAGTGTGATGTAGTTAGAGGCTAAGAGCATGAAGTGTGGACAAGCAGTTTTTTCACCTAATTAATTATCAGATTTTCTAAGTGAATGGTAGCCATCAGGGAAGCACCAGAGCTTTCCCAGTTGGATATAACCAAGAGTTGAAACTCAAGATCTTCCAATTCCATGTAGACAGTTTGGACTTACTTTGCTGTGCTTTAAAAATGAGGAGAAAGGTACAGAAAGCCCCAAGCAACTCTCTGGGGAGTCAGGTGTGGTTGTTACCTTGGGATTAGTGCCCGTGATCAGATCCAAGGGGAAAGTAATGGGGAAAGTGAGGCAATAAGGCCCCATCAGGGATGTGGAGAAAAAGAGTGTATGAACTAGCAGCCTGCCCCCAGCTCTGTTTTGGCTCAGTAGTGATATTTGTTGTTATTTTTTCCCAGAGGATTTCAACTGTTTGTACTTTTGGTGTTTAATAAAAGTGAAAATAAATGGATGACAAGGAGATACCTTTTTGGGGCTAGCAGAAGTGTATTTCTGCTCTGCTCAGAGTCAGAGAGATGGTGTGGATGAACCAGTGTTCAAAGTCAGGCTGGGTGGGGCTTTGAGCAACCTGATCTAGTGTAAGAGGTCCCTATCCATGGTGAAGAGGGTGGACTAGATGATCTTTGAAGGTCCCTTCCAACTCAAACTATTCTGTGATGTTGATGGCGTGTCAAGAGAGGAGCTTTGTAACAAAACAAAATGACAGTAGTTCAGTGGTGAAGGACTTGGGGCTTCTTGTGGATGAGAAGCTGGACATGAGCCTACAAGTGTGCATTTGCAGCCCAGAAGGCTCATGGAGTCCTGGGCTGCAGCAAAACCAGTGTGGCCAGCAGGGTGAGGGAGTCGATTCTTCCCCTCTGGAGATCCCAGCTGGAGTGCTGCATCCAGCTCTGGCGTCCTCAGCAAAGAAAAAGGCATAGGCCTGTTGGAGCAGCTCCAGTGGAGGGCCATGAAGGTGATCAGATGGCTGGAGCACCTCTCCTGCAAAGTCAGGCTGAGACAGCCTGGAAAAGAGAAGGCTTCAGGGAGACCTTGTGACTTACAGAGAGGAGGGAAAGAGGCTTTTTATACTGTCAGATAGTGACACGAGACAATGGATTTAAACTGAAAGTGGGCCAACACAACTGCTAAATGGTTATATGCTGTTTTCCCCATTCCTCTGTTTCGCTTTGTCTATATAGAGGAACAGCTTCTTGCTGCATTAACTCCGACCTGCAGATCCTCAGATCAGATATTCAGATTGTTCCTTTCTGCCTATAAGCATGGATTGTTCCCTGGGCAATGTACCTGTTGATTTGTACCCAAAGCGGAGTGCTCTCTCCTCTGTTTTCTCCCTATATGATATCCAGCTGCCATTTCACCACAAAAATGCAAATCTGCATTTTCTGATGATGCAGGTAGCATTTTTCCTGTTTGCTGTGTGGTGAATTTTCCAATGTATTGTATAATTTTGTTCCATAAGTCCTGCACCTCCGAATCTGACTTTTGCTGGAATGGTGCACAAATTATATACTTGGGTAGCTGTGAAAACATTCACTGGATAGTGTTATATATTGACTAGAAAGGGGAAATTTAGTATATTTTAGTCTATTAAAGAAAATTAGTATGTTTTCAGAAAGCTAAGTAGAAATAATGCACCTAACACTGTTACAATCAGCTGGAACCACAACCCTGAGACAGATTATTTAGGATCTTCTGGGAAAGCAGCAGCCTGCTGCATGCAAGTAAGGATTAGCAATGAAAGAATTAAAGGGTGCTTGTTTAGGGTAGGGGAGTTCATTTTCTCATAAAACAGGGTAGCAGGAAATAAGCTGCTCCTAGCTTATGCAAAGCAGCAAGGGATCATATCATAAAACCAACAGGCGTGAGGATGAGAGCAATTAATGAAAAAAAACCCCAAAAAGTAAAGTTCTTTACTCTTTCCCCTTCATCAGTGAGATCATTGACTACTGTCTTAAAAAAGGTTATTTTAATTATTGTTATTCTGAATATTAAATTAGTTTGATGTTGCTCTTCAGTTACTCACGCAGGAAGATTTCTGTGACCTTAGTCACAAGTGGTATATTTTTGTCTGTTATGCAAAGCTGGAAAACATTTCTAATGAGTCTTGCTAAAAATGGGGAGCATTAAAAGGAAAAGCTCAAGAAATAAAATTAGTTACAGAGAAGCTGTGGATGAAACACTCTGAATGTAGGCTACCGTCCTAGAATGTGAGCACTCCTTCAAATTTGGTATCTGTTCCTTGATGGTGGAGGGAGTTGAAATCACTCAGTTCTAGTGAGATGTTTTTCAGAGCACACATAACTTTAAAGCTGATTGCCCCTCAATAAATACAGGACAAAATGGATTATAAGATTAAACATATATATTGAAATGCTAAAGAGACAATATTAGACTGAAATAATAAACATAAATGTATATATAGTACTTTGAATGTAGCATTGAGACTACTGAGTCTTTATGACAGGTTATTTGGGGAGAATATTGAGCTGCTTCTGTTAATAACAAAATGACCTCTGTTAGTAGAGAGCAGGAGGAAAATCACATGTGTGAAACCGTGCCTGCCATAATGTCTTCTTGTTCTCTTAGCCTCTGGCTCCCCGTTTTGGTTTCAGGGCTCCCTAGACCACAGAACCAAGAAAGATGATTCCTGGGAGGCTTTTGGAAAACACAACACAGTAGCAGCAATTCTCTTTGGAACTGAACCTCTGTGCCTGTTTAGGGTATGTCCAACTGCTGTACCTTGCTTTTATGGGCAAGTGACAATAGCTGAGGTGATGGTTTTGTTTCTTGGAGTGATCCACAGGATTTACTGGTAGGACTGCTTGCCTGGCTGAAGATGAGCATGGAGATGGAAGCTGTTGTTTTTGCAACTTGAAATGTAGCTGAGAGATAAAAATGTTTGCCTTCCAGCAGCCAGTTCCCCTTCCTGGCAGCAGTGAGCTCCTCAACACCCCTCCTTTTTGTGTCCTTCAGTCTTTATCTTTTTTCCTCTCTTCTCCATGATTTATGTATTCACCAATTGGTTAATGTAGCATGTATTTGGATAGGTAAGCCTGCTACTAAAAATATTATTTCCTGAACAAGCAAGTAGCCGGGTTGCGTTTCTAGCTAACTGTTCTTTAATAGCCAGGTCTCTGCCTGAGCAAGTTGCAATGGAAAATTGATTAATTCACATGAGCTTACTTTTTTTCACAATTTATTTTCTATCTCCTGTCTCTCCAAGTTACCACTTTTATCCTTCTCCATTAATTAGAGCAGCTGGAAGAGCAGTAATAAACACACTTTCCTTTCCTTTGTGTTCACATCCTGAGCAGTGCAGAAATACCCGGTTGTATTCTTGTAAGCATCTAAAATATTTGTGGAACTCTAGCTCAACATTTTTCTAAAAATGATGTTTATCTGAATTTCCTTTAATTCCATGAATTTGGTCTGCATCCTTACAGGGAGTCAGCATAAGTGTGTGAGGTAGCCAATGTATCCTGCATAAGGCAGCGGGATTGAAAGGATAAAAGAAATTGGAATTGAAGTAAACACTTTCTCATCTGACTGGAGCAGTAGAAAAACTTGCAGCAACCACCCTGACATGTGCATCTGTTGAATGCTCTTTTTGTTATTGTCTAAAACACAAATGTGGATAAATAATTCCCTGGTACTTCTTTAAGACATCAACAGTAATTTCCTGTAGCGCGGATGGCTTTCTGGGAGTGCACAGCCTCTACAACCTAACTCTGTGGTCTTTAAAAGAAAACTAATTAAAAAAAAAAAAAAAGAGGCAGCTGCAGAAGTGCAGCTTTGGGTCCAGAACTGTCTGGCTAAGGGCGGTGCCTAGCTGTTCTCCCTCAGGAGAGGGTTTGATGGGGAACATGATGATCCCTCCCCCTCTGCTCCCGCCCTGTAACAAGGCCAAACAATAACAGCAACACTGACACCGCCGTGCTGTAACTTCGGCGCGTGTCTGTGTGCTTGTCTTTGGGTGTACCGAATTCTTCCTCTGTGATTAATAGCATTCCTTGCATAGAAACTTCTAAAAATCTCAGCTTCATTCTTGATGTTTATGCTGATAAACACGGACATCAAAAAATCCACTGTGAACACTGTTTTGGTTTTTTTTTTCTTCTTCCCAGTATGTGTTTATTATTCATGAATGTGTTGCAACATCTAAAAATGTAATGAGTGACTCACAGAATGAGCAGAGGAAAAAAATACAGTTACAGCTTTTTAATGAGGATTCCTCAGCCAACTACAAAGTGTCCCAGTTAAGAAAACCGCTGGTGGACTCTATAAAATTCAGCCAGTCCTCGGTTTTATGTTCCTTCTGGATGTATTTGCAACATAGTTTCACTTAGTATATATTTCTGTTCATTCATATCCCTGATTTGTTTTCTTTCTTGTATCAGGGATTACAACATTCCGACATCAAGAAGAAAAACTGCAGAACAACATGTTTACAAATAGTTCTGGATTTTGTGTTTGTGTGTGTAAGAAAGGAAAAGAGCAAAGGCTAAGTTTACCACTACTGGTGTAGTAACATCTCTAATGGTTTCAGATTAAGCCAGTATTCTTCAAAAACCGTCCTTGCAAGGATTCCAGGACAAATACAGCCATCCTGTAAATGAAGCATAGCTCTGAATGAGTATAATATTGAGGGATCTGAAGCTTGTGGGATGACGTTGGGTGTGCTGTTCTACTTCAAGATCCAAAACTGACTTTCTTTCTGGAAATACTGGTTCTTATTGTTGGAAAGTCTAAACTTTCGTTTCATTTATATATTTTTGAATTTTATCAGTATTCATAAATTTTACTTCATGTCTTGTGCCCCCTCACCTTTGTATCTTTCTTGCACAATAGTGGGAAATCCATATTTGCTTAAAAGCTTTGACTGCAAATCTGTAGAGATAGATAGGCAACCTAATACTTGTCTTTCAAACCAGATGTGTACACAAGTGATCATTTCCAGTTAAGGGTCTAGCATAGTCTTACTGCAGTCACGATTGTGCACACTTGTATTTTATTAAAGTATATTTTAAAGGAATTTTCAGGGCTGATGCACATTCTGTGTGAGAATTTGGAATAAAGACATGATATTGCTATGCCCTTGCTGGTTCTCTTGGGATATTCAGTAATTATTACCATACAAAAATGAGTTAATTTTGGCTTTCTTTGTTACAAGTGTGTTGTATTGAGGTGCTCTGTATATAAAATTGTGTTGCCTTTACAATGCAAAGCTGTACTTGGGCCTTAATTACAATTATACTATTTCCTGCCTTGTTTCAGAAACAGATCGTGCCTTTTAAAGCAGTAAGCTCTTCTAGATTTAAAAAAAAAGTAAATCCAGATAGAGTTACCTCTTTGTTGGTATAAAATGCATTCCTCTGTCCATTTCCTTCTGATTAGTTGCCTTGTTTATTGTAGGGTGTGTGCTGGAAGAGTGTCTGCAGATGGCATTCAAAGGTGTAAGGAAAGTTGGCCTTTTTGGATCAGTTTAGTGACTCTGAATGAAGAACTAGAAATTAGTAAATTATAAGTGAGTTGGATTTTAGGGTGCTAGAGCTTTAACTGTCTGTCTGAGTGTACTTACTGATAACACTGGATGAGGCATGGTGAGTTCTCATTTTTCACCTGGGAAAACTTGGTAACATTGCATATATCTTGCAAATATTTGCAGATCATAGTTTAACTCTTTTTGTTTCATGATTTTTGTGGGGTCTCAAGCTCACTGAGAGAAGAAGTATGGGGTATAAATTTGTCCTGTCTGTATTTTCATTTCTTTGCGTGACTTGCCTTTGAGCTGTGGGTTTACAAGTGTGACTTCTATCACACTTACTGACAGGGGTATTTATAGGATGTCAAATAACTTTCAGTGCACTTTCTGAAACAAACAGGCAAGGAATGTGCAGAGGGAGGACAGAACAAGAGCTAGCTCAGGTCAGAAAGTCATGGGTTAAGCAGTACCTCTGTCCCTCCTCTCTGCCTATAGCATTTCCCAAGTAATTTTTTTTTTTTTTTTTTTTTTTTTTGGTGACTGTCGTGCAGTCATGTGAATCTTAGGGTCAAAAATTTACCTGAGTGCTGGCCCAAGTGTAGTAGTCTGATGTCAGAGGGAGGTCTGATGTCCTTTGCTGGCAGTGCTCATCACAGTCTGAGCTGGTTCAAGAGCAGTCAGCGTTCCCCATCCACCCCAGTCAGATTTCTGCCACAGTAAGGCATTTAGTAGGGTCAGTGGAAGGCTTATCAGGTACCACATGGACCAGAACCAGTGCAAGGAGAGGATGGGAAGGGAAAAGTGTGGTTGGGGTTGGTAAAGAAGTGCCAGGGAGAAGCTGGAGCCTGTAGTTTCTGGCTGAGAGTGAATCAGAGATCATCCTTTGTCAGAGCTGTATCTACTACCTGGATTTTTGCAGTTCTTTTCCTCCACAGTTTGCTTGTCAGTAGAAAGGAGAATATACCCAGATTTTAAACCATTCTCTGAAATACTGAGAAGCATTACTTCTCAGCGGAGGCAAACTTACAACAAAAGGAGGAAGGAAGGAACATGAAAGAGCGAGGGAAAAGTAGGTTTTCCCATCCATTGATGGGATGTGACCGAGGAATACCTTAGAGGTGATCCAAGAAGGGTTTGTGCAAGGCTGTACAAGGTCAGGGGTTTGTAGCTGTGTGGGATGGTGCTGTGCTGCTGGCTAAGGCAGCATCTTTGCCAAGTCTGCTTTCAGTAGGAAACACTGGAGACAACGTTGGAAGCATAAAATGGATGAGGTTAAAGCTGCCTGGTGCTTGGTTGTGAATCCATTTAATTTCAGGCACGTCTCCTGCCCTTCTGCTATCAAGGCATCATTTCTGGAGACTTATGTGACCATAGACTTGAGAAACGCTCCCTTGTGTATTTTGAAAGATGACATTTAGTATCTGAAGGATTCCAGTTAAGCACAGGATGGCCAGGATACCTTCCCTTTCAACTTTAGAAAAGTATAGTGGCCTTTTTATATGCACTTTGTTTACTACCACCTTTTCCTTTCCTACAATTCAACTAAAGTTCAGAAGACCAGCACAGTGTAAATAAAAGTAGACTGTTTTTTCTCAAATTCATTGTGCTCTACTTTCACAGTGTACACTAAAATATCACTGAAGTGTACCTTTAGATGGCAAATTAAGAACAGATAGCTTCATGGGCTGCTCTCCAGGTGTCATCCTGGAGATGGACATTTCTTCTCTGAGATGCTTTTCTATCGAAATCTCTGAAAATGCAAGTTTGTAGATGGCAAACAGTTGTCTTAAGAATATCAGAAGTGTATTGTCTGAATTTGTGATTAAGTTTTTAAATAACACAATGGTAACAATTTTTCTGTACCTAAAGTCCCAGCAGAGTCTTCCTTTGGGCATAGGAGTAAGTTACTTTATAATCTCCTGATACAATTTCTCCATGCATAAATATTTAGGTCATTATGCATCTGGCAGCACTAGAAACCCACAGCAGTGTCAGTCTGTGTTTTATGTGGCATCAACCCCCATGGGAGGTGCTGGCCCACAAACCCTAAGTACCAGGACAGTAACACCATGGAGATAGATATCATACTTTTTGGATTAAAATGTGATAGCACCGCTACTAGTGTTTCTTGGTGTTGTACACAAGGAGAAGAGAAGGGGCAGGAGTTTGGGTGTTAAGACTTGGGTAAAAGCTAATTCAAGTGTTGTCCTTCTGTACACAGACAGTGTGATCTTGGGCATATCCATTGCTCAGGTGTTCTTCTGGGCCGTGCTTGTGAATGGGATTATTAGAATTTTTCCTTCACTTCCAGGGATGCCTGAGATGAAATATTTTGCAAAGCTTGAGATACTGGGATCCTGCAAAAACAGATGCAAACCAGAAGCTTCTTAAATCAGATTTTTATCCAGTCTTGAGACAGAGTTTGATGAAGCTCCAAGGCTGTATGAGGGGATTGTATGAGCCTGAGCTGAGAGCAGGGTGGTGGGATCTCCTCTTGCAATAGTGGAAAGGGGTTATAGCATCTTGAGCTGCTTTAGGAATGGTACCACAGGGTGTCACATAACCGGGGACTTGCAAGGGCTTCTCATGTGGTGAACTTGTGTATAATATAAGAGAAAAAAAAATAAACTAAGAACTTCTAGATCTAAGTTTTCTGCTCCCATTCCTTCATAAAAACAGTATTTTCTCCTCCCCAGCCCCCATCCAAAAATGAAAGCTGAACACAGTTCACAAACCTTCCTTTTGGCTTGTTATTATGAAACTAAATAGTATGTCTTTCAGTCAGGGCAGGATACCTCCAGAATACATCATTCTGGTCTGTCCTCACATGGCTTCAGAGTTTCATGCTGCCCCTTGTGCAGGAGAGCTGCTTTGGTCTACTCCTGTGCCTCCTGGCAGCCCGTCCCGTCCCGTCCCGTCCCGCCCTTGCAGACCTGTAGCTTTCAAAGCCAGTTGCAAAGGAGGGAGGCGATTACCGGAGTGAAAAGAGAAGCAGCTTGCTTGGGGTCGCACTTGAAGCCAGCAGAAGTGAGAGCCACATCCAGGTCTCTGCTACCCCAAGCCTGCTCCCCTTGGAGCACGTGATTTGTTTCTCTGGGAGCTGGGGCCAACAGCAATGTGAAAATTGAATTATGCATTATTTATTTATTTATTTGTGTAGCCTTAACTTTTCTGCTGGTGGGCTCCACCCTCTGCCACGCTGTGCGGCTGCACAAATATTTGCTCTGGGAAACAGTGGGGGGAGTAGCTCAGTGCAAGGAATATGAGGCTGGGATGGAGTGGAGGGCTAAAGCTGTTTAAATTGGCTTAAACTGTGCTGTTGGTCAGTGTCTAGCTATGTCTTTTGGGCAAATGGTGATCTAAGTTTTGTGGAAATACTCATCCCAGCAATGGGCAAGGTCACCTCTTCTTCAAGCCAAAATTATAATTAGCAAGAAACCTGATATGGTTCCAGGGATGAACATCCACCTGCATTCGCTCTCGCTAAATATGTTTACATTTTACATATGCTTTTCAAAAAAGTACTGCTTCCAGATTTAGCTTAAAAACGGCAAAATGTTTGCATAGCTTGTGCTAATACATCACTACAAAATGATTTTTCAATTTAGTTGATTGCCTGGATGAGAATGTGTTGTTTCTTTCCCCTCTAAACCATAACTATTACACTTTCTTTAATTATTAAAATGGTGCTCTCCCTGTGCCGATGTTACAGTTCCTTGTAACTGCTGTGCACCTGGGTCAGATTTCTTCCCTCCATGCCCCATGATTTGCAAAGGGTTTTGCAGCACAAGAAACAAATGCTTTTAGATGTGAGATTGGATTAGACTTAAGTTGTTGGAGACAAGGAATATACATCTGTTGTGAGAGGTGGAAAAATATATAGTGACTAAAATAATGGCGCAGTGTTTTCTCCTCCTTTTTTCAACTGAGAAATACAAATGAAGTCATGTTTTGATCAAGAGCTGTAGTGAAGATATTTAAGTACTGACTTAATTGATACTTTTAATCAGTAAGTCATAAAAAATGTACTGCTGCTTCTTTTTTCAGGTCTTCCACTAAATCAGGCTGCAAAAATAGGATGATAAAATACATCTAATAAAATCATACATGAGTAACTGCCCTTTAAACAATAAACTGGGACCCAGTTTTGCTTTTAAGTGCCATTCAGGTGTCATACGGACTCAATTACTTGGAAATAACCCCAAAATTTTCTGCTTGGTAATTAAGCATGACCAGTAGTTGGAGATACTAATGTCCATAAAAATATGGGTTTTGCTCAGTGCAAGACTTGTGAGACTACTGTTTAATTATTACTGGGAGCATTAATGACAGTTGTGCTGAAATAGATTTGAATTTATCTCAGTGTGTTTGCTAGAAGTAGCTTCAGGATCATTTTACTCTCATCTTCCCTGCTCACTGCAAGGTCACTCCTGCTGCTTCCTCCTCACCTCCCAACTCCTTGTCCTGCCATTACACCCTCTCAGTTGGCCGTGTGGCTTGAGTTCTTGTGCCGTGCCTTCCCTTACGGCCAGTGCACTGCTTTGGACTCTGCCTTTCTGGGAATTTGTGGAAAACCAGTGCACGTGCCAGCCCACAAACAGAGCATGTGCCATGTTACCCTTCCTACTGAAACAAGGTAGAAGTAACTCTATTCTCACCCTCTGCACCACGTTTTAAGATTGCACTTCCAGGCCTTTCAGGATGCCCTATGCAATCGTTGAGCCCATCCCAAGTGCCTACACTGCTGTTGGGCTAGTCGGCTTTCAGCGTGTTGTTTCTTTAAAGAACATGAAGAGCCTATCAGAAATTTACTGGGAATCCAGGGAACTGGATTTGTGCTGGCTCTGACACTGGCTGTCTGTCCACGCTCCGTTGGATGCTGCACTTTAACTCAATTTCCCCAAGCATTTTGGGACCTCCAAAGTTTAACTCTTTTTCAGGGGCTAACCAGTTCGGTGTGAGCAAGATGATATTGGTTGAAAAGGTGAGATGTTCCACAGAAACGTATTTGTTCATTTAATTTAGGACGAGAGAACATAGTCTTAAACTGTGCCAGGTGAGGTTTAGGTTGGACGTTAGGAAGAATTTCATCCCAGAAGGGGTGGTTAGGCATTGGAATGGGCTGCCCAGGGAGGTGACGGAGTCACTGTCCCTGGAGGTGGCACTCGGTGCCATGGCCTAGTTGACGGGGGCTGTTTGGTCATGGGTTAGACACGATGATCTCACAGGTGTTTTCCAGCCTAATTGACTCTGTGAATTATTACTCATGGAGGGGAGCGGGGCGGGATGTTTCGTAAGGACCGGAGGCAGCGGCGGGGAGCGGAGCGGGGCGGGACGGCGCGGGCCGGGTCGGGCGCTCCGCACACGCGGGAGCCGGGCCGGGCCGAGCCGGGCGGCTCTCGCGGCCGCCGCCAGCCCGTCCCCCCGCACCCCGCCGCCACCTGCGGGCCGGGCCCGGCGGAGCGCCGGCCGCCGCCCCGGGGCGTGTCGTGCCGAGCCGAGCCGAGCCGAGCCGCCCGGCCCCGCGGTGAGTCACCGTCCGGGGCCCGGGCACCACTTCCCCCTCTCGACAGGAGCCATTTTAGCTGCACGACGCTGCGGGGAGGCCGGGGCGGCGCCGCGGGCCCCGCGGCCGGGCGGTACGTGCTGCCCGCGGAGCCAGAGCCGGGCGGGCGGCGGGGCGGGGGGGACGCGGCGCCCCGGGCTGCGGCTGCCGCTGCTGCCTCGACGTGCGGCCGCGCCCGGGGCAGCGCTCCGCAGCCGTCGGGAGAAACTGCGGGGAACAGGGAACTTCTGGAAAAGCGCAGCACCAGGGAAAAGCGAAATATAAATTGGGCCGTGAGTAAAGGGACGTTTCGGGGCAGCAGCGCCGTGAGCCGCCTGAAGCCGAGCCTGTTGCTGCGGGCAAAGGGCACCGCGGCTGTGCTGCTCTGAGCAGCGCGCTGCACGAGTGTGACAGCTGGTTTGCAATTCTGCTGCGTTTTATACTTTCGTCGCTTTTTAAGCGTGGGGGGGTGCCAGGCAGGCTGCCGGTCTGAGCCCTCCAGCTGCCGCTCAGCGCATTGTAAAATACGAATTTTATTAATCTGGAGCTGCGTGTACCTGGACTCGGCTAGCATGGAGCAGAGCACGGTCCGGAGCGATTCGGGCGAAGTGTTGGCTATCAGCGCCGCGGCTTTGAGCACCTTCGCTCCATTGCTGTTGGCCCTTTGTGGTCCGTGGCGACTTTAAAATGGCAGATTTAAAATATCATTTCAAAGATAGATCATTCTCTGCGCCCGCGACCTTAAATTGAAGTTCTCTTTCTGTCGAAACAGAGCTATTCAAAGGCAGCCGCTACGGTGTCGTTTCAAAATAGAAGGAGTTAAGTTGTTGTGCGGGCAGGTACTCACCTTTTCCTGAAAATGATTAAGAAATTGAAGTTATGGTGATGGTGTACATGGCAGAGCAATTACAAAGTGGGCTTAGGGGTAGTTGGTAATGGGGGAAGAAAATCTTGGAGGTAATTCTGGTGCGTTAAATTGCTTCTTAAACTTTCAGTGCATGAAAATCACCTTGATTCTCCTAATTATGTACTTCTGAACTCCAGCACAGTATATTGAAAAAGAATCGCTGTTTCCACCTTTGTTGAACAAAAGTATTCTTCTTTAGGAGTTTTTTCTGAGTATATAACTTTGGACTCTATATTTTAGTCTTTCACTTGAGAAATCAAATTCTGTATCTTCTTACTGAAAATTAAATGGCAGGGCACTTGAGTTGTTGTTCACAGGGGAATACTTTACAGGTTCATTTAGTGTATGGAGCCTGTATCTGAGAAGTGTAATGGAGTCTTGCTTTTAGTGCTCTGATCAGTCGCAGGGGAGGGAGAGAGGGAGGCAACCATTAAGTAAATGGTCATGTTTTGGGTGAGGCTGTCTCTTGTCTTCAGCCTTCCCGGTGTTCACGCATATCTTCCTTCTGCATCTTACAGTACAATGTGTTTTCACTACCTTTTCGATTTACATTTTGCCTTCTTTCTAAAAGCAACAAGTTTTGCAAGGATTTGGGAGATTTATTTGGTGCATTGTTACATGTTGAAAAATCACAGATAAAGTTACAGAGGAACTACTTGGAAAAAAATGTTTTGAGTTAGTAATAGAAGTTTTTTTCTGAAAAATTCTTAAATTTATTTGCATCTTTCTTTTTATCATGACTTTTATTTTCAGATCCTAGGGCTCTGCTTGCAACTCGAAGAACATGACCCTCCCTTTCCTTATCTCTTTTCTGCCCTTCTTTCTTTTGCACCAGACCCTGTTGAGACATCCAGCCTTAAAAACTTGAGGTTTTAAGTTTTTCTTTTTAAGTCATCTCCCAAGCTGCAGCTGCTTATCTTGGGCAGAAGGCTTTTTGTGTGCTAAAGGGTAAGTGGCTGCCGCTACTTTCTCTTGATCAGGGCTTCAGGGAGGAGCAGTTCCTCTTTGAAGGCAAAAGCTGCCATGTTCGGTCTCTCTTGCTGCTGTACAAGAACTTTGCCGGGGCTACAGACGCATCTGTGCTACAGCGGTGGAGCTAGAAAAAAGTGATTTGAAAGACTTACAGATGACAGCTTGGACAGACCTAGAAGGCAGAGAAGTGGATTAGAAGGTGCAGAGAAATGGTGTTAGTTTTTTTATCACCAAAGCCCATGTTTGTCTCAAAAAAAAAAAAATTCCCACCTTCCCCCCTCACCCCCGAGGCAGGGATCTTTCAATTTGGATTGAGTTTGTGGTTGTTGAGAGATGAGCCATGGGAGTGGCGTCATTAGATGCCAGTTAGCTTGAACATTATTTCCAGATCCATGCTTTTACAGAAGTGTTGGTTTTCTAATGTGCTCTTTTCTCATCTGTTGGAGATTAGAAATGTCAAGTCCGTGGTCTTGGTCCTCAAACGAGAAGAAGAAAAGAGGTCGATGTCCAGATTGGAAGAATGTTGTTGGCCTGGTATAGCCTGATGTTTCAGGACTGCTGCAAACTCATACTTCAGTTGTGTGTGTTACTTTTTGGACACTATGTATGAAAAAAGCCAAATACATGAGGTGTTTTTCATCACAGCCCTATTCAATGGAGGGAACTGTGGCAAGACTGTGCTCAGTGAGCTGATAGAAAAGAAAGAAAAATGGAGGATTTCCCTCTGTGTCAGAGGAGAAGCTTTGATCTCCAAAACAGCTTTCTCTTCTTGCAGGTGTTAGCAAAAATATCTCAGCTTTTGCTTGAAGATTTTGTTTTTTTCACTGACAGTTTTGGTAATTCGCTGGAGTTTTGTTAGGTGTGCGAGAAGGAGCAAGGACTTTCCCCCACCATGGTGATTCAGCACAGGAGTGGCAGGAGGTGGAGTTCACCTTTCCAGCCTTGGTTACAATCTGCACCATAAGCTCTGTAACTTTGCTACCGTATGCCAGTGATTTATGGTGCTTATAATTTTAATGCCACTGATGTGTTTTAGAGATTATTTGCTTTCTTAAATCTTACTCAAATGCTGCTTTCTTAAATCTTACCTAAGTGTTTCTTCACAGATAAAGTAGTTGACAGAGACTATACATACTGGAATTTTAAGTCTTTTGCTTATCAAAAGTCTGCAGTAGCCATGTGAAAGGCTCTAGACATTTTCACTTTCCTGACCAGACCTGGCTAACCCATATAGAGGTAAAAACAATATTTATTCTTCGATACAAGCCTGTCCTGTGGCAAAGCTTCCCACTGTGTCAGTGTTTGTGCTGAGAGGAAACCACTGGATAGGGACCAAAGTTTATGCATTCTTACCTTGATGTGCTTTAGGCCTTACTTGCTTGCCATCTCCAGTGTTGAATCAGAGGGCTGGAGCTCGGATCGTTTATTTGTCCTTAAAAGAGATCACTCCTCTTGTGTCATGTGTGAGTCTGTACTAGGTTCAAGCAGGCCTCAATGTGAAAATGATAGTAGTTTAGTTAGTCTGGAAAGAACCTCCAGTTCCTAAATTTGCATGTAAAAAGTATTCCTCTCTGTATTGGGGGAAAAGATATTATGGTTAGGATAATCCGTTAGGAATATGAATGCTAAGTACATAGGTTGGAAACTGTGGGAAAGAGTTGCTTTGGGATGGATTGAATGTCACTGTCTTCTTCTATAATTAGACATTTTAGTCTATTTCTAGAACACCCTATATTTAACTCATCATCAACATTTCTGTGTGAATATACCAAATACATTTTTTGTTTTGAGGGGAATGTTCTGCACTTCTTGAATGTTGCTGTTAGTGTACTAACGGTCTCATGGCTTCACTTGTGAGCTCCTTCCGCATTTCCTTCGCCTTCTTGCGTGGTAGTGGTTTGACTTCTGAAGTGGGCTGAGTAAAAATGGTGTCCCACACAACACTTGAGTTTCTATGCTGGAGGAAAGGGGTGAGCTTGGGTGATTCAAATTATTGTCTGCTCTTGAGAGAAATATTTTTATGTACTGTGTCTGCATATACTGTTTCATCATGCTGTATGTTCCTCTAGAGTTACTTGTGTTTTTCTTGAGATCCTTTGACAGAGTGAATAAAGCTGACAGGTTAGAAGAAAACTACCTTGCTCTTCTGAGCTTTGTACGAAGTCACTTCTGCTGTTCTCCAGTGTTCAGCTATTTTGGTGTTTATTCAATTTTAAGTTGCCGTTAGGAAAAGAAGCAGCAAAATATGATTGTGAAACTACATTTGTTAGTTTACAGTTTGTGATACTCAGTGCTGACCACTGTCAGAAAATTAATATTTAACTTGCCCTTCCAACCAGACTCAATTTCAAGTTAAAAAGCAAGTTTACAAGGATACTGTCAGTTTTCCCCTCTTTGTGCCTGCTACATGTGCTGCCTTACATGATTTTGGAGCTAACAAGAATAGTTTCGCAAGGATGTGATGACATGGTTTGTTTTTAGTGGAGTCTGTCTTTCCAACCAGAAGGTGACCCTCTTAGGAAGAGCTTTCATGAAAACTGTGTCTTGAAGGCACCAGGGCTAGCACATTGTCTGCTGATGACAGAATTTGCCTGGCATTGTCCTCGGAGGTGGTGGTTACATTATCCACTCGCATCCTCTTGATGCATTTTCTGTTTTGTGCTGTCATTCCAGTCTCCAGAGCCTCTGTAAACTATTTATTCTCTGTAACTATTCAAGCTTTGTCCCAATGCCTGTAAATTAAGCATGCAAACGAGAGTATTAGCTATCAAGAAAATAATTGTGAAGCTTATGGGCCATGGAGGGCAAAGGGTGGCAAACTGCACACATTGCAAGAATTCATTTCCCTGTCTCACGGTGCCTCCGAAGCAGCTTGTTAAGAGCTATGTCAGCCCAGCAAAGGGCTCCAGGTACTCTTGCTTGTGAGCTATTGAGAGGCCATCCTGTTGGTTTGGGTGTTTTTTAAAAAGACCAATTTATGTTTATTTCAAAAAGGGAAAAGAAGGAACTGTAGAGAGGAAGTGTCTGTTTGGGGACCTTTTTTCTTTACAGAAAAGGGGTGGTTTAGACACATGAATGAAAATGAAACTTTCTGTGTTGAAAAACAGTCTAAAGTTTGCTGAGAATGGCTTGCAGCATTTTTGAAAGTGCTGGTCCTTTTCAGTGAAAAAAGTGTATTTCTTTTAGTATCACTTAAAAGCAACAATGAAATAAGTTGCTTTTTGAAACAACTAAGTGAGACACACTTTTAATTTATCTGAAGTGGCTGTAATCTGAGCAACCTGATCTAGTTGAGGATGTCCCTGCTCGCTGGAGGGGAGTGGACTAGGTGACCTTTAAAGGTTCCTTCTCACAAAGACTATTCCACGATTCTTACACAGAAACCATTAGTTTAGACCATTTAAAATGGACTGTGAAGGGATTTCCAGAGAAAAAAAGCAGCAAGAAAGTTACTTTTGTCAGAATATTTTCCTATTTATGCCCTTCTGAAATACATATATCTGATTATGAATGCTTGATGTAATGCAACATTCTACCATTTGTTTTTATAAAAAGCTAATTGTCTTTTAGTATGGTCCTTCAAATGACATGTAGTAAATGTTGTTTCAGTGGTACTGGACTAGAAATAATTCTCAACAGTAAGAAATGTTGGAAGACTTTTGCCAAACTGCAAGATAAGAGCTTGGACTTGCAAATGTTTTTTGAATTATAACAGGAGTATATGCAGAAAAGGATTAATACTTTTGAAGTAATGTAGCTATAAAGTTATATTTTGTGTCTAGATTCTGGTGTTTGTAATGTTTGAAGCTTCTCTCACAGGCACCCTGTGTTCAGGTGGGCTTTGGAAGCGTTTTGTTAATTTTTACTTCAAGACTTCATAAACAGAAAAACTATGATGACATTTATTGATAGATGATGACGTAAAATCTGTGCATTTGAGGGAAAAGAACTGCATTTGAGTAGCAGTTATTACTTGCAAATAGCTCGGTAAAAATCCCATTGCCCTGAGAGAGGAAACCCAGAACCACTGATGCATGCATGCTGCACAGATGCAACATGGCAGTAAAAAAAGGAAATATCGAAAAATCAGTGGGAAGTTTTGTGGGTTCATTTTTGCTGCCTTAAATGAGGATCTCTAGGTGGGGTGAAACTTGTATTGTGTGGAGAAAGCAGTTTCTTTCTGACAGAGGCTGCCTTGGGAGAACCTGTTGCACTGTGTCATGAACAATCCTGGTATTTATTAACTAGATGGGAGAATAATGCTAGCGCCTTGATGCTGGCTCTGGTAGTTTCACACACCATGTGCTTACAGAGCTTAGGTGCACACTGAAGGTGCTTCAGCCTCACACTAGCTGCTTTTTCACTCCTAAGTGAAGGCAGTGTGTGTAACCTCCCTGCTGGCTTGGTGGCACATCCCATTAAACCCACACAGCAGCGGTTTGCGTGGATGTGCCCTGGAGCGCAGGAGGGAGGTTTGGGCTAAGCAAATTTTACTCTGGATGGTGAACTGTTCTGGAGGTGATGGGTTGTAAATCTTTAAACGGCTTATTTAGCATCTGCCCAGGCCCTCAGCTTGCCCTTAGGTAAGATTCAATAGTAAAGCTGTATTAGTTGAGGTAAAGTTGCAGTTTAAACTCCAGACATACATTTTTGTGAGCATGTGAACTTGCCCCAGTCTAATTTAATTTAAAATGTGCCTTTAGTGAAACAGTCAGAGGTGGGCATGGTCATTCCTGAATGTTTCCTTGGCAGGAGCACTCATCCAGCTGCTTGAGGACTGCCATCCTCATTTTTTCTCGCTGACAGCATAGCTTGTTTCCTAGTGCTTTATTGCCTTCCCCTCCTATCTGCAGTCCAAGCTGTTAGCGAGAGCAGCCCTTTCCTTATGTGGTTCAGCCAAGATGAGCCAAGTTCGCAAGTCAGATGTCGATGCCCCAGAAGCTGCTGGGCTGGTTGACGGAACCAGGTTAGGGATTGATTTCAGAGTGGTGGAGCTGTAGAGTTTGTAAGAGCTGGCATTGAGCAATAAGGGGAAGGACAAAGTAGCACAGTTGTCCTTGGAAAAGGACCATTTTTCATGTCCAGTGCTTCGGCAAAGCAGTACTTAGGATGGTTGACTAACTCTCATCTACATGTCACATCAAAACTTGGTCTCCAGTGAATTTTCTGAACACCACAGCTAGATGCTTCTGGTTGAGAAGAAGAATGTGTTAACTAATAAATTTAGTATTGCCCAAAGTTATGTAGGGGCATAAGTCTCAATAATGTAAAATGGCAGGAAAAGGTGTTTGCTTGTTAGTTTGGGATCACATGCAAATAAAAGCTTTTGGTGACGGCAGAAACTTGGGCTTTTTTTGTTCTTTTTACTTCTGTGAGAAGAAGGGGAAGGAAACGCAGGGATGAGAACTGCACTACTGCAGTTTTGAAAGAATGTTAACTTCTTGCTTTGTTTAAAAATATTCTAGTTATTCCTGTCTGCTAAATCAGGTTATTGAAATGAAATGGTGACCTTTGCTCTGAGCCTGAAACAATCCAGAAGGAAAGCAGGTGTTTGGGAAGATTAAACCTCTTACCTCAGCTAGGAAGTGTTCTGGTACGGTTGAGATTCTAAGGATGCCATATTCTTGCTGAGACTAAAAATGTAAGAATGAGGAAGAATTTTAGAAGTTGATTATGGTCAGTTGCCAAGAGCAGTGCCGTGATAAATTATTAACTCCTTGCACTGTACTGCCTCGTAGTGCAAACAGAATAGCTGGTTATTGTGCTCTGCTTGGTAAGTCAACACTGTAAAAAATTCCTCAGTTATCTGGAAACTGTCTTCTTTGGGGTGTTTATTAAAGGGATATGGTAGAATTAAAAATCATGTTCCTCTGTTGAAGCTGATTAAAACCAGTAGAAATCCATGGAGGCAATTTCTTTCTTTCTGTCTGGGCAGCCTGGTCAGCGGCTGTCGGTCAGCTTGGTTTCACTTTTGCTCCTCTCTCTTCACAGTGCTTTGGTGAGGTGTGGTCCCTCCTACCTCCCCAAAAAGCACACCGGAGTGAGGCAGTTGGACTCTTAGGTGCAGAGACATGAGGCAAGTTGACTCATAGCTGTTCTGCTGGAAAAGCAGTTCTGTGGAGACCGCTCCTCCCATGTTACCTGTAACGGAGTCAGTAGAAAAAATGCAGGGACAGGCTGTCTGGAGCATGTGGGTACCTTGCTGATGCCATGCAGTCTTGAGGAATAAATTTTCAATTTTTTAAGAATTAAGTCATTTTGATTTTTGTTTTGCTTTTATAAATATAAGTACCACAACATTTACCTTTGCATTTTTGCTTAAACTATGCAGAGCGTGGAAACTTAGATGATTTTAAAGTGCCTCAAAATAATTTATAAAAGAACATTCCCCTCCCCCCCTTATATTAGCCCTATGCTTCTTACATGAAATTTATAAGTTAATAATCTGTAATTCATGTAATAGATATGAATTTGCATGTAAATACTACTTTTTGTGTTTATGCTTTGAGCTAGTACTGTAGTAATACACCATGAAAATAAATATGTATGAGAATTTTGAAATGTTTGCTGTAATAAAATCTGTTGTTCTTTAGCAGGACACACATGAACTTTCAGGGTTAAAAAGAATATCCAGCTTGAGAGCAAACGATTTCTGGACCAGTGTCAGCATCTGCCACCCCAGTTTTCTTAGGAAAACATTGAATCCTGCCAGTACATGTTGCAAGATATGACCAATGTGACTTACGAACTAAGAAGCAAATCTGCAAAATGCTGTTGGCTACGTAGTATTGTTGGAATCTGAGATGGAAAATACTTTTTTTTTTTTTTTTAGTTCTCCTTTTGCCAATCCAGCAAAATTTAGTAAGGTTCAGTTCATGCTGCAAGGCTTTTTTGTTCAGAAATGCTTTTGAGCACCCATTACTTTTTGGATTTTTTTTTTTTTTTTTTAATTTGTTGGCTGCTTGGGGTTACTTGAATACTTGTCAAGGGTGGGACCTGTGTCTTAAGTGGATGTCAGAAGTGATGCTGAAGCAAACTTTCTCTTAGTGTCTGATGGGTCCTAGTTCAGGGCGTTCATTCTGATTTCCAAGGCATGAAATGGTCAAGTGTTCGGTGACATGGAGGAATGTAGTCTTGTCTTTTGAGGAGGGGGACAGCTGTGGTCCTGTGGAACAACCCAGGTGGTTGCAGAGCTCACATGGGAGTGCAGGAAAGCCGGGGATAAAACATGCTCTATCAGAGGAACCTAATTGAGGAATAAGTTTCTAGGTTAGAAATGAGGAGAATTTGGACCCTATTCTTTTCCAGGGAATTGCAAACCTCTTACTTTGAGATGGCTGTTCTACTAGCAGTGCCAGTCACCAAATGAAGACATTTTTATTCTGAATTGTTTTGGGATGGGGATGGGAAGACCATTTTAGGATGGAGCACCTTGGTTCCCTGAAGGGTAAAATGTGTCAGAAGCTCCTTGAAATCCAATGAAGATTTGTACTGCTTTTAAGTTTATGCAGAAAAATCTCCTAGACTACAGCAGTTACATGTTAGTGTTAAATCAATGAAATATCTACTGGTTGATATATTTCCCAACATAATTACTTGGCTGACATGTCTTCTGTTGCTTTAATTGGCAACCCTGCAGATAACAGCTCAAAAGTGGTTTTCCTCAGTTTTACACTACCAGTTGCCCATTGGTGGAGGAAGGATATGAGGCCATCTTAATAATTTCTCATCCTACCTGAAAATACAGTTTTAGGCAGACTAAGGAGATAATGTTTTCTGGCAGATGATATTATAGGAAAATCTGAGACTGAGCAGAAGACAGCTTACAGAGGGGCTGAGTATAGCATATTGCTTCACATATAGATACCATAGAAATTATAGCTTTGCTGGATTTTCTGCTTTTCACTGAAGTTCTGCTTTGTCTAGCAGTTGGTTTTTATGCTTACCATGGGGGTACCAAATGCTTCTTCAGGGTTTCAATTTTGCAGTAGACTAATAGGTGCATTACTCTAGGTATTAGTGTTGGAAAAGCCCTGTAGGTTGTTAACCTGTCCCCATTTCTAGGACAGGTTGTAGAAAAGGCTGGTACTGTATTTGGCAGTGGGATTTTTGCCAGTGGTTGTGGTTCATGTCTGAAGATTTCAGAAAGAAATCTTAAAGTATTTCATCTGTTAAGTAAAGTAATTTGGTTTCTTGGTGGTGTGTACGCCTGGTTGAGGAAGACCAGACTCTAAAACCTCCAGAGCTGGCCTGCCTGTTGTTCTGGGCCCTGTTGGATGAGAACATGCCACCAGTGTTTTGTACCCTGCTTTGGTCTTCTGGGGCCACATTTCAGCGCGCTTGACCTGTTTACTTCTTTACCCGTCCGTCCGTCTGGCTTCGTGCGCGTGGGCCTGATTTACTCCATTTCTTTCTCTGTTTCTTCAGGAGGGGTCCCAGAGCCCCTGCTCCTCGGGGGCGGCCACGGCAGTGCGTGGGGGCAGAGCTGGCGGTGCGGGCAGGAAGCGCTGGCGGCTGGGCCCGGGCATCTCGGGCTGCGCTTCCTGTCGGTTAAACCACGAGCAGGGAGCAGATGCGCCAGAGATGCGCCCCCGGCAGCCATTGTGCAACCAACTGTCCCCTCAGCGGCCTGCGCTGTGCCCGTGTGCTCCGGGCCTCGCTGTCCCCCCCAGCCCCTTCTTCAGACACCTGAGAGTAAAGATCAGGGTGTAATTAGTTCAACAGAAAGCAGGACTTGAGCTCCTGAAGCCTGAATTGTGAGAGAGTAACCATGGGAGTTATCCTAATACAGCCAGAGCTGAGGTCCAGTGTTTCATTTTCCACAGCTACCACTGTAGCTGAGTTTTTAAATGCATGTGAGAAACGGGCAGGTTGGGCCACATGTCGTGCAATTTCACTAATATCTTTCTGGGCAGGTAATTGCCACATTACCTGACTAGTTTTTATTGTAAAATCTGTGATCTTTGGAATGTTTTTTTTCTTTTTAATTATTAATTTTTTTCATCTCAATATACGTGTGATTTTGAGACAGCTCTGGCTTTCAATTAAACAGCTTTTTAGAAGTGCACAGAAAAAGCACATAAAACCTTCTATTATAAACGATGTAATTTTTTAATGGATGCTGCATGATTTCTGAAGATATGCGCATTGTTGCAACATATTTCATTTACTAAAACTAGAACTCTAGTAGTATCTTCCCCAGCGTCAGATTTTAGAGAACTGAGTACTCTCCACATCAAAATTGTTTTAGAACTGAAACTGTGCATACATTTCAGCCTTTTTGTCTCATTTGGTGATCTTTTCTTCCTCATGTGACAGCGTAGCTGCCAGAATATTGTTTTTATCTCTTAAAACTGTATATTTGTTGACTTGCCAGCATTGAGTAGGGATGTCTTTGCTGCAGGATAAAATGTTTATGTACTATATGCTCTTTAAAATAGAGGGTCTTAGCCTGAGGGGCACATTTCTCAGGGTGGGGAAGAGCAGAAAGGTTCTAGGGTGGTGAGATTGAATTGGTAAGGGGTTTGGGGTTTTTTTGTTGCTATTGGTTTGGGTTTTTTCTCCTGCCTTGTGTTGAGCTATGAGGCACTGTGCATCGCAGCCTGCATGAGAGGTTTTGCATGCCCAGAAGAGCTGCTCTCACAGAGGCAGGCACCGCTCTGAGCTCTTGGTCCCCTGGGTTTCTGCAGGGCCAGGAGCCAGCACCACAAGGGCAAAACTCGGCATTTTGCCTCTGTGAAAGGCACCAGCTCTCACATTTCTAACATAGCTGCACTGGAAGCCTTTCACAGGGGCAGGATGGTTCTGCTGGCCTTTTTGCCTTTCAGTTTTTGAGCACTGTTGTTCTCAGTACTGTCTTTTTTGAGAAAGGAAGGATACAAACAGGCTACAACCCATGAGGGGAACACATAGTAAAACCGCCACAAAACCTCTTGAAGTGTATGGCATCTTAAAAAAAAGGCATAGATTTGGGGGTTTTTACCCACCCACACACAGTTCTGATATTAATTCATTGTATCTATGGTCATAGTAAACCACTTAGACTTCACAGAAGCAGATGAAATGTTAGACAACAGAAATGGAAAAAAAGAAAGGAGGGTGGAGGATAAATTAAAGGATGGATTAGAAACTATGTAAAGCAGCCTGTCTCTGCATTACCTTGTTTATTGTACTAGTTAATCTTCCATCTACCACTCAGCTTTCCCTTGTGTTTTCTTCTTTTGCTTTTTTTTGGTGGTTTTTTGTTTGTTTGTTTGTTGGGGTTTTTCGATTATTATTTCTTTATTGTGGGGGTTTTTTAGAGGTTTTTTGTTTGTTTGTTTGGGGTTTTTTTTGTTTTTGCTTTTTTGTTTGTTTGGGTTTTGTTTGGTTTGTGGTGTGCAGTGGGTTGTTACTTTTTTCATTTTTTTTTTTCTTAATTTTTTCCTTCTGACTCTGTATGGGTTGAATGTTGTGCTGGGAGAGGAAAGGGTAGGTTAGAAGTGATAGATAAAAAACATTCTGCCTCTGGTTCCTATGATAATTCGCGGGTTTTCGTAACAGAGATGATGTCTGCTGAGAAGCTTCTTGCGTGATGAGGCCGTGGTGCTGCAAGAGAAGCTGGAATGTTTGTTTTCCCAGAGACCTCAGTAAAAATTGTCAGAGGGCTGGAACAGCTATCCTGTGAGGAAAGTCTAAGAGACCAGAAAAGAGAAGACTCCAGGGAGACCTTGTTCCAGCCTTTCAGTATATAGATGGGATTTATAAGAAGGATAGAGATGTTTTACCAAGTCCTATAGTGCCAGGAAAAGGGACAATAGTTTTTGACTGAAAGAGCATAGATGTAGACTGGACATCAGGAAGACATTTTTGACAATGAGGGTCGAGAGGCACTGGCACAGGTTGCTCAGAGAAGCTGTGGATGCCCTGTCCCTGGAAGTGTTCAAGCTCAGGTTGGATGGTGCCGTGAGCAATGTGATCTAGTGACAGATGTCCCTGTTGACGGCAGCAGGGTTGGACTTGGATGATCTTTAAAGGTCTTTTCCAATCAAAACCATTTTCTGATTCTCTGCACTGGGGCCTGCATCAAATCCTGATAATTTAGCGAAGTTAAATGTGACCTAAGGAAGGACCTTCCTTATTCAGGAGATGCAGCCTAACTTTGCTCCCATTCATTATATGGAAAACTTACAGCAATCTCAGTCCTTTCTTATGGAAGTGTTAGAGGTTCTTAGAATGAAGGAAAGATAGAAACAATCTTACTCTTGTGGGTCAAAGTGCGGAAAAGCTGCTGTAGGAGAAAATATTTTCCTGGTGATAGAAGCTGTGTGGGTGCATGTCTCTTCAATGCCCTTTCTGTGTATGATGGCATTGGGGTTTCTCTTTTGGGAAGCATGAGTGGACTTGTGCAACAGCCCCATTCAGACAGCGCCTGAGAGGGGGCAAGTGCATGCTGAAATATCTGTATTACTTGCTCTGCAGAGCCGAGGGGAGGTAGAAAGAGGTCTCCAGGTTTGTGAGCCACTGGCTGTGGTGAGGTTGTGCTGGTTCCTTTTGCAGAGTGAGACCAACTTGGGCACACAACTCAGCACAAGGTGACGAGGAGATTTTGTGTTTTCCCCGGGTGATTTGGTTTCCTCCCCAGCCTTGCCTGCTGCCTTGCTTCCCCCCACAGCTGGGGAGTCAGGCTGGCTCACAGAGCCCTGTGGTAGGGGCTGCAGCTGAATGGCACAGGCATATGTGTAGCAGCCATCTCTGATGCCTTATTTAGTTCTGCAAAAGGCATGGGAGCTTGAATGATGAAATGAGGAAGAGGTGAGGCTTGAATTTCTCTACACTTGGTTTGTGGGAGCTCTGAAAGTTCCCAGAATACCCTGATTCTGTAGGTGTTTTCATGCAACACTCATAAATTCTGTGTCAAGTTCATTTCATTAGCAGTGAATTTCTGAGTCTCTCAGGAGCAGGTGTGTGCTCATGAGAGTGACTTAGGCTTCAGTGTACGCTTCCCCAGACATTACGAAATGAGAAATACTGGCCTGTCCAGACACTGCCTTCCCTGGAGGGACCTCTGCAGACCCTGCTCCTTTTCCCTAACACTCTTAAGAAAAAATTATTTTTCTTTTTTATTTTAATCTTGTTGGTCTCTAAGTTGTGTTTTGTCACTATTTGAAACCCCATGCTGGGAATTGTTAGTCTAGCAACAAATCAGAAGATAATTTATATTCTCTTAATAGCCAAGTTCAATAGTTTGAAATTCCCCAGACTATCAGTCTCCCTTCTTAATCCCGCCCCATGCAAATACTTTAGAACATGAATTTAGGCTACGCTGATCTGTAAAAAGAAAAATGTACAAATGGCATGGGAATATTAGTTTGTGTCTTATTCTGCATAGCTGCAAGTTAATGTATTTATTATTGTAATTATGCTAAACATTATGAAGCATATGCATTTTCAGAATAACCTGAATGAATATATTGCATTTCGGAGTGCATTAAAATTGGGAGCTTAAAAGCCCAAAAAGCAAACTTTTAATTATGTCTTGAGTGAATGTTCTTCTCCACTATAACTGCATAAGCAGTCTCTCACCTTGAGGAGGTTTTAAAGGCATGATTTTAGATATTCTCTGTTTGGTTCTTTAACTAAGATTTTTTTCTGCAGACATTTAAATGACTTGGGTCTGTAATATATTATGTCCTGGATAGAAGTTCAGTACAGTAGAAGCGTCTGTACTCTTCATACTCTTAATGCTGCTTCTCCAATTCTGGCAGCCTTCCCCACCTCATTGATTTAACCTAGCAGCAGCTTTTGGGGAAGGGCAATACTGAACAAATAGGTGAAGGGCATTGTTTTAAAAAAAGGCATTTGGTTCAGGACTCCTACTATGCAGGATTAAGAAGCAAAGACACCATAATACTCCAAGTCCAAGGACTGGTGGATGAAAAGCTGGATGTGACTCAGCAATGTCCATTTGCAGCCCTGAAAGCCAACTGCATGCTGGGCTGCATCAAAAGCAGTGTGGCCAGCAGGGTGAGGGATGTGTTTCTGACCCTCTGCTCTGCTTTTCTGGGAGCTCACAGTTCTGTGATTGTGTGAAAACAGCACAGATCAGTGAATTTCTGACTTGGAATCTGAAAGGTAATGATCACCTTTTGAAAAGCTGGCTGAAATGAGACAAACATAGGCAAGAGGGAAATAAGAACAGTATAGAAGCATTTGCCTATCAAAATGTTATTCTTAAAGCATATCAAGTGAGTAATGCTGAAGATGGTAGTAGGGAGAAAGAAGGAAAGATGATGACCAAGATTGGAGATAAAAAGCTCAAACCTGCAGTTTCTCAAGGGATGAAGGAGTTATCTCTGGAAGGTTTAGAGACAAGTGAATTACGTTCTTTTTTTCTGTGCACAATGGGGAGATACTCAGTGTGTCTTCACTGGATGAGATTATTGGTATAACCTGCACATAGAACTCTTTGTGCTGTGTGCTCCACACCCATAAGTAGTTGGCTGTCTAGTAACAAGGTGGTTTGTGTACCAAACAAGTTACAGCGAGAGCCTAAGGTCTGGGTTTTGTTGGTTTGGTTTGTTTTATTTTTTATTCTTTGTTTTGTTTTTTGAAGTCCCTCTGGCTATGTAATAACTTACATTTTCTAACCAAGACTGTGTCCCGCCTTCCACATCTCAGTGCTGTGTGTGTGTTGGTACTTTCTTTAAGTTGTATCCAATCTCAAATTCAGTTTTAAGCTAATGTTATGAAAGTATTCCTTGAGTTCAGAGCAAACGGGTCAGCAGGTGACTTTGCTCCCTTTCCTGCGTGGTGCAGGACATCTTGCTTACTGTTTTTACTTGAGAATATCAGAGTATTTTGCTCCTTCTTGCCTTTCTCTTTGGTGAGCTGTGACGCCGGTACAAATTGCCTATGCGGAAAGCACGGACCAGCCAGAGCAGCCAGAGCTGTGACTCGTGCTAAAGGAAAATATACAGTTACAGCCTTCCAACCTAAATTAGCCTTCGCCCTTCTGCCTGTGGGTTTAAAAGCTTATGTCCCTCAGTCTGTAATTTTCAATAAATTTCAATTTTTTTTTATTAGGCTTTAGATAATATGTGAGTTGCAGCTAGAGTGATCTGTAAATTACAATACACTGGAAATCAGACAGAAGATTTCACCTCAGAAAGGAGTAACAAATGTCCTGGGGGACTGTCTTAAAGAGGTGGAGTTTGTTTTGGTGTCTTGTTTAAGAGACCAGATCCTGGCCTACGTAAATTCTGCCTGAGCTACTCTAAGAAACCTGTTTAAGCCAAAAATTAAGTTGAATGCTCTCGTGCTAAAAAACTCCAGACAGTTATATTAGAAAAGATAAACAGTGAAAAAAACTACCCCAGACTTGTCAGAGTTGGAGGTGAGTGGGAGGGAGTTCAGAAGTCTGACTGACAGCTCAGACTTTCCTGTGTGTAGCTGTTCCTTATCAGTCTGCCTGATTGTAGGTATGGTTTGGTACTTTGCACCTCTTCTTAAATCACCTTTCATTCCTGTTTCTACAGACTTTTGAATTAAGTAATTCTGCTTGGGAGATGTTAGGAGGTGTTGGCACTCTTTCTTGGGTTGGGCATTTTTGTTGCTTTTTGGGGTTTTTTGAATCTGTATGAAAGCTTAGTGCAAGTGTTAGTTTTGTGATTTTGACAGTAGGGGATGTGCCTTAATTTTTCCAAGAGATTTGCTGGTGGAGATTTGTTTCTCCTGTCCCAACCTCATGAATAAATCCTTGCCTGTGTTAGGAATAGTGTTGGACTCTCCAAGCCCTTAAAACCAAAAAATTCACAGCAGTACTTGCCTTAGTTCACTCATCAAATTATTTCAGAAAAAATTTCTAAAAAGAAGTCATCTCAATTTTTGTGACTGAATGAGTGACAAAGTGGACCTTTGGGGATGTTTTGGGAAGGTGTGTGTTGGGGCACTGTATGGGTGCTCTGCCTGTTTACAGAGTGGAGAAGACAGGTGACTTCCTGCCTGGTACAAAAGTTCTCACTGATTAATTCCTGCGGTATAACCACTGGAAATGCGTGACTGAGCACTTAATTTCTTATATTTATGGGTAAAGTTGAATGAAGATCTTTGTGGCAAATAGATTAAAAAGCTTCAGGCGTGGTTTGCAGAAATATGTTTTAACTGATAAGCTTTTTAAATAAGACTGAAAATCTGATATATGTATCTATATATTTTACCCATGTGTCATTGTTAACCACAGTGCTAACTTTAATATAAATAAAAGTGTTCTTATAAATGAGTAGAATTTCTCAAAGACCAAAATGGTTGCTTAGTGCTGAGTTAGAGTAGCTTAGAGAGTAACACTTAGTAGAGTGTTAGTTGCAGTGCTTTGTGGTATGCGCCATACTGTTTCTCATTACAAGCCCTCTTAGCTGTTCATTTTTTGCTTTGCCTTGATTGGGTCTGTGATTCTTATCTAAAGGAGTAAAAGTTATTTAAGTAAAGATTTAGGTTAAAGCAGCACGTGATTAAAGTTCTTGTGTGTTTCATCTCTGCTCTTGAGTTAGCTTGCCTGTAAGAGTGTAATGGTGTTATCACCTTGTATTCTCAGCTTTAGCAAAATGGACCACTGGTCCCTAGAAGGAGGATGCCTGAGCAACCCTGGATGAGTTGTAAGAAAAACAGAGCTTTAACAAATAAATATGTAGAAGTCCAAGATGCATGATGAACATGTAGGAAAGCCTAAGGTGCCTGTCATAACACATGAAGTACCTTGTGTACTCCTCTGAAGCAGTACCATTTTTGCTGATGGCCTTGGGATGGCCATGCATCTTGTGTAGAGGGAAATTGCTGCTCCTTTTCTTTCAGCATTGCAGTGTTTGACTTGCCATTGTCTAAATTGGAGGCCTTAGGGTTAGCAGGACTCCTTCCAGAAGGCAAAGTTGGGCTAAAAGCCATCAGGGAGATGGTGGAAGAGCCAAGCCCAGGGCAGCAGCACATCCTGGCTGGGCAGAAGGAAGCCAGTGGTGCTGGGGAGCCGTGGGCTGGAAACAGCATCTCCTTGCGCCATGCCGGTCACGTGCTGAGAACACGTCTGCCTGCCTCCTTGTCTAGCAGCAGGGTCTGAGGGAGGCAAGGAATTGGTGTAATTACATGATCTTGAGCCCAGAATGGGGACTGGGGTTTCTCAGACCCACTGAAATAAGCAGCATGTGCTTCCAGACCAGGGTTCTCGTTGGAGGTAGGGTCTGCAGGTTTGTTCTCACGGGCTTCTCGGAGCCTGTGTTCTTGGCGTAGCCTGCCTGTGTTCTGCAGTTGCTAAAATGAATTCTCATGCCATCCTCTAGCTGTGAGGTAAGAAGGAAAAAAGACTCCTCTGTTGCAAATGTTTTGTAGGTGATACATTCTAGAATAAATGTTTGTCCTGTTGGTAGAAAGGGTTAAGCATTGAGGGCAACAGGTATAGGCAGACTTAGGTATGTGATACGTTCGACTGTTTTGCAAGGTGCTATAAATGTTGGCTCTCTGTAATCTGATACCGGGGTAGGACAGGCTAACCTAATGGAGGAAAATAGACAGCAATGTAAAAGAACTGGAAATTCAAGTCTAGCTGACTAATACCAGCCTGCTTCAGAGGCTTTTGACTGTTCATTTTGCTGACAGCTGACAGCAAATGAGAGGCAAACAACAGAAACATAGCCTAATCTGCTCTGTATTCATACAGATTTTTTAAAGACACTGCAAAGGTAAGGTACTTTATGTTTCTCAGCCTGGCACTTGCCGAATGCAACCTTGAACATACACATCGCCGGCAAGAGCAAAGTACCAAACTGAGGCTTGAACTTCAGATCTGTGAGTTTGGGAAAGGGGAGGCTTCAGCAGGCTCCGTGTGGATTAGTTTGTGCCCTGTTCTAGTTGGTGCACATCAGTTAAATTCAGATTTCTGAAACTGCTCAAGTACTCAAACATAGAAATGCAAATCACACCGCATTTCTACGGCTACGTCAGAGAGTAATTTTGAACGTATTAATTTTCTTTTTTTTTTTGCACAAGTTTGTTGTGCTTGACGATCCAGTTAGAAAAGTTTTTAAAAAAATTAATTGCAAAAGGAAATCCACAGAATGCTAAAAATCTGTGTTGCAGAAGTTGTAATGGGGTTTTTACTGAGCTGGGTCCTGTAGCAACTTCTGCAGAATGCTGAAAAAGTCCTGTGGGAGTTTAACTCCCTGATCTAGAATTACTGACGCTTGGCTGGAAGAGGTTGCCTGGAATAAGAAACTTTTAACTTGAACTTGATCTCTGCTGGCCTCTTTATTTTGTTTTCCTCTTTAACATATATAAATTTTGTGTTCATTTATAGTGCAGCTAAAAAAACAAAGTTATTGTTTTTGGCCATCCATTTTTCTTTGGTAAACTTAACTTTTATCTGCAGGTGCTTTAAAAATAATGGCTGTGTTACTAATTTACTGGCAAAATAGTTTTTAAAGAACAATTTACAGTTTTAAGTCAGTATTGGGTACAGACTGGCAACTGGTAATTTGTGAAGTTTGGCATCCTGCCAAAGCAATTATATTTAGTTTCTCTGATCTTTCTTCCTCCCACTGCTACTACTTCATTCTCCTGTGTGTATGTGTTAATCAAAAGAGCAAAATCTTTCAGGGTCAAACAGTTCTTCCCCCCTCCACCCTTCTTTTACAAGCTTCCTCATATCCTGTTTTAGCTGTCTTGGAGCTTAGCCCTTCAACTCTTTCTGTATTGAGATCTTTCTCTTGGAAATCAGTGAAATTTGACTTATCTGCAGCTCTGTTGTTAGAGATGCTTATAGGTTTGTGGTCTTAATGCTCCACAAAAGGCGCTATTAAATGCCAGAAGCCACTTAAAGATGCCTTTTAAAGCATTTCTTTTGTGTCACTGGAATAGTTAATTTGGTTTGCAGAAATTCCTGAACTGGATTTGGGATTTCATCAATTTACTGTTTTCTCAGTATCTTTTTTTAAAGCAGCTTTTTGAGATTTTGTGCAGTGTGAAAAATAGTAAGACATATTTGATACTAATGTTACTTATTAATGCTGGTAATTTGGTTATCCTATTACAAGACATAAAACCCGTCCTGTCTCTGCAAATTTACTATTGGATAAAATAGCATATACTAATTGTTGTAGGAGAAGAGGTAATGAGAGATCTTTTGTTTTCCTTTCTCACCGTAGTTAGTATCACTTACCTCTTGATGAGCTAGACTAAGTGGACACTTGCAGTGACATATCCAACTTGTAGTCCATCTATTCTGGTTTTGCAATGTTTAATATATTACTGTTTTTCTAGTGGAGAATATGTGAACCCAGAAGTGAACAGTTAACAGGGATAAAATGACAGCAAAATCCTGCATTTAGAGATGGGTGATTGCAATCTGCGTTACTGAAGGCTTGTCATGGGTTAAGACAGCTCTTTTCCATTGTTTAAAAAGAAATCCTTATGTAATGGGGCTGGTTTGGTCTAATTACATTGAGCTATTTTAAAAACATCTTACAATTTTCCTAAGCTTTTGACTTCTGTCATGTCTGTAGCAAGGAGTTTGAGCAAGTACATCTAGGCTGATGCATTTTTAATTGCTTTCCTTTCATCCTTTCAAAACTAGTTGCTTCTTGACTTAATTGAATGTCTCATTTTATCTCATTTTATCAGCTGGGAAATATAAGCACCTGATATTTTCCTTTCTTTACCAATAGTGATGAATTAATTACAAAAGGCAGAATCAAGAGGCAGACCAAGTTAGTGACTGCCAAGTGTTTTGGACCAGCAAACCACACTTCCCAGCCTCTGCATTTATTGGGTATTAGGATGCACGTGTGCCATTCTGCAGTAGCAAGAGGAGGAGCAGCTCTTTGCTATGAATGTTGTGTTTTCAGCTGGTCCTTGGATCCATATTACATTGCTAAACAAGGCCATGCTTCCAGAAACATTCCCCAAGACAAAACCTGACAGTTGTTAGGATAAGGGACCTTCAGATAGCCCTACAGAGAAGTTCTTAGAAAGAGAGGCAGTCCTGCTGTCAGTTGCCAGGGAGCTTGGTGTGACAGTGTCCTTGTGGCCAGCATTTTTCAGGTGGTGAAGGCCTGACTTACACCCCTCTCTCCTTTTTGACAGTACCTATGCACAGATGTTAGCTTTCTAAGACCAAGATGTTCATGCTGCCCTGAGATGATGGTGCTGCTCCATTCCCCTGGCTGGTAGAACGACTGTGGAATTCTTGTAGGCTTGGCAAACTATGTGATTTCCCCATGCACTGCCTCGGGGACACTGTCCTTTTTAAGGTGGGGAGGGGGGGCAGTTCATCTTGTTTGTTTGGCTTTTGGTGGGTATGGGGAAGATCACGCTAAATATTTTCCCAGCAGCACTGGGGTGTTGATAAGTAGCAGTGGGTGGAGGTGACTGAACTGGAAGCAGAGAAGGAGGACTCTTGTGTATCCTCTTGTGGTATAGAGATGTGGGAGATTGTGAGGGTTTTTTATCTTTGGTAGGCAAAACAGCTGCACCAAAAGTTAAAAGCCAAGTCAGTAGCAGGGTACACATTTCATGCTTGTGCTTTGGTGTAAAAGTGATGCATGTGCACATGGGTGTAAAGTGGAGTCATGCAACTGCAGCTGATGTGTGTGAGCATTACTCCATGCAAGCAGGTAGAGTAGGGGCTGTGCAGTGCAGCAATGTTACGTGGCTTTTGTCCAACTGTAGTTAAGTAAGTGGTTTATCTGTGACCTGAGGCTTCAGTAACCCAAATTCAATTTGAAAAGTTTCAAAGCCGTACAGGTAGACAGGTGGTGACATAACCACTTCTAAAAATTTCCCCCTATCTTCACTTTTAGGTGTCTAATGTGCCAAAAGTTGGGCAGCTGCAGAATAATGTTCGAATTCACTAAACAGTTTTGACTGGGGGCTGGAGATGGAAGGAGAGCTGGGGGCTGGTTGGCAAGGAGGAAAAGAGGTCCAATCTCTCACATGATTTGGGGAGGAGAGGTGGGATGGAGTTGTCATGTCCCATCTCCTTAACCTCTTCTTATACTATGCAGCTAATCTATGGAAATGCAAAATTCAGTTATTTTCATGCCTGGGGAGTGGGGAATCAGGAGAGGAGATTTGGACTCTCAATTCTTCCTGGAGTGTCCTTGCTCCCTTGCTTTAGGTCAGCTAACTTTTCCTGTTGAGTTGGCTCTACTTTGCTAGAGCAAATGCTTAGCGGAGAGGTGACTAAAACCCAGCCTGCCCTTTCTCTTCCCTGATCAAATTAGGGAGGCTTACTCTTAGCAGATGTTCAAATACTTGTTTTGGAGCTCAGGAGCTTCAGTAGTAAAGCTGGGGAGAGCCTATCTCGCCTCTGTATCTTTTAGGTCACTCTTTAGGCCTGGCCTGTTGGTGGTAGGCTGATCCTTTGTTGCTGCAGCATAAATCAATTACTTACAGTGCTCTGAATCCATACACCTACACTGATTTGGGGCTACCTTGACACACTGAGCGTGTTGGCAGGAGAGGATACAGAGGGGAAAAAAGCCTCAATCCTGCTGTAATTTTTTTCAGCTTTCCCAGCAGTGCTCTGCCAGGTTGCTGGGTTTGCGTACAACAGCTGTGTTACATAAATGTACTGAATAAAAGGGACTTAAAAAAATATGAGAGAATATGGGAGATTGGAAGAAAAGGGTTTTCAGGGGTGGGGGAGTCTGTAAACCGTGCTGGAGCCATTACTGTTGATAGTCTGGAAAGGAATCTTGCCTCAAATTAAATATTCAGGCTAAAAGAGATAGTTGCAAAAATAAAGGTGAAAATGAGTTTTTTTTATTTTTTTGTGATGGCAAAGAGCTTGTTGCTTGTGTTTGTGCTTTTTGCTCTCTTTGGAGTAAACATCTGTTATTATGTCGAGTGGGTTCATTTCACTTCTTTAATATTGACTGAATAGTGTGTCAGTTTTGGGGTTTTATGCTTGTTTGTATTTAACAGATGAACCCTCTTACTCTCTGTCCTCCTTGCTGTATATGCACTGAGAGCCTGTGGTGACACAGGCTGATTTCCAGACGGGCTGCAAAACAGGGATTTATTGATACCGATGATTTCTTTGTCCTTAATGAAAGCTCAGCAAAGGTCACTCTGTTGGCTTTTATTATGTCAGCTGCCCTTTGCACAGTTTGCCCTAGGCAGCGTGGATGCTCTCAGAAGATTTGAGTCTGTTCCTTATGTTGTTCTTTCCTTCCTCAGTGCTACCCTCTTACCACATTGTTTTTCTATCTCCTTTGATTTGTGTGAGAAGTTGAAATACTGAACCTTCAAAAACTTTTTGTGCCAATTGATACATACTAATTTGTTCCTGTCATTTCATCAACTGCAGATGCCCTGGGTCTAAGGACATGGTTCAAAGCCCTTGTCCTGTGCAAATTAGTAATATTACTGAATAGGAAAAATTGATCCATGAAGAATGACACAGAATACTAAGGTGTTAACATTTATGCTTAGTGTGGACTATATGTAAAGATCACTGTTGGTCTGGGATTTCTGCATTAAGAGAACTGCAATATCATTCAGCTTTGCCCTCCTTTCTAAGAAAACATGACTCTACGATGATGCTTGTTCATTATCTTAAAGGGATGTGACTCTTCAGAAAGTGAACTGACTCTGGGTTGAGCTGTCCTTAACCTCCACTGGTAGAATGGAGTTAGAAATTTGAGTGAAATGGTGTGGTTACCATCCATGTGTTTGGCCTCACCTGAGATGGTTGTCAGTCCTTCTGTTCAAGCTTTCCAGGTGATGTCTTTAATCTTCCCTTTCCTCTCATTCACTCTCCTCTTTTTCCTGTATCCAAGATGGTGTAGAGAAGGAGAGGTTCAGCTTTGCATTTCTGTTAAGTCACAACTTTAACATTTCTAGGCTAGAGCTAATGCTGCAGACTGTCTTAGGAAATCAGTGGGAAATCCCAATCTCAAGTGGTTTGTCCCTGTGTTGAATGAGTGGAATTGTTTAATCAGTAAGCCAGAATTCAGATCTGCACTTGAGTCTTAAAGCAGCCAAGCTGGTTCTTATTTTAAACGTATGAATAATCTTACTAATTTCATGAGAAAGGCAGTGCAGGATGATTACAGTCATATTTACTAACCCTAAATGGGACTGGACCCAGTAGCTTGCTGGAAGCATCTTCCAGCTCATCTGGGATGCTCTCATTACCAAGACTTGAGTCTTCCAAGCTCATAGCTGACCTTTAGCAAATTTTTGGGTTTCTGCCTGGTACTTCGATGCCTGCTACACCTGTTCCAGAGTGGTGCTGTTATCTTATTTTGGTGTTCTGCATTACAGTGCTTGAATGCTGAGGTAGTATGGCCTGTACTGGCTCATTTTATCGGGATTTGAAGGAGAATTTGTGGCTTCCAGCATGGAGCCTAGTTGCAGTATTGCAGCTTCACCGTTGGGACCAAAAACGTTGGTTCTGGAGGTACTTCTTCCAAGCTTTGTTGAAGTGGCTCAGCAGAGCTAGGACTAACTGGAGGGTATAAATGGTGAAGAGCGGTGGGGAAAAAGTTGATGTCTAGCTGTTGTCTAGGACAGGATCCTACAGTGCATCTTCTGGGATACCAGAGTAGCACGTACTAAGGCTTAAATTGACTGAATGCACTTTTTGACAGGCTGATTGAGGAGCTTGTTTCTAGATGTTGAAATCAGTGGGTGAGGGGGGTTTCCAGGGGGATTGAAATAATTTTTTTTGAGTTCAGTTTCAAGGACTAAGCAAAATTAAGATGTTTGTTTATGTTGCTGTGCTGTTTTTTATAACGTATTTGTATAACAATTAGTAAAAATGAAAGCAAAACCTTATTTCCTCCATAGGTCTGAAAATTTGATGTAAATTTTATAATAATGTATATTGGGTTCCCTTTCTCCTAGGACTATTTGTATGTAGTCAAGATTACTGTGCATGTGAATACAATTTACACATTTTATGCTGTTTGCAAATAACTTATTTTCTACTCACAGATGTATGTAAAATCAGGCAGGGGATAAGTGGAATTACATAGCAAAAACAATACTCCTATTTGTGTTAGCCTATAGACAGCAGGACCCTGTGATAGTTGGAATAATGAAAGCACAGTTTGTAAAAATAGATGTGGAGGAAAATATAGCTGGTTTAGAATTCTGCTGGCTTCTGTGAAAAGCTGCTCTGTTTTCTATATGGCAGAGAAAGTAATATGGGTTAAAGGAAAGCACTTTTACATTATTTTGCTGTGCTGTTGTTCCCCAATAGATCATTTGCTATTTCTATATACTGCTACAGAAGTAATGAAAAATATCCTGCAAACAATAATAGTCTGGGTCCCTAACCATTATAAGGTTAGATATGAAAGCTCACTAAAGCCTGTTCACTCACTGGTCTCTGGCTTTGGTACTAATGTTGTCATGAGATGTTTCTTTTGTAGGAAGAATGTATCGTTTGACTTAATTTATAGAGCCCTCGGTGGTTTTAGGGCCGCGGTGTAGGGGAGAAGCAACAGTCTCACATCACAGCGTCACCACAGTGCAGAATTCGTAAAACAGCTTTTGCCTGGCTGTTCCTGCAGTGCTATCAGACGATCAGGAGTTTCATGTTAGCATAAAGTGTGACATTAAGTAGTGTTTGTGTGGATCAAATGCATTATGCTGTTGCAGTCTCTTCAATTGTATTAAATCATGATAATTAATTTTGCATTGAGAGTTTCATTGTTTCTTTTTTAAAATAAAAAGTAAGAAAATATTTATTTATGGCTTTTAGTAAGTTTACTGCCACAGCTTTTGGATCTTATGCGTTTAGTGTACATTTTGGTATTGTAGTATCTACTGTAAAATATTAATATTTTACAGAATAATGAATAACCTGGCACTAATGGAAGAAAATGTCAGTTCCCAGTGCACATGGGGAACTTCTAAAAATTTTAGGGTGGCTTCACCTCCAGTTTTCCTTATATGTAAGAGCTTACTGGGTAGCCTGGGTCTCTAGCACATCCTTTATTTTACATTGACTCTGTTACTTGTTAGTGACCTTAGAAAGTTACTGGGTCTTAAGGACTTGTAGTAATTGTTCATACATGTGACTTCAGTCAATGTAGTGGCCATTATTATAAGCCCTTGCTGTGTTCTGGCTCTGGACAATTAGCTTAACCCCCATTTAAACAGAAGCCATTTAGACAACCAAGGAGGTTATTGTATTTCCCTGTTTGCCTTGTGATCCTTTACAGTGAAGTTGCTCTTCACTGATTAGAGGGTGTAGCTTAAAATATTATTTAATCTTGTTGGGCAGTTACAATTTATTCCTAAACAGGAACCAAAATAGAAGTTGTACTTCAATAAATTTCCATACCTGTCTTCTGTTCTGAAAAAGTTAGTATATCCCTGTTGGCATAGATTGATCCACTTGAATTGCTGTCTGTAGGAAATATTAAACTATGTATTATATAGTTATGTACTTTATTTTCAGGCTGGTATTACAGGATGGTAGGAGTCTAGGATGGGCCAAGTTGGGCTTAGTCCTACTCTACTGGCAGTGTGTGTCTGCTTCCTAATGACATCCACATCTTCTAAAAGGCAAGGCCAATTCACTGGATTTAAGGAAGTCACTCAGGATTATATGGTTGCATGTAATGCTTTCAGTGCCATAACCCTGCTGAAGTATGGAGAAAGCCTTGTTAACTATTTCAGTCAACCAGTAAAATGGCAAGTGCTGAGGTTGAACAGTCATGGTTCCTACAGCACTTCCTTCTCTGTTCATGCATGTAACTCTCATTAAAGCAAATATTATGTAGTTAAGGTTGTGGCTACTCTTACAAACCTTTTAACAGCTAATTAGAGCATGCTTTGGAAGCTGGGGAGGTTCTCCTGTTTGCATAATCTTGGGTTTGGGTTTCCTGATTTCTTAGAAGGGTAGGATCTAGTGACTTAAATGCCTAAATGTTCTGCCATCACTACTTAGGAATTTGGGAATACCACAATCTATATAGGAAAAACAGCTGTTACATTTCCTAGAGTGAAGGAGTACAAGTCTCTGACATGATCCTCCCTAATTAAATTGCTTGGCACTGGGGAGAGGAAGATGCTCTTCATTTTTTTGAGTTTCAGCTTACTGTAAAAACAAGGCAAAGTTAAACCTCCTGTACAAAGGCAGCTGCCAATCCTCACCAATGGCACTGAAGTTGGTTTTCCTGGGGGTCTCACTCTGGATGGGTACGTGTTAGACCTCTGCCCCATATTCTTTTGTCACAGCAGCTCTTAATCAAAGGCAGTTTAAAGAATTTTGCTCAAAATGCTAGGAACCATACATTTTGCTTCCTTTAAAATATATGGATTTAAATTCCTAGGCACCAGCATACTCCTCAGGTTCCTAATTTTAGACACCTGTTTCTGTTAATTTTTTGAAAGGGTAGATTTTTTAAATTAATGTATGGGTCACCTGAGTTGTACATGAAGAGTTCTTTTTGCGCTCGCCTCGTTCCCCAGAGGTGCAGCAACCTCTTGGTCAGCTCCCCTTAACCGAGTTTACCTTTGGCACTGATGAGTAAGTAACAACATGGGGGCTGTGGGCATGCATCCCTTCACTGAAGCTGTTTACATTCTGTAGTTGGGGAATTTTTTTTTCTTTGTACTGTGCAGTTTTTTTGCTGGTTCTAATTTGCCATGACGTGGTCAGTGCTGTTTCCTTCCGGCTGCTTGCGAGACTCTGGTAGAGATAAGGGTACGTTACAGCGCGTTTTTAACATGAAACTGAAGATCTGCTTCATGCGGGAACGTGGGGACTCTGTGGATTGTACAAAGAATTTATTTATTGGTTTCGTCATTTTGACATGGGGGTTCAAGATCCAGAGCATTTAACTTCCAAAACAACAACTTTGCTAAATTTGAACTGTGTGTGAAGAAGAAATGTGATATACTTGGGATATCCTACAGCTGAGTAGGTCAGTCTGAGTTTTGTATTTTTACTTTGAATAAACTGTGAAGATGAGAGGTACTAATGAATGTGAAAACTGCATATCTAAATCAAATGAAAATATGGATTTTCTTCTTGTTAACTTTTGTAACTTTTATTTAGTCTCATGCTTTTAATATGAAACACTTTGAATTTGATGTCTTATTTCCTGAAACAGTTCTGTTTCTGGGAATGAAAGTTCACATACATTAATCAGTAAAAGTAATACTTTTGGAGACACAAAAGTGTCTGACTTCCTTGGATGTAGATAGAACAGTTATAATATATGGAAAGCTTTATTACCACTGCTACTATTTCACATTGCTAAAGTAATAATTTTTTAATGATAATTTTTTTATTTTTCCCTTCACAGTGGTAAAGGCTATTGAGGTGGGAAGAACAATTCAGGAAAGGATTTGCCTTGGTTTGTTTTGCTTTGAGAAGAGAAGAACCCAGGAACACTGATGATCTAGGAAACACGAACACTGATACTTGATTCATTTTGTGATCCTGCCTTTCTGCGCAGTTGGACCTCAGTGAAGCTCTCCGTTCTTTCACATTCAAGAACATTTTTCTTTGTATGTGGAGCTGAGACCTGGGAATGCGTTATTATGGCAGCAGTTGTACAGCAGAATGAGCTTGTGTTTGAATTTGCCAGCAACGTCATGGAGGATGAGCAGCAGGTATGGGACGTGTAAGAAACCATATTTGTACAAGTTGGTGCTAATAGTATTATGAAACACGAGGAAAAAATGTGGTGTAAAACACAAAAAGGAAGCATTGAGGTCATTATTGTTGCAGCAGATCTTTGTGCTGTTTCAAAAGCTTCCTGTTGCTTCCTGTAACTTGCATGCACAGAGCAGAAATTGGTTGAAATGTTATAACCTCTGCAGTATTGCAGAGACATCCTCCTCCCAAAATGTTTTTCGTGTTTTGCTGATTTGTGCCAGTAGAATCCATGCATGTGTGATGTAGAGTTCCCAAAATTATGGTATTTTATAGTAGTTTCAACTTCTCTAGTGTGCTAGGATAAAATTCTGAGTAGAAGTAATGGTCACACTGCAGATGACTGGAAGGCACGGTATGTACCTGTACACTGTTATTTACAGATTGGTTTCTAAATTCTGTTACTGTTGTGCTGGTTATTCAGAAATAAGCTTGAAAGTAATTTCAATTGGTTTCTTTTACATTGCAGGGAAAATACGTCTGTTTCTACGTGAGCAGGCTTTCAGTTAGGTGTTGGTTATTTAAACCACATCCTGTGAGTCCTGAAGCTTCAGTGTAGGATTCCTATTGTAAAAATCATGCAGCTAAAATTAGAGCTTGGTTAATATTAGAGTTTGCATTTATTAACAAGAAATTAGGTGTCTGAGTGCTGTGGAGAAACAGTTCTTAAAAGGCTGAGTGCCATGACAAACTGTTCATCTTTTGTTAGTGTGAAAAGCATTTACTCTCCTCTCTTTAAAAAAAAAAACCCACTTCTGGCTTTATAATCTTGTCTCTGGTTTTCTGTATGGCCTAATAATATCTGGCTGGGTCCCTTGCCTGTTTCTGCAGTCAGAGTCATGCAATCATTTCAATGAACTGAGTGTTGTCTGTCTAAAGCACTAACTCAGTTTTGGGTGGAATTAGTAATGTAACTTCCTTCCCTGTATTTTTCCAGAGCTTGTGGTAGCCTGGGGATTTAGATATGGGAATTGCACAAGCACAGTTGAAAACGAGCCTTACTTATTACCTCTGCTGGTTGTTCATTGCTGGCCTTACTTTACAAGCCAATAGGAGAGGGGAGAATTGAGGTAGGGAGGGCTACTTCAGTGTGGTTCCTGGGAGGGGTAGTGAGAGCAGCCGTGGTTTTGTTCTGTTTAGCTGTGCGTTCTGCTTCTTGCAATTTCTTCAGATGCTTTTCCTGAAAAACCTAAAAAATACTAAAAAGCACTTAATGGGACAGTAAAACCTTTCTAAAGAGAGCTTTCTCCAGCTTCAAAGAAACTCAGCCTTGATGTTTACCTCATAACCCCACTAAATTATGCTCTAGATGAAGTCTAAGAAAAGAAGATGTCCTGTAGCATACCCTGGAGGTATCAAAATCAAAGATGTGAAAGGCCAGAGACAGAGGGTGCATAGCAGGAAGTCCATTTCTGCAGTCAGATGCAAGCTCCTTTTAAATCGTTGAGTTCACTTAGTTCAGATATCAAAGATGCTGGTAGGCAGCTTGCTGGCTACCCGAAGGAAAATCTTAAATACTCAGTTGTAGAAGAGAAGTCCTGCGCAGGGAAGCTTCCATCCTGGGAAGCTGGTACAAGGTTTAGTTTGGCTGAAGGTTCATAGTACATTAGCCCAAAAAAACTGCTTCTTGCTTATACTTGATTGACCTGCTTCTTACCACATAGGAGCTATCGATACTCCTAAAGTTTTTAAATTTTTAGATTAGTTGTATTTAGGGATGGATAACACAATTTGTGTGCTTTTCAAAAATTTTAGCTCTCTAAGTGCTCTATGTTGGGCAAAAGCATTTTTTTTGGATCTTCATCGTATACAAAAGGTGTCATTTAGCTCATCTTTGGATAATTATTTTTGCAATGCCCCCACAAGCTGGCATTGTAAGAACCTCGGTACTTTTCTTCTTGTCAAAGCTTTGCCTGGAGCTCTTGTGCCAAGAGCTGTTGGGATATGGAACAGCTGCGGGGAGAGGTTCGGGGTCTAAGTGGCAGCTATGCTCACTATTTCAGGGAAGTCATAATTCATGGCTATTTTGTTTAATTTTTTTTTTAAGTCTTGGTTAAACAACCATAAATTATGAACAGTCCATTTGCAAATGTAAGCATTCAGCGGCAGATGCCAATGGGAGGGGCTCAATCACATGGACCCATGTGAACGGGAAGGGCTCGCTCTTATCAGCTTTATCCTTTGCAGTTTAGAAAATAATGATTTTTTAAATTTCTTGTTTTTCTTGGAGGGTTCACTTAGCACACAGTAGATCTGTGGTGAGGAAGAAATGTAATTAAAATATCCTTGTAATTTTCAGTAGGGAACAAGTGGCTTGGGCTAAGGCTACTGATAACCTGTCTGGCTTCTGCTACATGTCAGGGATCTGATTAAAATAAAGAGTTTGCTTTTTCTTTTTCTTCCTTTCAGTGTTTTTGTTTTGTTTGTTTGGGTTTTTTTGTTGTTGTTGGGAGACAAGGAGAGACTGCACACATAAAACTGGGCAGGAGTTCCTACAGGATTTGGCTGAGTCAATGCCACTGTCTAAACCTGCTTCTCTTCCTATCTGCAGCTTCTTCTTTCAATGCCTTTTCATTTAATCCTTTGTGGACTTACAGCTAATGTGATATTTGATAAGGACATTCTAAATTTTAAAAGCTGAATAAAAGCAGCCACAGTGGCTAGATCCCTGGTAGGAATCTTTAAATGGTGCCAGGGACAAGTTGAATCATGACAACCATTAAAGTGCTAACATGGTTCCCAGCATGACTGCTCTGTGTCAGGCTGTGCTCTCTCAGGTGGCTCTGATGTGTGTAGTAACCTGTGCCTGAAGACCCCTTTCATATCTCTGGGGGATGTTTCTCTCTTCCTTTCTGCTGATAAAGAGGGGTCCAAGACCTCAGGTTGAGTCATGACTTCTGCGCCATTGTCTCACGCCTAGGTTTGCTCTTCCACATTCCCTGATACTGCCATGGGCTTTCAGAAAGATTAGGCCACCTGGTCAAGATGAAAGTACATTTTTTTGGCTACTTCCAGCTCCTGCAGAAGGTTCCTCCCCCTTATCCACTTTCAGTTTTATGAAGATTTTAAGGAAAATATGAAATCTGTAATGAGGCTGTCTTCCCAGAAAAGCAAGCATCACATGTCTGCCTGCTGCATCCCTTTGTGCAATTTGGTCACTTCTCATATGCTGGCAGTGGGAACATCTTTAGTGTTAAGAGGCTGCCTCTGCAGAGAGACCTTCAGAAGGGGAAAACCAAAGGCTGTTTTCTAGTCACTAAGGTCACTTTGTCTCATTCTGTTTAGTTTTCTGGCGTGTTTTATTTGTTTTTTGGGTGTTTTTTTCTTTTGTTTGTTTTTTTAATATAAATGGCCATCTGTATTGTGAGTCTGGATTCTAATGTTTGGTTAAAAAGTCAGTTGGTTTTTCCCAGAGGTTGCTTTCTCCTTTTTTTTCCCCCATGTAGCTTTTCCCTTCTACTATCTGTCTATTGCATGCATTTCTTCCCACTGATCATGCACTTGCACAATTTATTCCACACCAGTGAGAAGCTAGTCACCATATTCCTGGGACAAGTTGTCATCCTTAAAGACTTGTAGTATGAGAAGACAGTACCTCCAAAGCAGAAGAAATCCCCTTCCTTATTTTCCATTTCCATGGCCAGGATGGTGTTTTGATCTTCTGTCAGTTGGTGACAGTTCATGAGACAATTCTCAGAGAAAAAAAGGAACACCTTGTCAGCATGTCAAACACACTAGAAGAATTAGAGAGCAGGAAGGAAGATTGCTGCCTTTATCCCCCAAAGCAGGACTGGGTTCAGTTTTCAGGGCATTATGGAGTACAAGCAATGCTTTCAGGGACCTGCTCATGGGCCTTTCCATTGACCTCAGCATCTGTATGAAGTTTGCACTCCTCTGAATTGGTAAAAGTCGGTCTACGGGGGTTTGGTGTCTAAGGTTTGGGAAGGTTTCAGCGGTAGCTCGCTTGCTTTATGTGTCCCACAGACATGGGAGATGGGTTGAAGCCAAGTCAAAGCTTTGCTGGAGCTAAGGTGTCATATTGTACTTATATTTTGTATGAGAAAGATGAAGCAGCAGAAGTAGGAGAAATTTAAAAATACGCAAATTGTTTTTCTGTGGATCTCTGTATCGATTTCTTAAAAATTATTGCTGACACTTTGGGACAACTTCTAAACTTTGGTGGGGTAGTTTGCACTCTTCCTTTTTCCTAGGGCCTACAGAAGCATGTTTGTATTAGAAATAAATTATTTTGTGATCTTGCTATTAGAGAGGTAATTTAATTTGTGTTGATTGAATCACTACCTTGTAGTTCTTAATTTAATGTTTTCCCTGTGTGTAATTCTCATTACACACTAGCTTCAAAGGGAGCCATAGTAAAAAAGGGCTCTTTAGCAGTTCCAAATATGTACAAAGTTATTTTTGTGTCTTACAAAACAACAGAACTAGAGGATGGTTTAGCTTGGCTCTCAACTGGGATTCAGGCGCTTTCAGTGAAATCAAGAACTTCATAGAAGTACTGAGGTGAGATTACCTCACAACAGCCATGTGTACATCTGTGTACATTAGTATTAGCTTTTAAAACTGAGTGAAAGGCTTGTGAATGAAATCATAACCAATTGCAAATACTATGCTGAAAAGCAATGACCTCTTCCACAAAAATGCATTTCAACTTAAATTTGTTTGCAGTTGTGTGAATGCTTTTCTCAATAGGAGCATATTAGAATTTGTTCCCTCCTTTCCTTTTCAAAACCATGGCAGGAAGGAAAGTCCATACATTGTACCACTGTAGGGTATGAGTTGGAAGCAGGTGTAACAATAGTTTTAAAATAAAAGGCCACAAGAAGTGATGTTTACTCTGATCCTTCCGGTTCAAAACTGTGATTAAGTTAAAGAAAAGCACGTTTAAAATGTCTCATCATGAGTGAATGCTTTTCTGTTCATGTCCAGTCTTTTGGAAGCATAGTGTGTCAGCAGCTTCTGTGCATAGTCTGGCACTGAGTTCAGGTGAAGAGGTATTGCCCTACCATGGGGGTTTCTGCGTGCAGACAGACACAGCGACCTTATCAGAGTATGTGTATGATGATTGTTTCTAGATATGTTCAAACCACAGTTTAACGTTGCAGAGCAGTTCAGATCTGATCATATGCATCAAACCAAGTGCTGCTGAGCTATCTGAAGCAGCACGGGTCAGTGCCACAGGAAACATTTTGGTCAGTAGTGAAGTGTATTTTAGAAACACATGGATGTTTGGGCCTTTGTAACTAGGTTTCATAGCAAAGTGAATAGGGTATAATATAAATAGGGCTTTGAGAAACTGGTTTGAAAACATGTGACAATCAGTTGATTTTATCTGTGTTTTGTTTATTATTCTGAAACATTTTTCTACAACTTGTCCTCTCAGAGGCCAAACCAGTGGCGTGAGCATGGGTCATTAGAGAAGGGCAGTGCTGAGCCAGAGTCATTTTCTTCTCCAGAAAAAGCTAATGGATGGCTCATCTAGAGCACAGGCAACTTATTTTCCATTTCCATGGCCAGGATGGTGTTTTGAGCACAGGCCACTGGATCTGTCTCTGCAGAGGCTGCTGAGCTGAGCTGGTGCGAGGGCGGAAGCGGCGGGAGGAGCGCGCCGTGTGGCGCAGACGTGGTGGGAGGAAGCTGGGCACTTGCTGCCGGCTGTGTGGGACACAGATGCCTGCACCAGAAACGAGCACCCCAACGCCTCCACCATTTCACAGTCAGTGTAGAGAAGGAGGGGCTTTTAGGCCACGACTCGTTCTATTGTAGCACAGGAGCCTAAAACTGGGCAGGGAAATTGTGCCCTAGAAATACCATTTCTGTCTGTTGGCTGGGAAGGAACCTTGGAGTTCCTAGCTCATGTCCAAGTGCTTGCACCACTGCTGTCTGTCACTTAAATCCCAAAAGATATGTATTGTGGCATATTACTGAAACTGAGGTATTTGAACTGTTTTTAGAACATAATTGTATTTCAGGAATGAGGCTATAATGGACCATTTACCTTGTAGCTTATGGAACATATTGTTGAAAATAAAAAGAATGCATGTAGTTTTTTATCTTTCTTTTCTCTTTACAGTGCTTTATCATTTTTTATTGACGTGGCTTTTATTTAATTAAATCTATTTGTTTATTCTTGCCTGGAAGCAAATAGGATCAAGGATGTTAGGGTCAGTAAACAAATAGGATGCAAAATGTGAACATGACTTTTTCTGAGGAACAGTAGGGACCTCTTGGCCATCAATGATTTCTGATTTCTCAGCTCCAGCATGATGCAACACTGGTTAGAGGTGCCCACAAAGGTGTAGGGTGGCAGCTGTCCCATTGCTTGACTTGATATACGCCTGTCACCTGGTGATATGATTGCACAAGAGGGCTTTAACTGGTTTGCACTTTGTTCATTTTTATTGATCTTCTACCATATTGCTCTGTTTTGAAATGTTAGATAAAATAGGTTGTTATTTGTTGGATTGTTTTTTTAATTTTAGTTTTGTTGGCTTTTTTTTTTTTTGGAGACTGTCTATGATAGAAGCCCTTTAAAATACTGTTTTGATATTTTAGTTCTTCTTTTTTTCCTGGTTGCCCTTTACCACAGTTTTTGCTGAGACATGTTTTACAAAACACAGAGCAATTTAAAGTGGTAATTACTGCCTTTTAAAACTTCTAATTACACTTTCTACTTTCAGTGCTTAAGGTCCAGACTCTTCCCTAGGGGAGGCTTACTCCCATAGCTGTTGTGTGTGTTGAGCAGATAGCTCTGATACCATTTGCTGTCCGTGACTATGCGTAGTGTCAAGAGTGAGAGATGAGTAATTCCTAGACGAGGGCACAATCATACAGCTGGTTTTTTCCCTTTGGTTTTTAACTTGTGTGGCTAAAAAAAACTACTTGATCTTCCTTCCAATACCTGAAGGGAACCTACAAGAAAGATTGAGACTATTTAGGAGAGCATGTGGTGACAGTACAGGTGGGAATGACTTAAAAGATGGTAGGTTTAGATTAGGTATTAGGAAAAGGTTTTTTAATGTGAGGGTGGAAGGGTACTGGAACAGGTTGCCCAGGAAAGTTGTGGATTCCCCCTCCCTGGAAGTGTTTAAGGCCAAGCTGGCTGGAACTCTGAGCAACCTGATGTAGTGGAAGGTGTCCCTGTCCATGGCAGGGGGGTTGGAACTCAATGATCTTTAAGGTTTCTTCCAACACAGGCCATTCCATGATTCTATGATCTGTACATATCTGTGCTCTTCTGTGGAGGGTGGGACCAAATGTACATATACCGGTTTTCTCGGAAATCTGTTCTAGCAAGTTCTTTGGTTTTTTTCTTGTTTTTAAGCTTGAGATACTCATAACATGTTTTATTTTTGTAGTGAGGGAACCTTAGAGTTACCCTAGACTTTCTTTGAACCTGTTCTGCTATCAGTCTGCTATGACTTTCTTCCTGCAATGACATTTTAAAAGACTGACTTTAGAAAATACAGTGTCTGTAGTTGTTATTTGCTGCAAACCTCTTCCTGTTGAGCAGTTGCCTGTTCAGAGACTGTGCATCTTATTATTATTATTGCTGGTCAGTTTGATTTCTGTTTTCCAGCTGCCTCTTTTCTCTGTATCTGATGCAAAATGACTGTCAAGACTGAAGGATGGTGTCTGAAAGCAGACTTAGGAAAAAAAGTGCTAAGGGGGGTGTGGTGTGAGTAAGGTCAAATGACTAAAGCCATAAGAATTAGAGAGGGAATGTATTAAAGCAGTTACATCAACCCATTACACCCCTACCTTCTGTAGCAAGTGTCCCCTGAAATAGTTACATTAAATAGTGTCTCATAGGAAGTTTGGTGCCTGTGAGAGCTTTGTCCAGTCCTCACAGCCACAGGACTCCTTCACCCTCATCTTGATGGGAAGCGCAAAAGGTGAAGGTGTTAGCAGCAAGTTTCTCACCCAGTATTATCGCCAGCAGAGTTTAGCACTTACTGTGCTGTGCTACTCCTCTGTATTGTCAGCTTTAATGCTTCAAAACCACGTTGTGCAGGTCTGGTGTTATGTACTGAAGTACAGTCAGTACAGCAGATACTGCAGCAATATTCAGCCTCTGGCTCCTGGTGGGACACTGCTGCTATTTGCTTTTGTGTGCTAAAAATCATCTTGTCCTTTAGTACCCCTTCCTGACAGTTTAATATCCAGGTGGTGTAGTATAGGTCTGTTGAAGTATTAGTCATTAAGTGGTTAGGTTGGATGCAATCTAACTAATATTTTGTTGTTTCTTTTTTTCTACACCCCCCCAGCTTGGTGATCCATCTATTTTCCCTGCTGTCATCGTGGAGCATGTTCCTAGTGCAGAACTCCTACATAACTACTCTGGCTTAACCTGTGTGGATGAACCTAGTGACATGATCACTGAGAACTCTCTGGATGTCGCAGAAGAGCAAATCATAGAAGATGATGATATCACCCTCACAGGTTGGCAATAAAACCATTTCTTGCCATGTCTTTGCACCAAGATGGCTGTGACTAATGGTGGAAAAAAGTTTAAGGACAAAGAACAACAGGGAGCAAGATGAATAGTGGTATTGAATACTGTTAATTCTGTACAAGACAGAGAAAACGACATTAATATTGTTAGCAGGTGGCTTGCAATCCCAGTTGCACAGCTGATAATGGTGAAGAGTTTCATCCATCAACAGTGATTAAGGCAGAGTCCTGCTCAGAGTACCAACAAGGTTTTCTTTGTTCTTCATAGGTTTTGTTTGCTTTTACTTAATAGGTGGTACATTCCTAAGTAAACACATGCACCAAAAAGCAGGAATATGCAGCTTGAGTAGATGTACTGCTTTAACTTCCTGAGGGTATACAATTATAAATTAAAATGTGCATGCTTGCATGGCTTACTGGTGTAAGTATACTCAGCATAGTATGAATTTTGGATCCCAATAATGATTAGCACCTAAAATACAGATGTTTTTTGTAAATTCTGGTAGAAAAGGTAGCCCCAAAGAAAAAACAATTCTCAACAGGAAAGCACAAATATATGTCACATTTTTAAACACAGCCCCTCACTGAATACATGTATTTGAAGCACTTTTGCAGAAAAAGTCTCAAAGGTGGGGTAGATACTTTACAGAGAGAGGTTTTCTTTCAGTCACTAGGCTCCACACCTGGACTGTCTCCAGGGCTGGAGACATCTTGCTGGTTTCACTCATGCTTTTGACATTATTTCCAAAGACATGTTCTGATACAATCTTTTACTACCAAAAGCAAAACAAGGACTCAACATAACTTGATATGAGGAACAGTTCACAGAGTAAATTGATATGAGCTGTTCTCAGTAAATGGTTTTATCTGATGAAAATGGCTCATTTTTTTCATAATAGTGAATTATCTGTGAACAGACTGTGACCATACAAATAAGTTAGGTTATTATTCAAGAAGGTTTTACATACTCCAACAGTATTTCAAATTGAGACCTCTTGCCAACTTGCTGTTCATATTAATTATTCACACTACAACTGGCATTTCCCCAGTGTGTTACTTAAGCACCACTTAATGCATCCGTGTAAATTTCATAGCAGATCATTTTTGTGAATCCATATTCACTGTAATATATTGTGTGTGAATTTTTACATGTATGAGTAATTGTGAAACTCCACTTTTGCGAATGCCCTTGTTAGTCATCTTTTTTTTTTTTTTTTTTTTTTGTTGCTGGTCACATGAGAAGGGTTTGCAAATTGCTGCCAGAAACTGAAAATATTTAATCCTTGTAGCTGATGGTGTCCAAGGGTTTCTGGGATACTTTGGAGGCAGACAAATACAGTATTGTTCCCATCATCCATTGTAGTTCAAGAAATCTGTTTTTCTTTAAAGGTGAAGTCCTTAGAAATCGAGAGCTTCCACTTTGCAGAGATTGTTGTGGAGGAGATGCTAACTAATTATCTGTTTCACAGTCTCCATCCTGTGCATGCTGTGGATTTCCTTAGCAGGGAGAGGGGATGAATGCAGGCCGAGCAGGGACCAGTACTGTGGTTGGAAAGCTCCTGCTCAGGATAAGGCAGGCAACACTGGTAGCTTAGCCCCTGGTGTCTGGCAGGAAGCTATCCAGCCTGACTCTAGTGGGGCAGAATTTGGGGCCCAGGGGTGTGAAGCCAACCCACAGGAGGAGAAGACATTGGGGAGGGAGGCCCCTGTTATCTCCCTGCCCACTGCAGACAAGCATTGGCTGTGGCCACAGCTGCCCACTTGAGCTGCAAGACTGCTGTGTGCAAGAGACCCAGTTCAAGTATAGCTTGCTGTTGGCTGCCTCTGAAATGGGGCTAATCATAGCTGAATTTTCCCACCTACTCTATTTTTCAGCTGCTTTTTTTCTTTTCTCCCTTCTTTGAAGTTTCCTTCTTGATTTTATTCATGGGCGTGTTTGCTCTCAACGGTGAAATGCGTTGTTTTGCTCTTTGAAGTTAGTACCAGTCTTTTCAGTCACTTCCACGTTATGCCTTTGAGAGAGGATCAGACATCATAAAGACTGTACTAATTCCACATTAAAATATTTATAAGGCTGACGTTCACAGCAAAACAAAACTGAAACCACCGTAATTTATGACTAAACATTACTGAGCGATGACTGCTTAATATGAAGGATTTAGGTTTTTTAAAGTTAATAATTTTTCAGTACTATTCTACAACTGTCATCCACTGGGCTTCTCTTTTCTCCTAGATTAACAGAAATTAGCAGTAAACCTCATGAAATAGAAGCAATTAGTTTTTAGGGATCTGTCTGCAGAACAGTGGATGCTGATAGGTTTTTTCATCTGTAGGATGTAGCTTCAGCCCTTCAAAAGCGCAGCTATCACACATTGGTGATTACTTACCTGTCATATAAATTATAACCTGCAGAAAACTGAACTATAAGAACAGCATGTGTTGCACATGAAGCCCTGCTGAGACATGGCCAGCAATCAGCTTTTTAGCTATGTTAATGCTCATGCTGTAATTTTTTGTAATGAATAGGCAGACGTGCTTTATCACCCTCCTCTTTAGAAGCACTTTTCCCTGGAAGAACTGTGATGGCAGTTTTATGGTCAGTTTGTTGCCAGTCTTACGGGATTTTAAATTATTAACTATCATGTAGTGAAAGGTGATTAACAAAAATAATTAGAGCATTTGGCTTTGAGTGAAGTTTTATCTCTAAAGGGAGTACTGAAATATTTTTTTCTGTGAAAAATAAGGGGGTAATGTTTTGTGCAGAAGAATTCTAGGCCAACTTGTCAGATGGTACAATTTGCTACACTTTGTGTATCTTATTAATGTGGCTAGTTATGGATATAAGGTGCACAGGAAGGAAGAACTAATCAGATTATGTAATTCCTGAAAACATTTTTTCTTTCTTGTAATTTTTTTTAAACTTTGTCATGTCTGGTGACTTTAATTTATTAAAAACCACAGTTAATCAAAGTCTGCCGTTTTGTGGTTCACCTGTTCTGGCATTGTTTTCATGGGATCAGGGAAGTGGCTGCACTGAGACAGCTTGTGGGGGAGAATGAGAGAGCAGGGGTAGAAAATTTGCGTTTAGATGTTCTGTGCCCTCGTCTGAATAGAGAGCATGGAAGTGTGCATTTTCATAGATCGATAATGGTACTTAATAACCAGTTCAGAAGTTACTTTGCAATATTTTGAAGTTTCGTAGTATTTGCTTAGTACATTTTGTGAAGCTCTAGCAGTCCTGCACAAACGCAGTGTCTTTTCTGATGTTACAAAGAAATCCAAAGGAGTAGTTAGGTGGAAACTGAACTTCAAAGTGTTAATCTGTGAGGACTGTGAGTTGATGAGATGCCAGTTGTAAAAAAATGGGTTTTGGTTTCAGTTACTTCGTAAAGAAATTATTCACGGCTGCCTGTAGCTCTGGTTAAAACCAGAAGAGAGGATTTTTTTTTATATACCACCTCAATGAGATAATTTTCTTTACAAATTGTGAAGCCTTATTTAAAAAAGAAAATGGTGATTTGCAGGTCTCCTGAAATACCTGCGTTTTTAAACTCAGTTTTCCAGTGTCAGATAACAATCAGCTCTGAGTGGATACTATAAGTAAGTGCTTAACAACCAGCACTGCAGAAGGGTGGGTCTGTCCACATCTAATGGATCTCTTTCTTCTTTTAGCAACTTTAGATTTCTTCTGACGTTATTTTGAGGTTCTGCAGTCCCTGTTTTTGTCTCTAGTAAAACCAGCAGTGAACTTAAACACAGCTGTGACTAGCACAGCCTTTATCTCAGCCTGGACAAGGACTCACGTTGTCCACTCTCCAGAGCTGCCAGCCACCAGGGAAGCAATGGGAGTGGGACAGGATTGCCCAGAGTGGGATAAAAATTTCAAAAAAGGCACTAGACTGGAGGAGGGAAAGTAGGACTTTCAACTGAGGTGGGTAACTTCCAACATGAGGCATAATTTCAGCGCAGAAAGCTGTGTTTGGGCAAGCCTTGTACTAATGCTGATTCATGGGGAACCTGGATTTGCAGTAACTGGGCAGAAATTGGCATGCAGATACAGAGGCTTATGTTTGTGGCTTGCTCAGATAAACAAAGACTTGTACCCTGGGAAAAACTGAAGATATTTGTAGGTGTAGTTTCCCCCCCCCCTTTTTCCCCCTTTTTCTTCTCCCTTTTTCATTTTTTCTTACCCGTTTTTTCTTCCTTGCCTCTTCTTCCCTTTTTCATTTTTTTTGCTCTCCATTTTTTTCTCTGCCTTCTCCCCATTTTTTCCTTTTTTTAAAAAAAGTTTCTGCCTTTTTCAGGTAACATTTGAAACCTGATACTTCTCAGAAATTACATCCACCCCATTTTTTCAGGTCTGACTTTGGCAAAGTGTAAAAAAGTAGCCATTTCATTCCAGTTCTTCTTAAATCTGGGACTGTATCATAACAGCCAGTGATTGGAATACCATTCTGCAACATTATAGAAAAGCTAAAATAAGAGACACCAGCTTGCCTTTGGTAGCTGAGTTGGTTATCTGTGGGCACTGTCTCACGTTGAGGGATGTGAATGGGCATCTTGCTGTTAAAAGGACGAAGAAGTGGTCCTCCACTTATTCTGTGAGGTGCCCCAATCCTTGTTTATGTTAGCTCTTGAGTTCTTGTAATTCAACTTGCTAACCCAGCAATACACCCAAAACCTTTTCAGACATTTTATAAATCTCACTTGCCTCACTGTGTGATCAAAAAAATGTGAAGCCTGGCATGTGTTAAGTGACAGAAGTTTGGATCATGAACCAGGGGTAGAGATGGGAGGAAAAACTACAACCCTTGGTTTTTTCAGCAGCAGGGAAATACTAACTTGTCTTAAACCACTTTGTGAAGTCATCTTCTCCGAAGATGCTTGAAGGGTGTTGGCAAGAGCGTTGGAGTGGTTAAGAAACTTAATTTTGCCATTCTGTGTTTGTGGATAGAAAGATAGTGCTGCTGCTTGTAGAGGAATACATCTGGTCCGGGTAGCTCTGCCGGCAAGCTGCAGAGTGAGATGCAGATTAAGCTCTGGGGGGGAGACAGAGACAAGAGGCTGTGAACTGCCAACCTTTGGGATGAAAAAGGGCACCAAGGTGCCACCTGGGCCAGTCAGGCAAGGAACATGAGAGAGACAGTAGGAGGCAGGAATTGCTGATCTTCTAGATAAGAAAGGAGAAGACAGGTGACAGCAGCAGCAGTGAGGTCGATGGACACAGAAAGGAAGAGAGAGACTTGGCTGCAGGTGGACCATGAGGCTATAAAAATCCAGGGTTTCCTTGGTTGGGATCTTCCTTGAGGGCACCACCTTGGGCTGTTCCTGTGTTACTGTGCTGTGAATAAATGGCTTTATGGAATGAGACATCTGAGACTCTGCCATGGGAAATCTGGGGTCAAACTGGTGAGGAAACCTGGTCTGACTGTGTGAGTGGGATGTGTGATGAGCCAAGGGGAACATGTCACTGGAGCCGCCCGCTGTGAAGGGGCTTCGGTCCCAGCAGAGGCAGTCTCTGGTCTTGGGATGTGACTGCCAGTGAGTCTCATGAATGGTCAGACTGGGAAGTTTCCTTAACATGCTTATATTTTTTGTGAGCATCAAATTATATTAATTTCCATGTTTACTTTATTTATATGGCTATTATAAGTTCGTTTCATTAGTCTTGGCTAGGGATGGTAAACTTGTAGCCATATGGTGTAACAGTGATGTAAAGCTGGTAGTGCTTCTTTACCTTCTGTTATTCAGAGTGAAGAATTGACTCTGCTCCATCACCTTAGTACCTGAAAGCCAGCAAGAGGGTTTGGTCCTCCTGCAGCTTTCTCTGAGGAAAGAGCAGACAGCAGCAGCTCTCTCCTCCCTGCCTGCAACACTGAGAACCTGGGGGTACCACTGCTGGCTTTTAAATTGTATGTGGCAATATAAACCAGCCACGCTCCATGACTTTGGCTGAGCTGGATCATGGCAGGCTAACCTTCTGTCCATTCAATGTCAGAACTGAGAACAGCTGCTTTGGCAGTGCTGTGTGCATTTATTTATGTTTGTATGATGCAACATCCTTCTTGAGGTCTTGGTAATTCTGGTAGATGATACGGGAAGTTCTCATCCAGATAAAACACAGAACCAGAAGCATCAAGACACCAGCGCCAGTCCAGGCGTGAATATGGCTACAGACTGAATGGGCTGTGCATGTTCTGTCTCCTCTTCAGATGGCCAGGCATTCCCTAGGGATGCTGTGTGGCTCTTGAGGCTGAGATGCCCTGGGTCTGAGCTCCTGAGCCTGGCAGCTGCCTGACAAAATTGCCAGCGATTTGCTGCCCTCTCTTGCTCTAGGGCTTTCAAGGTCAGGACTTTATTCCATACTCACTTTCTCTTCATGCTATCCTCCTTCCCAGCTCTGTGTTTCTCATTTCTTAAGGCTCTTTGGAGATGTCAGCCAGAAGGTGCAGATCCTTAACTGTCTGAATGTCTTTGCAAGATACAGGGTGGGTTGCTGTGTGGATCAGGGATTCCCAGCACCTCGCTGCTTTATTCTGTCTTAGCCTGAGCCTCTTACACTTGGGGCATTGTGGGACTAAGGTTGAGAAAAAAAATCCAGAACATAAGGGGGCTTCTGTAAATCACAGCTGGTGGAGGAGGTAGGGCTGATGTGTGGATGACAGCATTCATCTTTGCCCTCTCATAATGATACAGTTGCTGAAGCTGTAAACATTTGGGATGAAACCAGGAGTTTTTGGTTGGTTGTTTTTTTAATTATGTAATTGCTTAGTGCTAGTTGAACTGGGTGCTTCGTTGTTGCTGTGATATTTTTAAGGTTAAAATATAGAAATTCTGGCATAAACTTCTTGCTTTTGTGCGCAGAAATATTCCAAGGTCATTACATTGTGTTTTAACATGCATATTTGCTTGCTCTGTCCGTCAGTGTGGTGGCTTTTTTTTGTTTGGTTGGGGTTTTTTTTTTGGGGGGGGGGGGATTGGTTGGGTTTTTTTTAATGTGACTGCCCCACCCAAAATTCCTCAGAGCTTAACAGGGACGGGGGCGGGGATGTGTAAAGCTGGTGAAAGTAACTGAGGTTTCTTGTTGTCCTAGGTAGGGGAATACTAATGCAGCCCTTTTTATGACTTTGATAGATGCAAGTGAATTCCCCAAAGTTGCATCAAATTCATGTCAAAGAATAAGGAAGCCCAGCCCAAGCATTTCCATTCAACAAACAGTAATTTCTAAAAGGATGCGTTGAGCAGTTGTAAATGTTTATGGTACCAGGAACTGCTATCTATATTATTTTTCATGCTAGTTATTTTGAAAAAATCATCTGGTAAAGTACTCTTCCAGTTAAAGCAGTATTATCTTCTTGGAACAGCTGTTATTTTTGCAAAATGATACTTTATTGGATTTTTTTTGTTGTGTACCCTCAGATTACTTTAACATGTACCTTAATTAGTGCTCAGGAGCTTTGAGTTTATCTAATGGCTGCCCTCATGAGATGGATGAGAAATTGTCTAGAAGTCAACAACTTTGAAAAGCTTGCCAACCTTCCATATTGCTTTTCATATTTCATGTTTGCTTTCCAGTGTGTTCTTGGAGCCTGCACTGTTAGCCCTACCTGTAATTCCCATGAATTTGAATGGTTTAGGATTCAGTTATACCTTTACATCACATGGTCCCTAGTAGAACTTGTGGAATATTTTCTTTTCTCTCCTCCAGGCTAAATAACTAGATAGTTTTGATGGGCATGTCTTATTTATGTAATTCACTTCTGTTCCTAGAACCACAGAATTGTTAGGGTTGGAAAAGACCTCTCAAACCATCAAGTCCTATTGTCAACCCAGAACCACCACCATGTTCACCATTAAATCATGTCCTCAAGTGTCATGTGCATGCCTTTTCTGTGGATAAGACATTGGGCCACCATAAGAAGTTAGCAATATTGTGTTTTTAAATAATAATCTCTGGAATATTGCTTGTGGTAGTGATATTTCTTAGTTTCATGAGTGTTGTGTTTTACTGCATGTGCTTGATCAGCAAAGAGAGGGGTTAGAAAGATGAGGCAGAAACAAAGGGTTTGTGTTGGGTTTGTTTGGGGTTTTTTTTACATGCAATCTGAAAAATATACTGTAGTAAATAAATTATTGCAGTGTGCATTTTCTCCCCTGTTGCTACGCATCTAGTAGAAGGCCATGTTTATCACTTTTTCTTTCTTTTTCTGGAAATCAAATAGGAATAAATGTCATGTTAAGCTTTAAGTCTAGTTCGTAGCTTTTTAAGAATTATTTTTTCTCCCTTGGTTTTAGTTGAAGCATCCTGTCATAATGGAGATGAAACAATGGAAACAATTGAGGCTGCTGAAGCACTTCTCAATATGGACTCCCCTGATCCTATGTTGGATGAAAAAAGAATGAGTAAGTTTTTTATGAAAAGCCAATCTGTATTTGCCAGGTTTATTTGTGAAAGGAGGAGGGATTTACTGCAGCATGGTTGCATGGAATTGGTAGGATTTTTTTATAACTTCAAGATAGCCTTTATGTACATAGTTTGGATATCAGATATCCAGTGCTGTAAGCAATCAAGGATTTCATCGCCATGCCAGAATTGAACTGGAAAAGAAAGAGTCAAAAATTACAGAAGGAAGATGTGAATGAAGTTGGATGGTTTAGACTGCAGTGTTTTGTTTGGTTGATGTTTTATGTTGTCATGATAAAAGAATATATACTTACATTTGCAGATTGCCTTAAATAGGAATGTGAAAAACCAGATAATTGTGCTTTTTTGTGGAGTGGGTTCTGTCATTAAATTGTTCTCGTAGTGCTTCTGCTTGTGTAAAATGTTGTCGGTTACACATATTGAATTATAAACTACTCTTTTCTCACTTGAAGGACTTAAATGTCATAGTTTTATTTTATTCTATGTTTGAGTTTTTCTTCTAAAGCCAGCTTTTTAAAGTCCTCATGGCCATGTGAAAATACTCCTTTTGTTCCTTTCCCTTAAGCAACTATGTTTGGTGCAGCTGAAGAGGAAGAAATGGTGCCTCCTATCACACACGTGTCAGTCACGCTCGATGGGATCCCTGAGGTGGTGGAAGTTCATCAAGCCCCAGACCCTTACTCTGAATCACCAGAGACTCCAGAATTTGAACAACCAAAGAAGAAAAAAGGTAGAACAGCAGTGTGGAGCAGAATAGTGGGTGCCATTGTTACTTCCCTGTGGGTGTCTGGAACCATTGTGGGTGTCAGGCCAAAGTGGGCCTCTGGCTGAGTGGGCTCAGCCAGAAATGCAGGGAAAGAGTTTTCTTCCTGGATAGCATGAGCACATAGAAGGGTGCTTAGACTGATGATGTTGTAGAGGTAGCAATGATGGCTTATCCTACAGGAATCTCTGCTTGTTCCTATTTATAGTTTCTTCTTCAGAGCAGAATTGCAATACAAGCCATAGAGCTTTTGCTGCTGTGAATCCTGAAGTACTTTCATTAGCTCTTAGCTTCAACTGAAGATACTTGATCAATTCAGAATATAGGATGAGAATTGGGAAGGATTTTAGTAATTTTATTAAATATTACTGTTTTCTTTTTTTTTTATTAATAGCTGCATGCTATAGTAAGTGTTAGTCCCATGTGTACTAGATTACATAGTGTAGTGATGTTCCACTGCAGTCGGTGCTGTGCCAAAGAGTAATGAAGTGCTCTTAGCCAGACATTCTGCTCCTGCTTTCCCACCCTGCTTCAGCATGGACCCTGTTAGAGGCTCTGAAGCTGGTGTCTGCAGGAAAAGAGTCATGGTGTAGATAGATGTTAAATGCTCTTGCAACAAATTGATATAAAAAGAAAAATAAACTAAGGAGGTTATGTTTCTGGAACTAATCCTAGAGCTCATCCTAGAGCATGAGGACTTTTACATATTCTCCTATGTAACAGCCTTCCAGAATAAGGCTTCTGCTACCCAGACACACTCCTGTGGAATAGGAGTGCATTTTCGCTGCTACATTTGCTGCTAATTCCAAATGTTGGGAATTATTATGTGTGAGAGAGATCATATTGGCCTGTGAAGATCTTGGGGAAGCCTCCTGATCCCCGTGTATGTCACAAGGTTTCATAGGGATGGGTGTGGGTCAGGAAGTCTCTGATTCCCCTAAGAAAGCTGAACTGAAACTGCTGTGGAGGAGAGCTTTACCAGCAGCTGCCCCAAAAGTGCTGCTGGGGAAGCTGCTGTGGCTGTGCACACTACTGTGAGATAACCAACAGTAAGAGGATTTTAAACTGGGGGATTTTCGTTTGTTCTTCTCTTCTTCTTTTTTAATGTTGACTGCTGTGTGGGTCAGAACGAGGAGCTGCTGTCTGCCAGGCATTTAACCTCTTTGGTTTGATGCTTTCATATTCTTTTGTGTTGTGCTTCTGCTTACTCCCACTCCTTCCTTTTCCCTAGCTGTAGGTTAGAAAACCAGTTGCTTCACAGAAAATGTGTGTATTTGTTTTAGAAAAAAAAAAAATACAAGAAAAGATGCATCAGCTTGGTGTTTCATTAAGTACTAGTTTTCAGTAAGCTTGAGACTTCGTGAGGTAGATGGTATGGTCTGAGTGATGTAGAAGTGTTACTTCAGAATGTCTGGGGATTTGTAAGGCATTGCTGTACAAGAATTGCTGCAAAATGTCATTAAGTTTGTAGTGCACTTTAGGATAATGTGCAGTGTGTGTGTGGGATTCCTTTAGGGGTTTGTTTGTTTGTTTGTAGGGTGTTTTTTTTTTAAGTACGCTTTGTTTCCCTTTTGTGGTCAGTTTCAAGGTGTGGCAAAGGATGGTGATCATTTTGCCCTATCCATATCACTCATGATTTTATAGGATTTTTATAGATTTTATAGACCTCCTTTATACACTTCTAGCTATTTAGCCATTAGCTAAACGTAGAGGGATTCATAGTGCAGAGCATTGCCAGCTAACTGGGCCAGAATGGCCCTGCCAAGTAGAGCTCCTCCAAGAGAATGTTCACCAGAAGCAACGTGGTGATTTCACTTCCTTTCCTTTTGGCCTTATTGCTGCAGCGAGAGAGCTGTATCCACCCATCTGCTCAACTCCAAACCAGTGTTCAACATGATGCTTGTACTCATGAATGTCTGAGCACTGGGCTGCCCAGCTACGAATCAGAAAGACAGGAAAAACAAAGGGATGCCAGACAAAGAAACTTTGAAATTTGCTATATTAATACCTTCAGTTCTGTGTTTGCTGTGGAAGATATTTGGCAGCAGGTGGTCACATAAGTTAGATACATAATATTTTATATATGTACCATTTAGTTTGTACATACATTATTTTTTTAACAAAACTCACTGAAGATAGTTCAAGAAAATGGATAAATGGATTTTACATTTTCTGGTGTGGTATAAAATATTTAATCAGGATGAACATCTCGCTGCCTAATACCACCTTAATTTGTAGCATGAATTTCTAACCTAAAGTGTTTTACAGCCACGGAAATAGGAAAGTGAAAATACCAATTATAAATCCAATTAGCTATCCAAATTATGGTAGTCCCACATAAGGCTTAGCTCTTGCACACTTTTTATCCTTCCTCTATGTAAAATTCTCTCCTAAAAAGGAATTTAGTGATGTATTCTGAAAAATAACAAATTCATGCTCTATTGAAGCGAAGGAGGAAGCGTGGTAGTGGTAAATGTGCTTTTAAAAAATATCTTCTTTTAAACAAAGGAAACATATCTGGTGTGTCTCTGTTAACTGTTTTTTTGATGGTATCAGTCAGCACCTGGAGATTATAGATCACAGTGTAGTCTGAAACTATCCAAACGAAGTATCTCTAGCCCAGATACACAGCAGTAACAGCAATCCATTTCTGTAAACAAGTTTCACATTCTTCACGGGTTTCTAGTTTTGGATGGGCTTCTGGTAGAGTCCTGAAGTAGTCTAGGCTGAAGAAAGAGAGCCTAGAATTGCTCTTGCAGTTGTATTCATATTTATTAGCCTAGGTTATCTCTAATCAGAAGTGACCCGGAGTAGTTCAGTGGTGACCTAATTGAGCTCTCATGCACTTCATTTACTTTTAAGAACTGAACTCATTTAGACATAATGTCTAAATTAGTGACATCAAATAACACTCCCTACTCCTTAATGGCTACATTTGCACCTGTTCAAGAGGGGAAACAGACAACAGAGTCTTCCCACAGCTCTAGGTGGGGAAAGCACTTAGCCAAAGTTACCCTGAGGGGCTTCTTGTGCATTAGAAGCGCATCCATGCAAGAACGACTTCATCTAGGACATTTTAGGTAGAACAGACATTTCTGCAACCTACAATGATGAGTGGAGAAAAACTGCTAAAAATGTACACCAGTAGTTCTTTATCCCTTCATATCATGATATATGAAGAAAACAATGTTGTAGGATTTCCTGCCTCCCACCTTCTTTCAAATCAAGGAAGACATTACTGGCCAGAACAGTGGGTGTTGTTTGCGTCCTGTCCTCAGTCATGAATCCTGTCTGGATGGAAGCAGAAAATTAGAGGACTGCAGGTATTATTAGTTTACTCACTATAGCTGTCTCAACTAGCTATCCCTCCTCCCCCATGCCTTGTCAAAAAAAGAGAAAGAAAAAGGTACAAAGATGGACTTACCAAGACTGCTAATGTCAAAAAGCGAGGGCTTAAGATAAAGTTTCTTATGACTTCTCTGTAGATACCCGAAAGTTTAGGATGAAGGAAATACTGCCAGCTGGCACTGAGTTGTTTTGGTTTTTTTCAGAGCTAGTGAAAAACCCTCTCTCACTCTGCAGCAGAGCTGTTTCCTTACTAAAATAGCCCCTCAAAACAAAACCAAAACTGGAAAGTTAGAGTGTATGGGATTGCACAGAACTTTTGGTCTGGCCTCTTTCAAACATCAACTCTGCAATAAATAGAAAAAAAAATCCTTTATATTTTTAACTATGATAATCCATATGAACTAGAAACATGCTTCTCTGAGTCCTGTGTCTTCTTAGTCTATTCTGCCTCTCAAAAGATTATAGGTAATAATATAGGTAATGTCAGTGCAGTAAGGGGTCACTGCAAAACCTGGTAAGATAAAATGTTGTTTCATAAGAAAGTTTTGAAGGTTTCTGATTAATTACATCACTTGTAAAAGCTGCCATGGCAGGGAATGAGAACTAAAAAAAGAATAGGTTCAAAGTTTTATATTGAAAAATACTTCAGCATGACTTAGCTTTTTTATTCCCTTTTGTGTCGGTAGGTGATATCTGAACATTTTCAAATGAGTGCTCTTCATTTTTGTAATGAGTTTTTAGTAACTTCTTCCTTTCAGTCTTCCTCACCAGAGAGCTACCATGCTTATGACTTTAAAAACTGGTATTTTTTCAGAGCCTGTTGCTGGTTCTTCTGATCTTCATAAACAAGTGACTTCCCTTTATCTGCAGCCACTGTGAAAAAGGTGTAAAAGACAATAGGACTGAAAAAATGTTTGTTTCAGATGACGGTGTAGTTTGCTGCTGTCAGTGTAGCCTTGCAATTGATTAAACAAGCAGACAACCTTGTTTTGTCCCTAACTTCCATTTTGGCAGTGAGTGGACATGATAGTGCTCTGTATTTTATCCAGCTTTTCCTGTTTAAGCCTTTACACACAGTTAATAGCTTATTTTTCTCATCTTGTATGTTCCAAGTGCTCTTAAGAGTACCTAAATAGCCACAGAAATTTCCAATGTACAGGAACTTCAGGAAAGTGCGTAGTGTGGTCTTTTTTTAGAAGTACAGTAAGAGCATAGGGGGTCCATCCTGCCACAGAAAAAGAACTTCAGCACAGAACTAAGTTCCCAACTTACTAAAAATTGAATCTTTTTTGAATTGGAGAAGCAAATCTCTTCCCTTTTTAGGTCTTTTTTTTCTTTCTTTCTTTTTTTTTTTCCTTAAGCTGCAGCTAACTTCCTGGTTGTTTATTTCAGGGAAGAAACCAAAACCATCTCGTTCTGAGTCCCCTACTACAACTCCAAATATATCTGTGAAAAAGAAAAACAAAGATGGAAAGGGTAAGTCAAAAGAGTTGTCACCAAAATTTGTAGGAGAACATTGTTTCTGAGTGATCTGTAAAAAGAAAGAAAATCACCAGTTCCCTTGTGATGTAAACCTAGGTCTTATGTTCAGGGGTGGTTAACATCTCAAGGCAAGGAAACGATGAGCACGTGAGTTTTCTTGGTGAAATATTCAGTTCCTTGGGAGAATAATGTATTTGTCACTTTAGTTGCAAGGGTTCTTGGAAACTCTTCAATATCCCTGCAGAGTCTGCTGTGTTTTGAGTGAAGTCTTGGGGAGTGCTTTGCATTGTATTAATGTTTCTTAAGCTGTGGTTATTTTGACAGATGATCTTTGAAAATAGGTTCCATCTGTATGTAATTCTTCATGAGGCTAGCCAAGGCTGCCAGTTGGCAGCAGGAAATACCAAGTCCTGAATTTTGAAAAAAGTTACAGCACATCTTAAAGACTTGGGCAGAAAACTTGGGTTTTGGTACTTTCATTCCTCCTGTGTTTAAAAGATAGAAATAAAAATAAATGCCACATAACTGATAGAATAAATAACTTTTTCAGCCTGAACTGTTCAGTAGTGTCTTTGAGTTTTGTCAACAACTGGGTTGCTTTGCTGTGGGGTCCAGCCCGTGCCCAGGCTGGTGTTTGAAGGGAAGGCTGATTCCTGGCCCTAGCGAGTTGTGCTGTGCTCAGTGGGAGCTGGGAATGAGCCTCAAGTGTCCCAAGTGCCTGCTGGTACACCTAGGGACAGATTTGCTTGCATGCATGCAGTGCTTGCCAGGACAGCAGCCCAGCCAGTCCTGGGCACTGGTGGCAAAAGAATGTCAAACTCTTGAGGTCAGAAAAATCTCTGCTCTGACAAATGAGCATGTCATTTTCTTTTGAAGAGGAATTTTCTGCAATAACAGGAAGAAAAACCTGTTAGCAATCAATAAATATTTAACATGTTAATGCCATCAATTTCAAATATGCCTCGTTGGTTTTTTTTTTTTTTAATTAAAACCTGATTTGTATGTAAAAATGAAATCCAAGTGGTGCTCAAATGAAATTACAGAAAATATGGAAGGAGCTAGCCACAAAATTAACAGGCGGAAGAGTCTAATGGTTCTGTCGATGATAGCGAGGATACTCCATAATTCACATTTGTCCATTGTTACAAAATTGCTAATTCTGAAGGGAATAAAATGGAACATGTTGCCTGAAACCACTGCTTGTTATGAAAACCATTTGTTTTGCATTTTTAGGAACATAGAATTGAAGTAAAACACATAGTAATGTGACCAGCCATGGCAGGGAAGCAGCTAGAAAATCACGAGAGCTGTGTGTCTGTTCCCTAAGGGGAATTTGTATGCTAAAATTACAAGGCCTCCATACAATTACACTATGTGATGCATAGAGGAAACTGAGTTTTCCACCTATTTCTTCTGCTGTGGCTCAGAGGGGGTTAAATATCCTGCCTGTAGGTAAAGCAAACCTGTTTTTTGCAGCCAGTCCTCTCCACGGTGATTTTTAGTGGCTAAGCAGTGATAAATTTTCAGTTTGCCTTGATGCAGCTGAGGTTTTTAGTCTAGACTACAACAGAAGCACCCTGGATTAGGTGGTAAATGTCTGGGAATGCTCTCACCCCTGACATTGTGTCCTGCCTAAGCAGCCTTACCTTTCTCTTTGGGGTACCTGAAGGCCAGGAGGCTGTTTTATGTAAACTGGGAGACATTTGTTGCAAAAGCAGTGTTTTTTCTCTAGGAATGCTCATTTTTCAAGCTTCCACCTGCTGAAGGAGCTGCTAACATTTTTGTATTGCCAGTGCTGATGACTTTGATGAATATTTGCTAAATATAGTTTAGAATATAGTATTATGGGAATTTCAATTTTTAAGAGATCTCTTATTGAAAAAAAGTTCAGACTGGTGGTCGTTAAAGTTGAAAAAATCTGCTGGATTAAATTAAAGCTATGAAAAGGGATCCCATCACCTTCTGATCTGCTGGGCATAATTTTTTGTGAAACTTTAGCACTGCTATCCTTGCTGGTTTTGCACAGCTGCTTGTGGGAGGTGATACAAGAAGTTTTTTTCTTGCTTTCTCAGACTAACAACTAAGAAGCTTATGTGCAGATTCAGATTCCCAAAAGAACATCAAACACCAAAAGCCTTAAAAAAAAGCAGGAAAAAGGGTCTCATTAAGTCGTATGAGTTTAGACTCCTTGAATATGGTTTTGGGAAAAAAAAATGCAAATTTTGTACTAGTTTTAAGTATTCACAATCTGTGATTTTAATACGCTTTGTATGTGGTAAACACTGAACAGATGTGACGGATTTCCATATGGACGTGTTTGTCCCCGCTTGTTTGTAAAATGAAATTTGAATGTTGTCTACCAGCGAGCGCAAGCACTCACTGGATTAAAAAAAATTACTTTTTTCTGTGCTTTGTTGTTAAAGGTTTGCCTACCTCAGCAGATATCACTGACTGCCCCACATAAATCTCATTGTTAACGGCAAGGATTTTGCTTAGCCTTTTAAAGGATTATAACACCTCGATTCAGCAAAGCATTTAAGCAACAGCTTAATTTCCAGCATTTTTAGGGGATAGAACTGAACATGTTCCTATTCAAGGTAAAGCAATAGTGACTGCTTCTGTAGCTGGCTTAGGCAGGAGGGAAATGGGCACATGGCTGTCTGATGGTGGTGGTCCAAACAGGGTGGCTGCTACAGAGTGGCTGGGGTATTTGTACACCTAGATTATAATAACTCACAAGGATCTCTTCCCATGCCCTTCCATCACTATTTCCTAGTCTTGATGATATATTATGACATATTTTATAGAGATACCAGCTTCTTAAGATTATTTGCGTCATTAATAAAATATGGCCAGCTAACATTTTTGTCTTCTTTTTTTTTTGGTGTCTGAAATTTTTTTATTCTAGGAAATACAATTTATCTCTGGGAGTTCTTACTAGCACTGCTCCAGGACAAGGCCACATGTCCTAAATATATCAAATGGACTCAAAGAGAGAAGGGCATTTTCAAACTGGTAGATTCCAAGGCTGTGTCCAGGTTGTGGGGAAAACACAAAAACAAACCTGACATGAATTATGAAACAATGGGTAGAGCTCTCAGGTATGTGCATTTTTAGTAATAAACTGGTTTTGTTGCCTTAGTGTTTGTGTGCATTAAATGCCTCATCTAATTTGAATAACAGAAAAATTTAGTATTCTATTAGTTTGGGAAATGAAAAAGTTATTTCAGCAAAATAAATTAGCTAACTAAAAGTAACCCTCACTTATAACCTCAACTCCAAGTCAGTCACCTTCAGTTTCAGCATAGACATTTTCAGTGCTGCTGCAAAACTGCATCTTCACAGTCAGACACAGAATAAGTAAGAGACTGAAGATTTCAAGTGCGGCAAACCTTTTACATAAAATTTGAATGTCTTTTCAGCAAAAAACCACCAACATTCACATGTAGTCATTAAATTATTTCTACTTGTTGCACATGATTCCATCTCCAGTGGAAAATACAGTTTTAGAATTCAGTTCTGGTTCCACTTCTCTGAACTTGTTTGTACAGACCATTTTAAAACATAGAATCGTGTGCCACTGCCTGTAAGGCTGGGAGTTTTCTCATACATAAAAACCTGTGCAAAATAAGTAGACATCCATGAAGCTTCAGTCTTATCAGTGGATTGATAATCCAACTGAGCAGAATGCATTTCTTTTCATTTCCCCTTACCTTGGTGGGCGCAATTTCAAGTTGTCATACTAATTAGTAAATATAACAGAAGTAGTGCTCTCCTGTCCTGTTCCCTTTGCTTTGTTGTAATCAAAATGTCTCCCTGTGCTCACTGGTGAATAAACACGAATTCAGATAACTGAAAGAACTGTAGGAGTCAAAAGGCGAATTGAAAGTTTCATGCAACTCTGTACGAAGTGTGAGCTCTGTGACAGCAGAGCTGCAAAGTCATGGAGTTCTATTTTCTCCTCAGAGTTATCTAAGGTTGGAGTTAAAAGGTGGCATGAAATACCAGTAAAAAAAAATAGCTGTTTGAGGAAAAAATATGCTATTAAATTGGCCACTTTTTATGTTATTGGACACATAAAAGTTTGTTTACTTGCTGCTGCTGTTTGTTTTCTGTGAGTTCTGTTGCTTTGTTTTGTTTTTGGCAAAAAACCTGTGTGACTTGGTGCGTGTGCATTTTAAACAGATACTATTACCAAAGAGGAATCCTTGCTAAGGTAGAAGGTCAGCGCCTGGTATATCAATTTAAAGACATGCCCAAAGATCTCATCTATATTGATGATGAAGATGCGAGCCCTAGCACTGAATCATCAGAGTCAACTCTGCTCTCGCCTGCTGTGGCCAATAGAAACCAAGCAAGCAGAACTAGAGCGTCTGCAAACGCAGGAGCAAAGGGAGGATCAACCTCAGTGGTAAAAACAGGAAACTCCAAGCCTGCTAAGCTGAAGGAGCACGTAGAAGTTGTACAGCAGCAGACACCTGGCTTGACTTCAGAAGTTTTGAGGACAATGCAATCCCCACAGCCAGTACAACCTACTCAGCTTTTTCGGACAGTTCACGTAATGCAGCCGTTGCAGCCCCTCACAGAAGGACATGCAGCTGTAGGCAGTAATGTTCCAGATGAATCGTTAAATTCCTCAGTTCAGAATATAAGGTAAGAAAATGTACAGAAACCAAATACTTGAATAATAATAAATGCACTGGATGATGGCTAGATAGAGTTGATTCTTTGTTTTGCTTCCAAGAAATGCTAGTCTTCCAGTTTGGTTGAAGTGAAACAATGTCATTGTGGCTCATCCTAGGAATTGAGAGTTACTACAGCATAATATGACAGGTACACACATAACTGTACTGCCTGTGGTGGAGGGAAGCTCATCTTTTCCATGGTGTTATGCTGGATGCATATCATTTAGAAAGGAAAAATATACAACTTCTCTTTAAAATTGACATTGTCAGTTCTGTCCCACAGCAGAAGCTGTGTTTTCATGTCTGCTTTTACACTGTTTGGTGTCTTTGCTTTTGAATTATACATGGTAGGTCTGCATGATACCTTCAAAATGATTCTCCTTCTTGCTTCTTAAATTTTTTTTGTAAGAATTTTTTGTCATCTTTTTCATCTTTTGTATTGTCCCCAGTTGCAAGGAAAAGCTCCATTTTACCTGCTCTAGCATTTTCCTGCTGTTACAAGAAAAAGTGCTTCTGATTTCAGGAAACAATTAACAGAATAATCCTTTGGGAGCTGTGCATCTGCAGACATTTGGGAGGCAGTCATGCTTCCATGCTTAATTTGTGTGTCAGCTGGCTAACACGACACAGTGCTTCAACATCATGACTCTTTTGCACCTACCCCTTAGTAGCAGGATTTACTTGTAAAAATGGACAAGGGCAATATAATGAAAGGAAAGCAGTACAGACATAATCGAGGCCATACTGAACCATATAAGTCGGTAGAACAATAATACTAAACATGAATAGGGGGAAAGTTCAGCAATTTGCAGAGTTAAATAGCTCTGGGCTAGACCTACACTAGATTATGTATCACAAACAGTATCAGTAGTATAGATGGCATAAAGAATGATAACATCAAACAGAAGTATCTGTAAGACTTAAGGCAGGCAAGAAGTACAGCCTAACCTTTGGAAAACTGTTCAGTGACATTATGACATCCTGTTATTGCCTTACAGTATTTCCCAGTCAGACCTTGGGTAATAAGCTGAGGGAAAAAATAGTAGAGATGATACATGTATGAAGTTCAAAGGAAACAGAAGCCTTAAACCCTTAGAGTTCTGTATTACATTGGTTCACATCCATTGTTTTTAACCAGAGCATTATTCCACAAAGTCTCTAACTGCACTTAGCCAAGATGACAAAGTGAAGGGATTAAAAAAAGAAGCATCAAATTTTTTCAGAATGGTACAGAAGTACTGCTGGTTGAGAAAGTTTATACTGAGGGGTCTGAACAGTTAGAGTGAAAATAAAAACTACAATCCAGACTTTTTGGTATGCTTTTAACCAGGATGGGACAAGCTGCAAAATAGGTGCTGATGAGTCCTGTGCAATAGACACTGCCCATTCCAGGCTCTCGAAATACAATTTATGACAGATATATTTCTGCTCAGCTTCAAAGGGCAAGGTTCAAATAGTTGGTTGAGGTAGAATGACACGGTGAGCATTTTTGGAGAATATGTTTTAGGAATTATTTTATAATAAGGCTGAAACAAAAGGTTGTTCAGACAGCTGTAACTCTTCAGCAGATTAATATGTTTGCATACACATTCTGAATTGCTGCAGTAGGGCTTCTGTAAGGGTTGAAATGAATGGTCTGTATGATTTGAAAATGTGTAGCAGGTATGACTGCCCTTGTAGACTAAGAGTTGACAAACCTTCTGATGTATGCGCACAGTCTGTGGGGTTCTGGTTGGAGTCACTTCATAGTGTGGGAATCATGAGAACAAATAGCAGCTTTGGTTGCCAGTTGCTGTTCAGTGGTTGGGGCACGTAAAGTCAAGATCATTTGGAGAAAACAGCAACCAGAGTCTGGTAATGATCCTCAAAAGGTTTTCTGATGCATACTGGTTAATGGCCTCTGCCCTGAAGCGTGAACATCTTGAACCCATATAATTTGTCTTATGCAATTTAACTTCTAAAGTTTTATTCATGTAAATGTTCACCCCTCTTCTTCATGGAAATAAATGTTTTTCCCTCTGCAGCAATTTGCTTCTGTTCCGTTGTGAGAAGGAAAAAATAATAGAGAAAATATTGAGCATCTTTGAGGTCAAATCAGTTGGTTTCTTAACACTTAACCAAAGCCTTCAGAGAATGTCTGAATGTGCATCTTCTCTGCTAAGGGACTTGGTAAAAGAATCCTATTTGAAGATTGTTGTGAAGTGCTTGTGTCACCATCCCTGACTGGCACTAGGCAGCACTGCCTGGTACAGACCAGTCCCAAAGCATCACTGGGTGAGTTTTGCAGCCCAAGGCCCAAGTCCCCTAAGGCCTCTTGGCATTTCTCAAAGGGATGGGCATGCCAGTGTAAATCTGTGGCTGGCTGTTCACGAGTGTCACAGGCAGTGACTTCATTTATAGCTGTACAAAGCCTGTATCTTACTCTGAAGTGGAAAGATCTTGGCTTTTGGATGGCTTTTGATGTGCTTTTTGGACAAGTTTTGGTGCTGCTCTATGAAACAGAGACAAGGAGAGGTGTTACTTACAAAGGATAAAAGTCTCTTCAGCCACAGTGCTTAAACAGAAAGGCTGTGATGTGCTAACTGAAGCTTGGGAAACAGGGCAGGAGCAGGGTCAGGTCAAGCAAACTGGGTTTTGCTGACTGAGGAGAACATCTAGTATCCCCAGTGGGAATATTTGGAATTGTAAACGCACTGCTGTTCTGCAGGTCTAACTGTTCTGGCTCGGTGTATGCAGGCACAGTTACTGCAGTCTCCAGTCATGTAACTAGGAGCTGAATTTGGCACCACATGTTTCCAGTGATAAGACAAAACCAAAAATGCCTCTCTGGATGAGCATTTTATTGCTTACTTTTTCTGATGAGCCAGCTTTTATGAGGAAGAAAAATTCAAAGGAACTTAGCGCTTGTAAAATTAATTCTGTTTAAACCAGAATAACTGACACAGGTTAAGCAGAATATCTGGATTATTTGAGTAATTGTGTTTTGCCTTGGAATTAGGAGGCACTGGCCTGGGATTCAGTTCTATGTACATTGGATCATTCTGAGTATTAAAGGGCATCCTTTCTGTTGGTGCAGAAAGTGCACCTCTCCTGTAGGGCTAGCGATCTACCTTTTCTAGGGGATCCTACAGGGCTGGAAGGTGCCTGTGTTTGGGCAAGTAGATTTCTCCCTTAAATGATGAGGACTGCAGATAAAGAGATGCATTTTCATTTACCTTTAATCTAGAGTAGTAGTGATTTAAGATGGAGTGAAAAGAGATTCTTATGCTACTTACAGTTCAGAGAGTATCATATGGGGAGTAATTTTAAGTTATATGTCTGTCTCTGTTATTGACTGTATGGGACATGGCTGAAACTTCTAGCTGGCAGCTCTCTATACTAAGAAACTTGCAATTAGTTGACTGCTGACAGACCCTGTGCAAAGTTTTAGCACACTTCAGGTTTTAATCTGTTTCTGTTAAAATTCAGCTTACTGTTTCTTTTCTGTACTTGCAAGTTGTCATTGTACAGCTTGGACAGGGCATGTTAGAAGACCAGAATCCTGACTCAGTTCTGTAGCTGGGGGAAAGCTAATACAGACCACAGAGGACCAATGGGATATGCTCTGTGTTCACTTCTGAACGGGAGAACCTCGACATGATGAATCAGCCACAGTTTTCATCTAGATCTTTTTGCAACCTTCAAGGTAGAAAATCACTTCTGAAGGTGACACAAGCATGGATTGCAGTGGCAGGGTCTTAATTCAAGAGGAGGAAGTGGCTGAACGTAGATTGTGTTTTTTCAGGGCAGGAGCATTCGCCATAAGAACAGCAATGAAGCCAAGAATTCGCCAACACTGTGTGTGCATCCCAATAGGCAGATGAAAGTCGTGTGTACCCCAAGCAAATGCATGCTTTCTGCTATTGTTCCATAATCTGTTTCTGTGTCCAGGCTGTGATGCTTTGGTGGTCTGACTCCAGCAATGCTGATGCTGAAAAAAAACATAGATTTGTCTAGCAGGAGTTTATCAACTCTGAAAATGTGATTACCGCTGCTATTTCAAATGAAGTGTCTTCATCTCATGCCTTATATAGACATTGGCTTGTGTAAGTTGCACAGTGAATGTCACCATTATTTTCTGTAATCATCCTTCACACCCTATCTGTATTGGCTTTGCTCGAGCTCACATTGCCCCACAGACACAGCGAACCAGTTTGGCACTGTCCTACTGAGACTTTGCACTGACCATCTGCTTTCAGTCCCTTTTTCTTGAATACGAGCAAGAGTCACATCTGCATGATGTCAGCTAATGTTGTAGCCCGTCTTTCTTGTGCCATTTTGATGGGTCTCCTGAATAAAAACCACCACAGTAAGTCTTGTGTAAGTCTTGGTAAAGGGCTCCCTAGGGCTCCCTGGGACTTGATAGGGAACACGGGCAAAAGAGGATCATGCCAGCTGAGGACTTGCAGATAATCAGAAACAACCTCTGAAGACCTTCCTTTGATCAGCTACCATCAGTGCACGTGCTTTGCTTCTGTTTGTAGTTAGACAGCAGTCTTCTGTCAGTGCTCCAGAGGCAAGCCTGCATTTTTAAAAGCTCTCCAGCACACTAACTAGTAGGTATTGTTGGGTCTGGCTCACTGCTTCCATAGCCTTCCCCAAAGGAAGGAAAACAGGGGACTGTTACAAAGAGCTCATCTCTGTAATCTCTTAAGTGAAGGCTTGACTGCAATTCAGGTTTCAGGTTGGTGAGAAAAATGTCCTTCCTGAGGGAGGTGCTGGTCAGAAGTGGGCTGATGTGGTCTCAGTGGGCTTCTACAAGAAACTGTCATTTAGCTTACAACAGGGTGTGTTTCTCAGAACACATTTACAATATGGACAACTTCTATCACAGCAAAGACTTTGGTTATAACCAAACATTTTGATTTTCCTGCAGCTGAAGAAGAACTTTTCTTAAGCCCACTTCTGATTTAATTTCTGTCGTATGCAAGAAGGCAGCTGCTTATTGACAGACAGGACTACAAAGTCATCTAGTCAGATTAATTTTGTTTCTGCACAGTAAGAAGATATCCATAGGACCTCTCTTTCCATGTCGTTGGCACTGCTGAAAGAGGTGAAGGTTCCACAGATCTGTTAGTAGCAAAGTTCCTGAGTTTTAATTCAGGTGATTGCACAGTTTTGAAAAATTCTAGACTGTTAGACTTTGTGGTTCAGTAAAAAGGACACCTTGAGAGTTCAGTCCTTTACCTCTGTCTTCTCTTAACTCTCTTGATGTATTTCTTGATATTGCTTTGTTTCATTTTATTACTGTGCTATGCTTTGTTTACCTTGGCTTGTAGCTTCAATATTTTCGGTATCTTCTCCATATCATAAATTTCACATAAATTACCATAAATAAACTTGCTTTTCTTGCCCATCACTAGTTACCTGTTGGTGGGCTAATAAGATATTGCACAATTCTAGGGCTTTTACAGAAAAAAATGGCCCAAGAAATAGATGATGATTTTCTGCCAAGCTAAAATGACTTCAGAATTTTTGTCATTCTTTTCTCAATTGTAATCAGATTGTTTTATGGCAGGGTTTCCTTTCCATCACTGTTGCTCAATTTTCTTGTTGTTTTTGAAACCTCAGCAGCAACTTCTAAAATAATCACTCAAAAGATTTGTACTTTAGAGAAGAAAGGGTGTTAGCAAAATGCCAGTGAAATTCAGAAACATAGCAAAATATAGACTTAAAAGCACCTAAAGTAGTGTAGCCTGGTGTTAATAAGTTACCTTAATATTGTGTATTTTTTTTTTTTTGTAAAACAGACAAAATGATTAACCGAACTGAGTTCTTTTCAATTATATTCAAGCCAAATACTTTAAACAGATAGATTTTTTAGCTAGTAAACAGGTTTAACAATTAAGGTGAATGTCTTGCTTGGCCACCATTAGCATAAATAAATATTTATGGTGTGCTTGTACAGACAACTGCTGCATGCTTCCCTTGTGGCAAGTTCACACTGTATGTATGCATATATGTGTATGTGCAGGTTTATGTATGTGTGTACCATCTATCTGTGTCTTGGCTGATGGAAAAGACAAAGCATCTGGAGTAAACCTCAGGTACGGGACTGGCATTCAAGAGAAATAAAATGGCTTAAGATTAATATGCAGATACTAATTACAGTGTGCTGAGACAAATGGTCTGGTTTTGTCTCTCAGAGCTGTTGCTCCTGGTCTTTGCAGATACCTTCTGCATTGATGAGATGCAGTTCACACATTTTGAGGTTATCCTCCAAAGCCACTTGGCAGCTAGCAGCTTTTATTTTTACAAAACAAGTACAGAACAAGGAAATAGCTTCAAGGTAATGCTTGGAGGGCATTCTAGCACAGGATAGCAGCTTCAGCTGCTGCTTTCAAAATTGCAGCTATTGAGTTGGTCTTAATCCTTCAAACTCAGGCAAGTTTCTTCATGGATTAAAGACCTGGCTTGGTATCTATTCTGATACTTTATATGCTTTTCTAATGGCAAGTGTCAGTTACCTCTCCTTCATATCTGTTCCACTTGCACTGCTGGTCTCTGTAGGCTTCCCTGGGTTGAGCTGTACCTATCTGCCATTTCAGTTTTACTACAAGTTTTTTTAACTGTGGGTAGTTAACTTTTTTTATTTTTAAAGAACCTAGTGGATGCCCTCATCCTGTTGTTACTTCTGACACAGACATTGTGACTTTTCTATCAATGTCCCAGGGGACTTGCTGAAGGGAAAAAACAGTTAGCACTGATAACCCTCAGGAGACTTGGTATGAGCCTTAGTACTGTCATTCTGAGCCTTGCACTTTAGGCTTGGTTGTTGGTATTTGCTGTGCCAGCACCAAGTTCTCCAGAAGTTTGAAAGAAAGAAGCAATTGCTCTAGCTGGTGCTTCACCTTCAACCAGCCCCATTTCCGTGAGCTTCCTCCTTGGGATTTCTTCTGTTGTGTGAAAAAGAGGCTCAAGATTGCTTCTAGTGTCAGTCACATCCGATTTTGTGTCATGGTTATGATGGCCCCTGTGATGAGACCTGCGTGGGAGCCTCCTTGGCAAGGATTTGCATTTGGTTTGCTATAGCAGCATTGCTGGGCACTGCAGCCTTCTTTCTTGGGAGGAAGAGAAAGCTACAGATGGAAATTTTGTTCCTTGTATTACCAAGCCATATGGGAGCTGGGGAAAAGATTGCCTGCAGCAGAGACTGGCAGCTGGAGGATGCTCAGGGAAATACCCATGTGCTCTGAGCCTGATACCAGCAGCGTTACTGGGGCTGCTCTTGCTGGAGCAGTCTGTGGAACTCAGCTAGAGGCCTTTCCCAGAGGACTGAGCTGAGTGGGACATGAGAAATCCTCTACATATATTCCTTCACTTGTCTCTGCTGCTGCACTAAGAAAGGGGGAATGCAGCTCCCTGTGCGGTTGGACTATGGCCAGCAGCAGCATCTGCATCCACATTGTCCCATAGCTTCAGCACCACAGAGGTCCTGCTTTGGTAAGCTTTTTGCTGCAACTGTGGTAGCCAGAGTATGGTGTTAAATTGAAGTTTTGAGTATGCTGAATTGGATTGGACTGGTCAGTGGCTAAATGCTGACAAGTAGAATTTCACAGAGCTGTGAAAAATAGATCCTATATGGGTAGAAGGACTGTAGAACGGAGGAAATTCCATGGTAGATGTACAGCAGGCAACCCTTACAGCATATCTGAAGTCCAGTCTTCAGAAAGAAGAGCAGGCAGTATTGTGCATGGACATGAAAGTACAAATGTTGACAATAAGTTGCTTTCCATCGAAAGTGATTTTAGCAGGGGTAGAAATAAGCTAGGAGGTGGAGATAGTTAATTTATTTTGTTTTTGAGAAAACACAACAGAGAGCTTAAGACTAAAAAAGGGGAAGAGGGCAGGCAGGACTAAACACTGAAGAGAAGCAGGAAGATGGGAGAGAAACTCTGCATGACAAACAGAAGGAAAGAAAGATTGCCAGAGACAGCGTGGCACGGTGGCCTGGAACAAGCTGTGGCAGGGTGTCAAAGCAGTTACCCTTCCCTTCCTCTCTCCCTCCCCTGGTAACCATTTGTGTTTTCTGGGGGTTTTGTCTTGTTTTGCTTTGTTTTAGTTTGTGTGACTGGAGTGTGTTTCAGCGTTTAAGTCACCACTGTGCACTGCAGTAGCTCTGTACTCAAGCAATACAGCTCTTAATCCTCTAAATGCTGTCCCCACAGCTCTACATCTATTGACAGTACTGTGGTACCCAAGTCTGTGAGCCTGCAACTGATGGAATCACTCCTAACTTAAAATGATGTTTTGGGAGCAGGTTCTGATCAGTTGTTTCACCAGAAGGTGTGTGTGAGCCTGGCAGACAGAACTCTGTGTCCTGGCAGTGTGGGAAGGTCGTGCCCAGACACTGCTACAATGTGGATATTTTGAATAAAGTTAAATGTATATATGGATGTCAGGACAATCAAGGCGTGACTTACGAATAATTTAGGCTCATGATTTATTAATTACTTGGGGCAATTTTTGAAACTGTTGGCAGATGTCTGGTGGGTCATTCTTGTGGTGTTGGTATATGCTTGAGATGGCCGTCTTGGATGTGATTCCCAGGTTTCCTGATGAACTGAATGTCTCAAAGGCAGGCTGTTCAGCTTGGTGATGGTAGTATTGCTCATGTGGGGTACCTTTACTTTGGGACCCAGCTTGCTGAATTCAGGGGTCAGATCCAGTTCTTGTTTTATTAGGAGAGATGCTGCTACCTCTTTCGGAAATGTTGAGTAAATTTAATGTTTATGATGCCAAATGTTTTTTCTATAGTAAATCTATAATGATTTTTTCAAAATTCAGCATGAAAGTGTTCTGACCCTATAATCTTCTCTACTCTTAGCAGGACTTTACAGACTCCAACCCAGGTTCCAGTGGTTGTTTCTCCTGGAAATCAGCAGCTGCATACTGTAACACTCCAGACAGTGCCTCTTACTACAGTGATAGCCAGCACAGATCCAGCCTCAGCAGCACAGAAATTCATTTTACAAGCCATTCCTACTTCCCAACCCATGACGGTTCTTAAAGAAAACGTCATGCTACAGTCTCAGAAGCCAGTCTCGCCCCCTTCCTCCATTGTGCTGAGCCCAGCCCAAGTTCAGCAGGTGCTCACCAGCAGCGTGCAGACAGTTTGCAATGGAACAGTCAACATGGCTTCGTCTCCATCCTTCAGTGCCACTCCCCCCGTGGTGACGTTCTCGCCCAGCAGCTCCCAGGTGGTGTCTCAGCCGTCGGGCACGGTGATCACTTCGGTCATTAAAGCACCAGACACGAAGCAGCTTGGCCCACAAGAAGAGGAAAAGGAAGAGAGTGACAAAGCAGAAGATACTGAGCAGTCAGAGCAGAGATTCCAGCAGCAGCCATTTGTGATGGTAGTGTCCAGTTCGAATAATTTCCCATCTAACGTGCAAGTGAAGCAAGAAAATGAGCCATTGGAACCCAATTTGTATTGATAATTAAATAATTTTTAAAAAGACCCTGTGGATGATTATTTTCATAAATGTGATGGGACCTTTTCAGTTATGTATATATGATTTGATTCTGAAGCATGATGTTGCAAAGCTACTTAATTTCTGCAGTTAATTCTTAGAATTCATGCTTTAGGATGGATTTTGATTTTCTGTTAATTGCAAAATGTTATCATATAAATAAAATTATATATTACGCATTTTTCAAAGTACAGGCATGAAGGAACATGCTTTCTATGCTATGAAGACTTTCTCCTGAGGTTGTTGGCCAAAGTTTCAAACTTCGTTTTTATTTTATGTTGTCAGTCTGTTGCTGATTTACATTGCAGTAATGTTATTGTAACCTTTTCTGTTTAATCTGTATGTGTATCACCTTTGGAAGCAGCAGTTAGTTTTAGTAAGACAGTTTCATTCCATGTGTTTGAATTTTTATGATCGAGTATCTGTTTCACATGAGTGAATGACATCAGTTTTAGACTTTGATAACCAGGTATCCTCTTGCATTTTTTGCAGCACAAACTTTTGTGTGTGCAAAATTGAATATGCACTCCTATTGAGAGTACTCGAAACATATATTCCAGTAATGGACAATGCCATGTCTATATTTTATATGAAAACATCAGCTATATTTAATTACAGAAGCTAACGGCATCACTACAGGTGCAAATGTTTCATGCCATTTTGCAACTATGAGGCTTAACAATCTTGCTTTCTACTTCAGATTATTTTGTAAGGGGGGAGGGAAATTAAATATATACAATTTATGCAGGTTTTTGGAGATTAATACTGCTAAGAATTCTTGGTTTTGATTGTAAATACTGTATATTCAATGTTGCAGGGAAGTTTTTCAGCTAATTTTTTTCCATATAAATTTTTGATAGATGCAAATAAGATCAATAAGATCGTTATGTTTAGAGGTCTAATGTTATATGTATTCATATTACAGAGTGACTTTGTATTTAAAGACAAATTTTTAAATGATGGAGCCCATTGAACCTTGGGTCCCTCTTTTGTATTTTTAATTGGTTTATTATGAAAATAAATCAAATGGAAAAACGTTTTTCTGTATTTACTCTGAAATGTTTTTATATTATTATAATGTTTTGACAATCATCATAAATAACAAAACTATAGTGAGAAACAGGACTGTGATTAGTCAGTGTGGGTCTGTGGTGGGACATGAGCAATTCACAAATCGCTTCTGAACAGACTTGAATGCAGTCAGTGTGCTGTGGGTATCCTTTGAAACAGCAGTAATGTATGTTTTTGTAGCTGAACTGAAGGTTGAGCTAAATCCAGGAACTGGACTTAAACTTCTCCTTTTCCACCATTTCCCAGTACGTTACAGACAAACAACACAAAATTTTGAGTGTATTTTACAAAGGTCATTTTAGCTTGTATGATACAACTGACAGCCCAAACTATGAGGGCTTCAAAAAACTTGCAGTTGCAGTGTTTCAGCAGGGGGTGAATTAATAGTAAATATGATGCCTGATAGTATGATTCTGTTGGTGTAAAATTAAACGGACCATGGCTTTCTATGATTGAATTAATGTTGGAGTTTTATCGATGGGTTGATAAGGTTAAACATAACTTTTAGCACATGAGTACTAGAAAAACTAACAGGAACAGAACTGTGGCAGAGATAGTCTGGTCTTGCTGCTTGACAAAAGAAACTCTACAAACTATTCAACAAGCAGTTCTCTGCCACAGCTGCCATGTTAGTTCATTATTTCTTCCCTCTGATTCCCATGCAGTCAGGCTTCCACCTGCAAACCCAGCGTGCCTCACCCCATTTCCAGGAAGGCTGGTCATACCCACACCGGTGTTTGTTTATCTGGCAGCACTCCCTGCAGATGAGGAGTGCTGGCAATATTGCTAGGAATGTGGGTAAGCATTGTGGAAGCCTATCTGATAACAGTCCTCATCTGGAGGGCTGTGTGAGATTGAAGGAAGCATGGAAGAGGGAGGTTAGTTTTCTTAATCAAACTATAAAATAGGGATGTTTTCCTATACTACAAGTATTTCATAATTCTAGGAAACCTGAAGTGATAATGGTTGACTGACAATTAGTGTTTTTAGATACGGGGAAGTTGCTTTGGTGTTTACTGGAAATGTGGAAAAAAAAATTTAAAAACGCATCATAAGGTTACAGCTTCACCAACACAGCTTCATGCCGTAGATACAGTTATTACACATGGAAAATGGTTTGTCAGTTTATTTTATGTCAGTTGGAGAAGTGGAGAAAATTTCCAGCAGCAGTAACGTGTCTTCAGCAGCAGACTGTTGTGTAACAGACAGTAAATAGAAATCTCTCCCTCCCTGTATCCCTTGGGGTCCAGTATGCCGGTCGGGTGGATGTGTACTTCAGACTCTCTTTGGTATGGCAGAGGAAGGGAGAAGCTGGAGTAAATCATAAAATGAGGGCTCACATTTGGGGTTTGAGCAACCCCTCCCCTGTCACAGCTGCCTTTGTGCCTGTGGCAGCAGCCAAACAAAACACGCCAGCTCAAATCCCAGCCACTTCTGAGTCAGAAAATAAAAATTGAGGCTGCAGTTCTTTTCCACACGAGTGTGAAACCATGGAGGAGAAAAAGGCACTTTATTTCTGAGGCATTTCACGGAGCAAGTCCAGGGAGGAGGAGGATGGAGGCCTCAGGATGCCTTTGGGAAGCCCTGTCCCCCCACCCTGTTGTCCTGAACATGGGCTGGGTACCTGGTGCACACCACCAGCTCCCACGCTTAGGAGAGGTGTTTATACTTTTTTACTCTGATTTGGACAAAGTAGGGAGCTGGGTGGTAACCCATGAAAGGCAGGTTCTCTGATTACCAAAACTTCATACTCATTATAAATTTTAACAAAGGTATCATCAGCCTTCATTGGTTACAGATTATGTAACTTCTTCATTAATTAGTACTCTAACCCCTATTGCTAGTGGGATCATAAGCACCAGGGGAGGTTTAGGTTGGACATTAGGAAGAATTTCTTCACAGAGAGGTGATTAGATATTGGAATGGGCGGCCCAGGGAGGTAGTGGAGTCACTGTCCCTGGAGGCGTTTAAGGAAGTACTGGCGTTTGCGCCATGGTCTGGTTCACATGGTGGTGTTCAGTCAGGGGTTGGACTCGGTGATCTCTCTCAGAGGTCTTTTCCAACCACACTGATTCTGTGATTCCGCGACCTCTTGCTTCTCACGCTTGCGGGTGCAGTCCTTCCCTGCATCCGAGTCCGGGATCCGCTTGAAGGAGCTGGTCAGTGGTCCCGATGTCCCACTGCCGCAGTGACCTGTCCCCAGTTACTGCCCAGCCCTGCTGCCTTCACTCCCGGCGCCTCCCGTCCAGACACGCCATTCCTCTGGTGCCTGTCTTCCCTTTTCCTTTAAAACGAAACCTCAGCCAGGCGTACCGTGCTCACAACGCAACTGCGCAATTGCTTGATCATAACTGGTCCAGCTGCAGCTACCGGTTGCCAACTGAAAAGGAGAAGAACTGCAGAATTCGCAGCAAGCCCGCAGGGGCTGGCAGCCGGGCAGGCCGGGCGGCCGGCGGCGCTGGGAGCGGGCGGGGCAGGAAGGGAAGAAGGGAAGGGAAGGGAAGGGAAGGGAAGGGAAGGGAAGGGAAGGGGCGGCCGGGAAGGGCGGGGCGGGGCGGTGCGGGGCCTCCCGGCAGCCCTCGCGCGGCGCGGCCTGGCGCTTGCGGGCGGCGCGGGCGCCTCGGCGGCTCCAGAAGTTTCCCGGGGGACGGGCGGCATGGAGGAGGCGGCGGCGGGAGCGGCAGCGGCAGCGGCCCCGCCGCGGTGAGCGCCCTCCCCGGCCCTGCCTCCCCCGCGGCCCCGCAGCCCGCCCGCCCGCTGACGGCGTTGTGTTTCCTCGGCAGGTTCTCGGACGCGGACGTCGACCGGGACCCGGGGGCGGCGGCGCAGGTGAGGGCCGGGCCGGGCCGGGCCGGGCCGGGGGTGGGTGCGGGACCCCCGGGAGCCTCCCTCAGGTGCGGTCGGGCTGCAGCGGAGCCCGGGGCAGTCCTGGCACAGTGCTCGGGCTGCCTGTGTGCCAAAGAAGAGGGGGGTGGGGGGGTGCGGGGAGCCAAACAAACCAACTTTCTCTTCGTGTAGGTAGATGGTAGTTCACATAACTAAATCACATTACTGAATCAGTTAAGAGTTGTGGGTGTAAAAGCCCCAAGCTTATTGAAGAAAGGTATTCTGTCTTAGTTTTTATTCTACCCTGTTCTATTTTTTTCTTCTCCCTTTTCTTCCTTTCATCTCCACATAAAATAATTTTTATATAACAAGAACGATCGCTCCCTGGAACATCCTCCCCGCGGACGTGGTAGAGTCCCCATCCCTGGAGTTTTTCAAGGCACAAATGGACAGGTTCCTAGAGACTCTAATCTAGGCTGCCTTTCCATGAAAGGTTAGATGAGATAATCCTTCGAGGTCCCTTCCAACTTGGCCTGTTCCATGACTTCATCAGTTAATATGTTTTAATGTGCTTTCTAAGGTTATTTTTACTTAAAACAGCTGGTTGATGAGAAGACAGAACAGGAGGGTGGATAAGTATTTCTATTTAACTACTTGGGAGGGGAGAGGATGTAAATGGTTAGTTCTGCTTGAAGAGAGTGGGTGGTAGAGCCATAAAATGATACTAAATTATCTTTCCACAGAGAAAATGGTGAAGCTAAATTTTTCAGTTCTTTGGGGTTTAGGCTGTAACTTGTAGAAGTTTTTCAAAAGATAAATGACATTTAAAAACCAGTTTGGAACAGCTGAGTTTATCTGGCATAATAAAACTAATTCAGGATCTAAAAAAAAAGTAAGTTTCACATTTTGTCGTTTAAAAATCCACCAGCAAACAAACCAAACATCACTGACACCAAAAGGTCGTCAGAAGTATTAAGGAATACTGTCAGAATGTGTTTTTGTGTTTTTTCCTGGATTAACGTAGTTGTTTTGCTATTCTAGCTTATATTTCAGTTCTTTGTGCATTCAGTGCTTCAGAACATTATGTAACACATTCTATAGGCATTATTTAATACCTGACACAGTAACACTGGTGTCAGTTGTTAGGCCTTGTTTTCAAATTCCTGGATTGAGCAGGCAGATTGTGCTTGGTGCTCTCTGAACTGGTAAGTGCCACAGTTCAGAGCAGCATTTTGCTGACTTAGGAGCTCAGGTCTCTAGGTACTACCCCGTGTTTGCTTGGTCTTATGTGTGGTCTCTGTGTTCATGTGCTTAATATTTCTAATCTGGGAGGTGATCCTGTAGAAATGGTGCTCTGTAATGCTTCCATACCTGGCTAGACTTCTGTCCAGTTGGCCTGGCAATTGTGAGCTGTGTCCTTGGGATTTTTGATTCCTTAATTCCTGGAGATTGTGCTTTGGCTTTCTGCACTTGGATCTGATGCAATTGAAGTACTGTCTGAATAATAAAGCTGTAAACTCAGGAATGACTTCTTATTTTAAGTTGAAAAAGTAGGCTACTTTGAGATGACAGAAAGCAGCTTTAATTAATGTAAACTCTTTATCAAATTTTCCAGTGTATTTAGAAACAGATTTGCAATTTAGTCACATGGTGAGGGCCTTTAGAGTCAGAATATGCAGAAAGCACATACTTGAGTGTGAGGACAAAGTCTAAGCTTGTTCTAAGTAACTGTTGCTGATGTCCATAATCTGAGTTCCCAGGGCTAGTCCTGTAGTACTTGGCTTCTCAAATAACTTACAGGAGTTTCTTTCTCCATGTGTGTGTGCCTGAATGTGGTGTGGTGACTTACTGATAAAAAGCACACAGAGAGAGACATTTCACACTTGAAAATGCTTGGCTTTAGTTTGCTTTGCTTTCCTGGGATGGGGGTTAGTTTTGTAGGAGAATCCATTCATGTATTGCTGGCCCTAATCAGTGCATCTGTCATCAGCATAAATCACAGGAAGTAATATCTGGGGGAGAGGTAATCTGTCAAAGCAGTGACTGCATGTGGATGTGCTTTTAATGCTCAGGGTCAGACCCCCCTTGGTTTTGAAATCAGTCAAAAGTACTTCACCTCTCTGCATAATACAAACCAGTTTCAATATGTGGGTTGCCTCACGTCCCTGCCATGTGGAATACCTGTAGCCATGGGTATTTCCATCATGACAGCTGCTTTTGAATGACTTTAAATCTCAAGAAGGCATTGGTACAATTCGATCAAGCTACAGCTGTCTGCTGCCTGCCCCTTTCTTCAGAGACCCCCAGGGATTTAGATTTTAGTGCTGTGCCTCTATCCAGGTGTGTGTATCTTACACAGTAAGAACTCGTGCCACTGCTAGAAGGAGCTGTTCTGGCCACGTAACTCCTAGGTGGCAAAAACACTTCATGTGACATCTGTTAGACAGAAAAAGACACTGACTGAATTAGAACTAAGGCAAGTCCTTCTTCCCTTCTTTTTTCTCTGGCTTGGTGGGACAGAGCTTTGGCAGCTGTGGTGTACAAATATTTCTGCAGGTGTAAAGCTTGTATCTTAGTTACATTCATGCTTGCTAGATTCCAGGTGGAAGTCTGGGTAGAAGTGAGCTTAGCAAACAGAGTTACTGTACTGTAGCGATGTCCTGTAGTGCCTTTTGAAAGACTGCCTGTCTTCTAGCAAAGGGAAGAACTTCTCTTACCAGTAAGGAGAGAATTGGAGATGCTTTTTCCAGGTGTGTGCTTCAAGTCACTGTGATTTTATTCTCTGTGCAAAGTCATGAGCTTTTCTTAGAGAGAGCAATGTATAATTATTTCAATCCATATATCCAGTGATTCCCTTAACAAAGGACTACTTTATGCTTATTTTCCATTGTGCAATAATATCTTCTCTGTGCCCTGTGCTCCATAAATCTTTTATTCTCCTGCTTTTGTGTTCAGCATAAATTGAAACAATCTCTTACGCACTGTAATGTGTGTTATATGGTATTTCATAGCATCTTATCTCCACACAACTGTTTGATGTACTGTGCATTGACTTCCAAATTCCTGATACTGCACTTCTCTCTCAAATCCAGCAGATCTGTGTACAAGTATGCTGAGAATTGTAGGAAGGTCTTTGGAATAGAGAGGATCATCTGTGTTAGACTTCATGTTTAGAGCATTTGAAATCCTACTTCCTTTGCAGTAAGAAACAGTCTGCTTGAATTTGATATAATTGGCAGGTTCTTGTACTTCAGGTTCTGACGTTTAGCTTTGTGCTTGAGAACTGAGCGACAGGTAAACAGAAATGCCAGTTAGGATTTTATCTTCCGAAATGTCTCGTAGTTGACAGAGTTTGGTGCTGTGTTTTTATGAGGATTTCTGAAGTACCATTTCATTTTTTTTTATGTGTGTTTGCAGGAACTGACAACAGCTTTGGAAAAGAATCCAGATGATGCCGAATATTATTGTCAACGAGCTTATGCTCATATTCTTCTACAGAAATATGCTGGTAACATCTTCAGTCTAAGAATCCTTTTACAAGTGTATCATAACACCTGTTTTACAGGAGGTGTCTTCAATCTGAAGCCAAATACAGTAACAAGAGGAAGTGTTATCTGTAACTTAATAGGCTGCTTTTGGTGTTAGTACATAATCTCATAGTTTTCTTAGATTGTTTTGTTTCAGAAAGCTTTCAGTGAAATGGGTTTTCTAGAGTCCCAGCTTTCTATTTGATTCCAGGCTGGTGTTATCTTGGCAGCTTTTTGTGAGTAGACTTTTTAGGTAGATTTCGAGATTTTTGTGTTGTGTCTTCCATTGTTGTTCCATTCTTGGTAGAGACTGAATCCTGTCATGATCGGAATGTGATAAGTGAATAATGCCTGGGAAAAAAATTAACTGAATAAGATCTGGTAAAGATCTGGCCAGTAAAAACCAAACAAACAGAATTACACTTCAGATCTAAGCAGAGGATTTCACTAAATGAAAGTCATGCTACATCTTACATAAGAGCTCTGCAGCTCCGTGAGGGATTCATGTGTGGCAGTTGTGGCTAGATTTAATTCAAACAGTGTGATTTAATTCAAACAGTGTGTGCAAGCTAAGAAAGATAACATAGTACGTCCTAGAAAAAATTCATTACTTAGAGACTTGACAATTCACTGCTTTTTATAGCATTATTGTTATGTTTCTCAACTTTAAACTGACTTTCAACAGATGCAGTTGCAGATGCAGAAAAGTCTCTAGAACTCAACCCAAATAATGCTGTAGCGCTCCTTAGAAAAGGGTATGTATCATTTATGGTACTTTGGGAATATTGTGATAATCTGTAGGTCAATACTGGAGTTTGGATTATGGTTCTGTGCAAGCTTTTTACAATACTGAGAATGAATAAATTCAATGCCATGCCGCTTGCAACCCATTTGTAATAAAGCCATTTAGTTTGGGGTGACTATCTAAGTGCCCTGGCCTTTTCAAAAACACACCTTTTGAGTAATTTAAATTCTTACACTTAATTTTAACTAATACAGCATGTTATCTATAGAATGTGGATTACACTGAGAAGTAATCACTTTTTTCTTGTGTTTTTCTTTATTTGTGTCAGGTTAGGTGAATATCATATCAAAAATTATGCATCTGCTTTAGAGTCTTTCAGAGAGGGACAGAGGTTGGACAGTAAGTATTAAAGTTTCTTGTGTGTACAGTACTCCTTATGTTTAAAAAATGGGCAATGTGCTAGATTAAAATGAAGACCAAAGATACATTTTTTTTAAAGGCTAATGTATTGGATCCCTAACGTCAGCTGTGTGACTTTCAGGAGCATTTATGCAGTCACTGCATGAAAGGGTTAAACTGTTTGAAAATGTGTATCAAAGTTCTTAGCAATTAGTAGCTGATTTATTTTTTTCTTTGTAGAGTGGGGAGTGTTTTCCTCCTTCCTGGAGGTCTTGAAGATAAATAGTGGCAATGTTGTAGTGTTAAGTGTGATAAAGTTTTTGAATAGAGCAGGTTCCTTATATACAGCTGGAATTTCTTCTTAAACAGTTTGACAGACCAGTCTTAAAGAATGTGCAACTTGGCAGGTATTCAAAATGGATTTTTACCTTACATTACATACCACTTAATTACAGAAGCATATTTATTATCTCTCTTTTTTCTTCTTACAGTGTTGGCTTTCCAGCTGGACTTGGGCACTTTTTAGTTTGGGAACACTTAGAATTTTTTTAAAACCTGACTTTATTCGATAAGCAGGAAAGGAGTAGCTTAAAACAGAAAGCTTTGGTAGAAGACAAAAAGCTTTGGGGAAGCACAAAACAAAGCAATTGCAAGATGGTTGTGACTCCTTTCTCTCTTCTCCTATCCCCCATTGTAAAGAAAACCTTATCCTCTCTTCCAAACAGCAAGAGAAAATGGTAAAAAAAGCACCTTGAAAGGTTACAGAGGGCAAAGTGCACTAATCTGATAAGAACTGTCATGGTCTCAGATGTTTTCAGTGTGTTCTCTTATCTGTAATAGTAGTGGCTGGGACAGGTAGGCTTAGCAAAAATTTAATTACTTTGCCTCTCCCAAATAAATTATCTAATCCTCTCATTTTAAAGTGGAGTTTCATGCAAGTGTAAGCTAATTTGTGCTTGATACCAAGTGTCATGCTCCATATTACTCTTGTGCTTGTTTAGCCTCCTCTTTCAGTGCACAAGTCTGCAGAAACCTACTATTTTTTAAGTCTTTCCCCCTGGACGAATGTGTTGAAATGGCCCAACGAAGGGTCTGAGTGCTGAAGCCATCAAAAGTGAAGTGGCAGAGCAGTGCTGGGCCAGTGGAATGGTGGTGGAAGGGGGATGTGGTGAAATTGCAGCAACTCACAGCTGTCAGTTTAGGCTGCCTTGGAGTAGGAGTTGAAAATAAGAAATTTCATTAAGTTCTATTTTGTTAGTTTGGATAGTGAGGTGGTCTCCACTAGTTTTACAGTAGAGAGACAGGTTTGTCTTTGCAGTCTACTCGAGTTCTCTGTTTAGTAACTTTCCCTGAAAGGAAGAGATTCCTTCCTAAGTCCTGCTGATTTAGGTAGTTTTCCTTACTTGGGAGGTACCTTTTTGTACATCTCCAATCTCATCACTGCTGAATTTAATTGAATGACTAATCTTTATTTTTCATACTCTTGCCCTACCCCAGGCAACCAATATCAATTTGAGGTTTTTCACGTGCATGGATAACCTTATATTCTATTTATGTTGTAGAGTACAACACAGAGCTGCAGATAACTTTTTAGATAAGTCAGTGAATACCAGGATCCTCTTGGCTAATTCAGAATCCCTGAAATACAGCACACTTTCCTGTGTTGAACTGCTTCATTTCTCCCTGTTTGAATTTAATTTGCTGTTGTTTTGCTGCTTACTCAGTTGAAGTATTTCTGAAGCTTTGCACTTCCTGATTACTCCCTTATCTGAATATACTTTCTGCTGTGCTTCATCTGTCTTATTACAAAATTCTGTGGCCTGCTGCGAGATGAGGAGTCTCCTGAAGGCCTTTTTAAAATTACAGACTGAGTTGATTCTCTTTCATATGTTACCTAATTTGCTGGCAAGTTTGTGTCAGTAACAGAATTTGCCTTTGTGGAATGTTTCAGGGATCCCAGGTGAAAACAATTGTGAGCATAAGCATCTTGGCAACACAATTAACTTCCAGTTAAATGCAGCTAATGCAAAATGAACAAAACACCGAGGGAAAATTTGCCACGTACACTAAGCAGGTGATGAAGAGAGACTTCAGCTGTTGCTGCCTTGGGAAGAATTGCTGTGGTGGGGAATTCTTTGCTGGCAGAGCTGGTTTCTTTGCCACACAAGTGGGCAGAAGTACATGGATACATGTTTCTGTTCTTTGCTAATGTAAGGGCTGTTTTGAATCTCAGTCTGGAATGCTGACAACGATGAGCTTCCTACTTGTACTCATCACTGGTAGGACTGACAGGCCCAGGGTACCACAGCAACCTTCCCATTACCCACCTACAAGGATATTGAAATAGGACTTGATGTGATGAGCTGTGGAATGCACAATGTTTCTAAAGAACATTAGAATGCAATACTCCTTTGGCTCAACCGTGTGATGCATGTGGATTTTTGCAGTTCCTATTGCCTTAGCTGAAGAACGAGTGGAGTCTGGTACTCTTCAGTGTGCTATGTGGATTTAGGACAATTACACTCAACTTTTCTTGGGTTTTTTGCTCTGACCACTGAACTCATTTAGTAAAGGTGGAATGTGGCAACTTTTTAAAGAAACTTCCTACTTTTCTTGTATTCTAAGAGTTAGTCAGTTTTTAGTAAGTGAAGACCCAGTTAGGTTTTCTGAACTGCAAATATTTGTAGAAATTGTTTCTAAGTTCTTTGGGAGGATAATACAATTTTAGAGAAAAAAAATTAATTTGCCTCAAATTATAAAATGTGCTGGGATGCAGGAAAAGAGTGTGATCTTCTAGGAAAATAGGGGCGTTAACGCTGGACTTTTCTTTTGAAGTTTGGATTGCAAGCAATCTAGTCAGAGGCCATGGTTAAAAAGAGAATTCCTCATCTGCTGATGAGGGAGGCTGGATCAGTGGAGACCTTGCTTAGACTGCAAAACTTGAAAGTCTTTTTAGGTTACCATGCTAAGTTTTGAAAATACTGGTTATTTTAGGTTTCAGGGGAGCTCTGCAGCTCATATAAGTCTGTGCTCTGGCCAAAAGCAGTGTATTGATTTTGAACTTCCATGTGTTTGCTTGGGTGTTTTTACTGTTGTGTTCCAAGTATCTCCAAGACTGAAGATTCCACAGCCTCCTTGGGCAGCCTGCTTCAGGGTTTGCCCATTCTTTTAGTAAAAAATTTAGATAACTCTTAAGATGTCTGGTCAGATGGCAGAAAAAAAGTGGAGATGAAATGGCTTGAGGAGTGGGATAGCAATTTTGTGACCTAAGCCACACCTCAAAATTTACCTACATTTTATATCTGGAGGGTTGGAGTGCCTTGTATAGCTGCAGTGGAGTCAGGTTTGGTGTTCCGTGTGTGTCTACCAGGAACTCGTTTGTCAAGCTTCTTCATGTCCTTTGCCTGATAGTTGACAATGGGAATTCACTTGTAAAACAAGAGAAAGTTCAGTTATTCTTAGTAGTTGGTTAGTAATGTTGCCACTTTTTTATTTTCTTCACTGTGAAATATTTTTTGGGACTATTGTTGAAATAAGATGATTGCTCTGTTGTTACAGAGTTGTCTTTTTAGCTGTTTTCCAGTGAATTAATTTGTATCTGGGAAGCTTGCTTCCAAGAGAGAATACTTGGTGTTGTGAAATGTTGCACAACTTTGGGTTGTCCACACAACAGGCCCTCTCTCCTGACATTTCTCTGGAGAGGAAGTGTGTGACTGTTTGAAAAAATAATTTAAAGAAGAAAGGAAGAATGTGTAGAACTGTACTTCTTGCTTTCTGAGCAGTTACATAGGGGTTGAACAGACTGGAAAGCAATAGCATATTTGTGTCAGTCAAAATCTAGTCTCCTACAAATTAATTAGAATTTAATTGAATATAGCATATAGTGGAGTTGTACAAAAATAATTAAATCTTAAGTGGAATGACAGAGCTTACAAGAAGATAATACAAAGTAACACCTTTTTCAGTAGATTGATACAAGTTTGGGATGGATTTGTTCCAACTGGCAACTGAGAGGAGTTTTTCTTCCTGCAATACCTGCAGTGCTTGAAGTGTTTTAATATTACTGTGTTTGATCTCTTCTAGATGTAGATGATACCTTTACTATTTGGATTAAAAGATGTGAAGAAATACTAAATGGTAAGAAAAAACACATCTACTTTGTAAGGGATTTGATATGCCCTGTGCTTGGAAGCTGTGTTATGTTTTTCAAAGATTCACTGCTTTCTTCTTACGTAGAACAAAATAATTTGTTTTTTCTTTTTTAGAAGTTATGTTTTTCTATCTCTTGTTTCTCTTGGAGTAGACACCCTTAGCACTCGTGTGCTTCGTTCAGATTTAGAGGAACATTAATATTGGGCTTTTAGTGTAATAATTAGCTGTGCCAGGAGAGTGCTTATTTAAAGATCAATCGCAATTAATTTTAACTTATTTTCATACACAACCGCAAACTAATTTTGACTGTAGAAGTGTGTGTCAGCTTGCTATCTAGAGCCTACATCAAAATAAGTTTTCAAGTCCTGCAGAAGATAAAGTTGGAAAGAGGTAGACATTTGGAGATTTTACTCCTTGATTCCATGTGGAAAGTACCATAGGTGCTAATGGCTGTTCTGGTGACTTAACCCGTGCTAGTCACTGAGTGTGAGCAGTGTTTCCTTTCATACCTTCCTATGGACAGGCAGCCCTGACAATCAACTCATCCACAGAGCTTGAATTGCCTGGGGATTTTCATGAGAGAGAACAGAATAACTCGTGTACTTTTTTCCTCTGCCTGTTGTGACTTTACCTCCTCTCTGTGCTGCTCACTGGAGAACAGGACAAGAGAACAAGTTTGTGTCAATGTGTTGACTAAAAACCAAGTAGAGGAGAATCCTTTTGTGTTGTATAGAGATGAGCAGATTTCTGCTTTGTGAGACATTTTTTTGCTAGGTTTAATTTTATTTGAAGGAATTAGGTAAGTGATTGGCATGCATGGTCTTTTTTGCAAAGAATTACTTTGGGTGACAATTTCCTCTGAAAGAGGTTATAATACACTTTTTTTCTTAAATGTCATAATTACATTTTGCAGTGTTTTGTCTGGTGCAGCTGGGTTCTCCTGTTTTATCCTGAATATGCACTGTCTTGTGTTTCTTGAGCCATTTTAAAAGTTCTCTGATACACCAGCAAAACAAAGCAAACAAAACAGTAACTGATTTCTTCACTGCAGCTTAATTTTTTTTTAATCTTTTTGTCAGTGTGCATTATAAAGAAGCAAAGGGAAAGTTTGTTCGTTTTCAAACCTATTTAATCCGAAATATTTTAGAAAAAATGCTTAGAAGAGGGGATACTGAGCTATAGTTTAGATACAAGTATTACAGTATATTTAGGGTCATGTGAGTGAATTTCTCTTCCAAATTTTCAAATTTCTCATTCCCCAGTGGGGTTTCCCTAGCATGAGATAAAAATGTGATGAGAGCTTTGTGCTATTTCTGTGGATGGATGGATAATAAACCTAGTGCAGACTCCCAGAAAGGGATTTTTTAAAGCTTGTGTTTCCTGTGATGTTGTTTTCATTAAAAAAAGCCTGTATCAGTTTCAGGTAAGCAAGGGAATGTAATGGAAAGTTTGTTGATTCAGCTAATCAGCTTTATATTATAGTTGTTGGTTTGTACAAGTTGCTGATTGAAGTCTGATTGAAAAGTAGTGTCATGAAAGCAAAGTACTAGAGGTAGAGCTGATGTGTTTTTACCTCCTGTGTTGTTGAGACTGCTGTAAATACAGGATGTCTGGAGTAACTGAAGCAAGCTAGAATAAGGTTCTGCCTTGTAAGTTTAATGTATCTTTTTCTGAAAATGCAACTCTTTTCTTTTTGCAGCATCACAGACAGATTTGGTAAGATGTTTTCCTTAATATGTTTACTATTATGACTTTTTTGTTGAGCTAGAGTATATTGTCTGCTCCAGTGGTTTCACTTCCAAGCTTTAAAAAGAATCTTTCCTATTGCATGCAATTCTGAAGGATTTAACTTTTCTTCTAAACATGAGTGTTTTGTTTGAGACCAAGGCTGTAAAATTTGAAACTTGAAAGCTCTTAGGAATGGTTAACAAATCTGGCAGTTACTGTGCATTCGTTGAGGTAAATTTTAACTTTTTGGCTTGCACATTGCAGCCTAATTTACAAATTAACCAGTTGTGGTTAATTTGTTGTCAGTAGTGCAGTGATTGAGGCTGTTAGAAAGTAACTTTTTTTTTCCCAGAAGCTTGCAAATAGTTTATGTAGATTTTTTTTTTTCTGTTGCAGCCTGCTCAGCTTTCAGTTTTCTTTTTTTTATTGGAAGTCTTCATAAGAAATGTTGAAATTAACCTCTCCTTTTGTTTTGGGTTTTTTTTTTCCTTGGGACAAAAAAAAGGTGGACTTTGCATTGGATATTCTGCTCCCTCTTTAATAGTTACCTAATTTTTTTACATTTTAAGAATAGGGCAGAGGAGAAAAATGTACAGGAAACATGATGATAGTATGTAAAGAAAAATCTTAGGTTTAAAATTGTTTTATGTTTAAAAGTTAAACCTTGAGTTCTCAGTCTTACTTCAGGTTTCCTTCATGATTTATAGGTTAGTACCATAGTCACTGGATATTTTCCAGGTGTACATCTTATCCAGGAAGAAATGAGTTTAAGCTGAACTTAATTGCTATTTATAAAATATATTCAAGTTACAGACTGACATATTTAATGTAAATTGAAACTTTTAAATTTGTAACCTGCCATAAGTGGCCTAACAGTGAAGAGCTTCACCTGTAAGTTAATGTTCACACATAAATGAAGGAAGGGGGGAGCAGTTGGAATCAAGAAAAGGGGAGCAATTGGTGAAAATTATTTGTGCCCTGAAAAGTACTTCATGGTATATTTTCACTTATACTGATGTAACTTTCTTTCCAATTCAATGTGCTTCAACTAGAATATGCAGCAGCAGCCTCTGCCACCAAAGATCAAGTAAGTTGACTTCAGCTTTACTGGGAAATTTAAAGTAATTGACATATAGGTACTCTTTGGCTTGGGGATTGGAGAAGCAGGATAATGACTGTAGAAGGGTTTTTTGGGGTAATTTTAGAAACGTGGCAGTCCAAGTGAAGTGTTTCTTAGTGCCATCACTTTTGTTAAGACTAAATGGTGCTTTCAGGGGGTTAAACCTAACCAGGAAAGAGGGGAATAGCATCAGCATTCTGGCTTCTGTTTTCTCATTCTCATGCTGAACTTAACTCAAAGCCTGTTCAAAAGTAATGTTTTTGAGATATGTTAAAGATTCTGAGCTAAAAAGTGAACCGGTTAAGAAAGTGATCTAATTTTATATACTGTGTGATCTAAAAAAAAATTATTCCCTTTTTTTTTTTTTTTAAAGATATGACTGGTACCAAACAGAATCTCAAGTAATTGTGACCATAATGATCAAGAATGCACAGAAGGATGATGTCAGTGTGCAGTTTTTGGAGAAAAAGGTGATTTGTATTGGTTATTGATACTCATCCCAAAATTCCCTGAGATGTAGTACTCAAGCTGGTGAACATTTTATGCTGCAGTAGCATGAAAAGAGTGGGCCCTGAGCTTCTCTTATGTCCAGTTGTGCTGCACATGAGTGTGTTCCCAGTCCAGTGATTTGGGATCAGTAGCTACAGCAGTGTCCATAGGACTTAAACACAAGCAGTATGAGGTGGGCATCCTGCAAGGGAACATCTGGTTTTCAGCTGCCTGTGTGTGTGGAGGGGAGGGGGAGGAAGTGATCTGGACTTAAATGTTAGGCTGTGCGTGCATCTGGAGCAGGCTTGGGCAGAGACAAGGCATTCTCAAAATAGGTATGAATGAGTAATATGTTGCTCTAGGATAGTTACAGAAATAGACTGAATATTGCTGGGTGGGTTTTTCTTCCTTTTGGCATCACTAAAACTTTAGCAGCAAAATACATTTTTTAAGGAAGTACAGTAATCTCTTTAATGAAGTACCATATGTTGTACCAATAAATTTCATGTTTAATTTAGCTGACAATATTGAAGAGTTAGGGTCTTATTCTCAACTAACTTGGTACTTCATGAAATACTGGAAGTACTTGGTTATTATTATCTGCTTTAGGTTGTTAAAATAATCCAAGCACTTGTTCTGTAGCTTGCATGTATGGGAAGAGAAGTTGCAGATTGTTTTCATGTTCCATTATTAACATGTTGATACTCCATTTGTTATATAATTTCTTCCTTTAAGACTTCAGGTCAAGCTGACAAGATAGTAGGGGTTTTGAGTACATGTAGCAAGATTTGAAATCTTCTGTTGATTTTCTAGTATATTTTAGAAAGACTTTGTCCAATGATGCAGTAGTGTAATGGCATGGTCTGAAGTGGTATTAATTTAATCACCTAATCTCTGTGTGAAATGACTGTCCTTTACTTGAAAATGGAGCTGCTGTCAAAGATGACCAGAGATGTATTTTCACAGATGAATGCATCAGTGAGACTTCCATCAGGTGAAGACTTCAACTTAAAGCTTGATCTTCTTCATTCTATAGTGCCAGAGCAAAGTACGTTTAAAGTTCTTTCAACAAAGGTAAGCTGCTTAAAGTGTAAATTGTTTCTATGACTGTTCCAGTCCTGAAAATGTTTCTGTTCTATTGCCTTGTCTCTCTGCGACAGTCATAATATCTTGCTTTTCATAGAGAAATGCTTTTTTTTTCTTCAAGGTGTCTTTTGGCTGATGGGAGGCTTTCTAAACTTGTGCAAATATCAGAAATAGTAATATGATGGTGTTTATTGAAGTGCAAATGACAGAGTTATGTTGAGGATTCTTTCACTTGTTGCTAGAGAAAGAAGACTGTGATCTTCACTGTTAGAATTCAGGTATTAGGAAAGCATGAACACCCTTCTACAAAACTTCTAGGAGCCAGTCTTGCCTGGTGAAGCATTGTTATCTTTGTGTGCCCAAGAAATAAAAGTCAGACTTGGAAGATTTCAGTGAAATAGTTCTCTACCCTTTCATGGCTTTGCACTGGTGAAGGTTAACCATGCAGTTAACTGCCTGTGGCTTTTCAGCAGAGCATAGTCCATGCTGTTCCTGGAAATAGTACATGCCTGGAGACACTTGAAAATGGCATGGTATGAGAGAATGCTTCTGTCTCAGCAGTTTGCTTCTTTTATATTAGAAGTATAGAAAAATAAGAAGCAGTGGTCTGGCATAGCATTTCTTGTTGGCATAATGGATAGACAGACATATGCTTTGTCCACAGAGCCAAGCCTGAATCCCCAATGCTGGAATATGATGCTGATTGTTCTCTTGTATTTCAGCAGTGGTTCTGCAGAGCTCATGGAAATTTGCTTGTGTATTCATGTTCCAATTTACCTGTTCCATTCTCAGAAAGGCACCTGTAATAGTTCTTGCATCATTTCGTGGAAGAGAGGCTTCAGGATGGCGTGAGAGGATTACCACAGAAAGTTTGTCTTGTTTTTCCACTCCTTGTGAAAGAAATCTGGGCAGATTGTGTGATTGAGCACTTTACTTATCCCCCCAGAGTGTAAGAGCTTACATGGCTCAAAGTATGTTAGAAGATCTGGTAGTCCAGTAGTATTTGTATAAATTTGGGTGGAATGGGGATGGACCTTGTTAGGAAGCGTAGCTGTAAGGTCCTGTTTTCTTTATGTTCTTACCTAGCTTGTGTTACACTTTCAATTTTGTCTTGAAGTTTACCATTACATTCTTAGGAAGCATCTACATGTTACTGAGCGCTTTGAAATTCACTTGACTTTGTCTTTCCACGCTGCCATCTCTAGCCTGGGCTTATCTCTGAAATAATCTCTAGTAGTCTAGAGCCTAGTTTACCTTGAGGTTCCAAAAGTGGGGTGAAAGCCTGAGTTACATTGAGGCAGTGTCTGAACTGTAAATATTTTGCATTTATTTTCAAATGTTATTGTTCCTAAATACTTGTGAGAGACTATTTTTTGAGACAAAACGGGTAGGAGGGAATACAGAAGGTGTCCTAACTGCAGACGTCAGTGCTTCAGCATGTTCTTACTTCTGCAGAAAGGAGTAGTGTACGGCTGTCTGTGAAGGCAGAGTGAAGAAATACAGTTTAAACCATGCCCCAGCTGGCTCTTGTTCTGACCACCAGAGGGAGTCTGGAAGAAAAAAAAAAAAAAAAATTAAAAGCAGCTCGATGTTAAGTATGTAAAGACTTCTTTACAGGTTCATAATATTTCCTTTAGAAAAATATTAAGCGCTTTAAGGGAATGCAGCAGCCTTAGTGTTTGATTACCAGAAATTCAGATTTGTTTTCTTAGCTTTATATATGTACTTGGCTCTTAGGAGCAGCATGGAAAATAGGCAGATACTACTTTGAGTAAATTAATCTTATTAATTAGAACTACTCAAACCATTCAAATATTATTTTGCACTATTTACATGAAGTCCTTTTGTAAGGACTTGGAAAGAAAGAAATAATCTTATTATCTTCCCAATTACATGAACTTCTTACTACGCACTCCTAAAGAAGCTGAGTTTTCATGGGATAGAAACAGATCTATTCCTGCAGATTAGTAATTTCAGGTGAGAATAGTTTGATTTGTTCCTACTGCTTTATTTTGTGTTGCTGCTTTGAATGTATGAGCCACGTTGCCACTAGTATTGTCTAGTCATCACTGAGCAACAAAGACTCTGGCCTTTCTTTTTTATGTGAGCAAATATATGAGGAAACAGTGGAACATATGAGCAGGTTGTGTGGTGCATAGTTTGGCTTCATGAACTTTGTACAACAGATAAATTTAATGGATAGAGAATGAAACGAGAACTGGCAGAGAGTAGAACAATGTTTTGGAACTAAGAGAAGCTGTAGAGGGTTTTCTCAATACTGCTTGACACTCAGCATCACTTGACAAATGCCAAGGCATAAAGGTAAAGATGCAAATTCAGGAGGAGAAAATAGCCTTAACTGTATTTGCAGAACTACAAATTCTAAAGTAACTCCAAAGAGCAGACAGAACTCACAGACTCTTGAATTGGTTCTTTCAGCAAGTGTTGACAGTGGTGAAAAATACAGTTGCTAGCATAAGGATTGTTTCTTTCCCAGCAAGGAAATTAAAATTATACCTTTCTATCAATCCATGCTGTGTCAAGCTCTGAGATACAAAGTCTGTCTGGAAAAAAACAGTGTAACACTAGCAAGTGTTACAGAGGTAGCATAGATAGATGTTTTGAGCTGTTTCAGTGGTTTCTGTTTGAGCAGAATTAGTGTTTAGTGTTTATCATCTGCAAACTTTGACTTCAAGCTGTGAACTCGATGAGGTAAAATATTTGATGCCAACTCAAGAACAGCATAATATGTGGATGAAGTCCAGTTTTGAGATAAAATCCTAAATTTCTGTCTTCATTCATCCTCTAGTATTTTATATTCTCCAATTGTCAACAGTTTTACAGATGATACAGGCTGTCTTTAATATTGACTGTGTCTATTATTGCCATACTTTTTTTTTTTTTTAACGTAATTAAAAGATTTAGTTGTTGTTCAATAGATAACACTGCTGGCAAGTTCAGCTTTGAGTTGATTATGGTTCCTGCTCACATTTAGTGCCACATTATTTAAGAGTTGCCTCTTGTTGTTCAGCATATAATTCTGATGGCCTGAGGCTATCAGGTTAAATGTTTGTGTGAGAAAACGCTGGATACCACTGAATGGAGCCCTTCTCTTAAGGGTACTGCTGTATCTGCACAGCATTTTGTACATTAACAGCACAGTTGATAGATCATAACTAGATCAGTGGATGTTATTGATCGTAGTTGTCGTCTGTCAGAGGTGTCTGACTGTAGCAATCTGATCAAGCCAAAAAGTAACAGCTGTTCCAAAAAGCACTGTAGAAATTTGAGATTGGCGTCTTACAAATGGAAGCTGAAAACCGTGTTGCATTCAGCTTTTCACGGGAGGAAGGTACTACCCTTAGTGGTGCTACTTGTTTCTTTACTTCTTTCCAGGAGAGGGAGCCAAAATGTAAAGGCTGGACCAAGTTTGCTCTTTGCAAGTTGCCTGGGTGCGATTATCCTGTAGCTCAGAGTGTGTATTATCATCATGCTCCCTTCATAGAAGGAAAAAGGCATAAAAATTTAAACGAGTGACTGAATGTTTAATACAAAACTAGTCAATCTGTATCTGTCCAGAAAGTGTGTCAGGAAAGTAGAAATGCACAAATAGAGTAAGGATTTCTAATGTAATTAAACGTGCACAATCAGCCTCACATTCTTTTCCTCTTCTGCTCAGGCCAGCAGTCAGTGTATTTGGGATTCCAGGGGAATATTCTCCAGTGTTCTCTTGGAAACTTGTGTAATGTGAGCAATTTCTCTAGGTCTTCTGATGTGTTCTAGCTGGTGCTTGGGGCTTTCTTCTCCTTAGACCGAGAAGAGGAGAGCGAAGATGACTATGTGCTTTTAGCACGTGTGCTTATGACCTTGAAGAAAACTTGAGATGGTGCTTTCTGTTTTCCCCTATCTACAAGCAGACTGAGGACAATTACTGTGAGTTTTCAGTCTGTAGTGCCTTGAGCTTTTTGCAGGCAATGACTTGCAGCAGTGTAGAGCCATTTGAAAAAGTGGTAAAAAAAGTGGTTTCTTTACCCCAGAACTGTCCTTTAATTAGAGATCAAAGTTGTGTTGCAAACTGGGGAGGTGTTAGAAAGCCTCAGCCTCTTTTACAGTTGATATTTGTTGCTTAATAGAGATGTCTGAGGTAGAAGCACACTCTCAGCAGCTTCATGCCAAGAATATGGTTGTGTGTATCAGTGGAATGTTGGTTTTTTCCTTGAACCAATATTTTGCTTTGCAAACTATGAAATACCCTGTGAAGCTAACTGGAACTGATGCCTGTTGTTGAATGTGAGGAAAAAGGCAAAGAGTGGAACTGTTTCACACGCTCTTGCACTGTCATCAGAGTCTCTGTTCACAGGCAAACGTTTACAAATAGATAAGCAAGAGGAACAGATTTATTTTAACTGAAGTTGGGTCTTACCATTGCAGTCCAATCCTTAAAAGATATTTTCTTGTTTAGGATATTTTCACAGACTTGGCTGCTCTTGTGTACTTGTTTTCCCTGTGAGGCTTTCATGCAGATTGATATCTCTCATATTCTTGAGCATTTTCTATAAATTATAAACTAATATTTAAGATGAATGGATAATTTTCTGAAGTTTATTGCATCTTTTAGGCAGGATTAGTTGGAGCAATTTCTTGGATAGACCATATAGAAGCCTTCACTATGATTGTCATGATATTTACTTATTTAACAGTAAGTTTGATTTTATCCTTTTCCTTCTGTATGAATGAAGATGGATATGAGACAGATTTAAACTTGCTAATACTCTGAGAACTATTGTTTTTTACAAGCATATAAGTCAGTGCCCATGCTTTATATAAATGCATAAAAGAAAACTATGCATAAGGGGTTTTATCTCTCTTGGGAACTATTGGAATAATGACGGTTTACATGGAGAATGAAGTGACAAATAGCTTCAGAATACTAAAATGATCTGTGTTGCTAGCTTCTCCTCTAAAATTCAAAAATTTTCTGTTGGCTATATAATATCAGTCAGAGGAAACTTGAACCTTTTCCCCCCAATTCTCCATAATACATAGCTGGCAAAGAAACTAAATAAATCCCATCTGTTGCAGTATACTCCCTATAGAATAAATTTCATAATTATTTGGGTGAGATAACACTGTAGAATTATTTTCGTCTTATTATATTTTGTTTAAAGTTATGGACCAAAAATCTCAGAATTTAGACTATAAGCAATATATAAAAGGTGTTGGAATAATTAGGACACCAAAACTGTAGGCACATGTGCTCTTAGAGGCACATTCGAATATGTCTTCCATTTTTAGAAGATTGTTCTAAGTCCTACAGAATCCTACAGAATTCATAAGATGATCACAAAATGACAACTCTAAACACTTAAAATTTACAACTCAGAGAAGGCAGTCAGTAGTTCAGTAAGTAACAAAGTAGTTGATTAGAAACACTGAATTCTTGTTTTCATGTGTTTGATACAGCAGAACACCAGAATTGAAACGGGTATTTTTGATGTGTCTTAAAATTAATGGCTGAATTGTTGCTTAAGCTTTGCCAGTTCTGATTTCCTTCATCCATCTGATCAGGGCTTGACAGAAATTTGCCAGTGGTAAATGAACTTTCCCTTAGCATGGACTGTAAAATACAAAACGCAGTAGAAATGAGAAAAAAAACACCCCTTGCAGTTTGTCAGTGTACACCAAAATCTCCTGGTGGGGTGGAAGATAAAAATTCTTCCCCTTTTAATGTGTCTCAGTTAGAGTGACAATGCCTGTCTCAGAATGTAAGTTCAAATGAAATCAAGTTCATTGGAGATTTGGACTTTTTAACAGTAAGTATCTACCTAGAAAATAAATGTTGGCTAACTAGTGTTCTTTTGATCTCTACCAAAGGGGAGAAATTATTTCTTAAAATTGAATTAGGTGCTCTTTTATGCCAGTCATCTTAAAATAAGGTGTTTTTTCTTCTTTTTATACTATCAATGAAATGGTTCAGAATAGCTTTTGAGAGTAACTGTGGCATCTTTTCTGATAGCTTGCACTTGGATTAAGCTGCGAACAAGCATGTCCAAATCCCTGATAGGCTTTAAAAAATTGATTCCTTTTATGACTAGAAAACTCTGAGTAGAAACTTACCTGTGTCCTTTCACTGTGGGTGGTGGTTCTTGTAGACAATAAATCCATCATTTGAACCTCTTCTCAGAGGGGTAGGTTTCTCTCAAGATGGTATTTCAAACAAGTAGTGCATGAATTACTCTCAAAAATTCCATGTGTCTTTTCCTTTTTGCTTTGCTCTCTTTGAACTCAAAATACAAGGGACTTCAAAGAGAAAGTGTATTATATCTGCATTGGGGTTTTTTATAGGTCTGGAGTACCATGTCCTGTTTTAGGCTTGCCAGCGTAAGAAAGGCACTGATGTGGTGGAGCAAGTCCTAGCAGAGGGCTGCCAAGATGGTCAGGTGGCTGCATGGCTTGAGCTACGAGGAGAAGCTGAGAAATTGGGCTTGTCCTTAAGTGGCATGCAGAGCATTTAATTTGAAGTTAAATTTTCCTGTCTTATATTCTAAAGTCGGCACGAGGCACAGAGGGCATACGTTTTATGAAATATAAATGTTGAATCAAAGTAGTTGGCAAAGTGTTGATGTATTTCTCTTGCCCAAGTGAATTTTTTTCAAAGGAGAGGAAAAAGCTAACAGTATTTTTTTGCTAGATATGACACAAATGTTCGTACTGATGTGTTACTTTTCTGTGTGATAGCTATCAGTGTCTGTGCTAAAACGTTCATTAAAATGCATTTATTGCCATTTGTGCATGTAATGGGGACTCACAAAGTTGTTCCTTCTTAGATCAAATAGAGCTCTCAAGTTGAAGAAATGTGTGCTTTCACAAGCAGAACTCTACAGCTTTATATTTTTGGGAAATGTGGTTGTATAATGGTATGAAGTTAATGATTTCCCTAGCTTTGCTCCTGCCTGCCACTTCGCCTAATGAGTAACTTCAATTGAAGTGGATGTAGTAGACAGAGTAGAAGTTTAATCATGTCAGAAATACATTCTGTCTCAGTTCTTCAGCTGTGTGTACTTCTAGCTTGGCGGGGTTGAAATGGTTTAGAGTTAAGAAATCTGCATCTTACACTGGGAATTAGTTTGTGTCATTTGCTTTTCCATAGGGATGTTTATCATGTCATGCTGGCTTAGGGACAGTTTCAGTGAGGAAAATGTAAGATCTAGCAGATTAGAAAAGGAGAAGGGGGATTACTGGAGCAGCAAAACTGAAGTTCTTCCTTATTTTCTTCTTTTTATGCATGGGCAGAGTACTCTGATGAATAGCCAAAGGTCTTTATAAGGCTTCCTTGAGGAGGATTGTATTCTGAGTAGAAAAAAGTCCATGTTTAGTAGCTCACATCAAGCATTATATTGCATTAGAGGTCATTTTTGGTGTGGATGAAATAATCTGTATTTGAGATGCTGAAAGATGTTGGTGGAAAGCCTGAAGTGTAAGGGCAAGAGGAGTTAGTGTAAGAAAAAATAAACAGAGAAATTGAAGAGGGATAGGGTTGAGCAGTTTCAGTATCGAGCGTTTGCTTTTTTTTTCCCCCCTCCCCTAAAACACGTTGGGGGACGCACTGATAAGCAGAGTGTAAAATCTTAACATTAGAGCCTCCTCTACTTAAGTGCACAACTCAATTGAGTCTCCTCAGGTTGAGAAGAGTTTATGTAAGAAACAGAGGAGAGTTGTTTTAATTTAATACTCATGTCTCACTTGTAACTAATTAGTTCCTTTGTAAGTAGCTAATTAACTTAAATGTTTGGCTCAGGAGATCCAAATCCACTGGGGGAAAAAAAACCTGCTAGTTCTGCCACTTGTGGAACTACTTCATTGTCTTATATGTAGATACTCAAATTTATTTTTTGCTTCCTTAAGCTAATCACAGAGCATTAGATTTATGAGTGTAGGTGCTAAAAAATTAACTTCAAAGGTGCAATTTTCAAGGTTTTTAAAAGAGTCCGGTGGAGGTAGATTTGCTGATTTCTTTTGTCTTACTGAAGAAAAATTATTGGCACAGTTTGAATAATTCTTCTGCATAGTTTAACAGAAATCTCCGCATCCTTACAGACTGTGGTAATAAACTGTAGAATTGTGTCATTTGGCCTTTTTTAGGGATGGTAGGTTGGGCATCCAGACTAATAGCATTTTAATTTTATTTGGTTGGTTTTGGTTCGGTGACTTTATTTTAAAAACAGATGCTCTGATGCCTAATTTGTGACTTGTAAAGTGGCTGAAAGCATTGAAAATCCAAAAGATGCAGGGAGTGGGAAATCAAATACATGTGGGTGTTGGACTTAGAAGCTTACTGAAGCTCTCCCCTGCCTTGAAAGACATTTCATACCTCTTATCTTAAACTTTTTGTTGTTTTCAGTACACGTTAGTATTTAATAAGTAAGTATTTAATAAGTAAGTATTTAAACTTACCTAGGGAATTTGTAGCTTCCTGAGGGATAAAAAATGAAACATTCATAACTGAATATTCTGATTCTTAAAATTCATCCTGATTGCAAACATGGAAGCATTGAAACATCAATGAGCTAATTTTTTTTGTTTTGATAAGGTACCTCAGTATGTTGCTTACCAGTGATTGATTTGAGCAATGGATTAAATAAAGTTCAAATTTCAGATCAACATAATGCTGGGCAAGGAGCTTGCTGTTTGAATCTAAGGTTAGCTTTTACAGTGGTGCCTTTGTTCTTGGGTCTGCAGGGATCCCCAGGTTGTAGTGGCTTTAGGTAGAATTGAGAATTTGCTTCTGCTGAGCTGTTAAATAAGGAAGCACTGAAGTTTAGCAAGCACTGATTTCAGTTAATTAATAGCAGCATATGAACTTTGTGACATCTCCTTAAGTGAATTGGAGTGACATTAGACAGTCCTTGTTCTGCAGACATTGTTTTGCAACTTTGTAACCCTGTAGCCAAAGGTAAAGGTTAATTATGAAAAAACATTTCAGTATGGTTGTCTAAAGGGATATGTGAAGTTGTGAATAGAGCATGACATACTTCACTTAATTTTGTTTCTCCTGTGGTAATTGTAACCATATCCATATTTAATTGCCGGTTTTGTCAATGAATACTCAACAGTTTTCTCCATGGCAGTGTTTGTTCATTGAACCAAATTAATACAGTTTCTGAAGTTCTCCAGTGGGAAGATCTGCATAGTCCCAGGGTGTTTCTCTGGTTTGTGTACTACACATCAAACATGGAATTTTTTGGTAAATGAAATGTAAACTTAGATAAAGTTGGATTTTGTAGTCTTTCAAAACTGCTGTTTATTAGAGCTGACTGCCAAGAAAGGGATGCTTGAAAGGCAATACCTTGGAGCCTGGCAGTGTAGAGACGTTGGGACTGATCATTACTTCTGGGATGCCATAATTTACAAAAAGAATCAAGTGAATAGTAAGCAAAAGAAAGTTAAGTGGTCCTCAGCAAAAGGGTAGAAGTCTGATAAAAAACGCTGCACAGGCACATGGGAGCTCGTTTGAGGTGTGACTTGAACTCGAGTAACTTCATCTTGTAAGGTAGGTAAATTTGGCTGTGATTCAGGCTTCATATTAGCAGCTGTGTTTCTAAAACCAAATGTATGTATTTTCTTTCAGCTACAGGATCTGACTTTGGAGGTGCTTGGCAGAATTGTTTGCCATCTGGATTAATTTGTTCTTTGTCTTGTGTTTTGTAGGTTGAGATAAAAATGAAGAAGCCAGAGGCTGTAAGATGGGAGAAGCTGGAGGGCCAGGGAGATTCTCCTAAGTTAAAACAATTTACACCAGGTTTGTTCTCTGAACTATTAAGTATTAAATGGTTTATTTATATTGAGTGAGTTACAGTTATTAATAACTATTAATAACTATTATTAAATATTGTTTATAAAATCACAGCTTCATATTTGCAGTGAAAAGCCTAACAGTCTCGTTTTCACTGCCAAGAATTGACAGAAAGTCTGCAAGCCATTAGTGAAACATAGGTATTGTCTTAGTCATAACTTCTGTTAATCTGATGAATTGTTAAGGATATGTGCTTGTCATTAATTCTACTTATCAGTTTGGGTGCCTGTTCTGCAGTTCTGTATGCTGTGACATGCGTGTGCTGTGGTTTAGGAATGGTACCCTCCAGTTCAGTGCCCCACTGGGACTCTCCCAAAGGACACTGTCATGGTCTTACTCTCCTTTCCCCTCCCCTTTCTCATTGCAGTGGGATTGGGAATTGGAGGCACTATAGGTTGAGATAATAACAATTTACTGGAAACAGCAATGAGATTAGAAAACAAACAATAACAGCAACGACATTGTTAACAAAAGGCTACAAGAGAGAGTGATTTACATGCAAAATGCGCCAGTGGACCCCGGGTTACAATGAACTGATGATGGATGGCTTCCCCCTCCCTACACCTTTTTCTTGACTGGAAGCCCTGCCTTTCTTCTGGGATGCCAGTGTCCCTTGCTCCGGGGTGGTGTAGAGTAGTTTCAGGCTCTGCCCCTCACCACTACTGCAAAAAATTAACTCTGTCCTGGCCACAACCAGGACAGCAGTTATGTGACCTGTTGCTTAAATAATTAAATATCATTTCCTTAAGTATTGCATTTCTCTTGGAAACTAATACTTTCGGGTTTTTAATACAGATAAACATTCTGTCTTTGACAGAATTTGAATTTCCTGATTTATTGATTTCAGATTTTTTTTTTAATTTAGCTCAACTTTTCCTATGGGTCTAGGCTGCTGTTTTGTTTTTTTTCTGTCAGCCAATATCTCTTGCCTCATTTTGATTTTAATTATCTGTGTTGCTGTTGGCCAGCTTTTTTTATGTGTGTTGGATAACAAAATTATGTAACTGTTTACCTAGAAATAAACTTCTGCATTTCTTAGTTTCCTTTATTTTTGTTTCTGCTTATATCAGTTTGGAGGAATCCATTTGCATTTTCATGTCCCATTATCATCTCTGATTCATCAGGTACATGTGTCTGTGTTCTCTGCTGCTCTCAAAGTCGTGAGAAAATGCTTAGTTAACTAACACTTCTGTTTTCAGATACCCAGCACTTATACCCATCATCCTCTCACTATACAAGGAACTGGGACAAACTGGTAGTTGAAATCAAAGAAGAGGAGAAAAATGAGAAGTTAGAAGGAGATGCTGCTTTAAATAAACTCTTCCAGCAAATCTATTCAGATGGTACCGATGAAGTAAAACGTGCCATGAACAAATCATTTGTAAGTCTTCATTCTTTTCACTGAAGAAATGTGTGACACTTGCACACTGACACAATGCACAATACTAAACTTTGTATAAGTTGGGAAGAGCCTCCATTACCAGAATTTTGGGCCTATAAATGAATGGCAATGGTTCTGTTGGAGATACTGGTACAGCTACTCTCACTGAAAGCTACAGGGTTTTACACTAATGAATGTGACTCTTTAAGTCCAAGGTTGTGCTTTGTCACTGGTCTCTTCATTTCAATTAGTGTTATCAAAGCAAGTAGAGGTTTGGCTCATGCAGAGCTTGAAGACTTGCCAGAGGTTGAAAGGATCAAATTCCTCTTGATTGCTTGTATCTAGTTTAATTTGTAGTCTTCACAGGCAAGAATGTGACTGACCCTTTAAAAGCTTCTTCTTAATGAAGCAGCATCTCACTGTGTCCAGTAGTGATAAAAGTACTGTTGGGCTGGAGATGATGGAATGATGGCTCTGTCAAATTTTATTTCATAGGTACACAATTTCTGTGTAATCATTGCTCTTTGAAGTTTGCTGTAAGAAATGTGGCTTTTGTATTACTAGAATTCTCAGCAAACTAAACAAGCTCTCTCTCACATTGCAGATGGAGTCTGGTGGCACAGTTCTGAGCACCAACTGGTCTGATGTTGGTAAAAGGAAGGTAGAAGTAAATCCTCCTGATGATGTGGAATGGAAAAAATTCTAATCCTATTTCTGATCTTTACCATCTATGTGTTGCCATAGTCATGTACTGACCACTATGTATGGACATAGCATTCTTGGATTCAAAGCACTGAATGTTCCCTTGAAAACAGGAATTGTCTTTACATTTTGCGTGCTTTAGAAATTCCTTCATCTGCAGATGTTAAAGATATATTCAAGAGTGGAACCCTATTTTATCATCTCTGACAAATTTCTGGGAATTGAGTCCATCAGTCCAAATTTTCTACCACCTTTATCAGCTCTGCTCTTTGGGATAGGGTGATCTCTAATGGCTGGTCAGGATTATTGCCTTACACCTGGTATTTCTGTTCAATAACTTATTAGATCTTGGCAATTTTGAGTAAAAACACTTTTCACAACAGTGTTAAAATTGTTTGCTCCCTAACTCTGCTAAATAAAACTGTAAATACAACTTTTTCTATACGGAAGCTGCTTTATTTCATTTTAAGTATTGTTTTTGATAGGGGAATCACTGAAAGCATTTAGGTAAGGATGTGAATGTACTGCTTCAAAAGAAAAGATGACGTGTAGGAGCAAAATGCATTCAGTGAAGAGGATGAGATTACTATTCTTGATGCAGACACAAAACACCCACTTTGGAGTCCTTCCACCTGTGTGATAAGTTGAACTGTAGTCACATGTGATGGAATTTAGCAAATTTGTTGTGACTGGAAATTTTTACAGAAAAGTAGGTCCTCTGTCTACCTTCTGTATTCAAAATAAAGGATCTTTTGCAACTGCCTGGAATCAAAGCCAGCAAGCAGTTGCTTTAACTTATGTAATTCCTGAATACTAGAAACTGTTTAAAGAAGAACTTGTGTGTTCTTAGTTGTTTCCATCAGTGCAGCTTTATTGCCATGATCAAATTGTAAATAACAATAGAGAAAAAGAAACTGAACTGAGAATCTGAGTACTGTCTGTGCTTGTACTCCCTGAATACAAGCCTGCAGGGACCAATAGATGCTCAAAAGCCATCTGGGTATGCTTCTGGGCCTTCTTGAGTGAGGGGGTTGGACAAGGGCACTTCCAGGGGTGCCTTTCAACCTCAGCCTCTCTGTGATTCCATGAGAGAGAGAAACTCAAAAGTTGTGCTGAACGTGCCTTGTCCACGTGTCACTGTCTCCTGAGAATTCAGAGGTAGCCAAATGTTCTGTGATCGTGGAAACATCATGAATTGCAAATATTGACAGCGCCATGAAAGCCACTTCATTCCTTGCTAACCATTGGATGCTGTTTTAAGTTTGCTGCTTTTCCTTGCTTTCCTAATTTATGTGGGGTTTTCCTGATTGATTGTTACTCTGCCTGTTGTCTTTGTACTGGACGTGTTATTTTCCTACAGTGTCAATTGGATGAGCTTGGTAAAATAGAAAGGCTGCTAGAACAGGTGTGTTTAATAGGACAAGTGAAGTCTGCAGCTGTTAGGTATTAAATGATGATTGAAAATTAACGAGGAGGAAGGAAGGAAGGAAGGCTATATTCTCTTCCTCCCGAGGAATAGGAGTCTGGATTTTGCAGTGATGCTGGGAAAGTGCAGTGGCTTTTTTCCTACTATTGTTACTATGCCTGTGCAGTAGAGAGATATCAAGACTTTAAAATCTCACAAAAGTTAAAAAGAGAGGGTTTTTCTGATGTAGACTACGACTACAGTCTTGACATAATTGCAGTTTCTGGATGCACTGGGACCATGATTTTCCTGTAGTGTGGGCTGGGCATTGGTTTCTTTTGCATCACTTGTGGCTTCAGAATTGATACATGTTTTCCAAAGCTCAAATTTTATAACCTTCAGAACTGAGTGTTACCCTGCTCTTTGAATGCAATGAACCGAGGCGGATTGGATTTAGGAAGGGTTTTGTGTGCCTTACCTCTTGACATTTATGGAACAGTGTCTGCTTCTTGGAAGAGTTTCTCAAAGCGTATAGTGGGGACATGTTTCAGTGAAGATTTTTTTAGCTTTGGTGTAAGGCTTTTCTTGACCTTCAGAGAATTCTGAGTAGCTGGTTGCTTGATATATAGAGCATTTGCCCATCCATATGGGATCCTAACATTGGAGTTGATTTGATTTGGAATAGGTACTTGAACTCCATTCTCCTGGATAAGTGCTTTGCTGCTTTTTATTTATGCACAAAAGCATTTCTTCCTTTTTAATGTAGAAGGAAGACAAATGTCTGAGTGCTTCACTTTGTCACAAAATTGGGTTCTTGTCTCTTGGCCAGCCTTGCTTTATAAATGTCATTCAGAGTACAACAGAGCTTAGCAAATGCTTACTGTGGGGAAAAGCCTAGGTAAAAATCTCTTAAATAGAAATTAAAAAGTAATTTGAAGATGTTTTCTGCCAATCAAGTTGCTCTTACTTACTGAAGAGAACATAGCAGAGGTTCCTCTGTCTGTCACTTACTGAAAGACCATGGGAGTATTATGTCAGATAAACACAATATATTCTTGTATTAAGTGGGTCCTGTTTCACTGCTTTGAGATTCAATTCACTTAGCTTAAGGCAAAAAGTAAAATAAAATGCATTGCTACTTTTGTACTCTTGAGGCATATGTAATGCAAATATAATGCTTTAGCTTCAGGCTAAAACTTGTAGCAATCAAGTGGTAGAGCTCCCTGTCCATCTCAATCCTGTAAGCCAAGTTTGCAGGTCTAGACATAATTCCAGCATGTTTCTGAGCACAGGCAGATAATGTGTGTGTGTTCCTCCTTCGAGTTTGGGTTAATCAATAATGGCAGGTTTTGTTGCCTTATGGGGGAGGGGAATGTGTGTGGAGGGGGGGAGGTGTTGGGTTTTTTGTTTGGAGGGGATTGGATTAAAGCAGTAGGCAAAATTGCCTTGGAAAGCTGGGCAGAAGTGCTTCACAAACTTTATGAACAGTGTATTTTGTTCTTGACAAAACACACATGCACCAAGTGGTACCAGAAGCTGTAGATCAAGAGAAAGCTAATGGTAGCTTGGGGGTTGAACAGAGGCTCTGAAAAAAACCAGTGACAAAGGGAATTTCCTTTGGAACTGGGGAGGGTAGTGGAATATGTAGCAGCACTAATAATGGGTTGGCTGGAGGAAGAGAGCTGCCTGCAAGGAGAGAGTGAATGATGTTTTAATTGTGTTCGAACTGCTTGAGGGGTTTTATCTGAAGCCTTTTGGCCATCTCTAGATTGCACTGTCTGGAAGACAGAGGCAGTTTCACCTCAGTGCTCTGATTTGTACTGATGCAAATACCGAACAGGACAGCAAGAGTTAACAGCAGCTTTCCCATTTAATGCCATAGATGGGAGTGCTCTTTGCTCCTGCTCTCGGGGAAGATGCCTGTTGCAGGTTAAGGCTGCCTCTCTCATCTTTGTACACGTGCTTGTGAAAGACCAGTTTGTAGATGTGTTTGTAAAAGGCCAGCTGAGCCTCTCGGAAGCAGAAGATGGTGCTCCTGGCTCAGTCTCTCTTTTGCCCTTTCTGAGCAGAGATTCTGTCCACCCAGACATGTCAATCAGCAATCAGTTCATTGCCAACTTAGTTTTATGCTTCACTACTTTATTTTTTTTCCCTGCACTGCATGGAATAAGTGATTAGTCTGTTCTTCACTGAAACTTTTCTTGGATTTTTTTTGTGCTGCATTAGGGGTAAAGTGTTACATGGGAGGTAGAAGCCAGATCACCCCCCCCTTCCATGACTCCCAGCTTCTTTTTGCTTTCTCAGTGTAGATACAAGTGGAAGGTGATTCCTGTATGAAAAAGGACAAAGGGTTCATTTGTTATAAGTGGGCAGAAAGGGAACTGTAGATTGAGAAAAAAGATGACTCCTGCCTTCCCATCACTGACTTTCAATCTTTTTAATCATATGGGCTTGCTTCCTGTTCTCCATCTCTTTTTCACCACACTGAATTTATCCCCTTTTTCTGCTCTGCCATTGTAATCCTCCTAGAAAAATCACATGGGTAATTAAATTTTAAGGGTAGTGGAACTGCAGTGCTGTGACAAACATCCACCCACCTGTGGTGGGGAACACTGTTGATGACAAGCTCATTGCTCTTCCTCTCCTCCTTCCCTAAACTTTGGCCAAAGGAAGGCTTTCAGCTGGTTTCTGCTAGCACAGGGTCAGATTCAAGGAGCACCCCGCTCCATACTTCCCCAAATGTGTCGTAACCTCTTCAGTGAGCCAAGGTATTACATTTGTGGTGGCAGTGAGAAACTTCAACGCTGCTGGTAAATGCTGTACATTAGGGAAAGGATCGCTGTGGATGGTTAGAGCTGGAGTCTGAGCCACAGCTGCAGGGAATATCACAACATCTTTTCACACCATTGGCTTTTTGGTTTTACTGTTGTTCCTGTGTTGCCTCAGAACTTTTCCTTCGAGATCAGATGTTACACTGAAGATTTTTTTTCCAACCTTGCTGCAGCACAAGATCTTTACTTTTCTCTATTTGAAGCTGATACGTAGGTAAATAGGAATTTGCTTGCTTAAAGCTTGAATTGGAGAAGGCATTTTGTTGCCTATCTTTTGGAAATAAATAAACATTATGGTCACTGGGATTTTTGTGGCATGGTTTGTACAGACGTGTTCTCGAGATTTACATGCCCTATGTGACAGCTATAGATCCATAAGCAGGATGCTTTTTTTACTTACATGCTTTGTGGTTGCCTGTAGAAAGCAAATGATTACAAGCTTTTGTTAAGGAAGACTTAATTTTGTTAAGTATGTGTAGACATGGAAATCACCTACAAGAAAGTTGTTTCTGTGTCTTCAGAAGGAGGCTGTTTGTTTGTTTGTTTGTTTGTTTGTTTGATTGGGGACACAGGGAGAAGCAGATGACAGGTTGCCTGAAGATGCAAAAGAGAGCAACAGTCTAGTTCAGACATACACAGAGTCACATTTCTCTCTTCTAGCCTCCAGTGTTTCACTTGCTGTTGCCCTTCTTTTCCTCTTCAGACAGTTCTTGAACGAGTATGCAAAGGAATTGTTACACCTTCTACATTGAAAAAAGAACAGAAAGCAACTGGGGTTTTTTAATGTGTTTGTTTAATCTGCAGTAAAAAAAAAAAAGGAAAACTGACTTTTCTAAGCATATGATAGACGTACTTCTAAAACAACATAATGATCAAGGTCATTTTCAGTTTAAAAAGCAGAAACTCAAATGTAACAGGCCTTGAAATCCCACTTTAAGAAGTTTATAATTTAAATATTTCAAAGCAAGTCTGTCCTTCAGATTAAGGGAAGGTGAAGCTTATATTAAAAAGCTACAATAGAACAAAATACTGAATTCTATTCTCATCTTATTCTCATTTAACACTTTGCTTTTTAGACATGCAGTTTAGCATTCCACATGAGGTTGTCTTTATTTTCTTTAAGCCATGATTATGTCAAATTAATTCCTCTTTTCTGTGTGTCACGCAGTGTTAATAACATTACTGGGCTTGCAACATCTCAAGAGCTGTTTAGTCACAAAAATGAATGCTCCAGAAAGCGAACTTTAAGAAAATTTTAACCATTTTGTTAATAAAGACCACGTAGATTGCTCCATAAACTTGGTGGTAGGGTTCAAGATGCATAGTATGGATAAAGGCAGTGTAATACCTCTATCTTTATTTTTCAAGGCTAGAAATACCAAGTTGTTCCACCTCTCAGTGTTTCAGCTTAGTACCTTCCTTAGAGATTTAAGATGTAATGGGATCAATCTAAATAATTGCAGAGTTTGCCTAAGCAAAAAGGGTGAGGTGAGAAAGGAGAGGGGGAAAAAAAGGCTTTCTTTTTTTTCCTTCCCCTCTGGTAAGCAGTTTCTCTTGTGGTGAAGGGATGTTAGCTTCAGCAGAGCTAAAGGAACTGGTGTGAATGGCTGCTATCCATGTGAAATAAAGAGGGGTTGTAATCTTGTGTTAAAAGTGTCTAGTTCAAGGATTTATAAATAACAGTGGCTGTTGTAGATTCTGAAGGGTCTTGAGACTCCTTGGTCTGCAACTGCATGTAAATACTTTTGCTGTAGTAGCTGGATAGCAGATACTTGTTAGACACTACAGTGGTATCATGGATACAGGATTCTTGATGCTGGCGCTTCTTTGATGTTGGGATGTGCGAAGGGTTTTGATTCTGTGGCCACGCACATTCCCTTCCCCAGCTCCTTTTCCTGCTGTTTGTTTCCGATTTAGCACAATGGGCGCTTTCCCGTGTCCCCTGGAGCAGCTTTGTGGGAAAGGTATGCTGTAATTGGTTTATAACCATTCATAATGACCTGGCAACTCTGAATAGCAACAGGGAGCGACTTAACTTGTGATTTATTTAAGTAACCTACGTGGATTAAAGGCACTCCCAAGTGTACAAGTTGAGCTAGTTGCTTAATTGGACGTAAATTTTCACATATAGCTTGGGAAGAGAGGGGTTTGTTGTGAAAGGCTGAATTTGGATGTATGGGCAAGCTTCTGGACTGCTAAACCAATTTGTGAGCAAAGTTTAATATTGTCTTTTTTTGGGATGTCTCATTTTTTTACTCAGTTTTTTTACTCAGTTTTTACTAGCAAGTGCTAGTATACCCTTGCCTCTTGTAACACTAATGGAATATTAACTTGAGATTTTCATTTGCAGTTGGAATATCTGACCTTGCTTTTGGTGCAGTAAAACACGCTCTGCTCTTGTAAGGCAGGATCGGCGCTGCTGCTTTGGCGTTAGTCTTTTACCACTTCATTGTCATTGCATTCCTGCTTGTTTTGTCAAGGCTCCAATTTTTTTGTTTGTTTGTTTGTTTGTTTTTTGGTCAGGGGGTTTTGTCACACGACGCCCATGATGCGAGCAACCCACCAGCTGCAGGGCATGATGATGCGGCAGGCGGTGCGGCAGCCCTGGTAGTTGTAGGGCCACGGCTGGTAGCCCATGAGGGGCTCGCAGATCCGCTGGCACTGGGTGTAGCTTCGCCGGCACTCGATGCAGCACACGCCCAGGTGATCCAGCATGGGGTCAAAAGCCATCCCTTCACCTTCCAGCTGCTGCAACGTAAAACATTAAATGTCATCCCAGTGCTCTCGTTCTCGCAGAATAACAGAATGCATCCATGCTCCTGTTAACCCCACAAAGGGTAAAACCTGCACTCTTGGGCCTGTGGAAGTTGACAAAACTCCCACTAAGTGACCCGTGCATCTTGCTTTATTATTTTTTTTCTTTTGTCTTGCTCTCTTTGGCAGAAGTGTAGAATTGGTGCAATCGCCCTTGTAAAATGGAAAGAACAACAGGCAGCTCTAACTTCTTTGTTTTTATTCTACAGTCCTTGCAAAAGCTTCAGCAACAGTGAGCTCCTCCCAAGCTTTAAATATTAGTGATAGAAAAGACTTCAAGACAGTTATCTGAGTCTTTCATGTAGGTGACAATGCTTGAAGTATATGGTGTGTTTTTTATGATTAGTTTTAATTTTAATGCTTTGTACGGCATTTTTAGGAAACTGTTCCCCTGGTCCCGTGCGGTTTTCTGAGGATTTCGCTCTTGTCTCTCAGTCTGGTTCCTTCCCTCTCACCCTGCCACAATTAGGTGCATTGTGGACAATGAGAATTCTGCCTGTTCTGCAACTGACTGTAAGGAGTTAAATGGAGCAAAGTATGCATAAAATACCTAAAACCCTTTACCCTCTAAAATTCCTTTCCTCCTTTCTGAGGGGAAAAAAGGTAACCTGGATATTCTGCTTTTGGAAACTTGGTTGTTCTTTACACATTGGTGTTATTTCAGGAAAAGCAGCAGTAACACACAAATGCTGAAGTACCAGTCAGCTCTTTACCTGAGCATTTTTCATTCAGAAAAAGCAGCACAACAGAAGAAGTGACACAGAAAGGTGCCATCTCTTGTCTGGGCTTGTACAGGACACTGCTGACAGCTGGGTGTTGTTAGGGACCCCAGCAACTCCTTCCCAGTCCTGAGAGCATGGAAGATGTTTTCTTGGTCAGGATTTATCATCCTTGAATTCACGTATCTGCACCATGAACATCACCTGAGCTCATCATCCAGGCTCCACTTAGAGTGAGTGAAGAGAAACAGCTCTAGGGAGGATTCATTTCATCCCTCAGGAGAGACCTCCAGCATAATCAATGGTCCCTCAGCACAGTGACTCGGTCTCTATGAAAGCCTGGCGAGAGGCATCGGTGCAGTAGCTGTTGGTGAAGGCGCACCCCGCCCTGCGGGCCGAGGGAAGTCTGATGGCTGCATCTGCCTGGCTGTTCTCCACTTGGCCCGGCTGCCCTCTGGCTGGAAGAGCGAACCTGTGGCAGTTCTGCCGCTGTCCTCCAGAGGCAGGGCAGCTCAGACCTCATGGACATAGTCACGTCAGTGGCTGCGAGGAGAAGCTACATTCCAGTGCCACTGCTGTTTTACTGACCTCGTGAGAGAGTCGATTTAGACCCACTTTATTTGGAGTGATTAATTTAAGTTTAATTAAGGGATGTCAACTCGGCAGAATGCTGTCACAGTATAATGATCTCCTGCTGTTGCATAAATGTCAAGTCAAAGCTGGGACTTACTTCCAAAGCAGGAGGCATTTATCTTGTGACAGTGTTGTATTAAAATGACTTACTCCTGCTGCACCAAATGGTGGGTGTAAATTGTCTGGCGCTGGTGCAGCAGACTGGAAGGTGCCTTCTGCACAGCCAGCTTTCCTGCAGCGTGGCAGAGGTGTTGGGACACAGCAGGGTGGCTCCTCTGCTCTTTCTGGGGGCTGCTGCTTCTTGAAGGGTGAGAACAAGTTTTACGACAGTCATCCTCCACCCACTGCTGCTGTCTCATTCTTCCCTGTCAGTTGTTTGCTACTCTAGGGGTGCTTACCCTCATAGAGAAGAGGCTGAGAAAAAAACTTATTTGGCTGGACCTTAATCTCTTTGCACCCAGACACTTCTGCTGTGTTTGCCTGTAGCAGTCACCTCTGGTACTAATTTCTGTTAGAGAGCAAAGCATGTTTCTGGCTACTGGACTCTTCACATAGTAAATGGTGGGGCTCAGCTGTCTGATCAAGACCAGCTTGGGTTTGTTTTTAGAAGATGCTACCCTTGTCAGATCTCCAGTGCTGCTTCCATATGGACCTGAAAACCTCGAAAAGCAATTTGGCATCAACTTGCCTTAACCTTGTGACCTCAAGCACTTGTGCTTGTTTCAGACTGAAATCTAATGAAAACTGGGAGAAGAGGGCAGGGGGAAAATATTCTTGAGCTTCTTAGGTGTTTTACCAGTCTGTTACTTCCTAGAAAAGCTGAACAAGCAAAGGTAGTGCAGATTTAAAAAACAAAAAAAGATGCAATGTAAGTTGCACATTACCAGCGTTACCTGTCCAACAGTGCCGGGCTCTGAAAGATTCCAGTGCAAATACTTACATTGTATGGGTTGTGTGGATTAAGTGTTTGATCGGTTTCTTCTCCCACTGGCCTGGTTTCATTGGACTGGTGACCAAGCTCTTGAGTCAGCTGCACAGGGTGTGACCTGGGGTTTACTTCTTCAGAAGCAGCTTCCAAGTCTTCCTCATCAAAGTCTGATTCTGATTGGCGCTTGTTTCTCTTCATTTCTGTCCTCTGGTTATCTGAAGAAATAATCACCAGAGGACAATCTTACCTTGAGTGTGTCCTTGTAGTTCTCTAATATTTCAGTGATTTCTTTAAATATTAAAAAAAGCAGAGGGTGGAGGGTAGAAAGAAAGCCAAAACTGTGCCTTGGCAAACTTGATGGAGCATCCCCATGGGAGCTGCTTGCCTTCCTATGTTGTGTCTGCAGCCAGTACCAGTCCAAAGCAGTGTGATTGCCTTCCCCCCCCTCCTTCCTCTCCTTGACGTAAAATGTGTGTGAGGAGATTTGTTGGGGGTTTTTTGACCCAGCCTGTAGTCACTGATACTGACTCAGCAGCAGTTGCCAGCACTAGCAAGATCAGCTGTACACATCTCACTTTCTTAAAATGATTTTATGGCAGGATGGTGCCCTGCTCTCAAGGACATCTGGTTCTGGACAGCTTTGACACTGCTCTTTTGTTGCCCAGTGGGATATACAAGGTCATGAGGAAAGTGGAAAATACTGGTAGCTTGAATCCACAGGTGCTCTAAAATGTGGTAAACTTTTTCTCACGTGTTGTCCCACTCAAGTGTTCTGATATTAACTGGACCAAGGAGGAATAAATATTTTCGAGCCTTCTCCTCGGCCTGGAAGTCACCTGGAAGAGTTGCCATCTCCCTGGTGACTCCTGAACACCTTTGCTAAGCTTGCCTATGGGCCCCAACTTCAGAGCTGGGACTGCCCCCAGGATCTCATAAACCATCCACCAGCTGGCTGGCTTAAAGTATCTTCCTTCCACTCCACTGAATTCCTCTGGGAAAACAGGATAGAAAACAGGACAGGCTATGGTCCCCAGTTCCTGGCCAGTGTTCCTGCTACCTGGTGTCAGCTGCCTGCACATTTGGGGGCCAGTTTAAGCTGTTGTCTTGTCCTTCTGTAGAAGGAGGCTGACCTCTGGAAATGTTTCATCTCCTAGCAAGTCACCCACTGGGCCTACACAAAATATCTGAGTAAATACAGGTATGGAAAATATCTAGGGGATAAACTCCAAACCCACAGTCCTGGCACAAGCCCAGGAAGGCATGGGCAAGGGAGGAAAGGAGTCTTGGTTTCCCAGGTGTTCTAGTTTCGGTAGCAAACCTGATGTAGGGGAAGGCATTTAGATGGAGGGAAGGATAACATACTTTTCAAATAAAAGAAATGTTACCTTTGGGATATGTTGGTCGCAGCCAGAAGATTGGAAGATCCCTGCAAAGCTCTAAAATTTTGGGGCTTAGGAAGCTGTTATGCTTGATAGGCTCATCTGCAGCCACCCAGATAAGGGAGTTTTTGTCAAATCTCACAGGCATGATTTCATCTTCCTGCAAATAGAAGAGCATAAATCCTTTGCTGCTCAGTGAGCAGTCATGTGCCTGCTCGCTGCTGATTCTTGAGCACCAAACTGCAATTACCTGCTGCAACTCATACCAAGCACCCTTCTATGCCATGAACATGAACAGATCGTGCTGAGCCAAAGCCTGGGGAAAGGCTGCCACCACTGAAACACAGGGCAAAGCCACTGTCAGCTTTGCTGGGGCTGTGATTTCACCGATCTCACCCTGGAAGGCTTCTGTGCCATGCAGGAAGGCTGGGTGTCAGAGATCTTTCATCCCAAAGCACCAGAATTTCAGGTGGTAGAAGCCAAAGATCTGCTACCTTTGGCAAAGCAGCAATGAAATACCAGCAGAACTCAAGCCCCTCATCTTTCCTTACGCCCTGTTCTCGTTTGACGTACCCCCAAATCTAACTGTATTTGCAATGTGTGTAAGGGGGGTGAGGGGTGGAATCTTCTTCAAAAGTTTCAGAGAGGATTATAGCTTGAGAACTGCTCCAGCTCCCAGCTCTAAGTCAATGTGATTGCTCTGATTAAAGGTCTTGTTTGGTAAAAGCAATTCAATTGACCAAAAGCTTGAAGTGGAAGTTAAAGGAGCCTGCCTTTTTGAAGTGTACCCTGCAGGTTTTTGGTTCATATCTTCAAAGTAATGTAGGAAAATGCCAGTGATTGATTCTTTAAAGTTGTTAGTTCAAAGTATTATTTTACATAAAATGTGTAAGTATTTTATAGCAACGGTGAAATATTAAAAGAAAACTAACTTTTGAATCATGAAAACAAGCATGATTTCAAAGTTAAAATTCTAAATTGCTTTCATAAAAGTCATCAAAACTTGTTATATAACTGACTAGATCAATTTATTCCCTTGAGTTGTTGTTTCTTTAGTGTGTTTATTGATTTCTTTTGTAGGTCTCAAGTCATTTAAGTTTGCTGTCCAATCTGTCTACTGCTCTTTATTTATATACTCCCACTTAAGCTTTTATCAACATCAGAAATATCTGAATCTAATTTTCAGAAATAAAAATATCCTTTGTTTCTGTTTGAAATGATCCTGACTTGTGAGCAGCCAGAACCTGGGTATCTATAAAAGCTCATTTTACTCAACAATTTTTGTAGGTAGTGTTGTTATGATGCCCATTGTAGGAAAACAGCATATGCATACTTTCTCTTAAATACTTCTGTATCATAGAGGAGACTTGGCCTAGAAAAATCAATACTACTTTGCCATTCCTGTAGTACACCTGGCCTGGAAAGTCGAGTGACAGGAAAAAGTTAATGTCTTAGTGGTAGCATGAAGTCGGCTGCTTTGTGCATGCAATTCATTGCACCAGTCACGTAGGTGATTGATCTTTGGAGAAGATGCACAAAAAACAGGACAAGGAAATAGTTTTACTGTCACCAGGTAGAAGATTAGAAATAACTTTTTGATTACTTTAGTGATGCCATGATGATTTTTTGCCTTTTCTTTTATACCCCTTTTATACCTTTTTATAACTTTTGTATTCTTAGTGCTTTTTGCCTACATTCTTGGACTTGTTTGTCAAGCTAGGAGACTCAACATTTTAGAAGCTTCGTAGTTAGGGATCAGCACTCCCCAGGCACCAAGGTCCTCTCCAGAACACATTTTGTAAACTAAGATAGAACCATCCAGGGGAAGGTTCCTTGGGGAGGGGGGCTCACTCGAGCCTCTCACTGGGGAATGTTTGATAGATATGCTAGTTAGTAAGACCTGTAATGTGATACCCCATCTATTGTGGGTGGGCATTTTGGTCTGCATTTCGGCGTGTTCCACCTGGACAAGGTGCACCTAAGGATCCTTAAAATAAATACAAAGGTAAAATCCCTTTTTCTCTTCTAACCGTGTTTGATTCTTGATTTTAAGACCAGGAGAAAGCATCATTAGGATAATGTCCTCAGGTCTGTGACTTTGTTCTTACAAAAAGATGACAAATTTGAACTTCAAGCAATAGTGCTCATTAAGTCAAGGCCAGCTGCCTTTAAAATAAGGCAAGGCAGGAAAGATGGAGCTCTCTCTCTGGAATTTGTGCAAGTCCTCTTTCCCATCGTGGGGAAAATCCTGCCAGCTTCAGGAGGCTTGGTAACATTTGTCAGCCTTTCTGACTCTGTTTGGAGAGACCTTTTCCCCCTTCATTTTAAAGATGTTCAGCAGTCCCAGCACCATTGCAGGGAGGGGCAGCCTTAACAGCATCTCTCTCCCAGCTAATTGTATCTGGCTTTCATTCTCCCAGGAGTGGAGCAAACCCAGGGAAAGGGGCTGTGGATCTCCTGCCAGTGGCTGAGCCCCCAGCAGTGTCTGGCTCAGCTGGACTCAAGTCACTGGAGCCACTCCTGTGTGAGCAATGGGTTTGGAGGTCTGAGCTCTGGGAAATTCAGGCTTTGAGCACATAAAGCAATCGGCTTTTTGTGCAAATGTGAGGAGGGTTGGCAGTATCTGGGTGAGAAATGCAGCTTCTGTGCTGGTTGTGATGCAAATTCTATGAAATGTAGTTAACATGTTGTAAAATTAAGTTTTATGCTAAGAAGGCAAAGTCATATTTTTTTTAAAAAGTTATTATTTCTTCTGAATTATCTGAATCTTCGCCATGTTTTCCACAATTCCCTTTTACTAACTAGTGATGGAGTCCATGCTTCTGCTCAAGAGCATTGATAGAAATCTCCTGGGATCTACCACGGTCCTTCTTTGCATTGATTAAAGCAGCTGCTTATTCCATGCTCTCCCTTCCAGCCTTGTGCACAGCCTGGTCTCAGGCAGGTGCTGTTGCCATGGAGGTCTCCTGTGAATCTGGTAGAAATTGGTTTGTGGCTTCCCCACTCCCTTATCTGCAGTCTCTCATGATGTCCCTGGACACAGTGACATGTCTGACACCAATCTTGCTTTTCTTATCTTTCAGGGACTCCTTGCACCCCATCAATGAATCCTCAGCTATCCTACCCTACCTTCAACAACCCTACCATGAGCCAGAGTGGCTTTCAAATGCCATTTTTGTTTGTACTTCAATACCTCCTTAAGGCTCTCTCGATACAAAGATTAGTTAAAAAAAAACAATAAAGTACCCCTTACCAGCTCAGATGAGAGGCTCGCTTTAGCCATGGCATCAACTTCGGGGACGTGAGCTTTTGGCTGAGCCTTGATGTAACACTTTTCTCCTTCAGCAAAACGGATCCCAGTTATGCCCTGCAAAAGCAGAAGGCAGGGGGTTGTGCACAGCCCTCCAGCTCCTCACCACCCCCAAGAAAGTGCCTCAGCTCTTCTAAAATTGCCACTGAATTTTCAGTCTGAAGGTTAATCTTATTTAAAACCAGAAGCAATAAAATGCTCTTCCCTCATCATGTTAGCTTCACGATTTTGGTCAAATGGGTCTAGAAGTTTTTGCTTGATTTCTGAAAGTGGGGGGGTGTTTTATGTAAGTGCTTCCATGCAGGCTGTAGGCTACTCGGAGTAGCTCTGTTAAGGAATTAGTTGACATGATTTGAACTGTAACTTAGCACCTCACGTAGGCAGTCCTGAGATTGTGTTAGCTGGTGGTGTGGCACCCTTGTGACACAGTTTTACAAAAATGTGGGGGCAGCTTGGTTCACTTTGTGTGAAGAGTGACTGTGACAGCAATGGGAAGTTTGTGATGGGCAATTTGGTGCAGAAATCTGTGTGGGACTTCATCTGGCCTACCAGGGTGAAAAGCAATTGCATAAACCATGGATGTCTGGTTTTAAGCAAGAGAAGGAACAAGTCTCCTGCAAGTCCTGGGATGTCCCTTCCAGCACTGTGCCAGAACCTTGGGCATCAACATTTTGCCGTAGGAACCTTGTCTGTAGTTCCTATGTTTCTACTGTAGGTTTTTGGGTACCCATAAAAGAGCTCTCTTCTACATTATAAATTTAGATACCTCGTTGTAAATGGCAAAACTTCTATGTTTTTCATGTGGTTGCACAAGCTCCAGTGAACCACCTAAATATAATTACCTAGGGCCCTTTGACATGTGCTGGTTTTCTGCCTGGACTCCAGCTGCCAGGAGAAGGCACACATGACCCCTCTTATCTGCCCTCAAGGGACATCAGGGATGCCTTCGTGTGCAGTTTTGGGTGTCACAATGGGAGAAGGACATGGAGCTGTTAGAGAGTGTCCAAAGGAGGGCAATAACAATGGTGAAGAGTCTGGAGGGGAAGCTGTATGAGGAGCCCCTGAGGTCACTTGGTCAGTTTAGCCTGGAGGAGACTGAGGGAAGTTAAAACTTCCTTGTGAGGGGAAGAGGAGGGGCAGGCACTGATCTCCTCTCTGTGGTGACCAGTGACAGGACCTGAGGAAATGGCCCGAGGTTGTGTCAGGGGAGGTTTAGGTTGGATATCAGAAAAGGTTCTTTACCCAGAGGGTGTCTGGGCACTGGAACAGGCTCCCCAGGGAAGTGGTCACAGCACCAAGCCTGACAGAGTTCAAGGAGCATTTCCACAATGCTCTCAGGCACCTGGTGTGACTCTTGGGGATAGTGCTGTGCAGGGCCAGGAGTTGGATTCAATGATACTTGTGGGTCCCTTCCAACTCGCACCACCCAGATGGATGGTACTGGGGCACTTGAGCCATGTCCTGTGTGTCTGCAGGTCCTGTGTAGCCAGACACACCCCATCAAAACAAAATGACTCCCTGTAAAGCAGTGAGAGAAGGGATGGCAATGCAAGGATGGGTGCACTAGGGCATAAGGCTTTGTGGTGTACCAAGTGTGCTAGGAATACCCTTATATTGCCAAATCCAAGCCTTCTCTGACCATGCAGTCATTCCAGCAGTGCCAGTCAATCCAAAACTGCTAATGTAAATACCAGTCTGTTGGAAGCACATCTGTGCAATTGCTTTCTCTTTTGTGTGCAGCCACTTTCTTGGCTGAAAACCCAAGTGGCCTCATCCCTTTGCTCTCACTGGGGTTGTCCCTGGCCCTCTGTAATTACAAGCAGGCACCATCCCTGGGAGGTCCCTGTAGCTGGTTGGTGTTGGGAGCTGATTTCTGACCTGGTTGTGACAGGCAGTAGCTCACCAGCAACACACGTGGAGGCAAAATGAGTTCAGCACCTCTTCGGTGGACTGGTGCTTTTGTGCAGATGTGAAATGGCAAAGGCAAATGAGAAGAGCTCGCTGTAGTTGGTCTTACTCAGCTGCTAATAATGTTGCTATGGTGATGCTAATGAGAGTTTCATAAAGGCAGAACAGCAGCTGTTGGGAAAGTTGGGGTCCAGAGTCTCCTGGCATGGATTCATTTGTTCTTGCTGAGAAGCCAAGGAGCTGAATTTCCTTGCCTTTCTAGATGTAGCAAGGGGAAGGTGGCTGCTCCAGAAGCAGAGATGCTTCCTAGCAGCAGCATCTTTATTTTAGGTGCTGCTTTGACTTACAAAGGGCTTAACTCTGAAGTTGAGTGTTTTGCACCTGAGAACATTTAACTGCAGGGTCTGGGCCCTGTAAATGGGTTTCTGCAACATCACACAGATGTGCCTTTAGTAGCACAGGGGTGGTACAGCTCAGAGAACCACTCTATCCGAGCTGCTGAGCTCTGCTGAGGGTTGGCAGCTCTAAGTCCAGGCTCTGTGCTGAGCAGCCACAAGTTGCTGGGGTGCCCAAGAGCGTTTGCTGTCAGCCCATGTGGCCCAGCACCTTGTGTTTGGTGCATGGATGCATAAACTGTGCTAAATGCCTCCATCCTCTGCCTTGGGGATGAACCCAGGCCAAGCCATGACTTGGTCCCAGGAAGCTCCCCATGGTATAGGGGTGTCTCCTTGGTGTCTCCCTGGCTTCCTGTGTTGACCCTATGCTCCTCAAACAGGGATGTTCGGGGGAGGTGTTTTTTCCAGTTCAAACCACATGAAATCATGTGAGGGTTGTGTTGCAGCCTGACAGAAAGCTTTTCTAGTAAGACCCCCAAGGTCACATGTCATAGTTCTGCTCACTGGTTTGAAAAGGCAAAGTGCTTACATGGAGCCAAACCCCATGCAGCCTAATCCACACCACTTCCCGGAGTGGTACCTGGCATGGCTGATCTCCAAAAAGCACTTAGATTTTTGTTTTGGAGGAAACTGCCTGTCTCTCTGTGAAAGCAAGCCAGGAGAGCAAAAATGTTTGTGTAGATGGTTGGAGGCTGGAACCTGAGATGGACTGGGACAGAGAAGTCAAGGCAGAGCAAGGTGTCCTTAAGAGTCCAGCACTGGAGCGTGTTACATGAAGGACAAGGGTGGCACTACTTACAATCTGAAAATCATGGACTTCAACAGCCTCTTCACTCCCGCTTCCTGTTTTGAATGTCTCTAAGTTGTTTCCAGCATCTATTTCCATTGATCCATCTTGTACTTTTCCATTAATGCTCATAGTATAGTGAATGTTGTACACCTGGAATCAATAAAAGACCGGTAGCACATGCCAGTAATTACTTACTGCCTTCCTCCTACACCAGGCAATGGGTCAATCTGACTCTCATATCCCTATTTAGCTCCTAAATTTTGCTTCTGCAGGCATTTGATAACCCTCCAACAACCAACACTGTTGGGGTAGGCTGGCCAAGGGGCAGCCAGCCCTGAGAGGTTGTTCTGTCTCCATCCTTGGAAGTTTTCAAGGCCTCACTGGATAAAGCTCTGAGCAACCATTCCTGACCCTGCAGCTGTCCCTTCTCTCAGCATCAGGTAGGACTAGAGACCTCCTGAGGTTCCCCTTCCAGGGAGTGCTTATAGTTTTACTTAAAAAACAACATGGGGTGAGTCCACACCCATGTTCACTCTGACCTAAAAAACATCTTCTAGGACATTTTAGGAATTGCTTGTTATGCTGGCATGATTCCCAAAGGACAGCAGGTGTGAATGTCCTACTCTGAAGGAGGCCAACCCCTATTTATCTCTTAGGATGTTCTGCTGAGGCACAGGAAAACAGGTTCCTCTTGAATACGAACATACTTCCCAGCTTGTAATGGATGTGAACCTTGTTTAAATTGGATGTGAAGTTGTATAGACTCGTATTTTCCTTGTCAGCGCATTTGCCCTTATCCTATTTTCAATGAGGAGAGCTACAGCGTGGTTTGTATTTGCTGGAGGACCCCAATCTGTGGAGGGGTTTTGTTATTCTCTTGTGCAGCTCTGCTAAAAGTGCTGTGCAAGCAGTTTATTTTGGATCTTAAAAAAGCCTTTACAGCATTTTAATAAAAAATTTACACTGACAGCTAGAGACAAATTTCTTCTTCTCTCACCTTCGCTCAGGAAGCGCTCTAAGGTGCTAAAGATTTATGGTTCCTCAGTTACACAGAGCCACTCCCATATTCTCTGCTTTCTAGGACTCCTGTTGAACATGGTCCATAAAACCAGAGCAGTGTATGCAGTCTCCCCTGGTAGGGGCTGAGCTAAAGTTGAGACTTTGCTACCCCTGTCAGTTAGGGAAGAATTTAAAGCTATAAAATAAAACCAAGAATTTAAAATTTGCCTTGGTTTTTAAATGAATTACTCTGAATATAATTTTTGCAGCTGCTTTCTAGACATTTGCAAGTCAAGTGCAGCTTTCTGAGTTTGAAGGCAGCTTAGAAAAATAACTCTCAGCTTTCCCAGTGTCTTCACCTAGAGATCAACTCTGAAGCTTAATGAAAACTGTGAATGTGACATATTTTGTATGGCTGAATTTAGATGATAGGAGCATTAAAAAAGGGAAACATTGTCCTGTACTCCACAAATGCACCCACCTGCTCAGAGCTGAAAGCACCATCCCCTGCCTATGTCACCATTTGCATCCCTTTTCAAAAGCCTAGAGAAGCACATGGTTTTCGCAGCACGTCTTGGAGGTGAGCAGTGTGTCCTGTCTTTTTGCTGTAAAACCTTGTACTTTTCTTTCTGATTATCTGAATTATCCCTACGTGTATGGGTGTATCTCACAGGGGCACCTTTGCTCTGGCTGCTGGAATTCACACAAGGCTCTCCTTGATGAAGGCTGGCGTGTGGCTGGAGGCAGTACAGACCTTCTTCCAAAGTAAACTCAAGGGTACTAATTTGATTTATGGAGAAAGTTACATTCATGTGTGTACCATCATGTTTCAAAGATGTTTTAAACACAAACTCTATGTAAACAGAAAGAAAAGTTAATCTGTAAACATGTTCTAATGCTCTGAAATTTTGGTTCTTTAACTGATCACCGGCTTCTCGGTTTCATTCTTTGCATAAAGCGTTTTTTGCGTACCCCAGAAACTATAAATAATAAAACTTAACTTTTAAAATTGCTCCACAGCTGCAAACCTAAGTGTATGCCCAGTCATACAGAGCACCAGAGTGAACTAAAGGTGCCTGTTAATAGGTTAATTACAGCATTACACACTTGAGGGTCCAGGTAGAATCTGGACCAAGAATGCAGATGCTGTGAAAAAAGAATTTATACATTTCAATGCTTTTTTTGTCCTGAGAACTGGAGTTTGCCCAGGACGTGAATCCGTGGGGACTTGTTGGGGTTTGAGTTCACTGAGGATTTGTGAGCAGAAATCAATGTAGAGTCTGTGCTCTCAAAGATGTGTTTCGTGTTCGCTAATAAATGTGCTTCCAGGAAGCTCCATCCACACAGCCACCAAAGACAGTGATTATAGGTTTGGGTTTTTAGGTGTTTGGGATTTTTGAAAGCATGGAAAAAAACCCTACAGGTCTGCTTAAAGACCTCTTCATAGACGTCGCAAGAAGCGCTTCCAGCCCGTGCTTCTCCGCCCGTGCGAGAGCTCCCCGCCCCCGGCTGCGGCCGTGCTGCGGGGCCCGGCCCGCCGCGCTCACCTGCCGCTCCGTGGCTTTCCAGAAGTAGAAGGCGCCGATGGCCCCGGCCAGCAGCAGGAGGGCCCCGGCGATCAGCACCGCGGCCCCAGCCTTCAGCAGCCGCCCCGGCCCGGGGGGCGCGGCCGCCGCGTACGCCTGCGGAGAGCGCGGGTGGGAGCGGGCGGGGACCCCCCGTCCTGAGCCCGGGACCCGATCCGACCTGACCCCTTTTGTCCCGAGCCGTCCCGACACGTCCCGAGCCCACCCGTTCCCTACCGTCCCAAACCAAACCAACCCGTCCCGTCCCGTCCCGTCCCGTCCCGTCCCGACCCGCTCGGTCCCGTTCCATCCCAACTCCTGCCCACACGTTTTGTCCCGATCCCACCCTGTCCCGCCCGGTGCCTGCCGGCAGCACTCACGGGGGGCAGGCACAGCTCCACATCGTCGGGCCCCGCTCGGGCGATGGGCACCTTCTCGGAGCCCTCTGCCATGGCTGCCGCGGCAGGGAGACCTGCTCGGGCTCGGCCCCGGCCCCGGCCCCGGCCCCGGCGGGGCTGCACCGCCCCGGCCCGCCCCGCTCCCGGCCCCGGCCCCAGCCCCGGCCCGCGGGGAGGGCGGCACCGCCCAGTCGCAGGCACAATGAGCCCCTTGAGCGGCCCAGCAGCCGGCGGAGCTCCCCGGGGCTGTGACCTCCTGCCCCAGCCCCGTCCCCTCCAACCGAGCCCTGGGTCTCGTCTCCGGCTTCCGAGCAGGGGCCGGGGGTGTCGGGGACACGCAACCCCCGCCCGCCGTGGCGGAGAGGAAGGGTCCCCCGTCAGACAGACGGCCGTCATAAAAAACCAGCTTTTAAAATAGAACAACGTGTTAACTGCTTTTTTACACTTGCCACAGGAATTCGCAGGCGCCGGAGCTGACAAGCTGCTGGTCGGTGGCTGCTCCGCGAAACACCTCCCTGACTGGCACAAGCCAACAGCCTCCGGCTGAGCCCCGTGTCCAGGCTGGGCACAGCCCGGGAAAGGGAGCAATGAGCCCAGGCCTGCTGCAGCCTAAGTGGGGGTGTTATTCCTTTAATAAAGATACCTTGTGCCTTTATACCTGAAGTAGATGTATCCCCAGGATTTCTTCTGTCTCCTGTCACTCGCCATGCTCAGATGGGCTTTTTTTTTGTGTATCTGAGGTATGGATGGATCATAAATGCTGGGTGGAAGGAATGTTCATCTGCATCTGTTTGCTCATTCTAATATTGTATGTGGCAAGCTTTCAAGGGCTACAGCTGCCTGTGTGGGTCTATCCATGTGTCTGTCCATGTCCATGTTTCCTTCACACCCCTTATGGATATCCTGCCTGTACATACATGCACAAGCTTGTGTCTGTGTGTGCATCCTTTGATGCTGAAAATAAACTGTGCTGGACCCCTTTGGGGCTGATGGTGTCAAACACACAGCAGAGCATCCTTCGTAAGGCTGGAAAGCGAGACACAAACACCAGCTGCAAAAAGGAGTGTGATGGGGAGGTGTCTGAGCTGTGGCCTGTCCTGCCCTGCCCTTCTTGCTCAGTGGCCCAGCTCCAGGTACCCAGACAGGCAGCAGTGAGGAGGGATTTAATCTGGGGAGACCCTGCCACGTGGGGCCCCATCTCACTCCAGAGCAATGCCTGCAATTACCAGCCCTGCCGTTGCAATTTTTTTTTCTCTGGAGTATATGTCTCCATTTATATTTCTCTTCCCCTTTCTTCTCCATTTTGTTTGTCTGGCAGGTTGTTCAGTTGTTACACACTAATGACATGTCCTCCCCATCTTAGAATTTCTGGGATTTTAATAGTGGAAGCCAGCTGATGACCTTGTTCCACCACGGCTCATCCCCCAAAATGAAAGTTTGGCCCCCACTGTTGATTTCCTACACCTACCTCTCCTCTGTGCCCCACTCTGTAACAGCAAAAATTTTTGTTTTTTCAAGTCTGAATCCCCTTAACTGGCTTAACCAGTAGTTGAAAACCCATCATCAAGCACTGCAAAAGCAGGGAAAGCTCTCCTGACCACCTTGTGTCTGCTTGCTTGGGGACTGAATCCCAGAGACATATGATTCCCATTTTCCTCCCCTTCAACCTAAATTCATCCTTTCTGTCGATTACTGTCGTTATCTATCAGACCTTCAACCAAAATTTAACGGGCATAGTTGCTGCTGAAAATAAACACAATCACAGCTCATTAAATCAAAAGCAAAGCCCACTGTGCAACTTCCTAAACTAGGACATATTCCAACCCGCTCTTGAATGACATACCGTGGTAGGTTGGGGCTAATAATAAGATTATGAGCCTCTTCATTAGCAAGTATTTTGTTACACCAAAAATCTCGTGAATGGATATGTCTATCTTGGCAAAATGTGAGAATCCCAGCCTTTGATCTCAAACCTTCATTTAGCATCAGTGCTTTAAAAAGACAGATTTATTTTAAGGCCCCTGTGCTTGTCTCCCATGGGAAAATGTGCCAGGGAAGGAGTGCTTGCCCAGGAAGAGCTGCTGCTCACTGGGATTCATCTTGTTTGAGCTGCTTCCCTGAGACTAAGGAGAGGAAGCTTCTGTCCCTCCCATCCTGGCATGAATCTGAGTGCCCAGTGGCTCCTTTCTTGCAAGGTGACTGGAAGGACAGAGGGAGGCCGAGCTGTTTTGTCTTGCAAAAGTGTGGCTCAGGCTGCCCTGACAAGGAGGAGCATTAGCAAAGAAACTATCAGTGTAGGAACGAATAGCTGGAATTCTGTGCTGGATATTCACGGAGGGGCCCTCACTCCAGGGCTGTGTGGTGAAATGGAATATCCTCTCTGGAGCAAAAAGGATGGGGTCAGAAGGCCCCATCGGAGGGGACCTGAAGGACCCTATTGATGGGGCAGCAGTGACCCTGGCAGGTTTTGGCATGGGCAGATTTCAGCAATTCCCAGCAGTGGTGCCAGCTGCAAGCTGCTCCACATGGATTGGTGCCTGGGTGCCGGTCCTTGAAAGGCTGGGGTGTGAGCAGGGTCCTGCTCGCCTGGGGAGGTGTGGGTAGGAGAACCAGTCCTTTGGGAAGGAGCTGTTTGCCTAAACCCTGGGAGAGAAGCTGTGCAGCATTTCGTCCTCAAGTCAAGGTTCAAATTCCCCAAGTAATCCTCCAAACATATTTTCCTCATGCTGGGAACAATCCCAGATTATTTTTTTCCCAATTCAGAGCATCACTGCCTCCTTTTGTTCCACAGACAGAGAAAGAACAGCATGAAATTTCAAGCAGACAGCGAAAAAAAATGCTCCTGTTACAGGGTTCACAGCTTACCACCTCTAGTTCACTCCTATGGTCATGCTTTGCCTTTTGTGTGGGCACAGAGGAGGGTGCAGGGAGTGCATCTTTTGCTGTTTGATTGATTAGGTGACAAGAGGGAAAACAGGAGTTGTTGGACAGATGCAAATCTGTGCAAACAGCTCCGCATTCAGGAGCTCCAGACTCTCGCTGCAGAGTGCAAAGATGAGTGCAACAGCCAGTGTTTGCAGGGCTTAGGACAAAAAAAACGTGACTTGCCTTTCACTGGCTGAACCCTTCATTTGCAATAAAGATGACGATGATAGCAGTGTCTGAGCTCAGTCTCCTCTCTAAATAACATGTGTGTGCTCAGCTGGATTAAGCCAACTTCTGAGACTGGAAATCATAATAACAGTCTTTTACAGGACAGCCTTTCTGGTCGTCTAATACTATTATCCTCTGGGCTGAAAAGCATTCCAGAGCACTTGGAGTGCTACGATGAATGTGAGGTTGTTTAGCTGATAGTACTGGCTTGTCACAAGGGAGCACATTTTCTCATTATTTTCAAGTTTAAAGAAAAAGTTTAGAAGGAGAAAGAGAAATATTAAAAATGAGAAGGATTTGGTCATGCTGTGTGCCTTTCTGTAAGTCTCTTGTGGTGCCTTATGCATTTCATCTTCATTTTCTAAGTGTTCCAAATAGTTGTTTGAACTCCATTATGGTCTGAATGAAAATTTGTGAGGATTACTGAGACTGGGCACCTGAATCACTGCTCTGCCTTTCCATGGCTTTACACCACCATAACATGGTGCCAGTTCAGATTCCACATACTTGATGTCTCTTCAATAATAACCAAAGTCCTTCGGGAGGAAAAGTCTTACAGAAAATGAAAATGTTGGCTCTGGTATTGTGATGAATTGACCCTGGCTGGATGCCAGGTGCCTGCCAAAGCTCCATCACTCCTCTCCTTGGCTGGACAGGGAAGAGAAAATATAACAAAAGACTTCTGGGTCAAGATAAGGACAGGGTGAGATTAGTTTCATTTACTACCCATCAAATCAAAGTAGGATAATGAGAAGTCAAACCAAATCCTAAAAACATTTCCGCCCCCCAACCCCATCCTTCTTCCCAGGCTCAACCATACTCTTGATTTTCTCCCCCTTCAGTGGCACAGGGGGACAGGGAATGGGGTCTGTGGTCAGTTTGTCACATGTTGTCTTCACTGCTGCTTCCTCCTCAGGGAAAGGACTCCTCAGACTCTGTCCCTGCTCCAGTGTGGGGTCCCTCCCACAGGAGACAGTCCTCCATTAACTTCTCCAGCATGAGAACTTCCCATGGCTGCCGTTCTGCTCAAACTGCTCCAGCCTGGGTCCCTTCTAGAGGGTGCAGTTCTTCAGGAGCAGGCTGTGTCCCCCAGAGGGTCACAAGTCCTGCCAGCAAACCTGCTCCAGCTGGGCTTCTTTCTCCATGGGGGCCACAGGTGCTGCCAGGAACCTGCTCCAGTGTGGGCTTCCCACATGGTCACAGCCTCCTTTGGGCATCCATCTGCTCCTGGAGCACCCCCTCCCACTCCTTCATTGACCTTGGTGTCTGCAGGGTTTTTTCTTTCACATATTCACACTCCATTTGCTGTTTTGCCAGCTTTTCCTCCCCTTTCTTAACTCTGTTACCCCAGAGGTGCTACCGCTGTCCCTGATGGGCTTGGACAAGGCCAGCAGCACATCTGTCTTGGAGCCAGCTGGCATTGGCTCTGTTGGACACTGGGGAAGCTTCTGGCAGCTTTTCACAGAAGCCACCCCCACAGCTCCTCTGCTCCTAAAACCAGTTATTTAACTTGTGACAGCCTAAGAATTTTGATAAACTCTAAAGATTCTTTCTGGCAGTGAGGCCAAAGGATGAATACCCACGTATGTTTGTCATCACCATGGCTCTCATCTCTGTGGTGCTCCTGGACACTGTGGTGCTCCAGGGATGCTTGCTTTTCCTACTTTTCCCCTGCTGACACAGTTCTCCCTTCTCTGGCCAGCAGCTCATGAAATTTCAAACACCAAAACCATTGCTTTTCCTGGTAGGCTGTGAAATTCTCGCTGGAAAGCCCTGCAAGGTCCATGCTCTAATGCTATTCTCTGGAGAAGACTGGCATCCCTGTTTGCCCTGCTTGGGACACTTCCCCAGCAGGACATCCCAGTGCAGCTGAGCTGGCCCCAGAATGGCCTTGAGTGTGCTTGGTGCAGGATGCCGTTCATCCCGATCCTCCCTGTTCTCTTCTGTGGTGGGGTGAGGACATATGGCTCCTCACAGTTTGCTCTTCCTCACCCCAGGACACTAAGGCTGATTTGTTTTTCCTCAGGGCTGGCTCCCATCTATCCATATGTCTTCATCTTATTCTTCTTAATTTAGCTAGTGGCTGTGCCTTCTGTTTTCTTGAGTTAAAGAAATAAAATAAAATAACTAGCTGTCATTACGTGCTTTCATTCCTACCTTTAATGATGTGGTCTCTTTTGTAGCTGTTCTGTGCAAATTGCTCATGGGCTACTTTCTTTCTTAACCTCCAACCACAGCTTTGTGCTTTGGAGGTAGTTATTATCTTAAACAACTTCATAGCATCAATCTGTTTCTTTCCCAGAGGCTTCTTTACACTTTGATGAGAAATCTGCTAAGTCTCTTTTTGCTTTGTGGCAAAGGCTGAGCCTAGCTTTCTTTTTTATTCCCCTCACCCAAAAGGACCCACGAATCAACTCTATTTCTCTTTTTCGATCTATGGGCTGCTCTCCTAATAATTTAATGACCTGACTTTAGAGAATATTTGCAATGAGATTGTCCCACAGTTGTATGTAGCACCAGAATGTTTTTTAAAAATCCCATCTCTTGAACTGTGTATTTTACTCACCCCTCTGATAACACTTTAAACATTTTTTTGCTTCCATCACCTGTGTGAGACTTTGCAGTAGTTCATTCCAGAAGATTTAATCCTTATTCACCTATTCTCTGTTCTAGTATTTTGCCTCTTACATCAGGCTTTTTTTTTTTTTTTAGGCAATCTACAATGCTTCTTCCCCCAGATTAGATCTTTTTACTTAAAAAAAAATAGTTTTTTTCCAAAATACCCTCCTTCACATCAGATTTCATAAACTAAGCCTAGGAGAGTGAAAGAATCGAGAAAGAACCATGAGAAGTTTCAGTGCTGTGGGGCTTTTTGTCTTCACAAGATTTTCCTTGATCCTGCTGGCCCTCAGACACAACCATGGAGATTACAATATATCCATCAGGGCCTCTGTTCCCCACTGAAGGCTGTGAGAGCTGCATTGCTCCTAAGGACCTCTGTGCTTAGGTCGGAACACAGACATGAAAAGGAGTGAGTTCCTGCTGAAAGGTCCAGCAGACAGTGCTATGACAGCTTTCCCTATGAAATCAAGCTCTAGCAAACAACAAAAATTTTGGCCTGGCTGGGGCCAAATCTCCTATCTCAAAGATGTTATTTGGTAAGCCTGGTTATTTGGGGCAGCAAGGTCATCATGTGTGTCCAGTGTGGACTGCTGAGGGGAGGAAATGCTTGAGAAATAGCATGAAAAAAGCTGTGGACCTTTCACCTTGGACAGCATGGAAGAGCAAGGGGTGGAGGGAGGAATGGCAGAGAATGGCCCTGGAGTCCAGGTGAGTTTGGAGAAGGAACTGTGAGCTGCTGGGAAGAGCTGACTGCTCTGGGGCTCATAGCTACAGCTGCCCTCAGGACATCTAGCACATTCTCGGGGCTTGCCCTACAGCGCCACGAGCAGCCATTTCCATGGTATTCCCTAATCCCAAAAGGGGAACTATCACATGATTTAAACTCCACGTGATATAGCCCTGGGCCGTGCACAGCATAGGGGAGAGTTGAGGGTGGCAAACACCACCACAGGAAAGCTGTCTAACTGGAGAAGAGGTGGCAGTGCCCTTTGTCCACCAGTTTGTCCTCTCTGGGGTCCTGTGAGTGCAAGGGCAATGCCCAGCACACCTGGCTGGGGCAACACTGGGGAGGGCTGAGGATGGGCATGGACTTCCCCTGCTCCTCACCAGCCAGGCTTTCTCATGGCTGACAGACCTTCTGGTTGCTGCCTCAAGCTGTTCACACTGTCCTTGCACAGTGTATCAGGGACAGCAAGGACTTGTCATCAGGCAGCTTTGGGGCTGGTTTGCGGGATAAGAACAACTAGCTTGCAGAGAGCCAGATAAATATGTTTTGTAGCATCCCAGTCGGTGGACAGAATGGCCTCACAGCTGCTCTGCCTTCCTGTCTTCTTCTCCTGCAAATGTCTCCCCACTATCCATGCGCTTGGTGGCCCAGAGGAGAGGCTTGAGGTAGCTGATTTCCTAGCCTCTGCCCATGGAAAACCAAACTTGTGGTCCTTACCACACATGACTCCCCTTTCCTGCAAGGAGGTGGTTGCAGCTGCCCCACAGCATCTCATGGCCACAAGGGAAATCTGCCTTCCATCTGGGATCAGCAACTGGCTTTGTGGGAGAAATGTCCTCCACACAAACTTGGCCTGATGAAAAGAGCTTTGTTGCCTCACTGCCTCTGCTTGTTGGTGCTGAAGAAACCTGGCCTCCAGCTGTGGCAACACAGTTTTAAAGGCGGAGGTGACTGGCACAGAATTTGCTCTGTGGTTGAGATGCAGCTGGGTGGTCCCTTGTGTGATGAATTAGTTAATGTGTGAAGAGCTCTGAGGAGGGCGTAAAGCACTGAGCATTTCTAGTCCCTTCTGAGGATAATGCATTTTAAAGATCAGCTTGGGTTTGCCTGCAATGTGATTTGTTTAATTATTTAAAGCCTGTTAGCATATTTTCCTCAAGGGATCTTTTACACCAGAACAGAGATTGCCATTGTACGCTGAAGGTCTGTGCTCACACCCAGCCACCTGCACCGATCCCATCATGTTGTGCAAATATTCACCTTCCCAACTCCATAGGATGCTTCATTCCAGCCTCTTCTCCACACCTACAAGTCACTAGTCAATAAAGGGACTTTGTGGGGCAGCTGGGGTTATAAGGTGTAGGTACTTGTTATGGAGAAGGCTTTGAAACAGTTCTCAACCTCAGCCTTTTCCTAGCCTGTGCTTGGCTGAGTATGTCTGCATGGTGCAAGGTGCAAGATAGACAGAGAAGTACACTTGGAATTCTTGTTGATGCCCAGGAAAGAGCTTTCTGGTTCAGGAGTCTCATCTCCACATGGCTGCACATTGCAGGACTGTATGAGAAGGTGCAGAGCAGGTTTGGGAACAAATGGCCTCGCCACAGGCCTGGATTAACTGGATCCCAGGTGCTTTAGCTCTGTCTGGAAACAGTTTCTTGCTCAGTTTTGCTAAGCCCGCTGTGACAAACAGCACATGCAAAGCTGACTCCACACTGCTGAAATCCCAAGGGATGGTGCCTCTCTTTTTCATTGCCCCCCACCCTAAAATGCCAGCTTGGAAGCTCTGGCTCCTCTATGCCACCTAAAGTCCAACCTGCCACCTCCCCTCAGTTGAGAGAGGAAAAGCTCCCAGTTGTTCTCAACTTTGAGGGAAATCAGCGCGTTTCATGTGAGTAGATTGTGTGTACTGGACAGGGTGAGGTGGTGAGGCAGAGCTTCTCTTCAGCATCACCATCGTACCTGCAAGGTGATACAGAGCAAATAAACTGTGCCAGCACCTCCTTTCACCTCCTGTTGCACTGAGCGATGGGTACTGACAGAGGTGCCATCCCGCCTGAGGGACAGTTTGGAAACGTTTTGGACATGGTGTGAGAGAGCACTAGGCTTTCCTGTCCTTGGCATGGTTCATGCCAACTTCTCCATGAGGGGCCTTCGCAGATAAGGGAAGGGATGTCGGCTGTCTGGCAGCTCAGAGATTTGAGCGTAAGGGGGACCTTGCTTCCCTCAGCTGGGACTGCACGTGGCACCCAGTTTTCCCAGCACTGCTTGGTGCTGCAGGCACTGGTGTACCTGGATACCGGAGCTGGCACCGCGTTGCCTTGTCTGTGCTGGAGGCTACAGCACTGCTTTCTTTCGCTGCAGCACAAACTGCAGGGACAGCTCTTAGATTTGCTCTGACATTGTAATGGGAACCCCAGAGACTGAGCACTGTTTACGATGGCAAGACCTGACGTCCTCGTGGCATTTGAGCTGGGTCACCGCAAATTCAAATTGTTGCTGATTTTTATTTTGTATTTACCCATGGAATCTGGACTCAAGGCTCAACTGGGGCACAGTAGATGGTTTCCACGAGGTCCATCCTTCAGCCAGTTTTACAGCTGAGTTGGCTGAGGTGCAAAGAGGTCAAGAGCCCTGAGTGAAACATGCCGAACAGGCGGCTCATTAAGGGCTGAACTCCAGACCCATGTTCCCAGTCCTCTGCTCTAATCACCAGGCGAGACATGGGAGAGCCTCATGGGGCTGATGCTGATGAAAGAAGAGTCAACAGCTTTATTTTGCAGCTTTATTAGCAAAACTATGTAAAGCCAGCGTGCCTGACTCTATTATTGAACCAGTAATCTCCGTGTGCTTACATCCAGAGCTTCCCAGCCGTTTAACTAGGAGTCTGAACAATAAAATATGTCCAAAATGGCTAAAGCAGAGGGAAAGCAGGAGGTAAGCTGTCTAATTGGAGAAGTTGCAGCGGGATTCTCACCCCAGGGGTCTGTCCCTTGGGATTAACGATTTGCTGACATCTGGGCTGTGTGGCACTGCTGCCTTGCCCTGGGTCCCACCAGGGCTGATGGCAGGGAGCCAGAAAACAAAAAAATAACTCCCCAAACTCTTACCACAGGGAAGATGAAAATTTTTATGCTGTAAATGTGGAGGCTGTTGGGAGAAATAAACTGGCAGCTTCCACCCTGAGATGGTTGTGACTTCTCTTGGCTTGCAAAGGCACCTAAGAAAAGAGCGGGAACAGGGACATACAGTCTCTTCTCCTGATGCCAGGGGTTGTCCCAACAGAGATAAACCCACTGTCTTGTCCCGCCCAGTTTTAAAGGCCTGAGGGTCTTATGTCTTAGGCTCTACGGAGGGATCTGGACAGGCTGGATCAATGGGCCAAGGCCAATGGTATGAAGTACAGCAAGGGCACATGCCAGGTTCTGCCCCTGGGTCACAACAACCCCAGGCAATGCTACAAGCTGGGGGCAGAGTGGCTGGAAATCTGTCTGGTGGGAAAGGACCTGGGGATGCTGGTCAACACCAGCTGAACATGAGCCATCAGTGTGCCCAGATGGCCAAAAACATCTGGCCTGCATCAGCAATAGGGTGGCCAGCAGGACCAGGGCACTGATTGGCCTCTGTACTCGGCACTGGTGAGGGCACATCTCAAATCCTGTGTCCAGTTCTGGGCCCCTCACTACAAGAAGGACATTGAGGTACTGGGGTGTGTCCAGAGAAGGGCAACGGAGCTGGGGAGAGTCTGGAACACAAGGCTTATGAGGAGGGCCTGAGGGAGCTGGGGGTGTTCAGCCTGGAGAAAAGGAGGCTCAGGGGAGAACTTATCACTTTGTACAACTCCCTGAAAGGAGGATGGAGTGAGGTGGGGGATGATTTCCTTTCCCAAAGAAAAAGAAACAGGACAAGGGAAAATGGCTTCAAGCTATGCCAGAAGAGGTTTAGATTGGATATTAGGAAAAATGTCTTCACTGAAAGGGTTGTCAGACATTGGAAAAAGCTGCCCAGGGAAGTGGTCAGCCTGGAGGTATTTAAAGATGTATATCTGGCACTTAGGGACATGATTTAGTGGTGCCCTTGGCAGTGCTGGGTTAAGGGTTGGACTTGATGATCTTAAAGGTCTTTTCCACCCTAAATGATTCTGTGGTTCTATGTCACCTACTCAGGATGAATGCCTTCATGGCCTCTCCTGGTTTGGCAAAATGGTCCCTAGTCCATCTTCACCCAGGCATGCACCTGTTTGTGGCATGCCAGAGTCTCAAGGCAGGAGTCGGGCTTCTGTCTGCAGCCTTTCTCAGCGGCAGGCAGAACTGAGCCCTTGGCCACTACCAAGGACAGATTAATTTTCCCTAGATAGGGTGCCTGAACTAGTTCAGAGAAGGAGGTAGCAGCTAGAAGTTGGAGGAACGCCGTTTAGAGACACATATTTCTTTCACTCCTCCCATGAATGAGGCACTGCTGGTTACTAGCTCAGATGCAGACCTTTGGGAGCCACCAAACAGGGAGATGTGTCCCACTACCAGCCAGCTGTCATGAGAGAGGCACTTGCCTCTCCCTCTGGGAGTCTTTCCAGATGAAACCAAGTCACCGCCCCAGCTCCTGTCCTCCTGCTTCTCTTTCCCCTGTGATCCTACTGGAACCATCTACTGATGCTGATGAAAAACTGAACATGGAGGAAAAAAAAAAATTAAAAAGAGTATCCAAATGTGCTGCAGCTGAGGAACTGAATCAGACACATAAGCTACGGACACCTTGGGAGGGCCGTCACCCCAGGTGTCCTAGGTTACAATGTAAGATGTAACCAAAAGTATGTGTTCTATCACCATCTGTTGAAATCAGGTGGGGCAGGGTTCTTTATCTCTTCCATGACACATCCCTGATAACTCCCTCTGGGAGATATCTTCTGTTAATGTGCCATCTAACCTCACTGCATGACTCATAAAGTTACATTGTGACATGCTCCGCCCAGGGGGAGGAACCAAGCATTCCTACTGGGACATAATCTGAGGTTTGGAACACCACAGGCAGACCTTACCTACTGGATTGCCAGAGGACAAGAGCTGCACAACCACCACTGGACCTTCAGAGGAGGACCAGACCTTTCTACAGGATCGCTGCTTCAACAGAACCACTTCAAAGAGGACTGCAGCCACCCCTAATGGGACTGCTACCACCACCCTGCCTGCCAGGGTGTCAGGTCGTATCCTGACTCTGTCAGGCTAAGCCAGTGTCTCTGTGTTATTGCCTTGTTGTATATACTAGTGAAGAACTGTTATTCCTATTTCTCATGTAATTGCCTGAAATCTCCTTAATTTCAAAATTATAATAATACAGAGGGAAGGGCGTTTCACTTTGCGTTCCAAGGGAGGCTCCTGCCTTCCTTAGCAGACACCTGTCTTTCAAACCAAGACACCAGGTCAGCTACTCCACACCAACACACAGAGTCTTACACAGGCTCAGAGCTCACTGTAAATCCAATGAAAGTACTCAGCCTGTTTTGAAATCCACCCACATCCTTGCTTTTTACAACCTCAGGAAGAAAATGGCAAATTAATCCTTTTTTTAAAAGGATGAGTCGGTTCCTTATTCTCTGCGTGGCTCAGGATATGATAGTTTCTGCTGCATAAATACAGATTGTTTCTTTTCACAACTTCCCTTTCATCAGACTGCTAGGAAGGCCTGGAGGTTGTTAAAAATGTGAAAGAAACTTGCTTCCCAATTAAGGTCAATCTCTTTTATCAGAGTCTTTGCATATAAACCTCACTTTCATAAGGATTTCTGTAAACTCCATGCCCAGCTCTGACAAACTGGGAGATGCCCAAATCTCTGAAGGAGCCGGAGAAGCGGCTGCCTTCTTTCCCGGCTCACAGCGCAAAGCAGGGATCTGATCTGTCATGATGACTGAGAACATGTCACAACAATCTGTTTGCGTTCTTCAGGAAAGAAAAACATCTTTCTCTCCCCAAGCTGTAAGCTAATTTGGAGATTTTGCAAGCTGACATGCAACCTGATTAAAATGACCTCAGGCCAACAATTCTTCTTAGGCAGCTCCACAATTAAAGTCTAGACCTATCTGTAGCTGAGGGATTTTTTTTTTTTCCTTCAAATCCCTTTTAGCGAGGAGAGAGTTCTGTGTTTTTATTTTTAAATCTACATATTTGGAATTTTTCTTTTACACTTTGCTTCTACTGTAGCAGAATGTGCTAAGGGGATCTATATTTTTTCACATTTTGAGCAGATGAAACTTGTACGCAGAAACCCCAGTTTCTTGCCTGCTGGAAAAATATACTGAATTTCGGAGGAAATAATACATGAATAAACTCAAGGACTCTAAGAAATACCCAAGGCACTTTGTGGCCTACATAAATCTGCCCTCTGAGGTAAAAATGTTGTGCCCTCAATTTTCCAAAGTCAGTGGATATTTTTGTAATGACCATTGCACTACTACTCAAATCACTTTTTTTGCTTTTTGCAATTAGTTAAGCAGTGGGATCAGTTTATTAATCTGCTGAATTTTTGTGAGCCCAGCGATTTGTCAGGCAGCAAGCAATGAAAAATAAATGGGTGCCTTCTGGCTGGACGTTTTTCAGACCTGAGCAACCCCTAAACTCAATTCAGTGGTCTGAGGAGATTTGCTGATTTGGCCATGAATGTTTTAATGCCCATTTCTTTAAAAAATCACTGGTCATTCGTCAGTGGTCATTCATCGGACGTAAATCCAGGAGAGATTTTTCTTTCCCTTTGCTGATTTGGCTCAGCCTGGATCATCATCTGGTTTCTAGCTTGTCAGCTGGCTAAAGTGATTGACAACTTGTGTTTTGCTAATGCTCTTCACAGAGTAATGAGATCCCCTAAAGGGCTTTATTTATGAATTCAAATGATATACTTTTGAATTACGAAGTAAATTGGAGTGACTTGCCGACTAACTTTTTCGCATCACCGCAATACCCTGTACAGCCGCAGTTATTTGGCACTGGTTCCAGGCTCCTGAGCTGGGGTGGGAGATTCTCGGGTGCAGGGGTGGGATGGTGACAGGGCATGCCGGTGGCTTTACACTGGGGACCCACAGTGGGTCCTTGCGTGCCTATCCCCAGCTCAGGCAGCTCCCTGCCTTGTGTTTCTCCGGCTGCTGGGGGTGTTGAACACATGGGCTTTTCTCACCTGATTGCACGACCCTGCCTTGGCTTTACCTCTTGCAAGACTTTTCTTCTCGGATTACTTCAAGAGGAATTTGCCTCCTGGCCCATTTTTTTTCTGCAGACACTGCTCCAGCTCAGAGGTGGAAATTTCCCCTGAGGAGGTGAAGGAGATGTCTTCTGGGAGCACAAACCCTAGGAAAGTCAGATGGAGACTGTCTCACTGCTCCCAGCCAGGCTGAGCAATGCCCGCTGTTGCTTCCCATGCCCCAGGAGAGTCCCTGTTCTGCCCTGCCATGGTCTGCTTTCCGTACTTCTCAGAGGGCCTCGTGTCCCAGTCCCAGTCCCACGTGGGAGTTGATGGAGCCCAGTCAGCTGGCATCTGTTTGGGGAAAAACACTGCCTTTGGCGAATTTACACCGAGGGGAGAAGGACATGTTCCCTGACCCAGCTTGCTCCCAGGACCCTGGCCCTGCAAGAGCTGGGTCAGAAGATTTTTAGAAATCATAGAATCATAAAATGGTTGGGGTCAGAATGGACTTTAAAGATCATCTAGTTCCAACTCCCCTGCCATGGGAAGGAACACCTTCCTCTAGACCAGGTTGCTCAGAGCTCCATCCAGCCCGGCCTGCTTCATGGGATGGGGCTGTTCAGCACCTCACCACCCTCATTTCTTCCTAATATATAATCTATATCCATCCTCTTTCAGTTTAAAGCCGTTCACACTTGTCCTGATGCTACACGTCCTTGTCAGAAGTCCCTCCCCAGCTCTCCTGCTGTCCCTTTAGAAGGGCTGTAAGGGGCTATAAGAAAGTGCTATAAGGTCACCCCAGAGCCTTCTCTTCTGCAGGCTGAGGACGCCCGGCTCTCCCAGCCTTCCCTCACAGCAGAGGCGCTCCAGCGCTCCCTCTGCTGCACAGGGAGTAACGCCGAGCTCAGGGCTGAGCCTCCTACCCCGCACCAGGCTGGGAATCCCGAGGAAATAAGGAGCTCCGTCACCAGAGAGCCCCTCACTCTTAGCACACACGGCTGTTGCAGCCCATCCCGCCGCCCCTCGGCTTTCCCTGTGGGAAGGCGGTGTCTCCCGGCCCCGCCGCTCCCCTCACGGCCCCGGGGCCGGGCCTGCACCGCCCCCTGGCGGGACCCGCGGGCTCCGGGCCGGCCCCGGGCATCGCCGGCGCCCCTGATCCCGGCGGGAGCGGGGCTTTGGGAGAGAGCAAAGCCTGACTGGAAGGTCCTGGTCAGAGATACCGCCCTCCCTGGGCGCGCCCTCGGGTACCAAAGGCTCTCTGGAGCGTGGATGCGCTTGGATGGGTCCGTGTGCGCCGGCGGTGGCAGCGCGGGTGCCCGGGCGAAGGAATGGCACCCGCTGAGGGCTCCGCTGCTGCCGCGGCCGGGGCAGGTTCCTCCGCTATCGCATCCAGCATCATCGCTTCCAGCCCCCTCCCGTTCACGCCTTACACTTCTGATTGTCTTGGATTAAACATTACCAGAGGAAATAATACTAATAGCCTTTCACAGCGAAGAAATCAACTTCTAAGGCATTTGTTATGGAAAGGATTATAATAAATTAAATGCTTAAACCAGCACTGTGCAAGCATTTTTGTCTTGGATCAAAATGTTTGCACTGGCTGTTTAAACATTTAATTTATTATAATGAGAAATATCATTGTAAAAATAAGCATGTTAATTAAACCTGAGTTCTGCAAATGTGAGTCATCCCATGTGGACACAGTATAATGAATATAGACAGGTAGAGTCTGCATGCCCTTTTTTTTCTCATTAAGAAAATTAACATTTACATCTTTAAACCCTGAAGCTATTAGTTATTTTTAATGAAATGTGTTGCCATTTCAAAGTTAAGCTCTTATATGATGCAATCAGATATTGCTAGGTCAGGGAAGAACTTTGCTAATTAAGTTGCAGAGAAGTTCTTTGCCACAGATAATTGATTAAAGTTGTTACATGGATAATCAATTTACGCAGTTAAATAAATAAAAATAAGTAACTGCGAAGAAAACCCAGGTCATGCCAGGGTGGTAAAACAAAGCAGTACCTCGGCCATCCTGGGGCCCAAAGGAGCCATGAATTTGGAAGCGACAGACTGAACCTCTTTGTTATCCTCTGACAGGGGATCGAGGGATCGTGGGGACGTTTACAAAGGCGATTTGGAGAGTGATGGCTTGCTGTGGGTGTGGGTGAGAGAGGATGGAGGCAAGACTCTCTTTCCCTTTCAAGTGAAGTGACTGGAAGAAATTTTTTCTACCTTCTCATGCCACTGGTCTCTGGTGCATCCATCTGGTCTTTTCCTGGATTCATTGCATGTGCCAGGTTGTATGCTGATATGTAAACAAAACGCATTTGGCTTTCCTCCCAGCTCTCTCACAGATATGTTGTGTAGCCTTGAACATGTTCCTTTACCTCCTAGCGGTTCATAAAATGTTCTCAGTTACAGCCCTGCAAAGGGTAGAGGTAGTGTTACTCTGTTTTAATTAACATCCCGCCAAGATGTGTGTTCAGAAGTATCTTGGGTCTCTTGTTATTGTACATTACTCCAACAGGCAAAGGTCACAGCAGGCTGCCAGCCCTGGCTGGATCCTGTTTCTGAGGTGATCTAGCCACCAAGGGCGGGAGGAGGAAATTCTTTGGCACAGAAGTGAAATTAAACTCTAGGGAGGGAGGAGACTTTAGTGAACTATTTGCTAGGAGCCACGGCAGAGAGCTGGGGATGGGATGCTCTCACTTAGGGGTCACACCCCAAATACACTGTGTACTGTTGTCCCACACACAGAGATTCAGGTAGGAAATTTGTAGACAAAAGCAATGTTATGATCTTGATTTGCAGAGGTGGCTCTTCATGCTATTCTCTAGCTAGTTGTCCACTACACCTGCTCTTAGTGTCTGCTGTAGGACTTTTGGAAAGTCAAGGCTCTTGAATTTCTTCCAAATCCAGTGAACATGTTTTGCATGGAAAAAAAGAGGATGAATTAAGATGAGGATCCTCTGTGCATAATGAAATTGCTTATTTAACTGGGGATCATCCTCTCAAACGTTTGTGTGTTTGCAGCCTCTAGGCAGCTTAGTCCCACATCATGTGGGTCCCTCTCTCCTGTCTTCCCAAATTCCCTGCTTCTTTTCTCACTGTGAGTGGGAGAAGAGTTTTCCAGGTGAAGGGAGGAAGTTGCTGTCCTTTTCTTCTCTATGTGTCTCTCTGTCCCTCTGATTGAGTTTTACAGAACTCTCTATCATCATGACCTCTGCTGACCTCCTGCACAACTCCTCTCTTCTTGCAGGCGCAAATTTAAGTTATGCCACGTTGCTTTAACCACAAAGGAGTGTTTCTACACAAAGGATGAACCTGTGGAAAAAAGGGAGAACTTGTCTGCAGGCACCTGTGGACTGGTTGTTCTTCAGTGAGTTACCCCAGCCTGGGGGGACAGAGCACATGGCTGGGGTTACAGTGACCATCCACAGAGCAGCCCACCCGGACAGGGCCAGGACTCATGGCTCTGGGAGAAGGCTGCAGCCTGCAGTCAAGTAGGTGAAAGGTCCTGGGAGTTGGGCTGCAAAGATGGGGCTGCCTGGCAGGCATCTGCAGGAACAAATGCAATTCTTGGCACCCAGCATTGGGCCATCCACTTAGGAGAATGGGTAGGAGGCAGCCTCTACCTCTGGCCTCCAGAACATTCATCCTACATTGGTTAAGGCAAAGGTGCACAACCTGGAACAGTTTCCAGATCTGAAAGATGAAGTTGCCACAAATACATCCGCATTCTTTGGCAGCATTTGACTATAGCACCACACAGGAGTGCTTCCTTACCTCAGATGTGAGGCTGGTGGGTCCTCCTTGCTCAAAAAGTACCCTGAAGGCACAGCAGCTGGCTCTCGACTGCAGCAGGAGCTGACAGGCAAGCAGGATTTGCCTGCTGCAGGCTGACTGCTCATGCCTGTGACCCTGAGGATTCTAATGCCCACTCAAAAATAATTAATAATTATCAACTGAATGAACCCACTGGCTTCTCACATCCAGGCTAAGTCACTGCTTCTCTCAGCTTGGTGGCCATCTGCTTCCTTTCCATGGGCATCATGGGCATGAGTGTGAAATCAGCTTTGTGTGTCCAGCAGGAGGGATCTGTATCACTGCTGAAAGGGAAACCCAACTCCAGGGCGCTTCTCCAAAGCATCCACTTAAATAAGGAATACTTGAAGACCTTGCTGTACATGGTGGGAAGTAACACTTCTCTTCAGTTACTAGTCCACATTCTTCAAGATAAATTTGGGCCTAGGTGACAGTTGAAGAGTCAGTGGGCATTACCATAGTGATGCTAAGCCTTCAAATTATCCAAAAGGCAATGTTTTCTCCTTGACCAACCTCGAAATCAATTAGAAACCTCCTGAGGTTTTTCATCACATATAGGCTGATCTACTTTGTTGGCTGCTGCTCAAAAACACAGTCCTGCCTTCTTTCCAGGCCCTAAGGCCCTCTTCCCTCTCTGTCCCCTCCCTAAGATTTGCTTGACATCTGAATGAGCTAAATGTGCAGCAATCTCCCTGATCTTGGTACTTTGGTACATCTCTCCATGGGCAGATGACTTTCCTGGGTGTTGGTGTCAAAGGAGTCAGGGGAAAATGAAACTGGAGCTGGAGAGGATGGACCATCCCCTTCAGGGACAGTGCACCCACATGAATTTCTACATCCACAAGGTCTATGCCTGTGTGTAGGGCAGGTGCTGTCAAATACAATGGTGAGGTAGTCAATGCAGTTATGGGAGACTAGAGAGCAATTTTGCTAAGAGAATGCAGGTGCCTACTGTGAGATAAGTCAGACAGCCCCCCCGGACCCCCCCTGACCAGCCCTCCTTGTCTGCCACAGGAGTGCAGATGCCTGTCACCCATGCAGACCCTACACATTGGCCACAGAAGTCACATCTGCCTGAATCTTCAGCTAAATCCCACCTGGTGTCTCTCTGCCTTCAGGGTCTGGTCCAGGCAGCATTTTTTGAGTACCTCTTGCATGTGTTGAGGTCACAGGTTTAAGTCCCCACCCCAGAGGTCACAACCACATCCAGTTACAAGCGTGAGTGCTGCCACCCCATTTTAGGTGGAGTCCTGCACTTACAGCATGCACTGCAGGAACCAGAATCAGGCACCTCAGTGGTGTTTGACTCCATCGCACATCTCTATACATAAAGCATCCTTGAAGGCATTCAAGAAGCACAGGACAGTGGAGCAGGTCAGTTGGAATTTGACTAATTTTTTGCTGAAGCACCACAGAAGGCATCCTTGGGATCTTGTCTCCTTGGTGTGTGTGGTGGGTAGACCTTGGTCAGCAGCCAGACCCCCTCCCCATTTCTCACTCCCTCCCTGTTCTCAGCAGAACAGGGGTGGAAAATCAGATGAAAAAAGCTTGTGGGTCGAGATAGGTAGAGAGAGATCACTTACCTATTACTGTCACAGGTGAAACAGACTTAACTTTGAGGAAATTAATTTAAATTATTGAGAGTTAAAACAGATTTGGAGGTCTGCCCAAGGTCTCCAGAGTGTCAGATGCAAGCCCACAGTTCCAGAATATCAATGGGGTACTCAGGAGACACACTGCAGCTATGCCTTAATGGCTGTGAAGGTACACCTGGAAAAGAGCCTGTGGGAATTATCCACTTCTGTGTTTTGTGTCTTAAAAGTGCCTGTTTCTCCCCACTGACTGTGGAGGGTGTCGAGGGTGCTTGGCTCCATTGTAGGTGACTACCAGAGATTTCAGCAGGAGAAGGCTCAACCTCAGTGTCAGTGCTTTTGTGATGTCCTGCTTCCGGCCAGTTTGGGCCATGGAATTAACGATGGATCCGTGAAGAAGTGCTGTCTCCAGTCCTGTGTCTTGGCACCCCCTCCTCACCTCTGCCCCTAGAGCCAGGGGAAGGCAGACAGGAGAAGGTAGCTCTTTGTGAGCAAGAGGTTCTGTGGTCGTATGGTCTCACCATTTAACATAGGGCTGATGCCACACCATGCTTGGCAAATAAATGGAATTTATTTGATAGGCAGATGGCATTAATTTCTGAAGTATGTTAGCAAAAATCTCAGTTACGTTAATCAAAAACTAAAAGAAAAAAAACTAGGACATACACAGTGAAATAGCATCAGTGGAGCAAATGTTTGATCCAAGGGACTTAGCCTAGGAGCTAAGCCTCAGGCTCCCCTCTGCACTCAGCTGCACTTTGGATGGTGTGTGCTCTTATCTGATGGAGCTTGGCAACCTTCCTCATCTAATTTTAGGCATCTAAAAGTTAAAGGAGTCTAGGCTGCTGCCCCTTGCCCTTACAAGAAAAGGGGAGATCAAGAGCTTCAATGATGCACCTGAACTGTCCCCATTGCCTGGCCAGGCCAAGATTAGAAGCTCTCAGAAGTCTGTATCTTTCCACTAGCCAGAGTCCCTGTGAAATGATGGGCTCAGATTTAAATACCAAGTGGCTGAATCCCACATTATACAACATGTGGGATGCTGGAACAGGCAGATCCCAAACCCCAGGAACAGGTGACTTAATTTTCCTAGCATTTCAAGGTTGCCTTGCACTGGGGTGGCCCAAACCCCTGGTCAGGCAGTGAGGAGCACCTGTCCTCTCACAGAAGAGCACAAGCTTTGTTGCAGGAAACAGCGGGAATTGGACACCAAAAGCCAGTGCGATGAACCATCCTTCATCTGTGACTGCCTCCTGTTGGTCCTGCCAGGGGAGCCCAGGGACCTGCTGTGAAGGTGTTGGGGTATGTAACCCAGGCTTTTGAACTAGATGAGGAAGAACCAGTTTATCACACAGCCCTGCTTTTTTTGACAGAGAACCTTTCCCTCCCTGAGTTCAGTTTGACTAATTACTTCCCATGCAGGTGTTGCTGCTCTGCATCACCAGTGATTAGCCAGAAGGGAGCCTACCAACTTCCCTTCTCAGCACCCATCCTTCAGCCCCAGCTTCAGCTCTAAATTTAACCAAGATAACCCTCTAAGTTCATTAGATGCATCATGATTTTTACTACCAGACTTTAGATGAATCGCCAGAAATGCTCACCTCTTTTCCTGACCACAGGAGGTGTATCACAGACCTTGCTTCCCAAATGAGTCTTGCATCAGCCTGATTTCAATTCCCTTCAAGTACAATATCTGAAACTCTCTGCCCACCACAAATCTCCACACCTTGGCTTTTATGAAACCCCAGTTAAAACTCAGACCCCGTGTACATAAAAACTTTATCAGGTTCTGGCGCTTTCGCTTTGTGGGCTTGAGAAAGCCGGAAGTTGGGGGACAAAGGGATTTTTGCTGGTTAAAGGACATGCAGGTGGGATAATGTTTTCTACTTACATTTTGAGACACAAAGCCAAATAGAGCCTCATTTACGTCTAAGAAGGTTTTATAGTTTCTTGGTGAGTCATATTCTATATATATGTACCATACTAATTAGATATATAGTTAAAGAATTCATGATAAAACCCCAAAGCTTTGCCATGTACAGATTTTTGGATTATTGATTTTTACAAAATGTGAAATTATATGATCCATGTAAGGAGCAGTTCTCCCTTTTGGAAAACTTCAGTCAAATATTAAAACTCCACTAGAAGTGTTACTTCTGATGTAACCATTTTTTTGAACATGGGAAGAAACTCTCATGCTTCAGTTTGATTCATTAAATGCTATTCTATACCTGATTTCAGCAGAAGGATTTGAGATCTGCTTTTAGCTTGAAACCCCCACAGGAAGGAATTTCAAATCTCTGTATGATTTTTCTTTTTTTTTTTTCCAGGATGGTCATTTCAGGGAGAAGCAAAATATGTATCATGGAAAATGTCAACACAATCCACATTTTAAATTCCTATTTTATGCACCTTTCCCTTGATGTATAAATATATAAGCACAAGCTACTGTCCTTTAGTAAGGCAGCTTTAACAAGGGGTAAACATTTGAGCACACACCCATGGAGCCCGACTCAATGTCTCAGCCAGAACAGAAAGCAAAGTGCTCGGGTGGCTGCTGATGCAAAGACATCGGCACAGCACAAACGCTTCTGCTGATGAACGGAGCTGCACTTGCTTCACTAAGATTATACCACTCCCTGCCCGTGAAGGATAAAGCTGGGAGAGCTCAGAGCAGGCAGTGACAAGCAAAGGCTGGCTCTGTCACCCAGCCCTCCCTCCCACCCTGCATTCAAATCTCTAGAGCTAAACCTCCAGAGGTATTGCCAGAGACCAAGGATGGGCAAGACTAAAAGTAGCTCCTTCCCACTGCACTTCCTGGCACAAAATACTTTTGTTGACCTGTGAAGACCTCTATGCTCTGAAGCATGAAATCCATGAACAGATCCCTCTGACACATCACAAAACCTTTATTAGTGTTTATCAGTGATACAGATTACAGGAACCAAAGGCAATTAAATAACACTTAAGTTGACCACAGACTCAAGAAATACAAGTCACATTTGGCAAGGCAAACTTCTCAGTACACTGGGTTGCTTAGGTTACTATTACACCGTGAAAGAGGAATTTCCCTTACAAGATTCTACATATGCAGGTTATTATTATTATTATTAATTTGATTAATTGTTATTATTGTGTCTTTCAGACAGTTCCTTTGGCAAGAATTCCCATTTTTAAGTATTTATTATATAAAAATATAACAAATTTTCATTATGTACAAACATTACATTACACAATGTACAGGTTAAAAACACTACAAAAAATGGCAGGCCATGGGAAAACCAAAAGCAAAAAAAAAAAACCCCAATGTAGAAAACATGAAAAGAAATTTAAATACTGCACATTTCATAAAAATTACATTAACTACAAACAATCTTTTTTGTTTGCAAATATCAAACAGTACTGATCTGATTGGAAATCTTTCCCAAACGACTTCATTTTTAAGGCACATCTTGCATATTTACACATACGACACCGGATCAGGTCAATAACTTAAAGGCTCTTGGGAGTGACCTAGTTGTGTGCGCAGGGATGGGTGCACTTGAGGGGGAGCCCGCTGGGCTACGCCTTCTCAGCCGTCTCAGTCTGGGGGCCCAGGTATCTCGTCGAGGGGGCTGGGAAGAGGGGCACCCCGATCTCCTGAAGGTCGGGGAGCCGTGCAGGGCGCGGCGGGGAGAGAAGCGTGATCGTCCGGTCAAAGTCCCTGTGCAGCACCTTCTCATAGACGCTCTGAAGCCCGACTGTTTTGGGCAGCTGGGCTTGATAAAAGTTGTCCCTGCGAAGTGGATCCCTGGGCAAGGACGTGCTCTTGCAGAAGGTGGAGAGGGGTGCTGAAGGATGTGGCGAGGGGTGAGGGTTGGCTCGGCCACAGGAGGGGCTCCAGCAGCGGTCCGAGTGCCCCAGGATCTTGCATTCAGCTGTGCACGCCCACAGACCTAGAGAGAGACAGGGGAGGAGAAACCTGTCGTTACTGCAAAAATAAATCCACACCGTTCACGATCCTCAGAGTTACCAGTTACAGGATGATTCACTGCACTGACAGCAACACTGGGGAGGCACAGCACAACAAAAAAGCCATGCTTGGTTAGGGAATGTTGTTTTGTTAGGGATGCTTCTCACAATTCTAACTTTAAGGGAACCTTTCTTTGGGAAGAAAACCCAATCCTACACTACTTCCAGCATCTGCTAATTTGTGCTGGGCTCTCAGTGCAGAGAGGAACCAACATCTAACAGCCTGCTGCAAAGTGACAGGCAGTTTGAGCCACGCAGTGTCTAGCTCCCCTTCCAGCTGCCCTGCCTGATCTGTGTTCTGTGGATGGGTCCTTTCATCCACCTCCCCATCCACCCATCTTTCTGTCTGAGGTCCAGTGGGGAGCAGGGGCAGAGCCCTTACCGTTCTGCATGTGTGTGATGAGATCTTTCTTCAGGGCTTCTCCGCTGATATCTGAGTCACTGTCATTAAAATCACTGTCGCCTTTGCCACTGTCTTTGCCACTGAACTTCTCTGCCTCCCGGCCGGAGATGGTGTTGAAGGAGTGTCCCTTCCAAATGGCCACGGGGGGAGCAGGCTCCTTGTTGTAGCTCGGAGTGGCAGCAAAACCCTGCTGGTGGGGAGGGAAATCAAAGGAGACATGAGAAAGGGAAGCGGTGAAGGGTAAACCAACATTAACTGCACCTCTGCAACTCACATCCTCCAAGACACCCCCCACCCTTTGCCCCACTTCCCCGTGGTGGGACCTTACCTCCCCACTCTGTGCCCTCAGCCTCTTCTGACCCTCGTAGAGGCAAGTGCTGTCGCTGCCACTCTCAGTGGTGGAGATCTCTTCAGCAGCTGGAGAGGGGTCGGGGCTGGTGAAAGAGGTTTTGCTGGGAAAGGTTCGTACCTCAAACATGTTCCCCCTCTGGCTGCCCTCCTCCTGACAGCCCTTCTCCAGGTGGGAGATGTCTATTTGGTCCTTCAAGGCAGCGTTGTTTTTGATGTCGTTCCCCTTCTTGCGCCTGTTACAGGTGGTGGCAATGGTGATTATAGCCACCAGGAGGAGAGTGCAGCTGCCTGCCAGGACAATGATCACGATTAGAGGAATGTCCCACTGCAAAGCCTTTCCTTCCCAGGAGCTGGGCTTGGCTATGTCCTGGATACTGGACGGAGCAGTGGCGGTCACCAGGAAGTTGACTGTGGCGGTTGTGGCCAGGGGAGGTCTGCCATTGTCTGTCACAGTGAGGATGACCTTGAACAGCTGTCCCAGCTCTTCAGAGAGGTCACCCCTCAGCACGATGTCCCCAGTATTGGGGTTGATGGTGAAAAGGTCCTGCTGGGACTCTTCCAGGAAGGCAAAGGTGAGCTCAGCATTGGCCCCATCATCTGCATCTCGAGCTTTGATTTGGGCAACCAGGGAGTCACGGGACGTCTTGCTGGACACACCAATTTCCACAGTCCCATTGGTGAGCACTGGGTGGATGATGACGGGAGGGTTGTCGTTCTGGTCCACCATTCTCACTTTTACAAGGGTGCTGCTGGAGAGCTGCGGGGAGCCACCATCAGTGGCCTGGATCCTCAGGTCCAACTGCTTGAGGATCTCGTAGTTGAATGTCCTGAGGGCATAGATGGCCCCGGTGGCAGGGTCCACTGAGACGTATGTGGAGATGGGGGCCCCCATGACCTGCGTCTCCAGGAGCCGGTAGGTGACCTTACCATTGTGGCCAAGATCAGGGTCACGAGCCACCACCGTGGTGATGTAGGCGCCTGGGGGGTTGTTCTCTGGTACAGCCACCTCGTAGAGGGGCTTGGCGAAGAGCGGCGCGTTGTCATTCTCATCGCTGACCCGCACTGTGTACTGGCGGACGGTCTTGAAGGGCGGCGAGCCCAGGTCCTCAGCCACCACGGTGAGGTTGTACTCAGGGATGCGCTCGCGGTCCAGTGCCGCTGTGGTGACGATCATGTAGCTGTCCTCGTAGGCTCTCTGCAGGGCGAAGTGGTCGTGGCCACGGAGGCTGCAGCGCACCTGCCCGTTGGTGCCCGAGTCGCGGTCTGTGGCGCTGACGAGGGCCACGAAGCTCTCACTGGCTGCCGCCTCACTGACGTAGGCCACGCCGGCGGCGCTGGCAGCACCACGGAGGGCGCTGATGCTGATGCGCGGGGCGTTGTCGTTGACGTCGGTGAGGCGCACGACGACGGTGCAGGTGGCGGCGCGGGGGCTGGCTCCGCGGTCCTGGGCACGCACGTCCAGCTCGTAGGTGCGGGTGCGCTCGTAGTCCACGGCAGCCTCCAGTGTGAGGCGGCCCGAGCGTGGGTCGAGGCGGAAGAGCCGCCGTGCCTCAGGGGGCACCTGGCTGCTGAAGGCATAGACCACCTCACCATTGGGGCCCTCATCAGGGTCAGCTGCATCCAGATCGAGCAGCAGGGAGCCGGGCGGTGCGTCCTCGGGCAATTCCACTGTGACTGAGCTCTGGGCAAAGGTTGGACTGTTGTCATTGGCATCAAGGACACGAACATGCACGGTGGCCGTGCCTGAGCGCGCTGGACTGCCACCATCCTTGGCCACCAGCTCCAGGGTGTAGGAGGGCTGGCGCTCGCGGTCCAGCTCCTGAAGCAGCACCAGGTCGGCACAGCGTGCCCCGTCCGCCCGTGTCTGCGCCTCCACACCGAAGTGGCTGTTGAGGGAGACCTGGAAGCTCTGGATGGAGTTGGAGCCCACGTCCTCATCCACAGCCACCTCCAGTGGGAGGCGAGTGCCGGGTGCAGCACCCTCCGACACCTCCAGCGCCATCTGGGCATGGGGGAAGCGCGGTGCATTGTCATTGATATCACGCACCTCCAGCTCCACGTGCACCAGGCGGTAGCGCTCCCGCCAGCAGCTCACCACGTCGAAGGCCAGGACACACTGGGGGGCTTGGCCGCACAGCCGCTCCCGGTCCAGCCCCGCGTCACCGATGCTCAGCTGCCCGTCCTCCTCCCGCACCCGCACCAGCGAACTGTTGCTGAACTGCCGCATCAGCCGAAAGCTCATCTCCCCCGGCGCCTTCACCGGCATCTCGTCTGCCAGCGTCCCGATCACCGTGCCCGGCGCGCCCTCCTCGTCGGTGCGATACCTCACCGTCTTGCAGCGGGACAGGGCCAGCAGGCTGGCGGCGGCCAGCAGCCGCAGGGGGCTCATGGCAGCGGTGCGGGCTCAGCCCGACGGCGCGGAAGGACGGACGGACGGACAGGCGGGATGTGCGCGGTGCGGACGGGACAAGCGCAGCTCCGATGTGGCGGCGACGCCGTCTGCGCCCCCCGCGCCGCCGCGCCGCCTTTCATAGCGGGCGCTATGCAAATGAGCGGGCGGCCCAGCCAATGGGAGGAGGCGCGGCGCGGGCGCGGGCGGCCCCCGGCGCTCCCCGGGCCGGCAGCGGGAGCGGGGTCGCGGGGCGCTCGCCTTTGTTTTCTTTAACTCTGCGGGGTCTGGGGGGTTTCTTTTCTTTTATTTTTTTCCTTTTCTTTTTTTTCTTCCCTCACACTGTCGCTATTTCTTTTTCCCAATTTATTTATTTCTTTTTCCCCTCTCCTTTCCTCCCCCTCCGTGTCTCTCCCGTCTCTCCGGAGGCGCGGCAGCGGAGCTGGCGCGGGGAGCGTGGAGTGCAAAGCGCGGTGGGGTTTGTTATTCCTGACACGGGTCGGGACAGGTGGCGTGCCGTGGCATTCCATGCCGTGTCGTGCCGTGGCATTCCATGCCGTGTCGTGCCGTGGCATTCCATGCCGTGCCGTGCCGTGCTGTGCTGTGTCGTGGCATGCCGTGCCGTGGCATTCCATACCATGCCATGCCGTGCCGTACAGTGGCATTCCGTGCCGTGCCGTGCTGTGCCGTGCCGTGCCGTGGCATGCCGTGCCGTGGCATTCCATGCTATGCCGTGCTGTGCCGTGGCATTCCATGCCGTGCCGATCCGTGCCGAGCCGTGCCGTGCGGGCGCGGGCGCGGTGCGGGGCGGGCGCGCATTAGCGGGGTGCGGGGGGAGGCGGGGGCCGCATTCAGCTGCTCCCGGAGTGGTGTGTCACTCGCGTGAGAGCCTGTGATCAGCGCCGTAAGTCGCCTTTCAGGAGGTGTCCCCGCATGCTTTAGTATGCATGTCACCGCCCGGGTTTCTTAAGCCTGGGGCACTAGCAGGCGAGGAGGAAAAAAAGAAAAAAAAAAAAGTTCCAAATAGGATTTAGCATAAGCTTGAGGAGATTTGGAAAGGTTTCAAAGATCAGGCTGTATCAAAGGCTTATGAAGCCCTCGTTAGCTGTAGAAATATAATAGCATGGCAGGCTATCCCATTCGAGGAACCAATGTCTGTATTATTTCACTATGACAGGCTAAAGGGAGAGAAAGTTGAACAGTTTCCACAGAGGAGTTGGACTAAGTTGAATATAATGAGCAAACGCCACATGTATCCATTATGTCCCTCTATTCATTCCCAATCACTGCCATAACTCTTTGACTAAACGATGATGAGCGCTGAATTACACACAATGCCCTGCTCATATTAAAATACATTTAAGACCTATCCCTCCTGGTGCCCTGTTACGCCTATTCACAGGATTTTCTTTTTGTCCTAATAGGGCCTCTCTGGGAAGCAACACCAGTCTCGTTCCAGAAGAACAAAATAACAGCATGAGGCTGAAACCTGGCACGAACCGGGGGGAACGAAACCATCTGCCCCGCAAGGCACCGAGGCCCTGCGCGGAGCCGCTCCCAGCCCCGCCGTGCCTCGGCAGCCATGGGGAGGGCGCCTGCCGGCCTTGGCCCGCAGGGAGCAGACCTGACGGGAAGATGGGGGTCCTGAGGGGCAGCTGCTTCTCCGGGAAACCCCATGCCTTTGCTTTCCTCTCTCCTCTCTCTCCTTTCCTTTCCTTTCCTTTCCTTTCCTTTCCTTTCCTTTCCTTTCCTTTCCTTTCCTTTCCTTTCCTTTCCTTTCCTTTCCTTTCCTTTCCTTTCCTTTCCTTTCCTTTCCTTTCCTTTCCTTTCCTTTCCTTTCCTTTCCTTTCCTTTCCTTTCCTTTCCTTTCCTTTCCTTTCCTTTCCTTTCCTTTCCTTTCTCCTTTCCTTTCTCCTTTCCTTTCCCCTTTCCTTTCCCCTTTCCTTTCCCCTTTCCTTTCTCCTTTCCTTTCTCCTTTCCTTTCCCCTCCTTTCCTTTCTCCTTTCCTTTCCCCTTTCCTTTCCCCTTTCCTTTCCCTATGTCTCAGGGAAGGCAAGAGATGCATTTTAAAGGAAGAGGGTGGCAGAATGCGGTCCGGGCCGGTTTCCCTTGCGATCCCGGGCTGCAGGCAGGGCAGGGCAGGGCTGGGCAGGGCGCGGTAGCATCCCGGGGCTCCCTGGCGCTGCGCGGGCGCTGCGCGGGCGGCACGCGAGCGGGGGGCGGCGGGCTGCCCGCAGCTCCGGCTTATGGAAATGGGATTTAAATCGCGCCTCGGCCCCGGCTGCGGGGCCGCGGGGAGGGGGGCACGCTCCGCCGCCTACAAAAGCTCCCGGTTTCCATACGAACCAGCCTCCGCGGAGCTCTTTTCTCCGGCTCCGCAGGCGGCCGCCGCGCTGCGCGGGGAGCGCTCGGGCCGGGCCGCCCAGAGCCGGGCCGGGGTCCGGACCGGGCAGAGGTCCGGGATGAGAGACTGGGACCGGGCTGCCTGGGAACGGGGCCGCTGGCCGGGAGCGGGCGGTGGGCAGCGGGGCGGCCCCTCGTGTGTAACAGGATTATCTTTGCCATTTCAAGTTCCATACGGCATGTAATTTATTTTTAATTAGGATTAGATCGAGCAGGGAAGGAGACCAGACCTTTCCCCCACCTCCCCCTCCCCGCAAAGGCATGGCTATTCCACGAGGAGTTCTTATTCTTTACCAAAAAACCAATCAATCGATAAACCAGGACCTGTGTTCACCTCCCATGCACTTTGCAGGAGAAAAGGGTGCAAAGGGCTGTATTTTCAATGTGTGCTCAAGTATCTGAATCAGAAAGAGGCTTGGAAATCCTTCCTCTTTCTCATCCACCCGGTCCCCCTCTCACATGCTTTCGATCCAAACCCTTTTGAGAGGGTCACAATGGGGTCTTGCTCCTCATGCCTTTTTCTACCTTTTTTTTTTTGTGTGTGTGTGTTTTGTTTTAGAGGCCAAAAGCACTTTCTGCCTGCTTGGGTTATTCCTTTTCTGCTATCGTGACTTTGATTTAAAGAAAAAAAAACCCAGTGTATCAGTCTCTCTGTTGGAGCAAAGCCTTCTCCCCAATAATTTGGATAGAGTCCACCACAGAAATGTTCTGAAAGGCTAGTGAAGAATCTTGTTTCACAGCTCAAAATAAACATACGGATCAGCTGCATTAAAAGCACTTCTTTGAAATATTGTGGTTAAACAGCCCAGATTGGTTGATTGCTCCATGCGGGGACATATGTTCTAGCAAACTGTGCGTATTGTTACTAATGGGGATTCTCACACCACAGCCTTTCCTTTGAATCTGAGGCACTGGTGGTTTCTCTGGAGCTGTTGCAAGGTTGTTTTAATAATTTACCAGCTCTCTTCCACTTAGTGTTGTTGAGGAGAGTCGGAGCGTGCAAAGAAGGAGGTGTTTTGCGGTGTCCAGAGGTCTGATCTCTGCTGCCAAGCTCCTTTATGTACCTCTCAGACACAGAAATCAAAGCTTCTCCGAGAGATGGGTGCCAGGCAAAGGAAAAAGCAATGCTTCCCCATGCACCTCTGTGAACCCGGGTTCTTGGGTAATGTGTTGCTCCTAAGGAGGGGGAGCACTCCTAGACCACCAGCCTGTTCCCAGCATCAGTCAAGTAAGTGATCACCAGCAAATCACTCCAGGTTCCCTTTTTCATCTTTAAACTTACTTATTTCCCCCCCAGTCCAACTCTTAGAAATAAAGTTTGTGGGTGGTTTTCCCTCTCCCCAGGGAGTTATTGCCTTACAAGGGGTGCTAAAACCTCAGGATCTCATCCTGTTCTTCTCTCGTCCAGCTGAGCACTGACAGCTGCTGTGGCCCTTTCCCCCATCCCTTACAACACAGTAGGTTTGTGTATGTCTCAAGGTGTCAAGTGTCCCCAGTGCAACAGGGTAAGACTTCCCTCCTCTCAACAGGTACCTGGGATTCTGCCCAGGGATCTCTGTTCATGGAGATAAGCTAGGAGGTCTTATGTTTCAGAAGTGTGAGAGCAGGTAAAGCTCCCACGGAACACCCATTTAGTATTTCAGGACCACATGTACCTTGAGGGAGAGTGTGCAGCTTCCTGAAAGCATGGGGCAGTGGAAGCAAGCCAGGCTTTAAGGAGAGGAGGCTGTGTTATACATTCTTCCCTGTTCCCAGGAACTTTTAAGGGCATCAAGCCTTGGCTATTGAAAGTGCCACTCTCTGGCCCTCTCAACACAGGCTGTAGGGTGAGTGCATGCCCTCAGGGTGGTGGGGTGGGATCCCCTTGTAGCACAAGCCCTACGTATGACTTTGCCTCTCAGGAGAAGCCAGGTTACCTGGGCATGGTGTCCAGCTGCTCTTGCTCACCCACATATCCAGAGGGTCTGTTTGACCTTCTCTCCAGATGTAAAGTTGAGGTCCATGCCCCCCCACCCCTTATCTCAGCCTGCACAGTGGTGGCATGGACCTCCCTCCCTGGAAACTCATCTCCATGCTCAGGCCCTGCCTCTTTCTTCTTGGACATCCCAACGGGCTCGGCTGTCTTGGAGTGATCTACAAAAACAAAGGAATTCCTTCTGCTTCAGGGCCTAAACAATCCCCCCTGTTTAATCATTTCTGCTGAAACCAAGGAAGTGTGGGTTAACCTGTCAAGCTCCACAAGCCTGGGCTGACCAAAACCCCTGGAAAACAAAAGAGTGGAACGAAGCGGTGAAGGGTTTTGTTGCTCCCTGACTGTTTGTGTTGGAGGGTGGCACACGGCATTGTGCTTCTGTCCCCAGCCATGCGGGCTATAGAAGGCACGGCTGCAAACCTTGCCGTGAGCTGCGGGTTGGTACCAGGGTTATAAATCATTCTGATCATTTGTTTATTTGCTTCAAACGCTCCCCTGCCTGCATCTCCCCTCTGTGAAATGTGGGTTGGAAGAAGGAGTTTGTTTTGCAGAAGAAAGAAATCGTGTGCCCATACCCCCCACCCGGCAAGCAGTTTTGATTCCACAGGGAATTTATTTTTTAATTGGATTAATTTCTAGCCTCTCCCGGAGTAGCAGCTGGGGTCTTTGATTCAAGAGGTTAAAACAAAGGGGCATGAAACAAAAGACCAGTTTTCTGCATTCCCCACACAGCATGGGCCTCGTGCGAGCTGCCTGGAGGTATCCCTGTGGTGGTGCATTCCTAAAGGTCTCCCCATGTCATCTTCAACCAGGATCTACTGCAGGTTTTTGGGGGTGTTTCCTAGTCTGTCTTGCCTGCAAGGTATCTGAATATGAGTTTTTGCCTCCCAACCCAGCTTATGTTCCCACATAACTTTAGTCCTTGGTGTCCCTTTCCTTTTCCACTCCTCCGCCCACCCCCCACCTCCTGCCCCTTTTCCAACTGTCTTTACCCTCTACCTGTTCTGCCCCAGAAGATAAATGAGGCTTTTAAGCTGTTAAACCAGGAGGCAGGTTCTCTCTCATCTCATCTGGAGCAAGGCTCAGCCCTACTAAGGTCTGGGATATTTAGGTATTAAATTGTCATTGAATGCTGTGGAAGCTGGACATATTTTAGCTTGACTGAGGGTTTAAGGCTCTCTCAGATTCAACCCCTCCTGTCTAAAGACTGTGGGTGCATTGGACAGGTGACAGCCCACATCCTGCTGTTTTCCTCGCTACGAGGACGGTTAGGAGATCAGAGATGCCCTTAGAAGTAACTACCTTTATTATGCAGGTCTGGCTATTTTGCCTTGGTGCCTTTGGTTTTAAGGAGTGCAGGTGACAGAGTAGCTATTGATGTCAGTCCCCAATTTGGACCTTTAGAAGTGCTTACCTTCTCCATAGCTTGAGGTCTGCTCAGATCACTGGGATATTAAAGAGGGGAGTTGCACAGCTGCTCTCCCTGGCTGTCATGAATTGGTGCTCCTGCTCCACGGCTGCTGCTGCATGCCTGGCTGGGATGTCTTTCACAGCACTTTGAAGGTGTCCGGACTGATATATTTGGCTTTCCTCCAGCAGCTCCTTGTTTCCTCCTGGGTCTCGTTCACACTCTCCTCCTTGAAGGACTGTTTGGAATTTTAGACTCTTACAAATGATGAATGGGTGGAAGAAATACACCTCTTAGATCCCAGAAAGATGTACAGTCCTCTGCGAATACTTATGTGTGGTGGTTGCGATGGGCTCCACTGATTTCTCTGAGAAACAGCTCCCTGGCTATTTGGTGTGCAAAGTCCCTTTCTGCATGTCCTTCTGCTGCCCCTGGCCAGCCAGTGTCAGCCAGCCAGTGCCACACTGAGCAAGTATGGCCCGCTCACCCTTTGGGCTCTGTCTCCTTCCTACAGTTATGGAAGTCCTTCCCAGTAAGATCATATCCTTATATAAGCCCAAGGATAGTTACATACATGCCAACATATTTTTACTATGCCCATAAAAATAGCCTTTCCCTTTCTCTGCTGCCTCTATGTTTTCAGTATTGCCCTGCACATGTGATTTCTTGCCTCGCCACTGATATATCTGTGGCATAGGATGGGACATTGGGAAGCAATCCTCGTTGAGGTCCTGGAAACTGAGAAGTTGCATTAGCATGATGCCATGCTGGAGCTAATTAGCCCAATATCGCAGCGGGGTTAATGAGCTTGGGCACAGTGCCACAGCTTCTGATTCCCAGGCTGAGGGGGCTTGCAGGTTCTGGCCCTGGTCTGCTCCTGGTTGTTTCCCAGAGGATTACAGTGAGAGGCAGCACGGGGGAAAAATGCGACAGAGAATCAGGGACTCAGACATGTGCCATGCGTCCCTTCCTCCATCTCTCCTCTCCTTCTCCCCCCTGCTTCCCCCTTGTCCTCCATTTTAATTGTGCCTCAGCTTGCAAAGTCAGAGCCCCCAGCTGTGAAGGACTAAGTCTCTTCTTCTCCCAATCTCCTGAGCGGCAGCAGGCTGTGAGCAAGAGTGTGCCTCGTGTCACTTCTGTTGAAGAGGCTGTGAGAGCAGGGGAAGAGCTCAGACGCAGGCGGCTGCCGCACTTGGCCGCCTGCCAGGGCAGGAGCACACTGCGAGCATCCTCCCTCGGCCGGCTGCTTCCAGGGCTGGGAGTCTGCCCAGCACCAGGTTTTATTTTGGCAAAGTGAGGAGCACCCCGCAACTGAAGGATGTGGGGGAGTGGTGGTGAGTTCCATCAGGCTGCTGTCCTTCATCCTGGTTTTAGGATCATCTCCCTTTCCAATCTGCAGGAGGGCTCAGAGTTAAATGTCCCTCTCTGCCCCCACCTTTAATGTGTTGGGTGACAGATTTTATCTTCGATGTCTGCCAGGGTGTTGCTGCCTGACGTGTGGCCAGCTCCAGGCAGAGCAGGGCAGGAAAAGAGCACACAGCTGTACAGAGGAGGATGGAGAGCAAACAGGTCCCATTACAAGAGAGATGGAAAGGCTTTAGATATTCGTACTGAGTTGACAAGAAGTAAACTTTCCAGAAGCTTGGGAAATCTGGTTCTTAAATCATTTGAGTGCTCTTGAGTGTTTCACCCAGGATTTTTGCTATAAGGTTTTCTGCTACTGCATCATGCTGCATTTCATGAGTTTGGAGCGTTGCTCAGGACAGATCAGACTGCTTTTTGAGGCCACTGTTAGACTTTTTTTTACCATATCTGCCATCCTTTGACCTCTGCAGCACCTCCAGACCTATGAAACCTTTCTGTACTCACAGTTCATCTTTCATGCATGGCATTTGCTCATTCTCCGCATACGCTTCACTGCAGGGGTCTGGCTGAGGAGGCAGAGTGTTGGCCCTGGGTGATGTGACCTGGGACTGGAGCTGGTGACAGAGTGGAGAGGAGTAGAGCTGTTCGCTGTGGCTGAAGGATGCCTCTGTAGCACAGCCCTGAAGGGCATGTTTGTCCATCTTTAATGGTTAGCCAGTCAGTCCCCTAATGTCACCCGTCCCTCCTGCACCTGTAAATGTGCATCACAGCAGGACAAGGTGGCGATTTGGAAAACACTGCAGTCTCTATGGCTACATCTGCAACACTGAATAAAATGCTCCATACTCGAGCTCTGCTTAGTTTACTTCTGCAGACATATTCTATGAAGATATAGCCCTTTTACAATGTGTGGGGTATTACCTGTTTGCCTTTTCAAGTTTAGTCATCTGGTGTCTTCACTTATTTAACTCACTTTAAAAAGAGGCACGCATTGCTACCCCATGTCTGTGGTTTTTGCATCTGGAAATACAGGCACCATCACATATTTCACACATGATCCCCGGGAAAAGAATCACCTGCCCCCAAAGTCTGCAGAATTCTGTTCTGAAAAGCTAAATAAATTGTTATCGCTTTTTAAGTGCCATAATAAATGTATGGAATGATCTCACATAAAAGCTGGAGGCTTAGAGAGTAGGTGCTAAAGGAATGCATCAAATTAGACCAAAAAAGAGGCATAAAATCTATGTTATCCCAAAAGATAAGGGTTGACGGCTCAAGTGACTTTTCTGTTTGCTGCTGTACTAAACATCAAATTCGTTTTTCTGCCTAAAAGAATTTGCATCTCTGCAGTGAGCAGATCTGAAGGCTTTGTTTTTCCAGAGAGGTACGTGGTGGTGGGGGAAAAGTAGGAAATTATGCAATCAGGCACGGTTTGTAAGTGTAGGGTCACAGATGGGTGAAGCCTTGCAGAAGTTAAAACTAACAAACAAGCAGTTGGAGATGCTCTTGGAGCATCCTGAACATTTAGAACTGAAGAGATTTGAGTTTGCCTCAGCAATGTTATGTATGTATATGCATGTGTTATATATTATAATGAATATGATAATTACAGGAGATAATTTATAATATATGTGTATTATATATGAGTGCCTCCTCAGTAGGCTAAAACAATGCCATGAGAGTGTAAAGAAATGTGAAATCTAATTACTGTAGCTGTGTAAGTGAAGTAATGAGGAGCTTGAGAGTGTGACTGATATGCAATTAGATACTAGACTAATGAGCAAGCTGTCTACAGTCCATCAAAAGAGTGAGGGAGGCTTGTGCAAGACACCTCTGGCATTGCAAAGAGGATGATATACCACATCCAAATGCAGCTCACTAATGACTGGAGATTGTGTGCTCAGCTTGGGGATAAAGCCATTAACCAGTAAAACACCTGTGGCAGACCCACAGGAGATAAGGACAGTAAAAAGTACAAATGTATATAGAACTGTAAGTGTGTATAGGAGAGCTGTAGCTTGCATTGAAGGTTCTGGATTAGTGACTCCCCAGAACTGGGTTTGCTGTGCTATCTTACCCCGGAGAAAACAGCCAGGGTGAGAAATTGGTGTTGGGTTGGGTCGTGTAGACAGCAATGTAAGAGTTGCCTTGGGAGAGCCGGGCTGGGGAGGGGCAGCAGAGAGCCAGGCAAAAGTAGTGGAGGCAGAGCCAGCAGGCACAGCTGGGGAAAGGCACTCAGGGCTCACTGTGTCCTGTAACAACAGTACTTACACTGAACAGATGTCTGTCTTACAGGAGCTTATTCTTCACCATGTATTAACTGTTTAAGCTGAAATTTTCCATCCCAAGTGTTAACTTCAGGCTGTTGGTTCTTTCTAAGAGAAAGTTTCAGCTGAAGCAGGTTAGTTGTCTCCAGAAAGGTAGCTAGGGTAAATTTATCCTAGGCTTTTTTATGGTTGTTTTGCCTGTAGGAGAAATATTCAGGCTCTTCTTTTTCTTTTCTGGTTTGTTTGTGTACTTTTTTCCCTAAATCATGGAGTTCTCATGGTTTCATTTGAGGACTTGACATTTTGCAAGAAGATGCAGGCAGGTGACTTGTGCCATTTTGGTAAGCATTCAGCCAAACTGGACTACACATTTTAAATTGCGCAGCCTGAAGGAGTTAAGTACAATAGAGATTAAGCAGGTAACCTTCCCGTCTTTTGTCCTGGTCTACTGCAAATTTGGATCAGTATTCTGGCTACTTGAGAGACAGAGCCAACTACTTGTCTGGTGTCAGGAAAGAGCCATCAAAACCCTCTAGCAAAACATCCCTAATTCTCTTGATTTCTACAATGGTTGGCCATGATAGCCCAATGCTGGTCTTGGTTCTGTGCTTCCTCAAACAGGACATGGTCTGCACAATGGACCTAAGGCTTGCAACCCTGGGGACAACTGCTGGAGAGCTGCTGGTGAAGTTACGCTTTTCCAGGATCTGTATCTTAAAGTCCAAGGAGATGTGAATAAAGCATCATGGATTTTGCAATGTCAGGCCCTACAGAGTGAAAGGAAAGCTAGCCTTGAGTATTTCACCTTAGGTGTGCAAAATTAGCAGATATTAATCTACTAACTTGCAGCTCTGTGTCTCAGCTCACCAGCTGTAATGCGGAGTTAATGATACACCTTCCTTCCACAGGTTCATTATGGAAATAAGATAATTAACATCTGTGAATCACTGTAATTTAAGAGCAGGGAAGGCCAAAGAACAGTCTATGAGTAAATTATTGCTTTCATCCTGAGCAGGGCTTGAGTGATGTGAGGAAATTGTGACCAAGGAGTAAGGACCCAGAATATACCACTGAAGCTCTTGGGTCTGCGCAGCAGAGTAGGAGAATGGTGGAGAAGTGACACTTTTCTGTGCAAATAAGGATTGCATCACAGTGTGACTGGGGCTGCCCAGACCACCTTAGGCTCCATATTTCCTAGTATAAATGCCTGATTTTGCAGCCTTACCAATGTACTTCCAGTGCAGCTCTCTTGGATGTCATAGCCGTGGAAATATATAGATCTGTGGAGGGAAAATCCTGTCCTGTTTGCCCTGTAATAACACAAGTTGGCTTGATGGGGGTTTAGATCAGTGATTGCTCATTAAGCTACAAACTTTGGCTGCCCAGGTGGTGACTTCTTTTGTCACTGTCCTCCAGGTACACAGTGACCTTCTTGGTCTCCTTTTCCCTGCAGCTGTGAACCTTCTTTGCTCTTCCCACCTTGAGGAAGAAACCTCTGCATGGGACTTCCTTGTTTTGCTGCTTTGGGAATGTGGCTATAGAGAATAAATAGCAGCAAAACTTTATACAGAAGGAATACTTTTTCTTTTTGAGGAAGAAAAAAGCCTTCTAAGGTGGTCAAAGGCTGAAGACCCAGGTGAGCCTTAAAGCAGAGCTGTGCAGAACTTCTTTTGGGTGACCAAAAATGCACAGGCAGAGTTTGGCTGAGGTGTGCCTTGTGTGTTTGAAGGTTCAGGCCTTGGGCTCTGTGTGTATTCTTGGGCAAGATATCTCCTTGTGCTGCCATTAAAATAGCACTCCACAGAGGGCAGTGGGTTCAGCCTGTAGCCAGGTCCTTTTGAAATGCTGAAATGAAACAAATTAAAGCTATTGATTTGATTTTTCTAAAACTCTTCCAGACACCTAAAATCTCAGTGAAGTCTTTATGGATGGGAATTTCCTCCAGACTGACTCTTTTGGAGAAGAAGTGGGCAGGGAAAGGGAGCTGTGGAGTTTCATCTGGTGGGGGAAGCTGGTGGTCTGCTTCCATTGGGACGTCAGGCCTGTCAGCAGTGTGGCAGATATGAATGGTAGGGATGCAGGCGGGTAGGACTCTCTGTATAGAGAGGACATAGCAGGGAGATGGGGTGATGGGAAAATTCAGGCTGTGAGCAAAGGTGGGAGAGGGAGGGCCAGGTGGGGGGATTGGGTGGGAAAGGGACTTGGTGGGACTATCTGAAAGGGGGGAAGTATGGGTAGACCCAGGAGGGAGGAAAGGGAGCTGTGAGATGGCAAGTTTGTGCTGCAGGGTTGGGGAACGCAATGGGGTTTGGGAAAGCCAGGGGAGCTGAGGTCTTGGTGGGGAAAGTGATGGGAAAGATATGTGAGAATGCTGGCTTTGGGGATGGCAGCTGGAGTGGGGGAGGCTAGGAGCTGTGGTCTGGAAGTAGCTGGAGAATTTGAGCTCTGAGTTCATTTAAGAGGTCTTGGGCCACAGATTTTGGGTATAGGCACTTTGTGGGAAGCTGAGGAATCTGGACTGGGAAGGGCTGTCTTATGGGGACAGCAAGGGCATGTGTAGAGCTGAGATTCTGGAAGATGGGGGACTTTAGGATGGCCACCAATGGGTATCATCATGTCCTGGGGTGCAGGCAAAGGCCTGATCTGATGTTTGTTCCCAGAAGGCCATCACATGTCTTCTTGCTATCATAAGTATGGTAATCCTAAGCATGCCAGGAGCTCCATCCGTGCATGCACCATGCAGCTGGACTCTCACGTTGGATGTATCACCTGCACAAATCCACTGCCTTTAAGTGGGGAACAGGCTGGTCTGGTCATGTTCATCCCTCCAGCAAGTCACCGGGTGATCCTATTAATATGACAAATTCTCACCTTCTCCCTCTGCTTCCCCTTCTGTGTCTTGTCCCAGTTTGTTTCCACCTCCTATCGAGACAGTGCACTCCTGTCTTTCCAGTCACTCTGCAGCATGTCTGGCTTGCTCTCAGAGAGCAACCCTGGAAAAAACAGTAGATATCCTTACAAACAGATGTGTATCACAGCACAAAGCATTTCACGGAGAGTGCTCCCATGCTGCAGAATGTGTTGTTTAAGGGCATGGTGTCGGGGCATGGGGGATGGTTGTAGGGTGGCTCTCAAAATGCATTTAGAGCTGCACATGGGCAAGCTCAAACTGTGCATAGCACGTTGGCTGCCATCCTGTGTTGAAGCACCATGTCCGACCTAAGGATGTTGGCAATGTAAGCTGTCCTCATAGCCTGTCTATTTCAATTTACAATATTTCACCTGAAATCCCTCTTTAATCATAAACAGATCAGAAATTACTTATTACAGAGTGCCATAGGTGTATATGGTGCTTTACGAACATATGAGGAGACAGATTGCTGCCCTGAAGAACTCACAATTGGATTTAGACAAATTCAATAAGAAAGGGAAAAACTATCGGGGTTGAAACTTTAAGCAGACAAATAAATGCCTGTATACAATTGCATCAGTTGCAGTCCATGGAAATATTATCTTTTTTTTTATTCAACTGTTCAGCTGTGTCACATCTACTGCTGAAGATGACAGACTGCTAGTTCCTTAGGTAGAAAATGCTTATATTTTAATGCTTGTTATGTCATGATTTATTAAACCAATCTAAATGTAAAAATCAACTGAAAGGACAAACTTATGCTTAAGGATGACCTGCAGCATCTAAAATGGAGACACTGACCAAACTAGTAGAAGCAAGGTCAGATTTTGTTTAGTTCAGATAATTTATGCCCAAATTGGAATGCTGAGGTAATTTATGTTGCATTTAGTGCTTTGTTTCCTATGAAATTTGACTGTGTAACAGTGTGATATGAGTAGTATTTTACGACAGGATTTTTACAGATGAGGCTTGTAGCTAATATATACAGAGCTTTAACTCATTTTCTTGTGAAAGGAAGAAAAGGAGGAAGGAGGAAGGAGGAAAGAAGGAAGTGAAAAGCTCAAGGCAATAGCCATGTAGGATTGCATCCTTTATATCAGGGATAACATTTTGCTTACTTTAATTTTTTGGTGTGTTTTTCCTGAAGAAAAAACCAAAAGGTAAAGATGTTTTGAAAATTATGGACTGACTAATGTAGCTCTAATCTCCAGAGCAGCAATGAGGTAGCCCTCCTGTCCTCTGCTCCATGCCTCTTTTTTCAGGATTTTTGTTTATCCTTCAGTGAAGAAGTCCAGCCCCTGTGCTACAAATCAACTGGAAAAGATCCTGCTCGTGTGCTGTGAAAAAGTGCCCGCTGGAGTACGCCCTGTACGGCAAAGGGAATGGTCCTTAAAGGCAGCATGTAGATTTATAAAGTATGACAGCAGAAACAAGAGGTGTTGGTTATTTTTTATGGGCAGCCATTAACAAAAAAAAAAAAAAGAAAAAAGCCCTTATTTATCAAATCTGAGACAACGGTCATATAACGGGTTTCTCGAATTCAAGGTGAATCAAAGGAAAATTGTGTCCAGGAGGCCAGAGATGCTCAGCCAGTGCCACTATGGCATGGCCACATGACATACCCAGCGGCAGGCACAGGGCTCTGAGTACAGCTGCCTGCAGACTCTGCCAAGGAGCCAGATGATGCTGGAAGAATATCTTTCACAGCTCTGGATCTGGCTATTCTTGGCTCGTTCTCTGGCTGAGGGAGCTGGAGCTCATTGCTGGGCAGATAAACAGAGAGACTAATAAAGAAGATGAGGAGCTGTTGATCGTTCGAGCAAATCGGAGATGAGCTGTTAAGCAGAGGAGTGTGGTGATCTCTGTGAAAAATCACCTGGTGGCTGACACTTGGTCCAGGATGAAAGTGCCTTGGAATAAAACTCTCCTCTCCCCGCAAGCAGTCCCTCTCCCCAAATGATTAAATCCTGTGCATAATTACAAAAGTGTAAAAAGCTCTACCTCTTTCAAACACTGATTTTTTTTTTTAATTCCCATAATTGCCAAGCGAGTGTACATGGGGGAAAAAAGGGGAGAAAGCTTTGATTTTTTTTCCAAGCTGAAAACGTGCAAGCCCTGTGTGGGTTAGGTCCTTTAGATATTTAAAAAGATTGAAGCAACTTCAAAGGAGACGTTCTGTTCTATCAGGTTAAGTATATTTTAATATTAGAGAGTATTTTTTTTCAAGAACAGAGATCTGTTCTCTTGAGGAAATAAAACATTCTGAAAGATTTTATCCAGAATGGTTTTTCATTGTTTTTAAAGAGACAACACAGGATTTCAAGGATGCTGAAGCTTGTAAATGTCCCAGTTTCTCTTTATCGGTGTTGACTGCTCTATGTTATCAGGTTGATTGTTGATAGTTATGTAAATCAAAATTTTTTATCAACAGACTGCTGATTTTTTTTTGGAAACAAGAAGGGAGAATCATTTGGCAATAATGTTTTCATTTACCTGTTATGAAAGCCAGCATTTTGTGGCTGAACAGGGTGCAGAGTGCCAGCCCTTCAGTTCAGGGACACAAGGGAGTTTTCCTAAGGAGGATTTGCTGAATTCCCTGCATATGGCCCAGAATATGATGGATTACCAGAAGGCAGAGCTATTCTCTCTCCCATGCAGGTGTCTGTTTGAGCTACCTCTCCTGCCCTGCCTGGTGGACTAAGTGCATTTCTCATGAGAAGTGTACTTTAAAAACAAACTTGAAATGTGTCCTGGACAAATGGGAAGGTGAATATTTAACAGAAGGAGGATGAAAAGTCTTTAGAGGGGGGTCGCTGAGGCAGCTCAAAGCAGTGGTGTGGAGTGTAAGACATTGTGAGGCCATATGGGGATGAAGCTGCAGCGGTTCAGGGCAAAGGCAATGCAAAGTGTGGGCTCCATGGTCCCACACCTTGTGATCCTCATGGAACTGCCCTTCCAGGCCCACTGTCAAGAGGTGGTGCAGGTGGCAAAGACCTTCTCCAAACCCTGAGGGACATGGTACCAATGGGGAGGTGTGACTCTGCAGAGCAGTATTCCAGGTGGCAGCTGCTGTGGCAGATTCAGGCTGTGATACAGATAATATGATCTGTTTTGTCAGGAGAGGGAAAGGTAGAGGCCATATTTCCATCTTCTGTTGTCAACCCTTTGCTGCCAAAGCCTCTGTGTGGGTTTCATAGCCAGCTGGTTTAACATCTGGGCAAGGAGTCTGCAGGGAAGTGACTGCCTCTTACCCTCTTTTCTCTCTTTTTATTGTAATCCAGATAATGAAAGCAACGAGTGGCTGATCTGCCCCTCGTGAACCCCGAGGAGATCCAGCTGCCAGCTTCTGAACATTCTTGTAATTTTAGATTAACCTCCTGGCCTGTGTGCCTTTTGAGGGGTCGAGACCAGAAATAAGGCAGTTCACTGCTCGAGCAGGGCTGTTTCTTCCCTTCTGGTTCAGACTCCACATAATGTAGCTGGGATGCTTTAGTCTAGGAATAGTCTGGAGAAAGGCTCCTTGCCGGGTCCTCCCAGTGTGCAGAGCCAGGAACCAGGAGCATGGGGCAGAGGACATTCCACAGGTTTTCCTCTGTCCCATCCGTCATGAATGGTAGAGTGGGGAGGAGGCTCTGTGTTTGGCGAAGGTGCTCCTGAGTATGGATACCCAGGGGACATGGGATGGTGGAAGGGGTGACTGTTCTCCCACTGGATGTCCTCCCTCAGTCTGTGGGAAGGCAAGCTGACTCGGGGCTTTCTCCTGCTGGGATCAACACAGCCAGAGGACAGAGCATCCTGTCTTGTTAGATCCCGTCATTACTAACAGTGGTTAAACGTGTGTTTTCATGTATAACATGGTGCATCTGTCCTCAGTTATCCAGGCTCCTGTAGCTGAAATAAGGTCACATCCCCAATGTGTATTACTGACTCTGAAAATTCCCTCTGTATTTGATGCCCCCTTGTCCTTCAAATCATTGGCAGGGGGATTTTAGTTTTATTACTGGGGTAATTTTAGGCTAGAGTGGTCCTGAATGAAATTTTGATGAGGCAAAATAAAGAAGGAAAAAAATAGCAATCTTGGAGCTTCTGCAGTGCTCATGTGTGCCTTATGATCTCTGCATGAAGTCTTAATGGTGCACAGCAATGAGCTGAGTACATATGCTCGATAAAACAGATGCAAGGCATGTTTCCTTAAATAGATCTTTTGCTAATTCAGCTCAGCTTTGGTTCTTTGCTTGCTCTGGGTGTCCAGTCTCCTGATAAAGAACTTGCTGGGGATGCTATAGCTTGGCACAGAACTGTGACCAGGAAGTTTAGCTTTCCTCAGAAGCAGCAGAAAAGAAAGGGTCCCAAAAAATAGACTACCCATAAATGACTGTAGATAGCCTCAAGCCATAGTATTCATCTAAAAGGATTTTATCAGCTTCATACATAAACTGGATTGATGCAGCAAATGAAAGTTAACATTTCAATGGCAAAACTATCTCTTTTTGCTCCTTACTTCTTAGCAGGGACATCCAGGTAGTACCAAATTTACCCCATTCTTTCCTGGATACCAGATTATCCCACAGAAGGTGTATTGGAAAATCTGGTGACGCAGACACTGAGTTAGCTGCACAAAAATTTATGGTTCATTCCGTTCTTGAAGTGGTCTGATATATAAAATATGTAAAATGATTTTAAAAGTCAGATAAATAACAGTGTGTGTGCTCTCATTATTCATCTGCATGTTTAATTAAAGAACATCCTTCATTTTTGTAATGAATGTGACACTGAATGCTACAGAATTTCCAGCCCAGGGCACTGCAGTACCCAAAAACCAGAGGCAAGATCTGGAAGAAGTTCCCCAATCCCCTGTGGGTAGTCTGCTGCCCATCTTTCCCTTGCCAAGCTGAAGCTCTTAAACATGGCTATGGGCTTGGCTACTCAGAGGGATTTCCATGGCTTGGAGGGCTGACCAGACCTGTGAGCTGGGAATGGGTGGTTGAGGGGTGCAGAGCTCGAAACCTTTCTGGCCTGCAGCCCCAAATGCCCATCTCCTGGCTGCAGTAAAGGTGCAGGTCTCACCTCATAGTACGACCTTTCCAGACAATTTTTATTTTTCTTAAAGGATGAACAAGGCTCGTTATTTTTCTGCAAGAGGCTTCTGGAATGTGATGAAGGGTCTGTCCCTTGCATGGTGGCCTCTTGTTATAGCAGTTATCCATAACCAGGCTTTGTTCTCTGCTCTCGTGGAGAGGGTTTTAATCTGTAGGTCACAACTACCAGGTGATGGGCTTAGGAGGTGGGGAGGAAAGCTGCAGGAAAAAAAACAACCCTTAGAGATGATTCCAGGGAGAAGGGATGGAAGAGGGAACAGGAATTGCAAGAGACAAGATAATTGTGTGAACCTGCTTAAAAGCCCCTTCAAGCTATTACACGGATGAAGGGCACCACCCTCAGCATCTCCTTTTCCAGATACTTTTTAAAAGTAGAATGCCTCAGGGTGCATTTTGTGAGCATGGGGACTGTGTCAGTGTTAGGTGTGCTTTGACAATATGTCTTGGAGAGGGCTGCACAGTGAACTTAGTTTTTTGTATATTTTGCCTGCATCTTGTTAGTCTGTATGGCTGAGCTCCCTGCAGCTGGAGCAGATCTAGGCTTGCCAGGAACCAGAACTCAAAATTTTTAGAATGTTTTCCATTGGAAAGAGAATGTTTTCAACTGGAAAGAGAATGACTATTGAATTTAAATTATTGAATTTAGGTACTTCCAGGGCTAAATAACTTTTGGGGCACCAAAACCCCCAATAAAATTACCCCTACACCACTGGACTGCTCTGGTCCTTGTGTAAATACTGCCAGTAAAAGCAGAGAAACTCATTAAACACAACACTTTTGCAACCTAACATGACCTACAACACCAGGCTTCAAAAGGTCCAAGCTACCTTCAGCAGATTTTGTCAACCCTCATTCCCTTTGTCTCTCTTTAAAAAGTACAGCTGATGGTAGGCAAGCTTGTTATACAAATGAAAACAACCCAAGAGAATTATAGCATGGACAGCTGAGGCCAGCACCTTGAAATCCTCTCTTGTGTCACCGAGCTGGTACGTGGCAAAGTATAAATGGCTGAGGACAGCAGGAGACTAAAGGAGAAAAGTGCCTGTAGTGGGAGGTGAGCTGCACCAGCAACAAAAGAGTGGCATGGTGATCAGTCCAGTTATACCAGCTTGTTATCAATATAGAACTGTTCTATTTAGGTAGAACAGCAGGGATGGAAATAGTTATTTTCTGATGGAGCTGTATTCAGTTGAGATTTTCTGTTAACACAGCTATGGACAATATGCTTCTGTGAGCATCACTGTAGCATCGCAGTGAGAATCCCCTGAGTTACTGGGCAGCTTTTGTAGCAGCATCTGAGAGACAGTCAGCTCAGAGTAGCCCTGGAGCATTAACTGGTTTCTGATAGTTTTGTCTTGTGGAAATGTAAAACTGATAAGCAAGCAGTTAAGGAGATGTTATACTGGAATATCATTCCTGATTCTGATGGTGAGAATTTGACACGACCCAAATATCACAAGATTTCAATTGTCAGCTACAATGAAAGACTTAAGGAAATGGAGAACGGTGTTTTGTGTTGGATTTTTTCTTTTATTTTTTGTCCCTTTGGGCTATGAGAGTGTAATTTTGGAGCCGTTTGGAGAGAAATGAACTCTTGTTTTTAAATGACCCTGAGAATTTAGTGTGCCTTTTGACCTTTGTCAGTAAAATAGACAGAAAGATTTGCAGAGGAAGAGAACAAGATTTTAATAGTGGGTAATGGAGTTGGAAGTCCCAATAGCAGACTGTTGAGATGCATTAACTCCATTTATTATAGGAAGATCCATCAGGAGAGAAGACTAAATGGGCAAACCTGGGAAAACGTATTAAAATAAATAATTAAAAAGATAACTTTTAACTTACTGTATTCACAGACTGTGTTTCCTGAAACAGAACAAAAAAAAAAAAAAGATTTTCCCAAAAAGTGTGCTCCCAAAACACTGCTATGTGTGTATATGTTATGATTCAGTTTTTTTCCCCAGCCTTTGAATTAATTAGCTACCATGTTGAATTCTAAGTGCAATAATTAAGCAAATTAATGCTGCAGTGAAGTTATTAATGAGGCAAAATATGCTAATATGCTTTCGATAAAGAACTCTCTTTTTCTCTCTTACCAAGAAACTGGAAAAGCTCTTTTATTTCAGGCCAAACACCTTATCTGGAGTTCTTAGAGAGAGGGTTTTCAGTCATACGCTGGTGAGCAAATGCTTAAAGCAAGGGTTAATATCTGCATTTTTAGGCACCTGTAAAATCTTTCAGAAATATTGCAGTGACAATGAAGTTATCGACTTGGTTTCTATCAGCATCAATAATGAGGAAAGGAAGGTGTTCTATGACCTGTACTTGCATTATGGAAGAGGATAATACCTATTAAAAGATTGCTATTTTCATGAGGATATTTTAAATATTCAATTCATATGAAGCAGTGAAGGCAATTATTACCAAGACATAATCAAAAATACATTTCTCTATTCAGTATGTCTGGTGCCATTATGTTTTCAGATTGCAAAAAATTATTCTGCATTGAAACATGATGGTAATTATTTAGTTGCTTGGAAATATGTGCATGTAACAATCATAACAATAATAACTTAAAACTGGTTTCTGTAAACTTTGCCCAAGTGTTTGGAGATGGGCATGTAATCTGTAAAGCCATTTAAAACATAACAATAAAAGATTGTTCCTTGAAATGTTAAAAGTATCCACCTCTGAAGAAAAACAGTCATGTTATAACTTAGAGATCCATTGTATGGCTCCTGCTTTCTCTGTCTCTGCCTAACAACCACTTCTTTTAATACTTAACAATCCAACAGACACTGCATTTTCCCCCAATGAGTTCTTGTTTATAAGCAGCTTCTATGACTTTTAGGTATAGCTTCTCTGGGAAAACCTTTCAGCCTCTTCTCTTTCACTCCTTACCTCTCCCTTGCTGTACTTTATCCTTCTTGTTATTTGCATCAGTTTGGTCGGATTTCCAAGTGCTGAAGGGCTTCTAACTGGTTCAAAGAGGCCCTCGAGCCAAGCCAGGCAGCTGTGTTCATTAGTTTCTTGTTTTTGTGTTTCATCCTTTTTTTAAATTTTATTTTTATGTTCAGCAATATACATGCCTTAGAGATTTTCTTATCAATCTCATGAAAAGATGTATTCTTGCTACCTCCCAGGATTTAATTTCCTTCCTTTAAACCTTCAGGATATTTTCCTGCTCATTTGCTGACATGTCTTTTGTTTTCAAATATGCTGTTAGCAGGTCCTTTTTTGGTACCCAACTAACCCCTTGGACATATTTTAGTTATTTTGCACTCAGTAAAAGTGGTTCAGGTGACATTATCTACTGTGTTTTAACACTGTGCCAAGAATAATCTCTCCTCTTGACTTGCTTATTTCCTGGAAATGCTAATTTTAGAGCATTAAAATGGTGAGAAATCATTTCTCCAAATTTTCTCCCTGCAGGCAGTTTGACCAGTTTACTGGACAGTGGTTGAAGTTCTCTGTTTAAAAAAAAATGTTAGGAGTTTTCTGCTGCTTTGATCTGTAACTGCAGCATCTACTTCCCTTTAACTTGTTCCAAGGCTAGCAGTTCATCCATATATTTATATCCTTACGGGCTGGGATCTGTATGGGATGGTCTCTGCTGTTTAGATCTCATCACTCAACATTTCTGCATCACTGGGGGTGCAGGTTTCATTTGATTACAGCACAATTCCTCCATGTGTTTACCCTCACCTGCCTTTTTGGTGCATGCTGACTCTGGCATTACGGATCTCCACTCTTCCTCTTGCCACTTCTGCTGTGCCCTCTTCTGCAGGTCTAAAATTTCTTGCCTGTTTTTTGTTTGAGTTTTTTGGGTTTTTTTTTTTTTTTTTTTGCTTTTGGATTGCTCTCATACACATTGTGGCATTTTCAGGGTTCATCCCTGACGAGGAGCCTGCTCCAGTGAAGGATTTGTGTGTTTGCACAAATGTCAGAAGGCATGTTGCTGTTTGGTGCCCAGCAGAAGAGCTAAGAGGTCCCCATGCCAACTGGTGAGACTCCTTCTGCATGCCGGGGTTACCGATGGAACGGCCTTGTACACCCCAGCATCAAAAACTGGTCAGCCCTGAAGGCTGACATCCAGTCTCAGGGAATTAAGACAGACTGAGCTCCAGTTTATACCACCCTATGTTTGGACATCTAAACATCAGTTGTGGGTCTAAAAGCCATAGTATGTGAACAGTATGGGAAATTTTAGTAAATTATCTTTCAGTTGGATTTTAGAATATGATAAGGTAGTTGTTGGAACCTAAGTCAGAGGACATGGGAGGATGTTAAAAAGCAGGGTGAAGTATTTGATGACATCTAGACACTTGTCCTTTATGGTCTGACTCTGAAAATACTATTTGTGCCTTTATCTGGTTTTGTGCATGTGACTTGGGGTGAAGACAGATAGAATAAGTGTCTGCTGGAGATTCTCAGCACATACAGCTTCTGCAGTTACAGGGAATACTGTAGTTCCTAAAAGCCATGTAGAAACACAGGCACTTTCCAAAGAGATTCACTTCAAGAAGAGCACCCAGCTACAGCATTTGGTGTTAGTTTCAGTGCGGTCATATCCTGGTTAAATTTGGACTGTTGCTATTTGTTTGTGTTCCTGAGTGCCTTGGAATGTTTGGCATGGCTCCGGACCTTGCTGTGCTCTCACACTGCACAATAGCAAAATGAAAAGCTCACCTTTGCAGTAAGGAGTTCACACTGCATGGAGCTGAAGTTTGCCCGTATCACCCTCTTCCCCCCAAGACTGTCCTCTTGGTTAAACATGAGAGCTCTGATATCAAAGACTGAAGGTCTTTCAATTCCAAGGCCAGGATATTTTTCTATAAACTAAATACTGGCAGAGTCTAAAGAGGGCCTAAAAGACTCAGAAGGAAACATGCCAAGAATGACTGTAGCTCTTTGTATATTAGTTTCCTTTTCTGTATGATTTTCTTTGATCCAAAATGTGTTGCTGCTTCACTTATTGTGGAGATTCTCACATGATTTCCTTAGTCAACAGCAGAACTCCATCAGGAATTCATTAGACAGTGTTTGTACAGATGTAAAGCTCCCTCTTAGTGATCATATTATTATTTATATTGGACCCGATCCTGACCCTTAGTCACATAAATATTTCCCAAGAAGTCAGTCAACCGATGTGACAGAGAGGACTGCAGCAGTGAATTTAAATTTATGCTGCCAAGGCAGCAGTAACATTTTTCCTTCGTACATGTGAGTTTTGTTACTAATCTTAATTCTGGGGGTCTTCTTCCGAGTTTTTTAATTGATTGCAATGAACTACACTTCTGTATTGTGCACTGTGCACACTCCTTTAAAAATACGTAAAGGTAAGTGAGGAACACCTTACTTTTCACATTCCAGAAACCATTTTAAACCTTTATCTGTGCTTTGTTATATGTTCTATCTGGACTTCTGTAAGGTCTTTGACACGATCCCCACAACATCCTTCTCTCCAAACTGGAGTCGTATGGATTTGATGGGTGCACTGGAGAGTAGATGAGGAATTAGGTGGATAGTCTCATCCAGAGGATAGAGGTCACCAGTAAAATGTCCAGATGAACATTGGTGATGAATGGTGTCCCCCAGGGTTTGTAGTGGGACCAGTACTGTTAATATCTTTATCAATGGCATAGACAGTGGGATTGAGTGCACCCTCAGCAAGTTTGCAGATGACACCAAGCTGAATGGTGCAGCTAACATGCCTGAGGGATGGCATACCACCCAGAAGGACCTGGACAGGCTGGAGAAGTGGAGCCATGGAAATCTTATGAATTTTAACAAGATCAAGTCCAAGGTGCTACACATGGGTCAGAGCAACTGCTGGTAGGAGCACAGGCTTGGGAATGAATGGATTGAGATCAGCCTTGCTGACAAGGACTTGGAGATGCTGCTGAAAAACTGGATGTGACCTGGCAGTGTGAGCTTGCAGCCCAGAAAGCCAAACACATCCTGGGCTACAACCAAAGCAGCATGGGCAGCAGGGTGAGGGAGGGGATTCTGCCCCTCTGCCCTGCTCTGGTGAGATCCCACCTGCAGTGCTGCATCCAGCTCTGGGGTCCTCAGCACAGGAAGGACATGGACCTGTTGGAGTGTGTCTGGAGGAGGGTCACAAAATTATCAGAGGGATGGAGTACCTCTGCTATGAAGACAGGCTGGGAGAATTGAGGCTATTCAGCCTGGAGAAGAGAAGGCTCTGGGGAAACCTTATTGTGGCCTTTCAGGACCTAAAGGGAGCTTGTAAGAACTACGGGGACAAATGTTTTAGCAGGGACTGTTGCAATAGGACAAGGGGTAATGGCTTTAAATTATAAGAGGGTCGATTTAGAGGAGATGTAAGGAAGAAATTTACAATGGGAGTGGTGAAACACTGGAACAGGAGAAATGGTAGATGCCTCATGTCTGGAAACACAAGAGGTCAGGCTGGATGTGGCTCTGAGCAACCTGATCTAGTTGAAGATGTCTTTGATAATGGGGGTTGGACTAGATGAACTTTAGAAGCCCCTTCAAACTTAAGCTATTCTAGGAATCTCTGGTCACCAGTGAGCCAACACAGATGCCAACCTTATGTGATACTGTTGAATTTTGGGTCATTCCTGTAGAACATAGCATTTCTGAGGTTGTAGTACCCCGTTATATTGGCTGACAATGCAAAAAGAGAAAAGGTATGTTCTACAATAGAGTGAGAAAAAAGAACAAAGAGCTTGTTTTTCTCTTCAGAGAGCATAGCAGTAAACATTTGAAGGTGTTGGAGTTAGAACAAATCCTCTCAGTTGAAGTGGTGTTAGTGGCTTGTCACCTCAATGCCAGGGGAAACAGCCTGGCTGCACTGAAGGCTGAAGCTGGTGATTGTTCTCAGCATTAAGCTCTGGGATGTTGGTTGGATGAGGGGACCCCAGAGGTTCCTTCCAGCCTAAGCCTATGATTCTGTGGGGATTTACTGCTCAGTCAAGGCTGGAAATGGCATTAGATGTTTCTTTGGCTTGAAAAAGTACTGCCATTGTTGTATGTGTGAGTGTGGGTTTCCCATGTAAAAATGGGAATCCTCTCCCTGCTGCAGCTAGTGAATGTTTTGGCTCTGTGTATATGAGGGACCATGGCACCAGCGATGGATAAAACTTGTTCCAGGATGCATATCAAATCTCTGCTGGAGGCAAAGGTTTTCCAGTGAGGGGAGTATGGTATGACCAAAGAAGAGTACTTCTGTTCTTCAGAACACACAGTTCATCTTACAATATTCAGTTTGAGACGGGTGGCATAGCACATTCACCATGCCGCTGCTTCCCTGCAGTGTTGAGTTGAAAGCTTTGTCAAGCACTGGAGAATTACCACTTTGGAGGCAGAAAGCTAATGTGCAATAGCTAGGATAGAAGAAGTCTCACCAGGGATACAGAGGTACCTGGCTTCCATATGTCTTCATAAAACCACTTGAAAACGGTCCTCTTGATTCTGAGATCCTGTAAAACCATATTCCTTACATGAATGTAGTGAAAAAAAAATCATCTGTCAGTCTGGAGACACTGAGTGGCACAGAGAAGAAATAAAGCATTAGGTTTTAGAAATGCACATCTTTGTGAGGCACCCCTGGGAAGCTTGGTCCGTGTATCAGTGTTGAGTACAGTTGGCATATGAGGGCAGAGCAGAGATTTCCCTTCCCAAACACCACACATCTTCAGCCCATCTGGAGCACAGCATGGTTAAACTTATGGTGACTGAAGGCTCTATGAATGAATCTAAATGAATGTACTGAAGGTTCCTCTTTAGCCAGCTGTTTGCATCCCCTGTCAGGATCCCTCATGCTAGTGATGGATGGTGTGCTGGCGATGACAAACCCTTGCACTGATGAAGCTGCACAGTGTAGGGGGGCTCTGTCTGGCTGTGTCCTCTTTGATCAAATGATTTTATACAGCACAAATACTTCCAGGTTGGTGCTTTTATTTTAGCACAGGCTGGTCTGCGCTGGGCTGACCGCACACGTCTTGTTGCCTGTCTCCAGCCCAGTTCAGGGCACCTCAGAAGGAATATCTGTTTGCGTTCCAACTGGCTGAGACACGGACTTCAATTTTGTGTGCTCCTTGGCATCCAGGCAATAAATCTTGTAATAGCTTAACTTTTTATATGAATGCTGCCTCAGGCAAGGACTGTGTGGCCTAGAAAACAGGAGGTTTAATATTTTATAAAATCTCCAAATGCTGTTTTGCTGCTACCTCTCCTTGAGTGAATGGAAGCTACAGTGGTTTGATAGACCTCCAGACTCTGAACAGCATTGGGGAACAGAAATAATCATGGACCATCTCAGTTAACTGACATTTCACAGAAATCAAACACCGGGGAAAAATGGTTTGAGTGAAAACACTTGAGGAAATCACAATCCATTTGGAGAATGAGCAAAATCTTAAAAATCCCAACCTGTGCCCTGCAGGTAAGTCATTTAAGGGAAATCGGTCACTTGTCTCTGATAGTGGCAGGACTGGGGTGTATTTTGAGCTAGGCAAACAGTTCACGTGAAGGTAGACCTGAGATAAAACAGTGAAGTCAACAGCCTGGCTCTGTTCTTCAGTAGTGTTTGTTAGAACTTTGAATTTTTGAGGGGACATTACTGTGGCCACTTTATTTATGTCTATTAGGCACCACTTGCGGCAAGCCATTGGAGAGCAGTTGGATTTGTCATGCTGGAGGAGTACCTTGCATCCCCCAAAACAGAAATAGTTCCCTTGTTGAGTATGGGTTAGGACTGATCTGTGTGACAGAGGCACTTACAGATTCATCCATGAGATCCATCAATACTGATTTAGGGCAGCTTTTAGACTTCGATGCAGTTGGGGCCCTTTTGTCTTCCTCAACTGCCTCTCTGGTCTCAGGACAGAATTTCAAAAAACCAAGTGAAAATCAAACCATGCAGAATGAAAAGAAGCCAAGAGACTCCATGACGAAGCTTAAGATTGCAGCAATTTGCATTTTTTCAGGCATAACTTACACCTTTCTTGTGGTAAAAAGGATCCTGTCTGCTGCTCTTGGTATCTTATGCAATCTATTCCCACTAGCACAACACATAAAGTAGTATCCTGTGATATAGTCCAATGATTATACCTTGGCTATGGGCTGAAGTTACTGTTGGTAGGACTTGGGTCTGGAGAGCACTTAGATGTGTTTCTGCCATGGAATTCCCTAGGGTTGAATGAAAGAGGGGGGGAGGTAGGGGATTGTGCCTTTCTCCCTGTCTTTTTTTGGGGCGATGGACTACGACACGTCACACACTGTGGTTGCATCCACTCCTCAATTTTCCCTCAAAATGACTGAAGCCAGCAAGGAAAGGCAATAGGGTTCACTTAAATGCTTGAAATGAAACACAGGATTAAATGGTTAGCAGAACTGTGTTTGTACAGCCCCTCTGGATACTGGAATGAATTGGTTTGAGGCAGGAGCTCACACTGCCATTTGCAAGCCCTGCTCGGGATCTCTCATTTAAGCATAAGCTTAAAATGGTCAGGAAGGAATCCAGTGTTGCAGAACCTGAATGCATTTCCTCATGAGCTTATTTTTTTTTTAAACATTTGCTGTTCTGACCACATTTTCAACCAGAGCCATCTGATGGTGAGCAAAAATGAACAGAATCACTTCTTGGCATTTGTCATCTTTAGGTGGTATTACTACCAGATAGGAAAGATATCAGATGGGACAATTCATATCAGCTTTTCTTAAAAAGAGATGGGAAAGAGACAAATGATGGCTCTTGAATATGTTTCACTTATTCATCCATAACAACTGAATGGGTTAAAACTGGAAATGTGTTCAGCAAGGGTGAGTGGGACTAAGATCTTCGATAAAGGTTGTGACAAACTACCTTTGGAAAGCCACTTTGCCCTTCACATGACTGGCAGACGAGGAGTCACCAGGAGGCTGAGCTGGCAGTTCCGGGTGCTAGGGCTTCAGGCTGCTTTTTTCTGTACATCCTTCCAACCCTCTGCTCCCATTTTGTATTTTCATACCAGTGCAGCTGCTCAGCTTGTTTCAGCATTGCCTCTGCCTTCTGCATTCCTGCCCTTCATTCCTACACAGGCCCTTCACTCCCATCTGTTTCTCCTCCCTCTTATGTCAGCCTCTTGTGACATACACCTTGGGATACCAATCCTACAGGCCATCCTCCATGGAGCTTGCTGCCTCTGTGCAGAGTACTGGTGGAGGGTTGCAAACAGCACCAGAGACAAATCCCAGACAATTAACAATGCAAAAAATAGTCAACCTGGGCTCTGTCTAGTCTCTCTCTCTCTTCCCTTCCCCCTCCTTCTCCCTCCCTGCTTCTTTCTTGGGGACTTTGTCCTTTTTTCTGGAGCTGTGCTTGGCATGTTGATGCAGGTCCAGTGCGTGAAAAAACAGGCTGGGTCTGGTTCTGCATTTAAGGGGGATTTCTTTAGAGCCATCTGCCATCTCGAAAATTAAAGCAGGGAAAGGTCATTGGGATAAACCGATTTGCTAAACAAAACGGTTAACAACTCATGAATAAAACTTAAAAAAAAAGAGAATATCCTGAGGGGAGGGGCAAACTTTATAACAAGAAAGAAACACATCCCAAAAAACCACAGTCTGCCCAAGCTGATCTCCACCCACCCCTTTCCTCGTCCTTCCCATCCTTTTGGGGAAGGGACTGGTCCCCTTCTTTCCTTCCCGAGCACCACCGCCCCCCCCTCCTCCTCCTGAGCCCCCCATGCCCTTGTGTATGCTTTGGGAGAGGAGGACTTGCAATCTGTGCCAGGGATGTGGCTGTGAACTTCCTAATGACTTTCCAGTGGTAATGTCCAGGGGCCTTTGTGCCTCCTCTTAGCAAATCTGCAGCAGCAGCTGTAGCAACCAAGTCACTTTCGTCCCTTGCTTGCTTCAGCACTGCCTCCTCCCTTTTGCTGGGTCTCTTGCAGGTCACACACAGGAGCAGTGAGCCTGCCCCTGTGCAGACAAGAGAGAACTTACAGCCCTGTACAGGCACAAAAAGCAACAAAATCCTCCTCCTTCCCCTCCCCCATTTCAGTAGTAAAGAATAATAAGGATTATAGGGAAAACTGGCTGTTGGAATATGGCTCGCTGGCCATGCTGGCCACAGCTACTGCACTGCTTTTCTGGGCTAAGCCTGACAAGGGAGCAAGCTACCTGAGATGGAAGATACAAAGTGAGGGAAGCTCACAAGCCACTCATCACCTGCTTTTGTTTCTCTGCCCAGCAATCAGTTCTCTATATTCCCTGATGAGACCTGAGCACAAAAATAAGCAGTAGATAGCTTCTGTGTTTGCTTACCACTCTGCAGGGCCTGCCCTAAGCACCAGTTCTCAGGGGTCCCCTAATGGAAGAAATCCTTAAAATGGTTGCTGTCTGCAAGACCTGCTAGGGGCTATGGGGGTCCTCTTGGAGATGGCTGAAGAGAGCCCCTAAAGATCTGAAAGAAGTTCTTGCAAGGAGCACTGTGAGACTGTTCAAAGGGACTGTCTTTGAGTGTGTCACATCTACCCACACAGCAGTGCTCTGGATCCTTGTCATTGCCCTGCCCTCTAAACCACCAAGGTTGTGATACAGCCTTCACTGTCTTCCCCTTAGGTCTGCAGGAATGATGAGAACTGCCTGTAATTTTAAGAAAAGAAGCCTAAAACATCCAGCGCCTAAGGGATGCATGCCTGCCTCTTTATGGGCGATGAGGGCGCAAAGGGGCTGTGTTTGGTTTTCTCCCCTCATGTTGTTCTTCTCACCCACAAGTTTGTGATGTGGGAAAACCTCCCCCATGCTCTGGCAATTACCAGAGAAACTCAGGCATCATTTCATCAAATCAGCAGGGTTTTGTCCATGTGCAGCCAAAAAAGCTGTAAGTGTTTTGGTGTGGGGTCTCTGGAGTCAGCTTCTTTCTTGGACTCACCAGGCCGTGCTGGCAAGCAGCTAGATGGGCTTGCTTCTCCCCCAAACTGTGTGTGGACAAAGCCATGCGCTACCAAGGCCATGGGAAGAGGGTCTGAGAACACCAAGGTATGGAAATGAGAAGCTAAGCTGTTGGGAGATGGGCTGTAATCAGGCCTGGATCCCATCTGAATCACGGTTTCATCATGGATCAGAACCACTGGCTCTGCTCCCACTCATGGCTTGCCAAATAGCAGTTTGGGGTGGGAGTGCTGCCTTGCCTGAGCTGCAGAAGGAAAACTACATGGGCCATTATGTAAGCCCTTTCTAAAGCTACTTTTTGTTGGTATGTTGGGAAAAGTAAGAACACATTAACAAAATTTCCCATTTATTTATCTGAACTCTGATGACATCAATTGAAAGACATCCATTCAGCCAGTTCTTTTATGGTGGCTTTTAGTGTGTGCTCTTTTCTCTTTCCTTTCTCCATTTTATTTAGTTTTAGAATGGTTAAAACGAACAGTATTAGGGGAAAATGGAAGTACTTGACTGAAAAGAATTAATGAATATTGTTATAGCTATTGCTGCAGCAGAGTTCAGCTTTTCTGTTGGTCTTGCAAGTGAAAGCATCAAACAGCCAGAGCAGACAGGGAAGGTCCCTCTGACCATGCAGCTGGCTTTACCATCAAACTCAAGTGGGCAGAAAGGCATTTTCTGTGCTTTTGTTTAACTTCCCAGTGTAAATGAAGTTGGCCTACATTGCTGATATGCACCTATATCAAACTCATACTTGACTTTATAAATTGTTTATAGAATTCACACCATGAATTTTGCATAAAATAGTTGCAGAAGAATTGTGCCTTGACTATATTTGCTTTTCCATGAGTAAGGTGGTGAGTACTTAATGTTTAATTGATTAACAAGCAGGACTGTCCAATATATTTTCTTTCTAAAATTCACAGTATAAAACAAGAATCTGTAACGACTAAGGTCAAAACACCACCAGGAGAAAAATCTCAGGAAGCTCAAGCTGCAGAAACATTTATAAAGAGAAAACTTCAAAAGGGGTGATAAAATAAAAAAATGTTGTCCCTGGATTAATTTTTACTCTCATTATGCCTCATTTTCCCTTAATTGTCCTACATAAGAACATGTAGCTACTGACTGTTGTTTACATATCCAGGTGATTTTTCCTTTGGTTTTGGGAAGTAGAATATGCATTTAATGTGTTGCTTACTTGCTTTGATCTTTGACAGTCATTAATACAATTTTGATTTTAATTTTTGGACTTCCATGCTTATATTTAAAGTATTAACCCTGAAACATCATTCTTCTCCAGGGACATGATTGCTCCTGACTTGATCTATTTAGAGTTAGAAAGAATCAAAGAGCCCTACAGGGTTGTGGCAAAGCACTCGAGATAAGTGTTTTTCCCCCATGTATTACTTATTTATTAGAGCTGGTGGAGCATAACTAAAATGGAGAAAAAAGACCAAAGAAATACAGAATACAATGGCCTTCAGATTTTAATGGGAGATATGGCTGGAAGCAATTTCTAAATTATTAAATAAATCGATTTTATTCTTGCAGTCATCCTCCAAGGTGTATTTGTCAGCCTTATTATATTAATCTTCAGTGCTATTCAAAACCACTTACAGAGAAACATGTTTTTCCTGGCCACAATTCTTCAGCCCTTCTAATTAAACATGAGATTTACATTATAGGTACAGCATTCTTTCCTTTTCTTTCTCTTTTTCAGCATTCATTTTTCTTTTCCTCAGTCAGTTCTCCCCGTGTTTGGTTTCTACGCCCAAAGACAAGTAGATGTCAGGCTAACAAACCTGTAGGCAGCCCTGTTGCCATTTAAAATTCAAGACCTATTGGCTGCAAACATTTTTAAGATAATGTTTGCAGCACAGCCTTGCTTCTACTGTTCACGGAGGATGACAGGGCACAAAGCGTTAAACAGCCTATTTGTGACAGCAGGGTTGTAATAAAAGGTTATTGCACAAAGGAAAATACTTAAAAAAATATTTGATTTATCATTTAAGTGGTTCTGTGCTCTCTCACTCTCTCTCCGTGCACATGCACACTACATAAAATCCATTTGCTCAGCTTTTCCCATGAGTAATCCAACCACAGTGGTTTGGAGCAAAAATCTGAAGAAGCAATTGAGAAAATTCCGGTATTGAAAGTTATTATTAAATGCCCATCGATAAACCAAATGTGCTGGCGTGCTGAGAGGGGGAGAGGAAAGTAGTAAAGTATTTATTTCCCGAAGATCAACTTTACAGTCTCCAGCAATTAAAAATGGATAAAGGCAGTGCATTCTTCCCCCTTCCCCCAGTTGTCAGTGGTGCTGGTGCTCAGCACACTGAAACATGGAAGGAAATTGGGAGCAATTTTTGCTGCTCCCTTTATGGAGGAGAGGGAAGGTGCTCTGCTGAGAATGAACACTTCAGAGCAGCAGCATGGGGTGCACCTTTTGTGACCATTCCCTCCACTGGCATCTTTGCTGGAATACAGATTGGGAGAGGTCTGCGAAGAGATGAGTGCATGGAACTCAGAGGTGAGGTACTTTACAGCACATGCCTAGAGGTTGTGCTTTTAAACAGGGTTTCTCTGTACATGCAAAAACATTGCTAGTGTTCTGCTGCTTTCTGTGTGGGTTTACCACAGCGAAACAGAGCACAATGGTACTTAAAATAGATGACTACCTCTCTAGAAAATATACGCCCGCTGTGTAGTGTTCCTCCAGCTGACTCTCTGCTCATTGTTTTTTCCAAGATATGTAATTTTTATTATTACACATTGTACCCATAAATAATATGCAGCTTGAGAAAGAATGAAAACATTCCTCAGCTCAATTAAAAAGCAGGTTATCTCAAGGCTAGAGCCGTTGCCAAGTACATAATGGCTGTTTCACTTTACTGCCACAATCACTTTATTGCCAGAGCCAGGCTCATTACTTTGGGCTACTGTGCATCTCAAGGCTTTGCTCTGAGCAATGCAGAAGCTGGGTAGCTGCCTCATCTCAGGAACTGCTCTGGGAAACACTGTGCCTCTTGCACACCTCCCGACTGACTTCAGCTTTGCTGCAGGGGACAATAATTCACTGTTAATCTATGGGCAGCAAATTACATCAAGCCTTGTGCTGAGCAAGGTGTTTGGGAGCAGAGCCCATTCCCCACTTCTCTTTATTCCCTCGCTGCTGCTTCCCCCTCCCTACAGCCCCCAGTTCTGTGAGCTGACAGATGGGCCCATGCCCAGCAGTTTTCATCCTGTCGGATGCATGGTGAAATGAGCCTGGGCAGGGCACAGCCTGGAAGTTCCTCTTCCCTTGTGCAGCCCCTTTCCTTAAGCCACAGTTGAATCCTCTGTTGTGAGGGCACAGGGTGGGACGGCCAAAGGAACAGACCCACACCACTCAGTGATGTACCATCAAACTTTTTTTACTTAGCAAGGTGAGTTTAGTGGGTGGATAGTGATTTTTTTATTCCAAGAATTCTGTTCTATCACATACAGATGCACAACACACATTAATCAGACCCCCAGCCTCACTCCAGTCTAGACCAGCACCCCAGACCCTGGAGGGCAGATGCCTGCTCTGACAGAGGGACATGTCAGGTCCTTGGTGGCAGCTCAGCCCCTACAGGGGGTGGTTCCACCTGGGGCAATAGCTGCTTCACTGTGTCAGCTGTCCTAGTACATACGTTCTCCTGCCCCCAGGAGACTGCTGTTTTTAACTATTTATTACTTTCTAAATTAGACTGTTGGCATAAGCTGCCAATGACTTTGCTAATTACATTGCCCCAGGACAATCTCTCTGACTTACTCCTTACTAAGGCCAATTAGCAGTTGCCAGAGTGGTTTCTGTCACCCGCTGGCCTGCCACCCCAAATGTGAGCTTAGCGACAGTTATATAACAAAGTTCACCTAAATCTCGGTTTTCTGGATCATTATTTCAATCACATAGAGCTGGGCAGATGCAGGCAAGGTCTCACAGGGGGTCTTTTGGGGAGGCTAGTGCCTACCTGGTGGCCCAGGACCTTCTCAATAGAGATCTCACCAATGGTTTTGAAAGAAATGTTTAGAACCCTACCTGGTTTTCTTCTATCTCAGCCTTCCCATGACTTCTTTTGAATATTTTGAAACTAATTTGAAAGCAGACGCAGGGCAAGCTCCATCTGCCCTGTGCATGAGTGCATGGAGATGAAACCACTTTTTCATGACATATGAGGTCATATAACACACATTGCTCTTAGTGGTTGTAACAGAGAAACTGCTTGTTTTCCTGCTTCCATGAAAATCTGCAGGACATGCATGAAGATAAGGCAGTGACATGGAGCAGGAGAGAGAGAATGTGTGTTTCCATCCTTTTCTTGCAGTCCCTTAATGATGCAGTGCCCCTGCTCAGAGGTGAAATGACCAGTGATGCAGACAGTGAGCACACTGGTCAGTCTCATTTTTCAGTGGGGCACTCCACCAGAAAGCTTGGGAGGCTTTGTGGGTTTCCTGCAGAGAGAAACAAGCCTTGTGTAACACAAACTCAGAGAAAAGACTATGCAGCCCTGTTGGTAGGTGAATGATGCTGTTTTTTTAACCTTGTTCTGTTTTTAAGCTTATTTAAATTATGCCAATGCAAGGGCCTAATTGGTGGGCCAATTAGTCAAACATTGCTGTTGATTTTAATCATGGAAATTACACAAGGCTGAAGCTGTTCTCCTTTGGTTTTTCTCATCTGCACTCCACTGTGGAATGTGATTGCACTGCTTATGTTTATGATATCAGTGCCAGAGCTAGATATAAACTAGTCCATCTGGGTTCTGCTAGCAAGGTAGCAACACCAGCAAAAAACTTCGCCCAAGGTTTGCATGACCATCACTGTAACACCACAGACAGAGGATTTAGTTCCATTTTTATTTACCAGCCAGCTGGGGTGAGAAAGGAGGCATGGTCAAAACTGGGGAAGAAGACAGTTGGCAAGGATGCCCCCTTTAGTCAGAATATAGGGAAAAATGATAAAAAAGGACTAAGAAGGAGAGCTGATCTAGCTTTTGCCCACAAGGGTGGCAATGGTGAAATGGAGAGGTTTTCAGGTGGAGGGGAACTAGGCATGATTTTGACAACAGGCTCAACAGAACCAGCTGGAACAGCTCCATTGCACTCATGCCTCTGGGCTGCAGTCTGCACACCAGCACGCAATTAGTTCTGAGGATGTATAGCCTCATGTCACCAGACCTTTCCCAACTGGAGCAACAAAATGGCTACTTAGGATATACAGTAAATTCCATCCCTTCAGGACTGCGGTGCTGGCAACTCATCCCCAGAGATTCACTTCACTGAATTACTTCATGCAGTTGTTTGTGTAGGCACCAATAAAGTCTTTGCACATGCCTTTGAAAGTAATTTGCAGTGAGCACTGTAGAGTTCGCTAAATATTCCTGGTGCTAAATTCTTTACAGGGAATCATTTGAACATGATGATATCCTTATCCACTTTCAAAGGCAGAATTGGAGAGGTTTTAATGATAGCCACTGTCTATGCATTTTATGCATTTTGGCTGAGTTTTTCAAAGCATGTAGGTAATGAGGACATCCAATTCCCATTAATTTTAGAGGCACCTTAAAAGGCTTTATAAATCTCAGCCTTTATGTTCTATCCAAGAAGGGAAGATTGATTTCCATAGTGAGAAAAATTTTAGCAAAGTACTGATAACGTACTATAATAATGTCCATGATAGCTCACAGAAAAATTAACTTCATTATCTGCACCATGTATGAATTTCTCTTCTTAGTGGCTTACCTTGCATATCGAGGTAGTGAGATTGCTGGTGTGGTCGTTGTTACATTAAGGCTGAAATTGCTAAGTACTTATCTTTTTTTCTGCTATCCTCCTGGACTCATGAAGTTGCTTAGATTGCTTTACACAGCAATGTTACTTAGATTGGACTAAAATTTGTCTAGGAAATATTTCCCTATTCCTAGAGCTTCTAGACAGGTTTTGCAGGAGCTGAGGTTTTTCTGGCAAGATTTTTGCAGTTCAGATCAGTTCAGCTTTGATCACTTTTGACCACTCTTTTTATGGTATTTTCTTCTCCCCCTAGGTTTTTCTTTGCTCTCCTTTTGATTGAGTGGAATTTGTGCTTTCTTCTGTAAATCTGTGATTCTTAAGCAGACTGGAGACTTTGTATAATTGCTGTGAACTACAAGCTTATATATAAGCTCATATATTTCAGCCTTTGGATTGCTCACCAGCCGTTTTCCAACAAATTTTACTTTAGGTTCATAATTTTGAATTTGAGCTGCTTTGGTTGTATATAAGAGGTAAAATTATGTCTTTGTTAAAGACAGTGATATGGGAGAGAGAGACAGTGCTGAGTTCACATGCATGTGTTTGTGTATAATGTGGGTATTTGTTCTTAATTCAGAAATTGCATGCATGTAAATTGCAATCGATACACATATCTATAGCTGTAGAAACACATAGATATGGATATCTGTCAGTGCAGCTCTCACCATTGCTGTCTCTCAGCACCTGTGGCTTCACCATCCAAAACTCCCAGTGCTTCTCATCTTACACCCTCAGGCTCATGTGAGCAAACTGTGGCCCAGGCCGCCAGCTGGAGTGAGTGACACGTTTTGCGTGCACCATGTAATTTTGCAGGTGAGGGGTGTAAACACTGATCTCTTGATGTACAATGGTTATATCCAAGTGGTGGGACCTGGTAGTTCCTCCTGGCTGCTGGTTCTGGTTACAGAGCATGGCCATGTTCTGCCTGTTGAGGTGGGCTGAACCCTTGACGTGGGGCAGCCCCCTCTGTGTCCCAATTTCTGTATAGTGGCAGCCTCCCCCTGCCTCCTGCACCTACCTCTTCACTGACCACCCATCTTATGAATGGGTCTTGATATAGAAGGAGCTACCATAGTACATATAATGTATTTAACACCTATATTCTCAGTTGCATGGGGTTCAGCTGGCCCAGCTTCAGCACCACACCAGGTTTGTGCTGAGTGTCTGAGCTCCTGTTATTCCAGATGTAGGCACAATAGCTCTCCAGACTCCGCTGACCAGATCGTGACAGGGGACAATACCAGATCCCAAGGGAAACCACAACATGTAACCATGGCACACTGACTTAGTTCATACCTATGTCATAGATACCACATGGTGGGGAACACTAAACACACCCCTAGAGACTGCGTTGGGCTCACTGCTGTGCAAGCATATTGAATGACCATTCCTACAGTTTGGCAGACAAGCTGTAAAAACTCAGCAGCTTTGTATGGAGAGGTTTTACTGGGAGGTGTGGTGCTGCACTGTGTACTCTCCAAAGCAGAATTATGCATCTAGTTCCTTCTGTGGAAGTTTGCATGGGAATGAAAATGTGAATTATGTGGCTCAGGTCAGTCCCTATTATGTGGCTTGCTGAAAAATGTATTGGTTTCTTACAGGCAAAGCTATTCCCATGAATGCACAACACTAAATTCATCCTTGTTATATGCCCAGTGAGTTACACTTGGGGTGAGTTTCATCCAGAATTTTTATAGGTATCAGAATTATATAAAGCCATAATTATTAAATGCTTCCTTTTTTTAGAGCTGCAATATGTAATTGTCATGTAGGTTGCTGTGGTTTATGCCTTTAGTTACATTGCCAAGGTACTTAATGTTTAATAAAATCCTTTCATAACCCTTTGTCATTAATACATAACTTGAAAGAGCTGGGACAACAGCCGTGGAATCTAAATGAAGCAGTAAGCTTGGCACTTTTTAGCCTTCCTCATTATCTATCTTTCAAAGTAGGCTAGTGCTAAAACAAACAGACTTCCTGAAAAGTATTATTAAGACATACAAGACTAGTGCTATAGGAAGGATCCCTGTGAAACAATTGTATATAGGGTAATTTTGTTGATCATGTTTATTTTTTTCAGAAAAAAACCTGAAAACAATATCTTGTTAGAACAAAATGTTCACTGAAATGTTTTTCTTTTTTTTTTTTTTAAATAAAGTTACTCTGTATGCTTAATAAAGTTCCTTTACTAAGCAATTATGGCATTTTGTTCATTATGCATTACACCTTGTCACATGCAATGAAGGAAACAGCAAACCCTTTCTCTGTCCTTGAAAACCAAAAATGTAAATAGTGGCATTAGTCCCAAGGGAAGAGCTGTGTTAACTGTGGAGCACTGCGTTAGAAATCCTGGATATTGTATGTCCCCATTGTTTAGTTAGTGCGGGGTGGTTACTGTGGGATTTAAACCATATGTCGCTTGAATTCCAAAATTGGCCTTTTCAGTCAGCTGTGCTTTATCATTCAGTATTGATCACAGATAATATGCTTTGCAAATTAGGGGTGGTTACAGTGCCTTTGTCCATAATAGATGTTGTCATTCATGTAGAATAGCCTGAAAGTGAAGAACATTTTAAATGGGGTTAAAGCTTCTATAGTCATCATTAATGAATTTTCTAATGCTGTCTGGATTCCATAATCGTGTGAAGATCAATAGCTATTACAGTATAATGTAAACAAACAGAGAATCCATTAGGAATGGAGGGGTTGTGCTGAAGCATTTTACTTCTTGCCTAAAATGGTACATTAGTTATTACCAGGGCAAAACTGAATAATTGAGTGTATAAAACACAGCCTGAACGAGATAGTGATTAATGAAAGTGAGGCTATAGCTGAACGAAGACAGTCTTAGTACCTTTTTTAAGTGAAATGAATTTGAACAAATTTAGCTGCAGTAACAGGATCCCTTTTAGGTATTGCTGTGATACTGGAATACTTATGAGCTGGATGTTTGAAAACAGTGAAATAACAAGACAGTTTCGTTGTCTCGCACCAACACTTACATTGTGGCAGTGCATAGATGCTCCACTGGGGTGGGACCTGCATTACCACAGACACGGGAGAAATGCAGAGGAAATTGAAGCTCTTGTCCCTGAAGGGCATGGTCTGAAACATAAGAATAAGAAATAAACAAGGAGATGAAGGGATGACAGGAAGAGTGGCTGGTGCTGAGCTTCTCTCAGCATATTTTAGCACAGTCTGGATAGCTGTGAATCTCTCCCCCAGCTGGCGGTAGCAGCCTCCCCCTAAGTCCGGTGCTGAGTTGTGGCATTGTGAGCATTCGCTGTTGCAGAATGACTGAACGTTGAACTCAGATGACAGCACAGCAAAATCCACCACAACGGAGCCTGATAAAGTGCACTTCTTTTGTACAGTTTGTGATACTGGGTCACATGTGTAGTTTCTTTAGAGCTTCATTAGCTTGATTGCAATGACAAACTTAGAGGTATTTCTTCTCGTTGTGTGCCATTAACTGAAGTTCTCCTTAGCAGATAATAGAAGAAGGTCAGACTTGGACACTTCCCAGGGTTTTGGGGGGCTGAGACTGTGGAGACCCAGGTGCTCCTGTACAGCACTTGGACAAGGCTGTGATGGTGTATTTACATGGATGGAGGATAACTGGCCAAGACTGAAATGAGTGTCACACTCTACCTGCCAGCCTTCAGTGGGAAATGTCACCTGGAATATCTGTCATGCTGCAGAAAACTGCTCCAGTCTATTTCCCTGTCTGCTTATCTACATTACAAAAGAAATAAGAGATGTGTGAGCCCAGGATGTAGCACCCCAGTTTGTGGTGGTTTTTTCCATACTGTCTTGTGGTTGGTTAACTTTTTAAGGGGAACTTAAACACCAGAGGAGCCACCTGCCTTGACTGCCACAGGATTTCTCAAGGATTCCCAAGGGGGTTTTTTTATGCTATAGTGCTTTTATGCTTTACCGTGACTTTGTGATTTGGATATTCATAAACCCATTTCTAGAGTCTAATAAGAGCTGACCTCACTCAGCAGACTTTCCTACGTGGTGCCATTAATGTCTCTACTAGGCCCCCTATTTTCAGGAAATTTACAGGAACTTCAAGTCAGCTGCTCTTCTGTGATGTTTGAGAGCCTGAAGGCAGGCCATATGGAACTAACAAACAGAGGGACTGCATCTCCATAAGAACCTGAGGAACAGAAAAGGGACAAGAGGTGTCTATCTCAAAGAAGTTTCCTCTCCATAACACACCACAACTGAAATACAACACGGCATGTCACTCGCATGAATATAAAGTTACTGCTTTCCATTTACCAGCACCAACACCCTCTGAGGAGCCCAATCAGTTATGAACATACACTGGGAAGCCTTCTCTGTCCTGTGTGTGATGCTGAGATCTCCAGTCATGTCGCTGCTTCCATTTCTGCGGCGAGGCACGGAAGAGCATTTGGCTTAATCTTTCCTGAGCTGACAGTTTGCTATTTGTGGCATTTTCTCAGATTACATTCTCTGTGTATCTGACAGTAGCTTGTGATTTTCAGCAAGTGGAATGCAAGGGAATGACATGCATCCCTGGAAGTCTGGTAACACATCCACAGTGGGCTATTCTCAGAACCCTGAAACACTGAGCCTGTGTGAACAAAGGGCCTGGAGAGCCTGGATCCACTGGTGCCTCCAGCCAGGCACAATTGTCCCCATGTTTGCTATCCAACTTCCAAAGTATTACTTGATTTTTGTCCGAGTACAGATTTGCAGGACTGAACCCAAAGAGCTGATCTTATTTCAAACCTGGATTTTCTTTTTTCCTGTGTCTAAGAAATAAGCCTGCTGTAATTACCCTGGTCTGAAACTTGGCTGAAAGGAAAAAAGGGTGAAAGCATTGTGTAATTTTCTGCTATTTCTGATTCCTGAGATCCTTCTGGAGCCTTCAAATTTTGTGCAACTATCGTGTCTCTTGGAACATTTTTCTGTCATTCTAAATTGTCTTGCATTTGTTGTAAGATCTTGAGGCTAATTGCTGCAGAGCTTAGTCCTCAGCGCTTCACATCTCCAGGCTGTGGACTGGTCACGTGTGGGTGCAGATCCACCATGTCTGACTCTAAGCATAACTAGTTTGGCTTGTGTGGCTTATTCTTTCAGAGAGAGCACTGGCAGAGCAAGGCTATATCCTTTCCTTGCCCTGCAGGGACAGGGAAGCATTTTAGTCACTTTTGCACCACCGAGGTGCCTGTACACTGCAGACAGCCCAGGCCTGTGGGCACTGTTTGTCCATGCCCTGGGAATGGTGGGAGCCTGTGTTGGGCTCTGCATGGAGCTAAGCCCCATGCAAAAATTGTCATCCCAGTTCTGCTATTAAATTAGACAGAACCCAAGGACAGGGTGCAGGCTCTGAGGAGAAGTGACACAACCTGGCTTGAGTCCCAAAACAAAGTCTTCTCTCCAAAACAAAGCAGCCTCGTGCAAACTGCATATTTAGGAAGATCCAAGGTCTGTGCTAGTCTGTTAAGGGTGCTGAGGCATTGTGTGGGAGAGAGTAAATTGTCATGGGGCAAAACCCTATGTGCTAAGAATTAACCAGCATAGACAACTGCAGAGCAGGGCTCAAGCCCCCACCCTGGCTTTGGTTTATTTTCCTGTACAGTCTGCTGGAACCAGGGTGGCTCCTAAAAAGTCTCCAGATTTCCTTGTACTCTGCAGATGTGAGCTCACACTTGGCAGTGCTTTGCAATGAGGTGAGCTTGCCCTGCCTGCATTTTGAGTGGACTCAGTCTCATTCTGCCTCCACTGAGAGCTGAAAGCAAGCCCTGTGACCATGCTAGCATGCTGCTTTGACTGCATAAACTCTGCAGAGCTCCAGGGTTTATTACTTTCAGCTCAGAGCTGGGCAAAGGTGTTATCAAAACTTCATTTTGTCCATAAGTAAACTTGGTGCTCATAACATCTGATACCTGGGGTCAAAGGGCCACAGGAAATACATCCTGTGTCACCCAGAGCATCAGTTTGCTGGGATGGCAAAGTTCACCTGAGTTAACAAACTGTCCAGAAATTCTGCACCTTGGGGAAGGGTGTAGGGAGATACTCCAGGAACAGTGAGGCTCACTGGCTCTGGGTCTGTGCCAGGTCGTGGTTTTCCCAGGGAATCACACAGGGTTTCTCCATGCTTTCCTCCCCAGAATGTGTATTTTCCAAACTTTCTCCATGGCTTTTGATATTTTAACTTCCCATTTTTCTGAAAATAGAGACAGAACTACATATTTTTGTTGGATAATACATGACAAATAGTCAAATTTTTCATGTTCAGGTTTTGAAATTCCTCAGTGTCCTGTACTGATTTGAAAAGAACTGTTCCCTTTAAAAGAGAAGTTTCTGAGTAAGTGCTGCTGGACACACTTATTTTTGGTAGCTTTATATGGAATGTGCTTCAGGCTTCTGTCAGGTGACAGTGGGACTCCAAAATCCCATTTATTACTGTACTTGACTTCAGATTTCTTTGCACTGACTTTACATTTCATTTTCTAGGATTTTTTTTTTTTTTTTGCATTGAATTACAATGCTTTTAGTTGTGATCTTAAAAAATTAAGGGTAAGGTCTGAAAAAGGAAAGCTACAGATATCAAATAGTGTCTGCATTGTGAGTTTGGGATTGTCTGGAATGACAGCATACATGGAACCAGGACTACATGAATATCTACTGAAGTGTAAACAAGCACACTGTTCACATGCCACTCTGGACTCAGACTTGCTTGGGAATGCAAATGTCTTTTGTTTAAAATAGAACATTCTGCTTTTAGGAAAATATTCAATTGAAACAGCTGATCTACAACAAACAAAGACAAAATTTTTCAAAAGAGGCTTTGGAAAAAAAAGGGAAAGAAAAGGATATCCCTTAATTTCTGGGATATGAAGATTTCAGATGTGCAAGATTGAATGAAGGAAGTTGTAACTACTGTGCTGCTGGGTGTAATTAGTTTCCAGATTATATCACTTTTGATAATTAGATCTGCATGAAACCTGCAGTCAAAGACTTCACAGGCATTTCTTGTATGTCAGCCTGGATATGTGCTAGTTGGAGTGATAGATCTACTGGATAGATCTAGGCTCGTAGATGCTTTGGGAAACACCTTCATCTTTCTTTTAAGCTGGCAGATGGTTTGAGTCCAGGCTGGACTGCCTGCTGTTGTTTTCAATGAAGGAGTGTTACCTTTTTGGATTCATGAAAGACTCTCAATCAAAGCTAAAATGGCAGGCCAGTGCAGTGAATCAATGAAATCTCTACTTTCAGCTGGAGTGTCGGATAGTAATTCTTCTCGTGTCACTGCCTGGTTAAACAGTCATACTCCCGCTAAAAGCCCTATAAGACATAATAGATTCATGTGGCGTTAGTCTATTGTACTGCATTTACCCAGAAAAAGGGAGAGAGGTTACTGTTTCACTAAAACAAACCAGACACTGATGCATTGTGTATCAAAATGTATTCACCCATTTCACTCTGCCTCATTAGAGCAGGGGGAGCTTGTTTTCTATACCGCTTGTGGAGCAGTGTTAAGACACCTGACATATTCATTGCAAATCCTAGTTTAATGATGACTTAGACATCAAATCCCAAATGATTTTATATACTGGCTGTCTGATTTGCCATTACAGCACATATTGTGTGCTTTCTGTTTATTAAACTACAATAAAGATGTACAAACTGGATGTGTTAGAACATTTTCCAAGAGGCTTTAGAAAAAATCAGTTGGCCCTGTGGAGCAATTACCCAACTGTATAATTTCTAATTGCAGGAAATTAACTTGCTGCATCTGATTTGATGTATTAAATTTCCTAGTATATCATGTTTTAGTAGAAAATGTTTATGAGACAGAGAGTTTTCATTCAAAATGAAAGTCCTTAAATGTTAAATATCAAGGTTCAGAGAATGCAAGAAGGAATGGCTGCTTTATGCCCTGCAGCTGGAAGCTGGTGGCCCTAAACCAGCCTTATTCAGATGCAGGCAAATTTCTGAGCCCTTGGCAATTCCCCAGTTGCATATATCAGCCATAGATACCCTTCCCCTATTCACTCCTACATACTGACCTTGTGTCAGAGAACTGAATTAGCAAAACATGTGCAAGGATCTGAGTTAAAACTCTGCTTGAAGGCCCCTCAAGTACATCACACTCTCCTGAGACAGCCAGAAGTTAGAGCCAAAGTTAGACCCAAAGGCAAAACAGTCAGTGCCTTAGAGGGGGAAAGTTCATGTTCCAAATTCTACTTATCTTCTTTGTGAAAGAAAGCTGTTGGAGCAGTGGAAGTTTTGCTTCCTACTACTCCCATGGTGCTCACACATCTGCCATATCTACTCACCTACCTACCTACCAATCCAGCTACTTACTTATCTTCATGCATATTACTAATGGGAATCATTGATTATTTTAAAGAAAACCATTAAGGGAGTATTTTTGTTCCTTATTTTGGAGAGAGATTACCCTTGCTAGTATAAATAGCAGTGCAGTTTGCTAACATTGTAATTCAGAGGTGATGTGCAGGATTTTTATACATAATGAGACTCACATACCACATTATCTTGCCATCTGCATGGATCTGGGAATTGTTGTAGAAAGTTCCCATTAGTCATATTAACATCCATCATGCTTTCAGCTCACTGTGAGGATACAACCATGGAAATGTTTCTTTCACTGTGGAGGTTATTTTTCTTTGAAAATCCACTGAACTTTTGCATGTTGGACAACTTAAATATCCCTCTCTGCTGCTAGGTCAGGTATGACTGTGGCTAAACAAGGGCAGACTTCGAAATATGAAGGTCCCCTCCTCCACCTCTCTGAAGCAAACCTCAGCAGATGTAGACAAGATTTTAATAGCTACAAAAAGAGAAATGCATGACAACCTCATTAAGGGAACTATAATAGGCTGTCAGAATATCTCCAAGAGGACAATATATCAATGTCTAGTTTGTTGCAGCATTGCTAACTATGGTAGTTTGCCCCTCTCATAATCTTTCATTCATCCTCTATTGGTCTGATTTCCAATAATACTTCACCACCACATGCATCCACTCTCCTTTTCAGCTGCCTCACAATTGCTGACATAACTCTTTAAGTACAGAAGAATCAGGACTGGTAAGTGACAGTAATAAAAAAGCAGTTAGTGGTCCACCCCACTGATAGCCCTGATACGGTACATTAGAAGGGTTTTCATTTTCTTTCCCTTTCTACCATCCTGAGGACCATTTTGTCCCATCCCAACATCTGCAGGAGGTCAAGGTCTAAAGGGCCCAGGGATTTTACACCATCTGCCACCAAAAAAAAAAAAAAAAAAAAAAAAAAGAGAAAAAAGAGGGAAAGGAAGTCCCTAAACATTGCTCTAAAGAGCTATTTAAAGTTATTTATCACTGTAATGGCAAACCAATCATTATTAATTGTACCCGCCCATTGTCTTTCATGTACACTGCAAGGCCGTGAGACATTATTAAAATAGATTTAAGCCACTGCAGTTGGAGTTCTTCCCCCCTCCCCTTTCACCTTCCCCGACCCTTTGGGAAGATGAGACGGAGTCAAGTGATTTTGTTTCTTTTCTTTCACGGTGAAGCTGGCTCTCCTGTTCTGCTGGAGATCCAGCATTCCTCTGAACTAGGAGTGCCCTGTAAGGGTTGTGGGACATCTCACACTAGTCTGTGCCAACTGCTGAAACTGCTTCGGAAGCTGGGCTGGAAACACGAGCAGAAACTCACACCAGAGACCCCATAACATTTCTTCCTCCAGTATATTTAAAGATTTTTCCCCCACCTGCCTAGGAAGCATCATTCCCAGTCAAAAGGCAAGAAGACAACAATGGACTTCGAGGCTTTTCTGTTGATATGTCAGTAAACAGCACTTTTGGTGAACCTGGCTTTGTATAACTTAGGCAGCTGTGGTTACAATAATGTGTCTTGAATGAAATGTGCCAATTGGAGGAAATTGTCAACTCATTATTGTGGCTAACAACTGAGATACAAATGTTTCAGGCAGAGCAGGAGACGATTTTGTAAACAAGGAGCATTCCTGAGGGGATTTTTATTGCTAAAATCCATATGAAGTAGACCTGAAATAATTGTAGTGACAAAGGGTACAGCTCTGCTCCAGCTGGAGTTGACGACAAACCTCCATCTGATTTCCACAGGGCCGGGACCGTGCCCTTTGGGGAAACACACCTAGCACTGGTCTGTGCTCTGCAGGGCTGCTGACCCGTGCCCAGCTATCAGCTGGAGTTCAGCTCAGCCAGTTTAAACTAGCTGGTTAGATGGCCCCGTGCCCACACGGATGCTGCATTGCCTCTGCTGGTCCAAACACACTTCCAGCAGCAACCCCCCACTGCTTGCTGGCTGTGACAGCTCGGGGCACAGGTCTGAACTCTGCTGCCCAGTTATCCCAGTGCCCAGACGCTGCCTGACCTACTTTTAGACTCTACAGCGCTGTTGTAGAGATGCCTCTTCTCTTGGCTATGATTATATTTGTGAGCACACGTGCATGGATCCCCAGAAAGCCAATCTGACACTGGTGTCCTTGTGCCAGCAGAGGAGACTGGGCTGTGCTTGTAGGGGAGACTGAGAAGGAGGACAAGAGGAATGGGACCATGAAAACTTTGCGTTACCGAGAGGCTGAAGTTGCCTCTGGGGACATGACAGATAGGAGAAGCTGAGAAAGGCCAGGCAGGAGGAAGGAGCTGTGGCAGCCCTGAGCACAGAGAAGGCCAACAGAGAGTTTAACACTGTCTGCATTCTGTTTGACACAATGAAAGAGACATTAATCTTTATTTTCTGAAGGTTTATATTCTCTTGGGTCTCTCATACAGCTGAAGAACCTTGGTCCAAAACAGGGACAAAGGGTGGAATGGGATTAGTCAGAGGCACAATGTCTTTGGCAGGGACTTCATTGCTGTCCTAAAGTGGTGGAAGAAGGACTTTTCAAAGCACAAACCAAGAGAAAACTTGCTGAAGCCAGAGAGCGAGAGGGAACAAAAATGAAACTGAGGCCTGGCATCTCTTTTCAGTTCAGCTGGGATAAAAATTATGATAGAATTGTAGAACTGTAGAATCACAGAATGGTTTGACTTGGAAGCAACCTTAAAGATCATCTAATTTCAAACCCTCTGTCGTGGGCAGGGGCACCTTCCATTAAACCAGGTTGCTGCTTTAGTGGAAAACCCCATCTAACCTGGCCTTGAGCATTTCCAGGGATGGGGCAGAAACAACTTCTCTAGGCAACCTGTGCAAGTGCCTCATCAGAAAAAATAAACTCGTTTGTTCCCTCAGGATCCTTCTCCCTCTGTTTGGCCTTTCTTAAGAGAGTGCATGTGTAAAGATGCAGTAAGGAAGACAGAAGGTACCTGGTTTATGATGACATAATGTACCTTTTATCATTAAATAAAACAAAAAATACTGGAATGAGCAACGTTAAGATACCATAAAGAACAGGTTTTCAAGTAAGGCAGGCAAAAAATTAATTTCTAGTTGCAATTCTCCATGTACAACAGCCAAGATGTGCTTTGCATAAAGACTGTTGCTTCAGAATTCATCCATAGCATATGAAATATTTAAAGTAATCTTGGCCAGCAACCCAGTAACTGGTCAGTAGTATTCTGAGTTGTGCAACAACCCAATTGTAAACAGGTAAATGCTGGATACTTTGTTTTTACTTATCCAAGGCCAAAATAGAGTATTTGCACACTGGAAAGTTTGCAGTTGGCACTTATCACAAAGTGAATCATGTTTCAGTGTTTAAGCACACAGGTTCCTCCACCAAACATGTGCTGCTACTTGGGGAATGCACACACAGCACTGGGACTTTCAGGCACCCCTGCACTGAAGGGTCTGTTTTTCACTGCATCATAACTGGCTGCAGCAGGAGATGCTGAAGTTCCCCAAAGGCAGGAGAATTGTCACCAGGGACAGTGCACTATCACATGTGGCATCCAAGCCTCTGCTAGGAGAGAGCTAGCAGAGGCACTGAATCTTGGCAGCTGGACAAGCTGATTCTGGGATGTACCTGAGTGGAGGGATAGTGATTGAGGGACCTGACTGTGGAAGGTTGTCTCTGTGGTCTCACAGTTCCCAGAGAACAAGGCTGATCTCCCACAATGTAGACATTCCTGTCCCACTAAGCAAGAAACATGCCAGGGAGTGACTTGGCACAGATCAACGAATACTTTCCTGTAAGAACTCAGACTGAGACCACAAGGTCTGACAAAGACCACGTGTGCCTTTTCTAGTGAAACAGCAATTTCAACCAGTCTGCATCAGCAGAATCTGCCCTCTGAGGTAGGAGTGAAAGCACAATATTTCCAGTGGCATGCCTAAGGGAAGACAGGTTTGGGATTACAGCCGTCATATTAACAAAAAATTTATGCCCTTCCCTGCACTGTCTTCTCCTTTCCAGTACAGATGACAATGTTCTTCCCCTCACCTTCTGCATCCCTTTCCCTCTTAGTGAACCACTTGCCCTAGATTATCCTGTCTATGCTATGGGATATTTCCAGGATGCTTACAAAGAAACTGAGGCTGGAGTATAATGTAACATACAATATTCTCATGCAACAACTTGGGGTTGCCAAATGGTGAGGTTTCTGTTGCTCCTCTGCTCTCATGCCTGGTTCCCTCATGGCTACTCCTGTTTGCCAGACCCTTCTCATAGCCAGTTTAAATCACTGAAATTATCAAACCCTCTTAATTTTCATTTGGATTTCTTTTCTGACATTTTCATGAGTTAGTTCAGCTTTTACAGGGACCCTTTAAGTAACAAACTGGATGAGTAAGAAGGGACTTTTTGTACAGGGCTGAACAGTCGCATTGACCAGTCCAGCCTTCTAAAAAATTATTTTGAAACAAAATGAATGTAAAACCTCAGTTGCCAAGATGCTGAGCAACTGGCATTCTTTGGTGAAGCCACTTCTGCTCTGGTGCTGGTTCTATGGGAGACGCTTCATACAGTGAGTTCCCAGACCTTGGCACTGAGGGTAGGCAGTTGCACTCACACCATTTACAGAGAATCACAAAATGAAAAGCATCGGCAGACATGACTTTTCCTTTTACAGAACTATACACACACCTGGATACACAATGGCTTGGTGAATGGCTCATAAAAGGTGTTCTGAAATAAAATGGAGATGAGTGTTTTCAGCTCAGGCACCTGGCAAAAATAATGTGTGTGATGTGGGGAATAAACAGTAGCCCCTCAAATCATGAGCAGTAGAGGCGGCTGTGAGCTCATAATTTGTTTTCATGCACAAAAGGACGAACAGCTACATCTGTTCGGAGTGAAAAAATTGTGATTAAAAGCTTGATATCTAGTCAGTTGAAAAATCTGGTCTAACTTTTCAGGACAGCATTCATCTCTATCATGTGAATGTATGCAGGCAAATACAGTGGTTCTCCTTCTACAATATGAACATGAAAATAGCAGAAAATTGCTGCTTTTTTTGTACTTGTTTTTCTCCACCTAAATTACAACCTGCCTTCTCTCCTTTTGGGCAGTTCAGTATTCCTGATTCCTTCGCATGCACTTCTAGCTCAAAGGAAGACAATAAAGTCTTTGAGGTTATGACCAGGCACATGTATCTGGGATGAGACTGTACCTTGCTGTTTCCTGAAGGGTTCAAGCAGGTGATCCCTTACAGAGTAGCCTGAGGAGGCTGCTCTGACCAAGGCATCTGCTGCTCTTTGCATTGTGCTGTGGCTTTCTCCAATGAAGACCTTCAAAGAGCCACAGACGTGGTTTACAGCCCTATCCTGCCCCATATTGCTTGCCTCATTGATTCAAGACAAAGCACAAACACTTAATTTTAGATATGATAAAATGCTGTATTTAAAAAATATATTTCATTCTATTTGATCTGTCATTTTAAAGATGAAACTGAATTTTTCCAGTTCAGGAACATTTTGTTCTTTTTTTAAAGCTCAGCCTTATACTAAAACTATTTGAGAAGACACACCAGAGAGAGAAATACAGGCTTTGAGAGGAGATTCTTTGTGTGAAAATATTGATTTTACCTGACACACCTGCAGTGAGTGAACAAAATTGTTCCACTTGTATAAAAGTAATTCCCATTGAAATCAGTCTTCTGGTCTGAACTGAACAATTAAAAATCTGAAATGAAATAGCTTCCATTAATTTTGGTGTTTTGCTGGTCAGCTTCATTACTTTATTTTGTTTTTTGCAACTATAATTCTTCTATTAGGCCTCCCTTATTTGACATGGCATGAAGGGTGTTCAATATAAAGGCTGTCACCATTAGAAGAGTTTTTGGTTAATATGAGTATTTATTGCTCTTCACTAAAGACATAGGGTAATAAAGAAACCTATTTTCTTCAGATACTAATTATACAGGTGCATAATTAAACATCTTAAATAATGAAATAGATGCTCTGTAAAAGGCTAAAAATATGTGGCCATAAATTAGTCATTTAGACTATATTAATAAATAAGTCCTGGATGTCAGCTTACAAAGATTTCCTTTCTGTAATTTGACCACTGGTACGCGCATTGCGAACACATCAGACCCCCCATCCAGACTCTACTCAGTTGCATTTCTTTGTGTTCCTGGATCACTGCACCTCACAGAGCTGGAGGGCATTGTGTACATTTTGAGTCTGATGTGATTCTTGTATGGACAATGGTTTTGTGCAGAGGGGTACGGTGGCTGTGGCTGTGGAGGATGCATATGAGGCTGTGCAGGAAGCCCTTCTAAGTGCTGACCTGTCTGGGTGTCAATGGGGCTGGGATTTCATCCCCAGAGCCATCTGAGAAATCTTGGGGCTTGCCTGCCATAGATGCACTGCATTCTTAGGGAGTTAATTCCCTTTGTTGTTTCATTCACCTTTGCAGAGTGAAGATCATGCGTGTGTAACCTACCCAAATGAACTGCTCTGTGGACTCAGTAACTGATATTCATACAGGACCAGGAAGAGTTCAAGCTCCAAGGAAATGCTAGTGGTTACTCTTAGTCAGGCTTCCTAAGGAAATTAGATTCCCATGATCCCACAGTCTGTGTTTACCATACTGTTGAACTCTCTTTAACAACGATTGAAATGTCCATTTTAAGCAAATTCAACAGAGCAGTAAAGTTGCTAGGACATTGTGGTCCTGCAACTTCTGTGAAAACAGGCAGGTAAGTAGAGGAAATGCAAGCAGATTAGTGCTGCCACCAAAGGAAAACCCGCAGTGAGAGCAGAGCCAAGTAGAAGGCACTAGAGAATCCACTTAGGAAAGAGAGCATGGCCACTGGAAAAGCTGAGGACAAGGATCACAGTTTATGAAACAAAGAAGTCACTCAAACTGTAAGCACCCTTGCACAAGAAGGCACTTGTTTAATTTGGTTCACTGAAATGATAGGGAAAGGGCAAATTGTTTTTGGAAGAAAAAACCCACCCCACTTCTCCACTGGCCTTTTGCCCTTTTCTAAAGCCTTGCTCAAATTGAATCTTTGTGAAGGTTCTGAAATATTTAGTTACTGCCTATCCTTTTTTTAATTTTTTTTTTCTTGTGTATTTCTGGACTGTAGCCAGAATGGAAACAGATTGCTGAACACAGCAAAAAAAGCTGTTCTCAAGGTACTCCCATGCTATCTGAAAGCTAGAAATGCCGTAAATCTTGAGCTAACCTGCACTTGAAACCTTGAAACTTGCTGACAGTGCACTTCATCTATGCTACCAGGCATAACCGCTGACTGTTCTTGTATTAGCAGGTCTCATCTTACCAGGGCTGGCCTGCAGGTATCAAGGTAATGCTGCTGTTGTGTGTGGCACCAGACAACCGTAACATCATTCAGTGCTGCTACATTGCAATGCACACTCCTAGCGCCAGCCAGGCTCTCTGCTGCAATGCCTGTGCTCTGCTGCTGTCTCTGTCCACTTAATCCTCTGCAGTCTTCCTTAGAGCTGAAATGGCACTTGCCTGCAGGCTTCCATAAACTCCACTCTGAGAATAGGAGATGGACTCTTTCTCCTACTTCTTTGCATCCCACCTCAGAGCAAAGAGGTGCAGCAGAGCAGAGCTGGTCTGTACGTGGAACCAGTTCAGGACTACGCCTGTGTTCAGGACATGCTTGGAAGAGGGTCTTATAAACCCATACAGCAGGCATGGAAGTTCCTGTGATGCTACTTTGTGTTGCAAACTCTACCACTGTGTCCTAGAGACTGGTCTTTCCTTCCACTGTCCAGCAGGATCAGGTGAGCTGAGGTAGAAAGAATTGTTCCACTTTTAATGCTTGTCCCCTCAAACTCTCTTCATCTTGCCAGTGCTAGCAATGTGTCATGGTTGTATTACATTACAGTACTTCATGATATCGCATTGTTTTTCATCTGTGTTATGAAACTTCCAATCAATAAAGTCACTTATTCCTTCTGCTTCTTTGGTACAGCTTTGTCTTACTTTGATTTAAACATTCAAGATTCAGGCTGTGACTTTTGCTAGTCTTTTGCTAGGACTTTTGCATCCTTAGAATAACATATCCCTGATGACTCTCAGGATCTCAAGAAACTTCCATAAGACATACAAGGAACAACATCTTCATTAAAACTTCAGAATTTCTAGCCAACTTTCAAGATCATGTCAATAAAGGTAGTTTAGATAAGTCTCAAAAAGTCCCGGTTTCATCATACCCCAAATGGACATATTTTCCCTGATTATTTGATTTGGATTTTTTTTAGCATGCACAACCAAATCTAGCAAAGGGAAAAAAGAATGTTTTTGCTTCTATTTGATGAAAAATAGTGAATTACTACAGAGTGCAAATTGATTCCATCCCTGTTTGCTAAGAAAAGCTCTAGTTCTTTTTTCTGGATTTTATTCTCCTGGACAGTCAGTCCCATAAGGGAAAGGCTGTGTAGTCTTTACTTGCACAGACAAGCCTGTATTCACATGAGAACTCCATGGATTCCTGGAAAACAGCCTGGGGAAGTAAGTCCTGCCACTTCTGCTGAGCACTTAGCAGATATGTAAATGGCAATAAATGTAAGTAAAGTATGTATCACTCAGGTCTGTATCATCTATTCATTTGGAGTGCCACTTGTTGATGTGAGTGTGTCACCAGATCTCAGAGCAGCACATGAAAACATGCCATAGAAAACTGTAAAGGGATCTTTATCCTCTTTGATTGTGAAGGAGGCACAAAACATTTACTCCATTAGATGGTTGGCAGAGACAGAGAGAGAAAAAAAGGCTGTTCAGACACCTTGAGAAAGCCACTCATGAAGAGTTTGGGTTTAGTTATTCTGTCTTAGATTGATTGGTATTTGTACCTTTGCTGAGCCCAGTGTACCTTCTTTATGGCCACAGCCCCTTCATAGGCTGACTAAGCATTTGATATTCTTGTATTTGATCCTTTCTGCAACTATGATTCTGAAGATTGATGGCCTGCTGATGAAGCACCCTGCACAAAAACACTTCCTGTCCCAAGTAATTATCTTTCTAGAGAAGCAGACAAAGGATAGGTTTGGGTCACTTTATTTTTCCCCGCGGTGAGGAATTGGACACAAGAGAGATAACTGGCTTTCAAAGGTTACAAAGAAAGTCTGTGTCCGAGCCATGAACTGGTTTCATGTTTCCTGAATCCCAAACTGCAGTTTTAACTATCCCTTCCTCTCAAGTAAATGGAAACATTTATGAATTAGTGATGCTGGTGAGGTTATATAGTGATGGGACACAGGCCAGTGAGTGAGTGAGTGGGGATTTATAAGGAAGGGCACAAACATAAACTATACATGTGACTTAATAATCTTTATCCATAAATCAAAATTGTGTTTTTATTGCCAAGGAAAAGATGTATGCCTGTTTTTTCCTTTACAGTCTTTTAGTAAATATGGTTGAAAGCTTACTTCTCACCTCTAAAGTATATGTGTTAATATCTACAATACAATCATGTATCCTTTTGGGTTGAAATAATGTTGGGAGAATTATACAAATTCAGATGAAACCTCAGGCTCATGAGAGTAAAATTTGCTACCCCCTGTTGTCTGTCCCTGAACTTTGAGAGAGGAAAGGTTGCAAAGGAGGGAGAAGACAGTGGAGATGTTCTCAGTACAGAATTCTTAGAGTCTGGACGGGAAAAAAAAAAAAGGAAAATACATCACTCATGCCAAACATACTGCAAACTTTCACGTGATTTCTGTAAATGAGTTGCATTAGAAGACCCAACCATTTAAGTTATGTAAAATCAATATGCTGTCATCTGTGGATATGAACGTGTCTCAAGGACAACTTAATTTCCACAGAGGAGGTTGGTGGTAGCTGGGAAGTGCACGTTGAGTGTTGGAACTAACCCAGAAGAGCCTGTTACCTATGAATAGCACTGAAGTCCAGCAGGTGAAAGATTTACATAGGGGTAATCTAGGAGAATAGAGGTTTACCTCCATAGCCACGAATTTTCATATAGCCTTTTTTGTTTCTTTCCTTTTTAACAAAATAGCATCACTTTAATCTGAGGACCCTCACAAACATTTAATTATCATTATATTTCATGGCCAGTATGGTGTCAAGTGTTATACTGCATTCCATGTGGTAAGGTCATCCTGATCCTGTGGTTGTGTTTCAAAGTCACAAGGTATTCAGAGGAGCTGCATTCCCATAGGCATGGCATGTCTGGAAATCAGGGCTGGCTCATCCTCTATTGTAAATGTGTGTCACTGTCTCTTATGGCTCACAGGGCAATACAAGTTCTTACCAACAAGAAGGATGGAACACATGGTGCTTGCTAACCATGTGCATTTCCAGCCAGTGGAACAACACATTTTTCAATGTCAAAATCAAAAAAAACCCCTGCATTTTAACATATCAGTATCCTTTTATTTGTACAAAGCATTTTTTTCTTTCTCCTGAAAAAAAGCCCACCCAAAACCCACCCCAACAATCCTTGCTTGAAAATATCCTAAGTAACATTTGATTTACTTACTGAAACGTTAAGTGGGAGCATAGAGATTTATTTAAATTTCATTCGTTGTTGTTTTTTAAAGGAAAATGAGCATCACAGGAAACAACATCGGAGACTATGAGGTTCTGGCAGCTTGGCATCTCTTTCATACTGTTATGGAAAGTAACTATCATGCCAAACACTTTCTGCTTTGTCTGAGCCACATTCATATAAAGTAGAGACAAAACCTGATAGTGGATGAAGATAGTGAAGCTGAGTTAAGATGGAAAGGAATTCGGTAGGTTCATAAGTTTGAATATGTTTGAATAAAGGAACCTGAAATGTCAGGATTTTGGTAGGAAGCAGCAAAGAAAATGACAATGTTCTCGGTCGTCTTGCCTCACCTGGCCCAATAAGAGTGTTTTTCAATGAAAATGAGGACCCATCATATGCAAGCAAATCTTTGATCTCAGTGAGTAATTGCCAGCTTTGTGAAAATGGGGGTGACAGCATTTTGTACAATGACGCTGCTGCTCCACATTCCCTTGCTGCTGTATACATTTTTATGGGTTCTTCACAAAAGTGAAATTGATGGGGGAAGTCAGCCTTGTCCCACAAAAAATCGCCACATTAAACTATGACTCTGGTAGTCAGTGGATGGACTTTTCCTTCCATTTTAAGTAAATCCTACTTGGTTGTCCTTTAATATGCACTAGATTTTTTGTTTATATGTTTGTAGCTTTTTAGAACAGCAGCCATGTGAGTGGCTTACAGAAGCATCACAAAATTTTTACAAATCAGAATCATAGGCAGAAATTTCCAACTCAAGTCAGTGGTGCAGTTATATCCACAGTCCTTTTTGGTCATTGTCTGGTACCACCACGGTCCTCTGAGTGCTGGGACAGTCTTCTGTACAAACAAAACTTACTCATAGAAATTCCTTGCTATTTGTACCCCCATCTAGCGTACAAATTCTAGCCTATATCATAAACCAACAATGATTTTAGGCTGCTTTCCTAATTTTATCTCTTGTAATTGCAGAAGCTGGGACTATTTGGACAAGTCTAGGGTCTCTTAAAAATCAGCCAGCTACTGTCTTCTGAGCTGTCTTTGATAGTTGTCTTCTGGTATGCAGTGGCTGTTTTAGATATGGTGGACGATCAACTCACAATTTATGTTTCCCTATATCCTTCACTGTTTTATATTTTTATATGGTGTAATTTCTTATTAATTTCCTCCCTGAATTAAACTTCCCTCGTATTTTCTACCTTCTTTATACAGCTTTTCCTCTACTTTAAACAGTCTTAGTGATATAGCAAAGCACTGACAAGGTTGTACAAGGCTCCTGTGAGACCTCATCTGGAGTACCTCATGTAACTTCTGGCTGGGAACTGACAGACTCAGGCATGAGTGGTTGGGCAAAGGGAAGAGATTATCATACGAGAGAAAAATACAATATCCTGGCTTGCTTTCCTTCAAAAACTGAAGACTGAGGGAGGATATAACTGCTCTATGCAGAGCAGGGGGTTAAACACCACAATGAAGGAAGAATTTCTCATGCAAAGGCTGACATTGGCATAAGAACCACATGGGTATACACTTGCTGTGGATGTATAAAGCCTTGGAGTTACGAGAATTTTCCTAATGGTTGACACAGTGAGGTTCTGTGATGGACTTTCCATGAGAGGGCAGAAGGGCAAACTGCTTCCAGGATGGTCATGAAGGAATAAAGCACCATGTGGTGCCTGAGGTGGTAAAGGACCAAAGTGAGTGAATTCACAGATTAATTCCAGTTTCTCTGTCTGGGAGACCCAGGTCCAGACTGTGGGTTTGGATTTCTAGAAGAGTCTTAAGTGTTTTGTCTCCCATTGTATTCCACAGAGAATCCAGCTCAGCCAAATGTTAAGTATGAGCATTTGATCAGTCTCCACTAACTGTAATGAATAGACACCTACTTTTAGACACCTCAATTTAGATGTTAACACTGGAATCTCACTGTACTCCGAGTTAATTAATTGCATAGCCCATGAGGGTTTGACTCAGATGGCTCAGAGAAGTGTCTTGTCCCATTTGAGAGACCAGTGGGAAATCTGCAGGGGCAGGCAGATATGGCATAGGACTGGTAGAAAACCTGCTCTCTTGTGAAGGAGCAGCTGGGGTTTCAGCAGACATGAGGGTAATTTAGAAAGCACAGGCTGCCTATATTTTGGCAACTGGATTGGATCCCAGGCAAGGAGAGCAGTGGATCCAAAGTCATAACCTTGATAACTTTCTCTCCTCTCTTTTCTTCGTCCCCTCTCGTCTTTCTCTGATTTTCTGTTGTATTTGTTTAATTTGGTTACTGCAATCACATACTTCAGAACAGACTCCAAATCTTGAAAAGCAAACAGAATTTTGCATATTTAAACTGAAAAGAAATCAACTAAGAGTGTAACTTCCCTTCCCAAGTAAAGGCTTCCCTGTGCAATGAGCATGTGGATTCCTTCTGCTTAGCCCCAAACCTTCTGCTGATTTTTCACTAATGTTCTCAGCGTGGTAAACTGAGCATTTTAACATTTACTACCAGGTTTCTCAATGACACCAGTGAGTTTCTTCTTAGCCAGGAGAAGTCTTGTCATAATGTAGGGCAAGAAAGAACTTTAAGGAAGGGCAAACAGCACCAAAAGGTAAAGCGATGGTTCCCTGCAGGATAATGGTTGCCAACCATTATTAATATGCTCATTTTTGGATTTGTCTTTGGGGCTTTCCTTGCACTGTGACATTAAAAGTCTTGGCAGATGTTAAAAGTAAACAAAATCTGCAGTGTTTGTTGCCTCTCTGAATGGAAGGAAGGTGTGACTGATCACTGCCTTGCAACCCCTTGATAAGAACAATCACTGTTACTGAGGCATGTGGAAGGAAAGAAATCCAAGCCAGATTGTTGTGAGAGCTTCTTGAGGGAATAAGAAGGGAAGGAGAATAAAACAGAAGATTTAAGAGGAGACAAGAGATTATGCAAATATGAGCTGTGAATAACATCTTGGCAGTACAACCCCTCCAGAGATAACTTGCCACCTGCATTTCTCTAACAGGCACCTCCAAATCAGTGAGAAAAATAGAGTAGCTTTTGAACAAAAAGGGAAGGGGAAGAAATCAAAATCAGATGAAGCACTCTTTAATTCTAGCCACGTTAAACTCTAAATGCTGTCAAAAAGCCAGTAATAAAATTTAATTCTTTCTGAGGACATGATGATCAGTCATCCGACCAAAAATCAAAGTCTCCTGGGAGTGTTTCTTCCATTGTGGGGCTTGAGTAGACTTGACCCTCTCAGCATTTCATATTTCATAATTGAACTCAATGTCCCTCACACTTTTAACATCTTCCTAGATTAAAAAAGAGCACTAATCACTCTCGCCTTGGAGCAGCTCTGAAGAGGGAATTAGGACATCAGGTGCAGTTTAGAGAGGCCTGGGGGATTAAGGTGATCAGCGTCTCTGCGCCCGTGTTAGTGTGCGTCCATATCTGTGTCACAAACAAACAACAAACTCTCCAATAATTGCTACTATATATATGATCTACCACCACCTCAATAGTTCCACAAAATTGAGCACCGTGCTTCTGTGGCTTATCTCTGGAAAAGTAAAAAAAAAAACCCAAAAAAATGAAAAGCGCTTTTTAACTGGGTGCTTTGTTCTGATTTATACATTTCTTTTTTGAATAGCCGGGGTTTATCTCTTTCAGCTGCAGGAACTTAGAGCAAACGATAAACGAAAACATCAAGCCAGAGCCTGCGCTAATGTCTGACACAAACATGTCATTCGATATTTAAGTATTTATTTATTCATTTATGTTTTTGTAGTCTCTTCTTAGGCGCAGAACCTTTGTATTTATTGTAATAATGGTGACAAAATGTGGGAATGGGGCGGGGGTGCGGGGGGGAAGAATGAACATAAACGCAAGGGAAAAAAGCAAGCAGCGGCAGCGGAGACGGAGGAACGGTCCCCGCAGAGGTGGGGCCGTCGCTCCCCCTCTTTGTTTTTGGTTTAAGTGAGGAAAACCGGGATGGGGAGCGGGCTGCACCCCGCACCCGAGGGGAGCAAGGCCCCAGGGCCCTGCGGCGGCCGCTCTGAGGGGGCGAGGCCGCGTCCCACGGCCCTGGCGGGGCCCGGCCCCATGGCGGGGTGGTCCGGCCACCAGCATGGCTACAAATTGCCGTGGCTGCGGGCCCGGCAGAGCGCGGGGCTGCGGGGAGGGGTGGGGAGGGGTCCCCTCCCGCCTGGACGGTCTGCCGGGAAGCCACGGGGCCAGGGGTGCAGCGGAGCGAGGAGGGGACAAAAGAGGTGGCTGGGGCTGCTTGCCGGAGAGGGATGCCCGGCTGAAATCCTTCACAGCTCCAGCACACAAAACCTCCTAAATCTTCATCAGAAAGTCATTAGAAATCTGCTGGCGGGGCCGGGCGCAGATTGCCAGGGGAGGGGAGTCCAAAGCCCCTCCGGGCTCCACAATACCTGAAATGAACTGGAAGGGATGGGGTGGGGCTGGGAAGCAGATTTCCTGCCATAACTAAAGACCCCTTTCAGCCTGCTCTGCAACAGTTTTACGATGTGTTAGAATTTACATTCACGTGTTGTTAACCATTCTTTGGTGCAATGAAACGTTTTATCTGTCTGACCTCAACCTTTGCCATATGCTGGTGCAAACTGTTCAACTTAAGCCTGGACGAGTTTAAGAAAAGGAGGGAAAAAAAAAAAAAAAAAGAGGGGGAGAAAAAGGAGGGTCCAAAAAGCACATTGCTGGGTAGGCTCTGTTGTTGCTTGTGATAGCTGCCTTCCTCTCTGTTTTCCATGGAAACGTTTTGAAAGCCAATTCCAGGAAAAAAAAAAAAAAAAAAGGAAAAAGGAAAAGATCCATGCCAATAAATGAATAGGGGTTCAGAACATGCCAGCTCTTCACTAATTGTCCACTTCACTTATGCGGCTTCGTGTCTGGTGATTCTTTTTATATTGTGGAGAGATGGCAATGAAACTTTATTATGATGGGTTAAGGAGAGGTGTATGGAATAAATTTGAAAATGATTGGAATGAGTTTTGTAACGTTTTTATTTATGTTATTCTAATTTCCTGCTTTCTTAGCCCAGTTATTTTGAAAGAATAAGAGATATGGACTGTGGAAGGAGGGTTATAATTGTGTGAGATAGCCTGGTAATCCGTCATGAAGGATTCCATGTTATGCTTTTGAAGATGTGCCTGGTTAACTTGTAAATTCAACCTTACTTATCTCAGATACCAGCATTTTGGCAATGCCCCTGGCTTGCTATTCTTTCCCTCTGAAACTGTGGTTACAGTCTCTACATCTTGCCTACAGTGTCTACATGTGGTTAGGTGTTTCTCACCATATGTTTTGGATGGACTAAACAATCCAGAGTGAGCTTCCTAATATCTGGTGTGATGGATTTTCACGGTTATTTCTCTTCTGAGAAACATGAGATTTCCTTCATCCCACAGATGCCTCTGGAATCTAGTAAGAATGGTCTTGGACAGATCCCTCAGGAGGATGTCTGCAAAAATGTAATGCTGTCATGTTCAGCAGCAGTGGGACTTCAGGATCAAAAAAGCTTGAGTTCAGCCATTCAGATGTGGAGCCCACACCTGGAGAAGGTTCATTTGCACACATATGGACTTGTTTATGACAAGGCTTTGAATGCTTAAGGATATTAGATTATTTGGGAGTTAGGCAAGTCCTTAGTGATTGAACTGATGGCACTTATGTTCCTGGAAGGCCCCCACTGTTTTATGAGCCTCCCTCTGTAAAGCCATGCTGACCCTGGGGGGCATCCAGGTAAGAGAACTCTTATGGCTAGATAAGGCTCATCTATGCAGCATCATAATGAATCCCCAAATTCATTAAATTCAACCTAATTAGATATGCTAGCATCGATACAGCCCATCAGTATTCCCTATCCTGGCCCAATCATTGCTGCAGTCTCTTGCAGTATATATTTTTGCATTTCTTGGTATGCGACATGATTCTCTGGGAAATAAAAAGTCATTGTTGCTTTCTGTGAAACCCTGCCACATTTTTATAAGTAATTTCCATTCTGCTATGGTCTATTACACATGATGTTTTGAAACAGTGAGAAAGAGTTAAGCAAAATGAAGACCATTATCAATATTTCATTTGTCACAGCTGAAAAACTACATTTATAGGTCAGTCCTTTTCAATCCATTCATTGATTTCAGTACTCAAAGCCCTTCAGGGAGTGTCTAAAATCCACTGATGTTTCAGAGTGCTAAGTTTTGTGTTTGGATTTCTGATAAAACTGGAAGATGTGTCAAAACCATGTAACAAGCTCTGGATCTGATTTACCGCTGTACACTTTCAGTCTCTACTGGTGTTAACTCCAGTGATTTCACTGGAATGGAGCTGGTATTGATTTAATTCTTATGTCGATGGGACCCTCCAGAGACATACTTTCCTGCTCTTATTCCCACTGACTTCAGTTCAGAATATAATCAGGATCATAATTAGAAATGATGACCTGATTCAGTCAGGCATAAAAATACAAGTCAGTCTTCAAGTTTCTCAGTAATGCTACTGACTGCAGTGGCACTTCTTTCTTACTTAAAGTCAAGCCTGTGCTTACATCCCTTGCAGATGGTGACCTGTGTGTTTAGGTTCTCTATTGAATTCTCTGAAAGTGGAAGTCTTTTGACTGGCTATAACAAGCTTTGGAACAAGCCCATAAATAGAAGAAACTTGGTAAGAGTTTTAAGGAGACTTGGGAGCAAAACTGCAGTTGCTCCTCAATCCCCATCTATGCAATTCCATTTGCTTCAATTAACTCATGGAATTTGATCAAAGTCCCTTTCAGAGCATATTCATGGTATTGTCTACAAACCCATTACTCTCAGAAAGCAAAGCAGAATAATGCATTTCTTCCTGCAGATTGTGCTCTCTGTTCTAGGTGCCATTTAAATATCTGGTGCTTCAACAAGCATACACAGCAGGATTCAAATGCCTTTGTTTATATGTATTTTTCAGGCAAAAACTTGCGAAACTCTAGTTGCAGGCTTCTGGGGAGAGAACTTGGCTTGGAATTAAACACCCTGGAAGTGGACTGGATCCAAGATTGAATAAAATCATAGCTGAGATGCAAACATCTAATTACAACCATTATCCAAAAATTCAATGTAAAAATAAGGAAAATATTACTTATCACATTAAAAGGTGAATTTTTCTAGTTCCATTAGGAGATTTTAAAATCAGCCAAAATATCAAAAGCTAAGTGGTCTAAGTATCCATGATCAATATTTATATTCAAGTGAAAGAGGAGAGGACTGAGGCAATGAAATTTAGTAATGCACGTATTGTTATTTGATTTGAACAGTCAACACTAGTAAAAAATCTAACTGTTTACTAGAAGATTACTTTCTGATTCAGCATTACCATGCAGATCTACATTTGTTACTCTTCATTTGAATACAAAAATTACCTCTAATCTAATTAAAAATAGAAGGCAAGCTTGATGTCCTTTGAAAGTCCTCAAACTTGTTAAAGCTAAAAGTAATTCAACAATTTTAAGGAATTAATTGGATTAATTAATCAGGGGATAGATTCTGGCTAGTGAGCTCCAGCTGGAAAGGTAACTGTGAGGAATAAGATTTTTAATGCAACGCCAACAATGTTCTTATTGCTTGTCGGCATCAAGTAAGTACCTTTGATATACCTAAGTTACTTTTGAAACAGCTAATTTGACCTAGGTTGCCTTTGAAATGGCTGATTTTTGTTGGCCTGGTGGCAGCAGCACCAGGCTCAATGGGGCTTGGTTCATCTCATACTGCAGGAGACCAACTTCTGCAGTTAGGCTGGTAGCACTGCAGGCTGGCTCAGATCTACAGATTCTCTCTCTAAGGAGTAAGGGGTTAGGTGACAGAAAGAGAATGCAAATTCAGATAGGCTGGGTTGTGTCTTGCCTGATGTAACTTTCCTTCTCTTGCAGATCTTTAAACTGTGACCTAAAAAGAACTTGCATCAGAATTTCCCCTCCAACACAGTGAAAGCATTATTTCTCTTAAGTACATTAGATTGCCTCTAAAAATTTAATCTAGCATCCCAGCAATAACCTTTTTTTTTTTCTTCCTGTAGTAATCATTTGCTTGGAAAAGCCTCCTGTTCCTGAAAGGCCATGAAAACAAACACAGACATATGCAGGGAATAGAGTGAGAATTTCTGAGTATTACATCTTATGATAAGTGACTAAGTAAAATAGGCAGAAACATAGTAGTCTTAAGTATTCATGTAACATTTTATATTCCTATTTAAGATCTCCACTTTCTGTGAGAGGACGTTGGTTTCTCTTTTTAATGTGGACATGAGTGAGCACAGTATAATAAATGTCATATTTGTTCCTGGTCTTCTAGTAGATCTTGCTGAATTGCTTTGCAAATTTCAGGTGAGATTCATTTCACCCAGCTTTAGCTGTTCCCAAAAACCAGTGACCTTTGGTGAGCACCAAGAAATATATCTCCACAGTGACTGTGGAGGAGGAAGCCCAGGGAGCAACTGGCTTACATCAGATGCTTCATTCTTTGGCAGCTAGAGTTAGCGGAGTTAAAGCTCTCCCATTATGGTGCTGTTGCATGTCTGTGAAAGGGAAAACCACTCCAGCTGGGGGTTTTAGTAGACCAGATGTAGATTGTTAGATGTAGGTTTGGTGAGGTGAGTGCTGTCTCTGGCATTCCTGGAAGAACACGTTCATTTCTTATTGTCCTTTTAGTAGGAATGGTCATGGTGCATCACAGTAGTTTGTTGTTCAGCATTCATGTGTCATGTCTGGATGCCACATCAGAAATGGGTTTAGTGGGTGGTTGACTGCTAAGAGGAGCTGTGATCCTGTAAGTACTGATGCCTTAGGTCTTAACTTTTATATTTTTCAAATTCTGTACTGCTTAGAGTGTAACTCTAAGCTCCTTGTAGCCTGTAATTTCTGCTCTCTCGTGCAAGATAGACATAACAAAGCCTCTCCAGGCTTTGCCTTCAAGGACAGCCAGGCTCTTCTAGGCCCAAAATGTGTAAACCAAAGACTCTAAGGGGGGAGCAAGCTGAGGGGAGTTACATCATTGAGCTGGGGCTTTAATTGGAGAATTAACCGTGGTATGCAAATGAACCAAACCTATAAAGGTTGGTGGAGAACTCGTGACCTGTCGTCCATCTTGGGGTCCATTTTTTTATGGAAGCAGCCTTCGGCTCCCCCAGGGTGTACCTTGAAGGCCCTTCAAATAAATACCTATCTTTATTCCCTTACTCCTGTCTAGTCTCTGTTTCTAGGTGGCTGGAGAAGGCATCAGTACAGTCTAGGGCGCCTAAGGGACCCTACTGTCACAAGCAAGGAAATGTGGTGTGCCGTCCTGCTTGCCAAAGGCAGAGGCTTGCAGGATCTCTGAGAGAAGCCGTTTGGGTAGGGCTGAGGTGGGACATACTGTAGATGTGGCTGCTCTGCAAATCTCTTTTATTTCAAAAATGTTGAACACCTTGACCTAATTCCCCAGATAAATTATTTAGCATTAATATTTAGATTGTCCTTTTGGAAAGTGTCAAAACAGAAAGGTTTGATACTACGGGGGTAGCTTTCAAAGAATTCATGCCCAGATATTTAAAAGTATGGCATAGGATTCATCTCACCTGCCCCCAGAAGTGTGCAGCTTAAATGATGTCTATTTGTGAGCCAGTTGTACTAAAGGGAATGTCTTCAACACCTGCTCCATGAGAGATGACTCGCCCAACTGCAAGTGCTTAACTCTTCCCACTGAATAGGCTAGCCTGGAGCAGTGAGCTCAGACTAGACACCTTGGGTTTAGACATTCAGCATTAAGTGGGATGAATCCTGTTCTTAGCCTGTAGGTACTGCTATTTAAAAATTACAGATAAAATTAATGGAAAAGTTGCTGCTGATTTGCATGGGAAATGTGACCTTCCGGCCCTATGGGACTTGGACATGTGAGTAAAACACATGTGACTATTTCACTTCTCACAGGATCTAAGCCATACTTACCACTGTTTAAATAAAAATAAGTCTCAGTTGATTTTCACTGGTATCATGTTACAATCCCACTATAGATCCTTCCTCAGTATAATCCCTTGTGTACCAGGATGAATTTTCTAGTTTGACGTTGGTACTTTCCAGAGCACTTATGGGAAGATTCTGAAGTCTCCCCTGCAGCCATGGAGTGCAGCTGGTAGACAGCAGGTAGCCTTGCAGTACCTGTGTGGCATCATCCTGTGGCAGGTGCTCCCTGTGCACCTGGGGCTGCACTGCTGTGGCTGAAATTTGAGATCTGCTTCAGCCCACACGCACATGGGATGTGCTTCTTGCTGAGTTCTGCTGCCACTGACCTATTGCTGCCTGCTCTTGTTTGCTGTCCAGCAGTCCCTCTGGCTCCTGCTGCCGTGCAGGCAGTGAGCTGGGATGTCAGAGGTGGCTCCAGGTGCTGAGAATTTTGATGTATGACAAACAAATGGTGCAAACTGTCTGTCCCAAATTACCTTGCCCTCGTCTCTGATTCTCCACTTTGGACTCCTGTTCCTTCTGCTGCTGCCTGCTATTGAACTGCCACCAGTGACTGCTCTGAGTGGCCAGAGGAACATGCAAGAAGCTGAAGAGTGAAAAATACCAAAATATGGCAGTACCAGACGGCTAGAAGTCTTCTTACCCACCCATAGTATGTCTCTTGCTTACACATCTGGTGTAAATATCTATCTCTCACTGTCCTTCTTGTGCTGCTGAGTGCAAAAGTTTGTTTGCACCAGCGGTCATACTATTCTTGTCATCTCTTTCATCAGGAGTGGCAGAATACAATGAAGAAAGGGAATTGTTTTGCAGGTTTGGGATTTCAGGGCATATGTCTCCCTTCTTTTACCTCCTGATGTCCTTCAGGGAGTATAGGGAAATTAACCCCATTCACAATGTGAGTGCTTGTAATTAGAATTCTCATTCACTCCTAATAGTCACTCGTATCCATCAAAGGCTTGATTTCCAGGTCTGTTGCATAGTGCAATGAAGAGGAAAAGAGCTGAAGGTACTACGCTTGTTGGCAGAATGAGGGGAGCTGCTCTGAGAAGACCCAGCTATGCTTGACATCCCCAGGGTGCTGTGTGGTCTTGAAAAGCCAGTCAGAGGAGTGAGAGTGGGGCTTTTAACAGCGTTTTATTAGACACTAGGGGCAGGCCAGGAATGGGTTTATAATCTGTTGTCATGGTTCAGCTGACAGATGGCAACTGGTGAGTAGGGCAGTCTTGAATGCTTCATGGGACTGAAGCCTGTGCTATCTACTCTGACCTGATGGCAAGCTGATGAAAGTGCCCCTGTGCAAAGAAGCTGTGCTAGCTAAAGGCTGAGTCAATTTGAACACCAGTTTTAATTACACCAGTGCAAGTTTTGTGAGCAAGCACACAGTCACCTTGGTGGTAAGGAGAGAGATGTTATTAGTGGCGTGTAACTCTGGTCCATGCTCTCTAGACCAGGCTAGCACATCCTGGAAAGAGTATCAGACACGAGGTAAGGTAATTTCCATAATATAAAGGTTAAAAGTTCCCCTTATATTATGATGGTACATGTTAATCTGTCCCTTCTTAACAGCACCTAACTGATGAACAAGCTGTGATTCAGACCTCAAAACTGGGAAGAACCCACTAAACAGAGCTCTATAAGGTATAGGAACAGTGGATTAACAGGGTACAAGGAAGCCTGCCAGATTTGTGTTGTATCCTAAGCTCCACCATCCCATTTGGCAATCCTCTCTTTACAGCGCAACAAGTGTCACGAGCTGGCTGCACGCTGACACATCAGATCTGTGACCCCTCTTTTCAACCCTGTGCAGCTGAACTGACCCCTGCAGCCAGGGATCAGATGGAAAGCCGTTAGGGCTGATTCCTCACCAGCACCATGTCCAGACTCATGTCACTACTTCTTCGAGTCATCCTGGGAGCAATCATCCATGCATTGATTTTATGGCAGTGCTGACACTTGCTTTCATTCTTTCGGAGCCGGGGAGAATTGCTCTTAACCATGCCCCCTGCTGCCTCGGGATATAATCTCAGGAGCATAGTTTAGGGGCACAGCCAGCTTCAAGGAGCATTACTTTGCTTCAGTGCATTTTTATATGTTTTCATTTCCCTGCAGGCCTTTTTCTGCTAAGGGGGATGTTTGAACCAGTGAATGCACTTCTTTTTTCTTCTTCTCCTTAGTAAAGTGACAGTCAAAAATCTAAGTATGTGTGCTGTTGGCAAAAAATACAAATGTTTGCCCCATTTGCTCCTGGGTAGCATCCTGGGCTTATGTCTTAGCTTCCAGCTTGGTAATAATATCCTCCCTTAAAAAAGGACTTTGCAAGCAAATCAGTTCATCAATACAACAGCAATTTGAAGCCTGCATTTGCCAAATCCTCAATCCTGGGAATAAGTTTTAAAGGATAAAGCTTTAGTAAGACTATTTATGCAAATACTTTTTTTTTTTAGCATCAGGACCAAAATAAGAATTTTTTTTCAGGTTAGAAATCGTTTGAAGTACTTGGTTGTTTTTGGTTTTGTGTTTTTTTTTTTTTTTTGTTTTGTTTTTTTTAAAATTTTTTTTCTGTAATTCTCATTAGCTAAATTAATTGTTGCTCTCTTTTGAAATTAAGGAGAACAAATTTTCTTGTACTGAAAGGCACAAGAAAAATAATTGCCAACAGTCTGTTTGTACCTGAGTTTTTATTATACTTCTCTTGAATGGAATCTCAGAAAAAAAGGGAGGAAAACTGTTCACAGAAAAAGAAAAAAGCCCAGTATATTAAAGAAAGGAATACATTTGTGTGATGATTTCTTGTGGATCCATACAACATTGCTGTGTTCTGATAATGGAAACAATTAGTTTCAGAAACAGCATAAAGCTTGCTAATTTCCAAATAATGGGAAATGGTCTGCCTGACAGGCTTTTCTTTTTGGTATTTATGCTGCATATATAGTAGCAAAATAGCAGGAGCAGAGGCAAAGCCGGGCAGGCAGGGCAGGCTCTCCAACAGCTGCATGGGACCCCTGCTGTGTTTCTGCCAAAGCCCGTGCTATGGAACAGCGACAAGGAGACAGGCTTTTGGGGGTCCACTTATGTGATTAGCCCTCTCCTCTTGGGCTGAAAAGGGACAGAAATGTTAGGGGTTTTTAAGAGGAAAATGAAGGCCACACCTACATGGGCAGATGGGTATTTTTCTCTTCCATGAACAAATATGTCTGAAAAACAAGCATGATTTGGAAAGGTAACCTGGCTAAGAGTCTTGCAGAGCCGCATTTTTGTTAAACCATTTTTCATTTTCCTATTTAATTTCCTGCACCTGAAACAAGGGGAAGGAATTGTGCTTTACTTTTTGCTTTTGTATAAGGCAAATGGGGTTGGAGGTCTGTGGTTAATAGAATAGGAGGCTTCCTGCCTTCTGTCAGTGAGAGATAAAGCTGCCTTCTCACTTCATGGGTCTTTCTGAAAGAATCCATGAAGTTTGCTGTTAATAAGAAAAGTGGGTGAAGAGAGTGGAGAGCGTACTGGTCGTACTGCTCTGGCAATATTTAGGACGAAGGACAAGAGTGGATTATTTAGGCAGCTAGAGCTGATTTTTGAGAAGAGTGGTTAGCCTGGTTCCTATTTAGCTGAAGAAAGACCTAGAACTGAGATGGGAAAGCATGAACAAAACCACCCATGCATACCCTCTTTACAAGTCATGAAGGTTGGAGAAGGGCTGTCATATCTACTGCCTTTGGCATCTCATTCCTTCCCCTGTCTACATGAGAAAGTTTTCAGAAGGCAAAGAAGGAGTGAGAATACATGGTGGCACTGTAAGTCACTGAAAAGCATCACATATTTTGTGAACCATCTACTCTGCTCTGTAGAGATAAGGTCAAGTGTTCAGTCTTTTCAGTTTCCTACTGAATTCCTTACAGTGACATCTTTTTGAAGTCTTTTAGAAAGGTTAACAGTCCCTTAAGAATCCTATAAACTTCTAGACTCATAACAATAGAAGATCTTCAGATTTACTGTCTTTTGGGATTTTATACCCCCTAAATCCTAGAAAGCTTTACATGTGACCCAAACTGCAAATATATAGCAAGTAAAGGGTGGAACTCACAAGCCCAAAGAATACTGATAGCAGGAAGATGCAAGACTTCCCCTCGAGGGCTAGTTGAGTACCATCTGCTCGAGAAGGGCTGGAAAGCTACCTGGTCAAGGAAGGCTTAAAAGGGTGGAAGAACAATGCAAAAAAATTTTAAAGGAATGCTGTGAAATGCCCATGAGAAAAGGAGGAGAAAAGAAGGCTTGTATGCTTGTGGGCTTTTAAGGCTCTGTGGAGCAAGGGCCAGCCAGCTTGCACACTGCTCAGAAGGCACAATATACTGCCTTGTACATGAAAACACACTTAACAAATCTTGCTATCATTTCTGATATGATTACTTTGATTATTCAGTGCATCATGGATGAGAATGAGCAATTAAAATAAAATCTAAATGTAGATTTTATTTGCACAGATACTGAAAAGTATCTCTCTTTAGCAAAGCCTTTTGCTATTGCTCTTTGCACCCTGGGGAGTCTTCAGATGCCTGATCATTTCCCTTGGCTCCCTAGCTCTGGGGAAATCATATCTTTTTGTTGGTTCCCTTGGCTTCCCAGGCAATGCGAGGAGCTGGCTCAATGTGGGACATAAATGACAATTCATTGCCAGAAGGGAAGTAATTTTCAGGCCTCCTCCCCTTCTTTTCTTGCCGTGAATGTAATAATACACTTTGGAAACATTACTGCGGTAATCTGAAAACAGCAATGCTGTCAGAATTCAGAAAATGCCCGATAGAACTGATCATTCCCATAGCTTAGCTATGATGTTTAGAATTGCTGTACATCATATTTCATTCTTCACTAACATCCTGATGGATATTTCCCCAGTGAGAAGTTGTCTTTGCACTAAAGCAGTGTAAGAGCATTATAGGTTGGATGTTGTTATTTTTCTTCTCCTTCCTTCCTGTCTACCTCTTCTTTTTTCTTTTTTTTTTCTTTTTTCTTTTCCTCTTTTCCAAAAAGCTACTTCATGTTGCAAAGATCATCAGATGAAATGAATGCAGCCCAGCTGGGATTTGCTGGAAATGTGTTCAGCTTGGCAACACCTCTCACAGAGTAGCTGGGTCCCTAAAAGCTTTGTTTAAAATGATGAAATGAAAACAAAGGAGACATAATTAGCTGCTGTGCAATAATAGAAAAGGCTTGTATCCAGTTACTGTAAAAGTCATTTAATGAAGGGTAATCTGGACATAAGCCCGCACACTATAGCTGTAAAATATTTAAGCTTTTTAATGAGAGGGAAAATGGAGAGAAGGGTTTGCTAACGTGATTAGGAAAAATGCCTTTCATAACCATTTTTACAGGGACTTGCAATTCCTAAACTGAGGTTTGAAGCTTTCTTCAAGCCAAAGGAGCAATAAAACTTTTATGCTGCACCAACACTTAAAAGCTACATACATCACATTGGTTTTATATGTCTGAGTGGGAACATCAGCGTAGGGTTTTTATGTTTGTAAAGGGCTACCCTGGCTATTGAGTAGCAGCTCCAGTTTCTTCCACTTACTTCAGATTGTAGAGTGCTTGTGGATGAGCAGTCATTAATCTTAAACTGCAGTAAAAGTTGCTTTCAGTGATGTTCTTTCTCATCTCCCCCTCCTTGTTCTGTTTTTCCTGTCTATGTTCCCTATCCTCCCCTTCTTTCTCCTTCCTGCAAAGCTCCCTTTTCTCATTCTCTCTTCACTACTGAAACCAAAACAAATGCTGCTGGGTCTGAGGTGGACCAGCTGCTCTGATGTGATGAATACATTGCATTATTTTTAGTCCATTGACAGGTTACTAGGCAAAATGCAGATATCAGCTGGGGATTTTCTGTGATGGGACGATCATAAATGATGTAATAAAACATTATTGTACCCCTGTGTAGTATTTAGAGGTGGGATTTACTATTACTACGGTATTTGCCTAAACTGAGTGCAAATGTTTCTATGTTTTTGCTACCTATACCTGGGAGGAAGGGATAATTCTGTCCCCCTGCAGGGGACACCTTCTTCCTAATCAATGGAGAAATGTGGACACCTGAGAAAGGTGGGCACATCTGTAAACCCCCTGGATTATAGATGTTCCTCTCTTTGTTCAAGAAAATGAATGGAGTCTCACAGGGGTACACCAGGTTTCCCAGTCTTTTCTAAGATACAAGAATGGCTGAGAAGGGCCACATGATATTGAGACAGTATGTATGGTTATCCATGGCTACCTGACATCTAGCATGGCAAAAAATGGAGACAGGATGGTTTCTACCCTAAACCTTTCCATGGAAAGTCTGATGGTTGTTGACAGCGGGATGGACACTGGTAGAGCGTTCCCTGTGGTCCTCAGGGCAGTGACTGGCGAGGGGGAAGGAGGCCTTGGCAATGAGGAGAAGCTGCTGGGCAGTGGTTGGAAGTTTTGCCACTGAAAGTTTGAAGAGTGAAAAGGAGAGAGGACCAGGATTTCATGTGCTCTCATTGTGCCAAAACATCTCCTGGCTTATGTGCACTGCTGTAGCTCAGCTGCCTTCAGCTGTGCTCTTCCCCTTGTTTCCTAGCTGCCTGTTTTCCAGGGCTCCATGAATTGCACTCATTGTCAGTACAACCAATTAGAGTAATTGTTGCCATTATTTCAGTGATATCTCACAGAAATAACATGCTCACAGACACGGCTTTTTCACTCCTTCAAAGTCATTACTGTGCCATTAGAATTTTAGCTCAAAGGTTTTGCTTAAACATATAAATAATATTTGTAGGTCTGCCCCTCATATTCTTGCAAATTCTTCATTTAAGCTTCCATGTAGAAATGGAGATAATAAATATTCATGCATTTCTTCCTACCTTGATATGCTAATTCTGGTATGAATGGTAATCTAGAAGCAGCTGAAAAAGATGGCTTGATTCTGGTATTATTTATGAATCCTGCACTGAAGTATTGGGCTGGGGGTGTGACAATGCAGTTAAGAGTGATTTAACAAGAATTGTTTTCTGGAGATACTGTCTTTGCTTTATCCATTGCATAAAATCATTTAAGATTATTGAATTCCTTATTTATTACCTTATTACCTCAGTGAGTTGTCTCAAATTAAATGAAATTGATTCTTTTTCCTCATCTCTTTCACAGCCTTCTAAATAAGGTGCTGAACTCAAGTGCTTCAAGGTGTGCACCTAATAGTCCGATTGACTTCAATGAGCTGGTTTGACTAAACCTAAATATTTGTAAGAGAGATGGATCTTTTATAGTTACCAGCTGTATAGTATAAAATGAAGAGTTTGTTTCTGGGCAAGATGAATGGATGTTCAAATTGACTCATTTACTATTTGAAGCAGCCACAAAAATATTTTCATAGTACTGGGGAATTAAGGATATGTCTCAAATGAATCTCAAACACTAAGACTCTCAGACTTTGTTTTAAAAGCTTTGTATTTGAAAATTCTGGGACAGAAACCTGGGTTGTTTTTTTTTTTTTTCACTCATATTTAGTAGAAATCCTAGCAGTTGCACTATACCTGATATTGGGGAATATTAGAATGAAAATACAGAATCATGACTATCTCTCAGCCAATTATTTGTAGTGACCTCAGGACTCTGCTATTGCCTTCAGTGGCAGCAGAGACCTACTTTCATCTGTGCCAGAAACTAATGGAGTTAGAAAAGCAGCAGTGGCTCAAAACAAACCAGTCACTCCAAGCTAACCTCCATGATAGATGCTGGAGAGAAAGACAAAAGATGGCTGGAGCTACTTGTAAGTTGGTAACTGTGATCAGTGTGTAAACTCTGTCATGCACCATTGCATGTTTGCTAGAAGAGGTGTCATGCAAATGGGCAGAATTTTTTTTTATTTTTAGAATTTCAATGTAGTTGCAAATAACAGGAAGGATCAGAAAAGCATAACTCTGCTATAGCAAATTTTACATGTCACTAACTTGTCTCCATTTTTAATAAATACAAAATGATGTTTGTCATATCAGCAAACCTTGACTACTAATAGATCAAATGACCTTTGAATGTAAGGGGTTAAAAAGACCAGATGCTCAGAACTGAGTTAATTGTAGATTCAAAGTGCATAAATCTAAAAGCTGAAAGACTGAGCTTGTGTTTTCTCATTTGTTGTTGCAGGTCACTGGGGTTACATGCTCTTAACTAAGTGAAGGCCCTGCGAGTAGGAAGACTTCTTCCTTTTCATCCTAGTGGCTTGGCAGCAGAATAACCCATTACAGTTATAAATGACAGTTTCCTTTTTAAATGTCTGGAAAGACAAGAAGGACAAAATTTAAAACCCAGATTCAAATATGCCCAGTTTCAAGCTCTTTAACATGGGAACTGTGAGGATTGTATTTAACTGGTGGTAGATGACACTCAGTTAAGTAATATCAATTTGGCTCATGAGCTGCAGCGTCACCAGATGTACCCATAAACTGCAAACATCCTCCTTATTTTGTTTTCCCATCAACATTGACTAGGTTAAAGAAGAATATTTGCCTTTGTAAGTAGCCAAAATTTTCAAGTCCATAAAAATGACAAAAGTTAATAAAAATTGTTTAAAACATATAGAATAATTGAATATGACTTCTCTATGCTTTCTGTCATAGAGTTACTGTAAAAATATAATACAATTTTGAAACAATGCTTTGTGTTTGTAAGATCAGTTGTTTATCACATTGATTTTATTGTGGAGAGGATGCTTTGCCTAATCTCACACAAAATATTTGTCCTAGGCCTAGATTAGCTGGACTCAAATAATAAGATTTATGGAGACTACAGATGTAAAACTATTTTTTGTGTTTGCTCCAGACCAGACCTAAGAAAAGTGATATTCATTGCATCAGATTTATTCAGTTTCACTATTGCTATTTCACCCTGCTGCAAGAAGGGCCCGAGTGGGAAGAACTCTGAGGATATGAGACCTTAATAATTCTCATCAAAAATGTGCAAGACAATGGAAGGAAGAGTGGGACCTCTGCCAGAAGTGTCAGTCAGAGAAAGTGGGTCATTGATGCCTTCTATCAAAATGACAACTCCCGGTAGGAGTTCTTCATCAGAGACTGCTTGGGAGCAGTGGAAAGGTAGTCAGTTTTTTTGGTGACAGGGGTGATCAGGAGCTGGCATTGTATCCATTGCACCCTCCCAACTGTACTGCTGTATGACCTGCTGGTGGGAAATGCACTGTACAAAGACAGGCACTGCTGGCATGGGAGGAGTCCTGCAGAAGCTGAGAGTTGTCAGGAAAGCACTGACAGCTTGTGCTTTTCAAATTTGGTAACCAGCTGATGCATGGCTTGTTTAGCTGTGGTGTGAGGGTAACAGGCCTTTACATGCTGTTTTGTGGTGGTGTGATAACTGTGTGCTTCTCATATATTGGTTTGCTCTGCTACTGCTTGAGGTTTGCTTGTAGTTTTATCGCTTTCCTTGTTTTGGGAAGCAGATTATAAGAATTACTTCTGTTTCAGCAAAGCATACTCTTAATAAACCCTAATCTTCAACTTAAAGATGCTGTAGGCTATTTCCTGCATTGATCTTACCTAAATATTAATGACTAAAAATTAGGTGTCTAGCCTGTAATTAGATAGCTTGCCTCTAGACTCCACTGCCAGTGGGGGGAGAGAGAGAGTTGATCCAGCTAACCTGTTTTATACAGACTTGACCCTCTCTGAACCAGCTCATGCTTCCACCCTTTATGAAAGGATTTGGTGGCTACATCATTGATAGTTGATTCCTGAGCCTCAGCTTTGCCATATGTCCTGACTGAAAATGCGTAATGTCCAACACTGCAACACTCCACAAGAAATTGAGTGTCACTGCTGAAGGTAGACCTAAGAGGTGGTTTGCTGCCGTTGTCATTTCAGGGGGTGGATTTGAATCTGTAAACATTTCTTCTTATCTGTAATCCAGGTGAGCACATTTAAAGTGCTTTTCAGGTTCTGGCCTCATTACTGTCTTCATGGAAAAATTTTTACATGGCAGCTGTTTTGTCCCCAGACACAAAAGGAACGAGTCCTCTGTAACACATGGTGACACGTTTGGCTAGAAGGATAGAAATGAAATGTTTTACTGACAAAAGGACCCTGTTAAACAACATCCATCTTCCTCTTTGCAAAATGGGCAGTTATTATTAAGTTATTTATGTGAATGCCCCTGCTACAATGCATTTTCTTTTGCATTTAGACTTGTTCAGTACCTCTTCATTAGTGCTGTTAGATCCTTAGGAAGAGCAATCCATTGTACTCACTGGCTCGGGTGCCAGACAGAAGCTGGCACAGAGTGAAACTCAAATGGTCACTATCTGCTTACTACACTGCTTGCCAGGAGTAGGATTCACCAGGAATGTATGAGTTGTTTAACACATCTTTGAGAAAGAACACATCTTTTCTTGGTGGTCATACCTGTGCCCCTCTGTTCAAGTGATCACTTACTTTTTGCTTTGTCAAAAGTGTGACTGCTCCCTTTGAAAAAGTTTGTTGACACTTTAAAAGTCTCTGCTAACATACTTCATTCTTGGCTGCGAGAGATAATGAATTTTTATACAAAGCCATAGGATTTTTGGGTGCTGAATATTCCTAAATTTTGGCATCTAGAAGTGCTGGGATTTTTGCATGCTTCAATCCAAAAGAAATAAATATTTGTAAAAAAAAACAACTTTGATGTAGGCACCAACAAAAGGATTTCACCTCTGAAAGTCAGATGTCCAGTTGAAACTAGCTGTCTTCCTCTCTAATAAACAGAAGGAGAGTAATATCATAAACCTTTCCAAGATGCCATTCCTTGGAATTACTTTTCTGTCTGCTTATTTTAGAGATGAATCCCATCCCTGTTTCCCATTGTTTATCCCTTGATATCAATGTGAAGCTGGATACTGACTAGAAATTAGGCATCTAAATATCTTTATGGATATAGGTCAAAGCTAGAAAATTTTGTTTTATGAAGTTTAAGTTCACAAGTATTATCTTACCTTTTTGCAAGGCAGAGGAGAAAAATCTCTGTTTAAATCCTTTCCTTTGAAAAATAATACAATCAGCTGAACACCAGTAATTGTGTTCTAAATCTTTATAGCCTTAGTTCTAGCCTTTAAAGTATATTTAGAATAACATATTTAGCTGTATTTCTTCTCTTGCCTTTAGAATGCCAGGCACACCAATAGAACTATATGAATAATAAATTATAATACTGTTTATCATCTAAATTGTTATCGTTTAGAATTTTTCTCTCAAGTGTTTCTTCTAGAAATCTATTCAACCCTCCCTGATGACACATTTGGATGAACATTTTTCAACACTGAATGCCTAAAGTTAATAATCTAGATCTATATTTAGGCACAAAAATGAATGACCTGATTTTCAGAGTTGCTGATTACTTATTTTGACGCATTAATATGAATTTAATAGCTTTGCTGTAGGTGCCAAGGTCTTAAGAATGTTGGGTTTTTTCCCATGCACAACTTGTCTATCAAACTGCAGAACATATGCAGAATTAGATTACTAATGAGCGATGATAGTATGCCATATAAAAACAATGTTACATTGATTCATTTATTTGTTTACATGGTTGGGCAGGCTAATTTTATGTAGAAAGTTCACTATGAAAGCTGATTTATAGTGATTTGAACAGAAAAGCATTTCTCCCATTTCATATCGAGACAATGGTGAATTCTATGTGAAGAAAGCGCATCCTCTGGTTGTTCTTTGTTGTATGCCAAAGAGAAAAATAATCTGAACACATTTTGCTCATTCTATAGAAAAGCAAACTTAGTTTTTCCTGATGACTTTCATTATGCTAAAAATTGTGGAAAACTGGGTACTGCACAATAAATTGATGCATATTGTAAAACAAAAACCTTTCAGAAAACATTAGGAGCCATATGCTCATTTTAGAGATACTTGGTGCCACTTTGAAATGTGGCTTCCTTGTTGTTTGAAGATGTGAACCATCAAAGCTCTCGGCTACTTACATTAAGCGGTCATAAGGATTTGCTTAAACACATTGCTGAATAGGGGCCTAATAGCCTGATTTGCTATACCTTGTCTGCCTGAGTTTGAGAAGGTCCCCAAACTACTTTGAGAATGCCCAGGACTCCATAGAGAGTAAGCACTGTTGAACTGTAGTGTGAGTGGCAGGATCTAGACTTCAAAGATAAGGGTAATAAATACCCTTTGTTCAGCGTGTTGTCTGTTTTTTCATTGAATTATTTCTTGATGTGCGCAAGAGCATTTTGCAAAGAAAGTGAAATGAGGACCAGTTGCTAGTTTTCCTCATCTTTAAGAGCTGGTCTTTGGGCCCTGATCAAACCAGTGGGGAGACTCTTAGAAGCCACAGGGGGAGTGGGTGCAGGATCCCATCTACTTAATTTGCTTGCAAAAGCCTTAAGGAGAATATCTTGAATAGAAGTAAGCTTAGTGAGAGCTGCACAGCTCCACCTGACATTATATTGACAGCAGGTGGCAAATGTGGATGGAAGTGCCTGACTTGCTGAATAAAACACAGAGTCCCTTCAGCATCAGCAGCTGTGTGATCACTGGGGAGTTGTTTGGTTACATGTGTTTTTTTCACATCTGTCAATTTAACTAAATTGGTGGTCTAAATGAATAGTGTCATGCACAGGAACATTACATGGATTTATGACAGCTGAAATGTATAGCACCTAGAGGATTTGGGGTCCATGAAGCAGTGAATGGATTTCAGAAAAAGCATGATTTTCATCTGTGGTAGACATAATCTTGATCCATTATTCAACATGCTATGCAAAAGAGAATTGCACATTGGGTTCACAGGGCAGTCTTCTGGCATTTCAAAAAAGAAGAAAAAGGAATTTAAGAGAAAGATTTATATGTTTATGTTGCCTCTGTTTATGATGCTAGCAAAGGAAGTCCAATTTCCTCCTAATTAGATTATAACAGGTGCAAGCAAATCCAACAGAAGGGAGGCTGCTTCTATAATATCTATAGTGCATTTGGTGTGAGTGTAGCAGGGAAACAGGAAGCATCTCTCAGCCATGGTTTTCCCATGTTGTGGTCTGAGATCTGTCACTTGCTCTGTCATCAGATAGCAGTGTTACTGGGCTTGGAGAGGTGACCTCAGCCTGGCTCAGGTTGGGCAGCTGAGTTCAGCTGAACCAGCTGGGGAAGTGAGTCCCCTTCTGAGACTCGTTTCACACTATGCTTTGTTCTTCTGAGAGCTGTGTTGCCTCAGGTGCTTTGTTCCATCTTGCACACCCCGTTTCTTGAAATCTTGGGGCCTTTGCTTTCAGCCATGTGGGAGGTGTTGCAGTCCTCTCCAGTCCTTCACTGCTGATCCTGCCTCATGTTCTCCTTCGCCCCTCCCAACCAAAGAGGCAGCAAGAAAAGGATAACACATCCTGCACGCAGGCTTTGCCTCCTCCAGCCACTTAAGCTGAGGTGCTGAGGTGTGAGCAGAGAAGGCTGGGAGAGTGTCGCACCTTCTGCTGTGTTACCATGTGGTACTGCCAGCACAGTGGTGCGGGGACACTTGGAGGCAGAAACTAAAAGTGTCGTGCCAAGAATGGCCACAACTTGCCTCTCAGAGATTTCAGGTTGTCTTGGTGTGTAAAGATGGCAGAGTTTTTTGTCTTTCTCCTCAGACTTGCACTGAGGAAGCTCTTTTGACATGTCTCTGATAATGAGAATAGAGTCCAGATGGGCAGAAACTGAACAAGTGGTAAAAGAAGATGGATGGATGTTTCACTCCTGTTTTTAAGCAACCCAGGGAGCAATGTTAGTTCAATTAAAATGAAATCTAATGAGTTGAGAAACTTTAATTTCATTTTAAAGGAGGGGCAGGCTTTCTACTTTCATTTTGAGTCTATAACGTAATATATAAGAAGGGTGAAGATCTACTTTTTAATTAAACAACTGAAGAGATCAGAACTGAGATCCTAGTTGACTAAGATGCTAATGCTGTTCTTTAAAAACTGCTAATGAAAAATATAGAGGATTAATTTATGATTATTATAAAGGAATGCACAGAATCATTCATGATGGAGGATTTAATAATTTTCTTGTGGGTAAATTGAACTATTCTGGTAGAATATTATGTATTTTTAAGGAAACAAGGTAAAGTCTGTTTCTGTGTAAATACATTTTACCATTGCTTCAGACTCCTGGTGAGATCATAATGATAAAGCTGCACAAATAGTGTCACAAACTGGCAGATACCAACCTGGCAGGAAATTTCAAACCCAATGGCAAACTTCCACAGGCTATTGGAAATTAGTTGCTGTACTGCTAAAACAGTCACTGTGAGTCTTATGGGAAAAGGACTGAGTTTTTAATACATAGACATGCAGATGGGTCCTTGTCAAGTTTATGATGTGACACTCATTTACCTTCAGGGAGAAGCTGAAATCCAGACTGTAAAGAAAAACAGGTTCCAGAGGCAGGATCTGTGGAAAAAAACCCCGGCATTTTCTTTTGCAGATATTGCCCTTGACTATTCAGAAATGTATGTGAGGAAGTGCGTTTCCAGAAATTAATGGCTAAATAAATGAACAGTATAATTACTTTTCCTTTTTTTTTTTTTTTACAACTTGGATTTTCTCCCTACTTCTCTTTCCTTTTGGCTATAATTTCATCGGTGCTACACTCTTACCTGTTTTTGACATATGTTTTGAGAGATTTTTTTGGACTTGTCTACATAGGGATCTATTAACAACGATTCATTTTCTCGGCAGATGCACTGATTGAGCGTCTTCTTTTTGAGTTTGCTTAACTCCAGTCAGTGTGAATTTAAACTATTTCAGACTAAGCCTATTTTGAAATAAGAGAGCCTATCCAAAAATTGAGGAAAAACTCATTTTTCTTTAAAGTTGACACTATCTCAGTTTAAACACACTTTGTGGTGTAAACAAGCCCGGGAGAGCATACTATGTGTTTTGAATTACATTTGCAAGCTCTTGTGAGTACTCCAACTCATGTTCATGTGCAATTCAACCTACAGCAATTCAAGATGTTATCACTTCCCCACCTTCTCTGCTATTTATCACAGTCGGTCTGTCAGAAGTTCCTGCCAGGGTGGCAGATAGCAGACTGGAACACCAGCTCATTCAAGTTCCAGTGAGAAGTGTACTGTCTTAGCACAAACCTGGATTCACTCATGAGTTGCACTGGACTGTGAGCTGGAATGTGGTTAAGGATGCAGCTCTGTATCTTTGACTCTCGTTTTGGGGTTGCTAAACTGTTGCTGCAGATGGATGCAACATAGCACTGCTGGAGTGAGATTAACAAGGTGCAGTGCTTTGTCAGAGGATGCCTCAGTACCTCATGTGAGGTCTGGGCATTATAGACTCACGTTCATTTCCCCATCCTTGTAGAAGTGATCTTGCATGGTGTCTTTGATATTTTTCTGTAAAGGAATCAGGTTTTTCTTGGGGTCAACAAGCAAGGTTTTCCAGCCCCTTCTCTACATTCATTTGAATATCAGATTCCTCTGAATGCCAGTGAGACTGTTTAGAATTCTGCCAAAGAAATAGCATTCAGAAGAACTGCCTGTTCTCCTTTAACCTTGTTCTCAAAGCAACAGCAACAAAAAATTGTTCTGGTCCCCTGGAGTCTTAAAAAACATTAAGGCAGGCACTGAGCTCAGACACTTGAAATTTGGCTGTATTACAAAGGACTGAAAATGAGACATTTGCCCTAGTAAATGTCTTAATAGAGGGGTCATTACCTGTGCTCTCTCTGTGACTGGATTAAGCCCACTGCAGCTGAGGATGGATTGGACTAATAAACTCTGGAGCCTATAGAAAGTCTGCAGTAGTCAACAGTGGAGAAAGCAATCAGGGTGTGTGTTATAGTGTGAGCATTATTGGAAGAAACCTTGCCTTGCTCAAGGGTCCCCAGGGCTGCTTGGGCAACTCTATTTCCTTCAGTTGTCTGAAAAGTTGAGACCTGGTATGTTAATTTGTTCTGAGAAGTAGTCTGAGTTGCATAATAACAGCTGCAAGTGATGCAGTGCCTATCCCAGCCTGAGGTTTGCAGAAATCTGGCATGCCACTATATTTACAATTCAGGTCAATCAGCTGCAGAGAGTATCTCTGAGCATGACTCCCCTCTGCTGCCCAATAAGCACATTCTTGTGTGCTCCATCTATTTATTTCTGGGAGACCAGGGCTGCTTTGGCATTGCTTGCAGTTAGCATTATGCAAATTATGTGTCTGGTCAGAATGGATCATTGGGTCCATTGCAAAGCCCAAAGCACACCTGTCCATGTCTACAGATATTGCAAAATAGAACATTTGAATAGCTTATGAAACCAAATGATGACTTTCTTTTCCAGGGTCAAGCATTACCTGGGTGTGAGCTTTCTTTTCCCTGAGTGATGAATGTGCTGAAACGAAGGGATTACTCAAGTGAATAGCTGCTGGTCTGGCCTGTTTGATCACAGCCAAGCCCCTGTACAGCCTGTCTGACATGAGTGGATCAGGCCTGTGTCACACAGAGTTGGGCAGTTCGAACATACAGTGGCCACACCTTGATCCGGGATGCAATAATGCCGTGATGATGCAATGCTCCAGGGAGGCTGAGTGAGTAGGTGTAGGATCGGTTTAACTTTTGTGTGCATGCCACAGGAAAGGGATGAGAATATTCTCCTTGCCTGGGATCAATGAGGCCTTTGAAATACACGCTACAGGCCTCTTTAGGGATATCTAATATTAATGTGAAAATATTCACAATACTAAAGGCTAAATAAAGCTGCTGCTGTATCCTGCTGATAGTCTATAGGTTTCCTCATCTCTTATTCCAGCTCAGATATTTTCTATGTCCTCTTCATTGTGATATCTGGCTGAAGATGAAGACCTGAAGGAGGACCTTTTTCTGCAACCGTTCCAAGCCCAGAAAGTTTTGTCAGTTGAAGAGAAAGTGGTCATCGATGTTTTTGGTGTGATTGAACACTTTACAGTGTTTGGCCCATAGAGAGGGAAGAGACTCTCTTTGTGAGAAGGAAAGTATTCATAAAACTATCATGAAAACACATTTCTCTCATTACCTCCTTAGGCTGGTCAAGACAATCCTGATCTGAGATTCAAAATGGGTAGAAAGAGGGAGAAGGAGAGGGCCACAACTTTCTGACATGGGATTATTGTGGGGAAGAATATTCTTTTTCTTTCTTGTCTGTTAACTCTGCACATCGAGGTGTGTGCACTTTGAATCAAGGAATTCCTAAACATTTACTACCTATAGGCTGTGCTAGCCACATCCCTTGTTCACAGAGCAGCCAGCACTGCTGGTGCATAAGGCTGCTGCTGCTCTGCAACTTGACAGAGGCAGCAGTTTGTCTGCAATGTGCAAAGCCATAAAAAGCATCTGGGAGCCTTTTCCCTGTGGCCAAGTGGCTGCATTTATATTCACCAGCCACAGGCATGTGCAGGCATTAGAGAAATGGTTTTTGCCTTTTTAATAAAGATCTTATTTTTGTTGGGACTTGTGATATGGTGGTATGTGGAACAGATGTTTCAAGAACCTTTCTGTATTAAGTCTTTATTATATAGGTGCCTGTAAGTGTTTGTATTCATATTAATGACCCAGACCACATCCAGGCCAAGTTCCTCTGCTCCTTGGGACTGGGATATGTATGAAGGACAAGTTTTTCTAAGGGAGTAAGTATTCTCATCATTGCATATGCTTTTAGGGGGAAGGGACAGAAATAAATGCAAGACTCTGAGAGTTTGAACTGCAGTGTACTGAAGTGCTGAAAAAATAGCTGCTCAGATGAGAAGATACCCATTATTAGTTTGAGGTCTTTCCTAATTGTGTGTCAACTTTTACTTCTGAAACTTATTTATCCACAATATAGTACCAAAGTAAATAATTTCTTTCAATGTCATGCTGGGTTGGTTTACAAGATGCCTTTTGAAGGAGCAGTTTTCTGTTGTCAGCAACAACATGTCCCCTGCTTTGTCATTGCCCCGGGTTGTTGTTAAGCAATTATTCCTTCTTCTTTAAAAAAATTTGCATGCAGGTTTCTCCTGCCTTTATACATGTGGCTAGCTGTCCATGAAAATCTATCGTAATCCCAAGGCAGCAGTGTACTTCTTTCATAACCAAACTGTCCTCTAATGTTCCTTCTCCTGGATGTTTTCTTCTGCCTTCCTTTGCCATGCTGTATGAATATACCCTGTTCTCTGGGTCTGCTCTTGTTTCTTTGAAGGAAGTAGTTATTTCCTCTTAAGTGTCCTTGAATGGGAATTGATCCTCACTCACCACCCCAGCATGTTTTCATACTGCTGTCAGTGTTTCATATATGCACCCTTGTACTCCTCTTCTAGATTTTGCTTTTTGTGCATTTTGACGTTCTCTAACAAAATGTGCCAGTTTTCATGTATGCTCTTACCATTTTGCCATCCACTCTCCCTTCCACCTGTTTTCTTCCCGTTCTTCCAGACCAGGACTATCCTTTCTTGGTATCTTCTGGCTTTGAACGCAGGCAGATTATGGTTAGACTCAATTAATTTATCCAAGAGTTTCTGGATTGCTTTGTTTCAGGGTAACAAGCTCTTCTGCCAAGCCAAGGAATCTGTGACTAATAATCTCTCATCCTTCTGGCTGGTGGTACATCAGCAGCTGTTGTCTTGGTCTTATGTCTTCCTTAGCGAAGGTCTTTCTTTTTTGACATTACGGATAATTTTTTTTCTTTCATTTTTGGTGGCTGAATCAGCCCAGTTTGTGTCAGTGGCATTTTTAAAGGTGTAAAGGAAATTTCACTCTTTCTTCAAATTCTACTCTTTCTCATTCTGCTCCAGGAAGATGCTGCTTTCCTACAGTCTCGGAAATTTGAGGCTCACCCTTACTAACATAATTTTTAAACTAGGTGTTAATATTTCCCATATACTTTCTTATTTTGAACATGGCCCAGAGGGATGTTTTTTAAAACACTAACCTGACATTCTACTGATAAAGGGATTAAATGAAAGTATTTGCATAATGTCTTCCAAATAGATGAGCTTTATGATAGATGACACCAAAATATATTGCATAAGAATGTGAATCACTTGGAGAGGGAAAAAGTGCAAGCAATTTGTAAAGGGATTAGCAGAGTAGAACAGGTCTATGTCGAACAGTGGTATCATGAAATAGAAGGATTTCATGATGACAGTTGTTCCACAGCACCTTACCAAAGAAAGCTGACCCCCCTAACCTCCTTATTTCACTACAGGATGATCCTATAATCAAAGAAGACCGGACTCATTATTTTCAGAAAGAAACATCTTCAGAAAATAAAAAGGAATATTAGCTGCTATGTTCTTGTATCATAGGATGAATTTGAATTAATGTTTTCTCCATATTTTTGGCTTTACTTCAGGAATACGTAGTTTGGTGGGAGGAGGGATTTAACAAGCTTTAGGCAAGCTTTGCTAAATCCACAGCATAGAGGGTACTGGACGACATGCACTGAAATGCTGATTCCACCAGACTCGGAGTCTTATCGCGTCTGCAGGCAAACAGTAGAAATGCTTTTACATTAGACTTGCAAAATGTAATGTGCAGTGCAGTACTTTCTGTCTGAAGCATTCTGTCAAGTTAGCATGGTGAGGTACTATATCCCACTTTGGATCCACTGATTTTTATTTTCTTGTTGTAAGAAAGTGCAGGTCATACACCTGTCCTGGGAATGCACTGAACAATTCAGAGAGAATTTGAGATTGCGACATCAGCTAGGATTAATATATTTGTGTATGATTACTCGATAGATAGAACCACATAACCTACATTCAATTCATCCTGTTGTTGGCCTACTAAACTGAGACTAGTTATATCTTTTTTTTTTTGCTTGTATTTTTGCATGTTTAATGTGGTCCCTGTTCTCCCATAGTTGAATGCCTCTTATTCTTGTTAATGCATACATTTGCAAAACATGGCTCCGAGGCAGGGAAATACTAGCTTTTTCAAATGTTGGTGGGAAGCTGAGGTGTTAAAGGTTACGTTCACACCACCATGCATGATCAAGTTATATTCGACTCCCGTGACTTTGGATCGAGGCACCAGCTTTAGAGAGCAGATGATATGAATCACCCATCTCTCTGTTGAATAATAATCATGATGATCACTGCTGTAATAAAACCAGTGATTAAATCAGGCTGGGTTTGAGAAGGGGTCTGCTGAACAGCTGTCTGAGAGACATTATTGTGCTTTTTGCAAAGGCATTTTGTTGTATAGCTCCCACTGAAATCAAAGACAAGGTCTGTTGCAAAAGAAGGGACTTTGCCCTGAACTGCACACTAGGACTGTTGCAAACAAGGAAGTACTGATGAGAGTGCAGGTCTACAAAGACAAAATCCTTGTATTTTTCTGTTTTCCCAAGTGGAAATTCCTAAGTAAGTGCAACTTTCCTGTATGACATATAAATAAAGTTTCTCTCCTCTAAAATGTAGAAAGTGAATCTAATTTATTTTTTCAGATTAAGAGTTCTACATAGAACCAGAGAAATTATTTAGCATTAATTACTCTTCGATTAGGAATGAAAATATAGGTCACCATTGTCTCTGTGAGGTCATGTGCAAACACAAATACTGCGGAAAACACCAAAGCAACTGATCAACTATCATTACTGAGCTATGCCAAAGCAAATGATTAACTATCATTACTTGGCTAATATTTGCTTCCTATCTCGGAGCTGCCTTTTAAACATAAAAGAAAAACCGTTGAGAGACTTTTATGCTTCATGGGTGATTTGCAATCCCAGCCTCTGGAAGGAACAGAGACTCACTCTTATGCTCAGAAAGCAGGTTTTTCTTCTGATTAGATATCAGGCTCGAAACTTGGAGGCTGTCTATGCTGACAGCACAAAGCTGCCTACAAAATTTCACTTTCTTGCTACAGAGTGGAGCGTGTGAGTGTGGCCACGTGCTGCAGAGTTGCCCTCTCTGTAGCCAGCAGGACTCACGGTGCCTTAGCAAGGCCAGGGTTTGTAGGTGCCATGGGCAGCTGCCTTCTGGCAGCTTTCAAGCTGCCAAGGAGTTGTTGTATGCATGGGGCATGGAGCATGCTAGTCATCTGGAGTCTTCATATATACAGATGCATCTGTACTGCAGCTCGATTTACCTGTGTCTCTGTGCTATGCTTTCCCCTGCTGCTTCATCTATCCTGCTAAATGCATTCATCCCTGGGAGTAATGCCTGGTGCTCAGGAAAAGTGGCCTGTTTGTATGCTGCCCAGAGCTTGTTCCCTTACAACAGCCTGGTGGTTTCTCATGTATTCACATGGTGAAACACTTGTCCTTTTAGATCTCTTCCAGGCCCTTTGGTGCTAGGATGTGACCATTACTTTTCTATGTGAGTTTGTGTAGGTCTTTTTGGTGTGGGGCTTTCTTTTTCTTTGGAGCATCAGAAATAACCTGAAGCATGGATTGAAGCCTACCAGGGTGATATTTCTATAAAAAGAGATGTGATAGAAGGGCTTATGTCTGGAGTTGGAGGGCTGGTTAGGACCAGGCTGGGCTGATAAGGAACAAACCCTCATCCATGATACCTTTTGGGAGTGATTTGTTTCCAGGATTTCCCTCGGTTTTGTACGGAGATCATTTGGTTCACTCCAAAAAAAAAAAAAAAAGAAGTCTGGGAAGGAAGTGACAATATCAGGATATCATAGGCTGAGAGTAGAGGTCACTTGGCCAGCATAGGCTTACCTATATATATGTTGTCTGCAACATATATGTGCTGGTTTGCACCTGAACTCTGCTCTGGTCTGGTCAAAGAGTTTTTCTTATAGTGCAAAGGATATTTCACAGCTGTCAGCTGCTCTGACAGGGGCCAGTCTGCTTCTCTTGGAGCTCAGGGCTTTAGCCCTGGCTGTACTTACAGCATCAGTCCTTGACAGCACTGAGATTTACCCAGGAAAGCACACTGCTGTAACCTGAGAGGAAGAAGCCTGGATTCATTTTCTTGCTGTACCAGCATGGCTGTGGTTCTTTTTGCTTACACATTATCACATGCCTTCCAGGTCTTGTCTATCTTGCATTGAATTATTAGCCATGAAATCCTCCAGTAGAGATGCAGCTTCTGCTGTGAAAAAATGTCTTTGCAAGAAATTATTATATCCTTACGCTGCAAGATGCTGCTGCCAGCCTTGTGAATATGTCTGGAAGCTTATGCTTATGCAAAGCTGTGGTTAAAAACATGTTACCCCAATGGACATGACTTCTCTCAAGAGTTTTCTAGTATGAGTTTGCCCTAAGCCTCAGCTTTCCCATTGCCACCTGGAGCTGATAGTGCTATGGTAATACAAGGAAGCCTTAGGAGTTCCTCACCAGGGAGATGAGTTTCATATGAGGCAGCACTGCTGCTCCGAATTGCTGCTGCTCCTGCCCTGACCTCTGCCCACCAACACCAGAAAGGAATAAGGGTCTCCTAATCACTTTCTTCACTAAGGCACAGCTACAGCCTTTTGTTGCTGACTCAGTAGAAGAACCAAGCCTGACAGAATGAAGGCGAAAAAGGAAAATAATGTTTTCATCATGGTCGTGTTTTGGTCTAGGGTCTTCTTGACTTTTACAAGTGCGTAGATATAGCCATTCCCCTAGTCCTGACTAGAACCTTCCCTCCAAACACCAAACTCATTTTCTCAGATATCCAAAGAACTTGGGAGAGAAATTTTAATTTCTTCTGCACAGGTGGAGGCTTGCAGCTGACTCTACCAAGGCAGAAGCTTGTTGGGAGTGCAGAATTCCCATGGTGGGTTGGGTAACGTGGGAACTGCAGGCAGCTCACTGCTTCTCATGTGGTGGTGTGGCACAGCTGGGGAGTGTGGGGGCCACACTAATTATGTGTGACCTTTTTTCATTTCTCTGGATCAGTGCTCTAGAGACAGGACAGTGAATCATTGTGGGCAGGTGGAATGCAGCTCCATGAAAAGAGAGCAGGTGAGTAAGCATTGATGGGTACACAGTGTTAATGCACAAGTAAGCATTAATGGGCACATAGTGTTAATATATGACACACAAAGCTGCTGGGAATGAAGTGGGAGGTCCCACCTTTGTGTCCCACCTGTGCTATGTGAGAATCAAGGGAACTGAAAAGCTGTAGAGACCCCTGTGTATTTTACTTACTGGCAAAGGTCTGTTGGCCTTTGGGAAAAGGAAAACGTGGTTCTGGTGTGTGAGCAGTCTAGCCTGACCTGCTCTTCTCTGTACATATAAGAAGTAATAAATACCACAAAGACCTGTATTGTCTGCATAACTTTGATGGAATCTTCAACGAATCTACAAGAATTTTTATGATTGAGTCACTGTAAGGAGAATGTCTGCCTCTTGCAGCAAATAAGCACCTGATGTTCCATAGAACCAAGATTAAGATCAGATACTGTACCCCATGGGAAGTGTTTCCTGTCAGAAAACTGGAGACAGTTAATTTATGATGGGAACTAATGTGCTCTTTGTACGTTAGTAATTTCATTATTATATGTGTTTATGACATCACTGACCCAAAAACTGTAAAAATATTATGCAAGTTCCTTAAGGGTTCGTTGGGGAAATCCCCAGACTCTACTATAAAAGACATCCTTTCTCCCTTTGCTGTCACATCTGCTGGCTGAGAAGATGAAGCACACACAGGTGGCTGTGCTTCTCCTCATGCAGAGCATGAGTGCTCTGGCCTTGACAACAGAAGCAGCAGCAGCAGAAGAGGTAAGATGGGGGTCTCATAACCTGAGCTTTGGTGCCTTCTTGGCTTCTCACATAGTTTAGATTGCTGAAAATTCTTTCAAGGTTACTGGAAAATGATTAGACAAATGTTGAGATCTCTGCATGGAGAAAGTTTAAAGAATCCCTCCATCCTCCCCCCAACTAATGTATAGGGACTAGGTAATAAATGTAAAATTGAGGCACAGGTTTAAAGTCAGAGACAAATTCTGCCTTTGGTTAGATGAGTGCAACTCCCAGTGAGGATCTGAGTGGATATTAAATGCTCTATGTAGCTTCTAATTAATTAGCAAGGGCTTATAGCAGGAGCAGATCCACATCTTTGATGTGGAAGGAGTTGGGATGTGGGAGCTTTCCCAGCTGCATCATTGCTGTCATTCTCTGTGACCAGGCACATGAAAGCCATATTGGTTGGTTATTGTTGGGTGCTCTCGCTCTTCCCTAAAAAGCTGTATCTGGTTGGGCAAGAGAGAAATTCAAAGCAGACCAAATCAATCAGAAGAAAACCCACAATAACCCCCAAACAAAAGCTATATTGAATTCAGGGAGAAGATGTTGAAAAATATTTTTTTTAAGCAAAAATTTATATTACTGAAAGATAGTTTTGATTTTGTACTGTCTTTTAATTTTTTTTTAATTAAAAAGGGGGGTTCAAATTTTTAGAAAAAATGTTTGTGAATAGCTTAAGAGCTTTTTCAAATGACGCAAAGCATTTTGGTTTTGTTTGACCAAAATGACTGCCTTTTGTTATTTATTAGTTAAAAATTGGGAAAAAACCATTTTGGCTCCCAATAATTCCTTCTGATTTATCTGGTTTAGTCACCAACCAGAAAATTCCTATGTGCCCCTAGTTATATTTTTTGAAGTTTGGGAGTGTTGTGGATGCAGGCAGTGAAGTTAGCACCTCCTGGGAAGGTGCTTTTATCTGCTCAAGGAATGAAAAGCTGCAAAATTCAAGATGGAGGTGTAAACATATATTGATAAGCTGAGGGTAGAAAGCTTAAGAGGGGAGAAATTCCTCCTTAGTCTGCTTAGCTTTAAGCTAGTCCTCAGTTTGTGCAATTTGCACAATTTGTGATGCTCTCTGCCCTAACACTGTTAATTGCTACCAGCTGCCCATCATGTTCAGTGTAATTGTATGAGCACACAAGTGCCTGTTCAAGAGAGTTTATTTGACAAATTGTCCCACAAAGCTTGTTTACACTGTGCCACTTAACAGACCTGCCCTTTGCCGGCCATTTGGATTTCCCCACCATTCCCTGGCTCAGGAATAGGTTTCCAGCTGGGATTTGGGAAATGCAGGGAGACCCAGCAATGAGTGTGCTGTTGCAGGGGAAGCCCATGCAACTTGATGCTCCGTCTGTTACACCATTTGACATTGAGGGTGTCTTGCTCCAGGTCCCAGTTTGCCACAGGTTTTGGTGAGATCCCATTATGGGTGACTGTGCTGCATCATGGGAAAGCACCGTGCTCTTCACTCTGTGAGGGAATGTGGTGACCCCCAGCACGGTGCCAGGCTTACAGTCACTGTCCTTGCTGTGGCAGGAAGGCAGGTGGCAGCCCCAGAGGGAAGTTAAAGGGGATGTATATAGTCTTACTGCATAAAAGGCTCCCAGGGAGGATCTGGCTGGATCCTTGGCAGTGTGGTGTCTTCTCCCAGTGCTCCCTCTCCACGGTTGGGTGCTGTGACTTCCATGGTGCTAGTAGCAGAGTGGGACAGGTTCCCCAGCCATCACAGCTCACAGCCTGACAGCTTGGTGTGAAAGGGGCAGCGAGTCCTCTGCTTAGAGGCTGGAGCATGAGCTGGGTGGGGAGGAGGGGACATCCCTGCTGGGAGGGCAGTATTCTCTGGATTTAGGGCAGAGGGGCACGGCACTGTCCTTTTAGACTGCCATGCAATCTGGCAGGGCTGCCTGTCACAGCCTCAGCTCACACCTCCTGGACAGGCTGAGAGTCCCCTGCCTTGCTCTGGTCACACAGAGCCTTTCTTCAAGAAGAGGTGTCTGTGAAGTGACATTGTGCCCAGGGAAACTGTCGCCTCAGCAGCAGACCAGAAATTTTACAGTTGCTCGGGAGAGCTCCCACAATAAAATCAAAGTGCTTTGGAGCTGCAGGATGGGGACTAGCTGGTGGGGAAGGGATGGTGCCATATGCAGGAAATCACACTAAAAAAGTCTTTCCTTTGCTTTTCAGACTATTCATCTCAGTACAACGCTTCCATATCTGACACAGCCTGGGAATACACATGGCAAACTGCAGACTCCCCCAAAGGTATAACCATTACTATTCTTCAGTATAGTCCAGAAAAGACCAAATTTGGGAACTTCTGTCCCATTCTTTAAATGCTACACAGTCACTTAGTGACTTGACTCTGACGCAGGTAAACCAGTTGTGCTGCCTGGAAAAAGCATTTATGTATTGTGTATCCAGTAGTTTAAGAAGTAGTGAATCTCCAAAATCATCACTACTGTTACCATGTCATTCAGTGCCTTAAGTCAGATCCAAAACTTTGGCATTAACCTTGTAACAACTGAACTGGACCCCAGACATCAAACAGATGGGGCCCTGGGGATTTGATGCCAGTGTGACAAACGGTTTGGTGGTTACAGCCTCCCTGGAGGAAGTCTTCTCTCATAAACTAGAGCAGGGCCTTGAAAGTATCTTCTGAGGAGTGCCCACTTGTGGTTGCTGGGAGTGAGAAAATCCTGATTCTCCCTGTTCTACCTAGTTAAAATATTATCAGCTATTTGATGGTAGAAGGGCCTGAATATGCTTTCTGTGCCTTCTGGTACAGTGCTTAAGTCCACAGTCTGCAGATTTCAGGGTTTGGTTTCTTACCCTCTCTCTATCAGTGACTGTTTAATTACATATTCACTTTGGAGCAGATTCAATGGGTCACACTTGCCCTGTATGGTCTTACAAATTATAGTCAAAACCAGAGTTCATCCAAAGCACAGGTCCAGATTAGGTTGGCAGGCATTGACTGCTTCACAGCAGATGTTTTGTATGTTCAGGCAAGCCCACTGGGGCATATGGGATGTGTGAAGGGACCTCTTCTGAGACAGAGTTGAGTCTCTGGCTCCAGTAGAGCATTTCAAAAGTTAGATGGAGTCAGGGTTCTCTTTCTGAGTCTGATTAGCAGGACCCAAACTTTATCCATCTCCTTGCCCAGCTGAGGTGGCTTCTGTCCCTCTAGTGGTCCTGTCATTTGCTTTCTGTGGATCTCATTCTTTGCCTTAGGACGAGCAAATAGCTGATTCAGAATTGTGAATGTCACTAGGCTACAGTGACAAATTTCCTGGTTTTCAGAAAATTGAGTAACTGCTCGCTCCTACTCCCTTTCTTAATTTGAAGGGATGTGGAAAAGGAACATTTCTCATAGCTTCAAATATGTATATGTAACAGCTTAATTTTGCAGAATGAAATGTTGCTGTCAAGTCCTTTCTGTAGGCTAGGACAGTTTGCTCTCTTTTAAGCATTCTGTATAAATTATTAAACTTTAAAAACCATACAACTCCATCAAAAGTAGCAGTCCATCTCATGCATTTTTCTACAGGATGACGGAAGATATTTTTGTTACATGGTTGTAATTTGGCTGGTATTATATTTTGATTGAAGCACTTACTGACCCAAGGGGCTTTTAACTAAACTATGCTACTTGGTCTTGTCAACATCATGATCCCAATGTTTGTAATGTCAATGGAAGAATGCAAGCAGTTCTGTCTGCCCAGGCTGTCCACTCTTCTGGGGAAACTGTCTGTTGGCTTCAATATAAGCTGCACTTACTGCCCTGAATCTCTTCCTTCAAATCAAAGCTCCTTGCTAACTCAAATGTTAAAATATAATGATTGTTTTTCATAGGGAGGTTAAAAGCATGAGTTTCAGGTTTTTTGGGAGATACCTGAATACATTTATGAATTTTTTTTTTAGCACAATAGGCGTGGTAAGTCTAGAAAACTGATTGGTATACACAGACTGTAGCTTACAGGAGAGTGTGAAACGCATACAAAGGTATAGCACACACTATGCTGTACAATGTATAGCATACTCTCTCCTGTATTCGTGTACTCATATTTGTGTTATGCACAGAAGGAACAGAATACAATACCTTCCACACAAAAATAAGCATGCCAACGTGCAACAGTCTCAGAGAAGCTCCCAGATACTCATTAAGCCACATTTATTTATTATTTTGGTCTCTCCCATCTGTTTGTATTTTATTGCTGAGCAACTTGCCTTGCCATCCCAGCCATGCCCATGTGCTGAGGACTTGGAGGTGTAGAAAATACCTAAGTGACTTAGGAACTTATTTTTCATAGTAATTTACATACTGATGGCCATATCTTCAAATATACTTGGAAACTTAGACATAATGTGTTCTCAGTGGGATTTTCAAAGTGCTTTGGTAACCTGCCTGGCAGAGAAATCAATGGAAGTTATGTGCTGGGACATTCTGGAATGCCATGAGATACTTCTCTGCTTCCTTTCATGTTAAATATCTTCAGCAGTCTGAGTGAAGTTTTAAGGCCCATGGTGCTTGAACAACACAGATAAAATGACTTTCCATGCTTTCTTTCAAAATGAGATGCATTCTGTTTGTTGTGGCTGCAGTAAAGAGGTTGCCAGAAGTGTGAACTGGGATCATTCCTGCTTGCTGCTCTTTTTTTGGGCTCATAGATCAAGACAGCTTTGCTGCTGGCCATCACTGTGTGTCCTGGGCTGCTTTTTTAGTGAGGACATCAGTTGAAACCACTGTGGAAAAGCAAGGGAAGAAGTGCTGAAATGTCAGCTCTCAGGACATAGTTTTGTTGTTTGCTTGTTTATTTTCAAGAGGGGGAGAAAAAGAGAAATCACATGAATAACACTGGGATTTCTGCAAGGCAGGAGAAGAGATTATAGAAAGAAGTGTGTTTAAAGAGGAAGTCTGCATCTTTAAAATATGCAGCTGCATTGAAGTGTGTGCCAGAATATTTTAAAGTAACATCAAATATCTTTATTAATAAATTCGTGATAGGTTTATGAATTGGAAACATTTGTGTACAAACAGAAAAGAACTGTTCCGAACACACTCAGTATTCAGCCTGGTGTTTATAGAATGCAGTGTGCCTTGGCTGTAAATGATGGCAAAATCAGGAGGTGCCAGCCCTGACCTTTCCGTGCCTCATGCGCATTGCTCAGCGGTGATGCTGTGAGCATGCAGACAACTGGGACAGGCAATTCTTGGGCAAGAGCTTTGCCAGCTATCCACAAGGATGGATGGGTGGGCTGTGATGTGTGGGTGTTATGAGCAATATTTTGTAGCAAAATAAGAATCTCTACCCTAGGCCAGACCTGCATATTTAATTTATCACCTTTCAGTGGTGTATAATTAAATGCACGTCTGTTTGCTGTGGCTGGCTGCAAATCTTCAAATGAAAGATTTTTCTTTGCAAAACATTCCCTGTTACTAGTTCTATTTCAGTGCTTTCCTCTCTATGGATGTAAATGACTAAATGATTTGACCAATTTAGATGAACAGAATAGTAGCTGTAAGACCTAACTTACTGCATTATTATTTTCCTGCTATTGCCTGCTTTTCTATCTGCTGGAAAAGTTATTTCACTATCTTAGGAACATTGTCCACAAGATTGGGAAAGTAAGGACTATTATATGTCTCTGTTTTTCCGATGGTAAAATCTTTAAAGCAATATTTAACTACTTTTAGAGAGATTTGTAAGGATGAGTCATAAAAATTGCTAGATATTTTGAGTTCTTTGGATGAAAAAGTTGGAAGATGACTAGTAAAGAAATTGTTGGTCTCATGATTGGCAGGATTATTATATTATATATATATAATATATATATAAATATAATATTATTATATTATTGCCAGAAATTGCTAGGTGCTGGTTCTAGAGGTGAATATTAACAGTTTTTTTAAAATCAATTTATTTTGCAGCTCTTTACCAATGTGTCTGGCTCTGTGAATGATGAGGGAACCTGTCAGTGCTCTGTGTACTTGCCGGATACCACCTTTCCTGTGCAGAAGGCTGAGCAATTGGAAATTCTAGCAACGACACTCTCGGAGAAGTTTGAGACAGAGCTTTCTAAAGTAAGGTGTTCTTTTGTCTTAAAAACAACAGTTGCATCTTTTCTGAAAAATGGTTGCCTACGAAAAAGCACAGCAGTTAGCATTTATCTATGGTCTCTCTTTCAAACAGTTGGAAAGAGGGCTCTGTAAGAACAAGGAGAAACGTGATTAAATCTCTAATCTTTGACATTGTAATAGCAGGTCATACATTTGAATATTCTCAGGTCTCTTTTCTAGGCCTTTTCAGCTAGAGCATATGGTATGTTTTGGAAGAATGGTTATGTTTTTCCTCTTTTGGCTCAGTTTTCTTAGTTTGAGATTGCTACATGATGCTATAGGAAGCCAAGCCTCCTGCTCTTTCATGTGTTATTATTTGTATCAAGCCAGCCAGATTGTGAGAAAGCAGTGAAGGGAAAGAGGAGAAAGGTCACCACAGCCCAGAGTGAGGAAGTAGGTGAATATTTGCCCCTTCACTGCTTCTGCTCTCACAGAGAAAGATGAATAAATAAAAAAATAAAAAAAAAAAATCTTTCTTGTCAACATCTGAAGCTGTGGCAGTGAGACTGCTGAATTATGCATTTCTGTTGAAGACAAACACACCTTACATTGCTTTGGCTGCTTGTTGCATGAATTGAGATCCATTCTTTGAGGAACTCGGGCAAACTTACACATGCTGAAGTGCACTGGGTGAAGCTGCCTGTGAAGACAGGAATCTGCCTTTGACTTTTTAGAGTGGATAAATATTCAGGATTCAGATTTGGTGTCCAGCAGAAAGTGTTTTCTTTGGAAACCAAGCATCTTAAGAAATGAAGTGTCCTTGAATTAATCAGCAGAAAAGGCAAAGCATTAAATTATAAATTCTAGTCATAAATATTCATAACCTTCCTCTGGTATAATCAAGAACAGATAAGAAGTTGTGCATAAAACCCACAACAACAGGCGTAGGATCCTGTGGCAAGATCTCTCAGTTCAAATAGTTTGTTTTGAAAGAACTGGAGCTAACAGTGAAACACATTCAGCTGTCAGCAGGCATATGAAGGGCAAACTGACATAAATCCTGCTGCCTCCAAGCACAGGAGTTACCTGATCCCTTGGAGCATGGAAGTGCAGCTCAGGGTTAGTGAGCCATGAAAATCACTGAGATTTCAGGCCCCCACACTGTTCCCACTGTGGTCAGTGCCAGCATTTGAAGGTAACTGTGCTGGGGCAGGATGAGGGGCATGAGTCCCAGCCAAGAACTGGCATGATTCTTCCAGGTGCTTGTGTACCACCTTTGCCAGGCACTTGCCTGTGTGTAACCTATCTCCTACCGGTATTTCCCTCAGAATGGTGCATGTTTGCTTTAGGCAGTGCCACGCAGATACGTGGAGCATCTCAAGTGTTGCTTGACCTGTCTCTATGGACAACCTCAGGTCTCCAATGAGTTCCGACATCTTGCTCATATAAAGATGCAGGTTACTATAAATACCTAAAATTAGGTGTCCAGATTTGTACCTGAAACTCACCTCTAAATTCAGGGCAAGCTGAGTCCCCACCCTAGACTTTAATGTCTAGGTTGCCAGCTGTTGTGAGCTGCTGTGACTGTTGTCAGCCATGCCCAGCAGTGTACCACAGTGCAGACACTGACCTCGACTTGCAATTCTCGCTGCAGACAGTGAAAATTCTTGACCTAACTCAGGCTTCACTGAATTTCATCCTGTCGAGACCAATCAGCCAAGCAGTGTTACAATGCATCTAGTTGAAGTGTGACATATACTTTGGTGTGATATGGGCAAAGAGACATTTTAGGTCAGAAATTGAAATGAACAGATTGAATTTTGTTGTAAATTTATGTGTGTAAGATTTTGCAGTTATAATGTTCTATTTTTTTTTTTTTTGTAGAAAGAAGAGAGTTGTTGAGCATTTCTCTATTGATATTTGAACTTCAGTAGTCTGAGATCCTGTGATGCATAAATCTCCATGCTCAAAAATTCTTTACCTTTCCAGTTGTGGAAAAAATCCTTATGCAGTCCTGTATATTACTTCAATCATGATACTTGTAGAGACAAGGAAATAATGAAATGGAGGAAACCCAAGCTTTCAATACTGATCATTATTAGAAATGATCCTGAGCAAATTCCTAGGGAATTGCATTCAGATGTAACGTAGTCTCACCATGGAAGTGGGAATTTCTACTGAATGCTTCCTTTTTTGAATCTCAGAATCCATGCTTTTGTTGCTCTTCTAAAACACTCTTTGAAGATCATGGGAACTTTCCCTGGATAAGAGCTGCAGGATTGGACCCTCTTAAGGATGCTTTCCATGTGCTAGAAGTCCCAGATAAACAACCTGATTGAATCATTAACCTTTTGCCTGATTGTTGGCTAATTCAAAAAGCAAGGGGGTCCTTTTATAGAATCAGCAGGCAAGGAAGCTTGCAGATAAAGAGATGCTCTCATGTGCCAAGTGAGTACAAACTGTAGGCTGAAAATACCAGACTAATTTTTCCTCTGTCACGTCAACCTTTGCCAGCATAATTATGATTACAGAAGAAAATTAACCTTTTAAAGCAAAGTGGGAATTGGCTGTTCCTATCAATAGGAAAGGGGAGAGGACACTTCCATGGGGGGGGTGGGGCGTGGATCAGCACGTGATCATAAGGAGAGAAAGTGCCTTTCAGAACATGGCTCCTGCTGGCCACAACATTCTCACGTAACAGAAAAAGGAGTGAAAAAGCCCCCTGCTTTTCAAAACAGGTTAACCTGTAATGTAATTCTTCTCCATCTCAGAAGGCAGACTGCCAGCCTTGCTCCTTATGGCTCTGTAGAGGTCAAGCCTGCCTGAAGCCGGTGTCCTGGGCTGAGTGATTTTATAAAGTTGCTGGGTTTGTAATTTCTTTCTTATCTTCCCTCAGTCCTTGCACATTTTGCATTTTACATCTTCATCTTGCACCTTTGTTCCCCATTCTGTACTCTCCAAATGTGTGCTGGAGAAGTGTCTGCTTGCATGCTGCAAAACCTGTTTTGATAAATACCAGTTGCAGATAAATGACACAGTAAATGAGCATTGCATATTTTTCCTGCCCTTTTTATTGAACGAAGGTGACAATGCTTGGAAAGGAGGAAAAACTGAAACTGAGGATTTTTCCTTACATATACCTCACGTGATTCCATTTTCTTCCCATAAAGGGCTAATCCAGGCCCTATGCACTCATCATACCCTAATTTAGACTTTTATGACAAATGCAGCAGCAATCAGTACTAGTTATTGGTATCTCTAAATATAGGATATGTACAGAATTTCTGTGCCAGCCTGTCAAGAGACTACAGCCAGTCCCTAGCAGGTAGATGTAGTAGAAGAGCAGGGATTACAAGCTGCTTAAATCTATCTGCCAATCAACAGAGCAACATAGCGTTCTTCTTTCGAGTGATATTTCTAACCCACAGAAACTCCTAAACCAGAACTGAGCAGGTGGGAATCTCCATACAGAGCATTGCAATGCTTAACATGTGTGCTGGATTTATCTGCAAAAGCAGTATAGGCCTGTTAGTGCAGCACTGCTGAGAAAATTTTATTTGTCCAATAATTCGCCAGGGGAGCTATTAGCTTAAGTTCACTGCGATGCTGGTGTGGCTGTGCAGAGCACTGCAGAGGGATGGTGCTAGCTCAGGCTCAGCTATGCTCTGCTGGATGGTGTTGACATGTCCTTAAATGACCTAGATGGTTGACTGAGTGAAAATCCTCTAATATGGGAGGAGAATTTCAGGTCTGTGTCTTGCAGCATTCTGCAGTCAGGGCTGAAATAACTATGTATGCCTTGCTTCAGCCCTCAGCATTTTGTCCAGGCTCTGAAAACCCTGGAGAAAACTTCAAATTCACAGGTTTCTCACTAATGAGTATCCATCACTAATTCCAGCAGCCTGTTTATTTCTACCAAATCAGTAGATTTGGTCTGTATTGCACTATTATTACCAGTATTACTGTGAGAAAGGTTATTAATAAGTAGACAGATTTCCAGATACATCTGTGATAACATAGCTTCACACAGCAGTGCAATTTTGCTCACAAATGGACTTGCTTCATATTTCTCAGGGTGTAATCACATATTCTTTCTTTTTTTTTGTTGTTGTGCAAAATCTAGACACACAGTTTAAACATTTACCTTTGAATAATTTTTCCAGATGACTTTTTTGAGATTCTCTTTCAACTCCAAACTGATTTTGGTGATCAGTGTAAGTGTGAGGTCCATCTACCTCTGGCTTTTCCAAAAGCACTGTTTGGTTCTTCCTACTGTTCCCTACAAGATGGTGGTGACAGCTAGGACAAGGGATCCCAGCAATCACTGCTGCCAGCCAGTTACAAGGAACTAGGTCTAAGTCTTCGTAGGCTGTTATTTTTTGATTCTTAATTGTAATCAATAACTTGAAGTTATCCCGGTTTGACCTGGGAGATCTGGAGCATCCAGTGCTGTGATCCAGGTGCTTCTGCTACAGCTTGTGGAAACTTGACCGCTTTGAGCAGCTTGAAGCCTGGCTGCACACATTCAGAACAGAAGATCTGTTTTAAACTCAAATTTAAATATGTGGAACAGATCATCCTGGTTTTGATGTATGCTATGTAAGTCCATGCAGGGCTTTTGTAGTGGGTTAAGATTTACAGTGTGGTTGTGCCATTATTGATAATTATACTTCTGAACAGAGGATCTACTCTTATGCTTCTCCTCCTTAATCCACATCACTAAATAACTTATGATCTTAAAGGATCCTCTCCATGAATTTCCATGCCATGAGCTCCCATACCTCCTCTTTGGTACACAAGGGATTCAATCAAAATTGAAAGGAATTATTTGATAGATGTGGGGCGTTGTTGCGTCCCTGTCTCAAGGGCTGCTGCCAGAACAGAAAACCAGGGAGTCCATGGTCTTCAAACCATGGCAGGATTTCAGACACAATGGGAAAAAGTACTGACTTTTATTTAATGTTAAGATAATGAAAGAATGTTTGAGAAGATGTAGGCTAAGTCTTTCAGCTGAAGAATAGTTATGAAAATTACAGTTCTTCAGATAGAGGCACAAATACCATCTGAGGGTACAAATATGAAGTTACTAGTGAAACAAACTGTTTATATTTATTCCTACTTATCTTTTGTGATATAATGATATTGATTTAAGAGAAAAGAGACACTAACTTCTATGAAGCATATGAGAGAGAAATTATGCCTCTTTACCAATGCATTAAATTTCAAGGAACTAACATTTCTAAGGGAAGCCCCAAGTCCTTATAACATTCTTAACATTCAGCATCGCAATGCTTGTGCTGTGACCTTTACCTCAGCAGATATATGTGTGAAAATGTATTTATCTGGACAACTATTTAATGGTTCAAAGACTGAAAAGGCTGCTATATAAATTACTCCCGATAAAGCCTGCCATATATTTAACATTTTCACTTAAACCAGATTTCATTTTTAACACTCTGTTTAAATATTTTCCCCTTGCTCAAAGACAAGCATCAAATCAATTCTGCCATCGTTTGACACAATTCAAATGTACACAGGGTAAAATCCTATTTAGATTCAGAGTTAATAGGAAATGAAGTTGAAAAACTTGGGAATTCTTTATTGCATTTTGCAGCCTTCTCTGGTTGCTTTTGAGAGATACTACACTGCAGATTTCCTAATAAAATTTTCACCAATGTAAGTTCTTGGCATACTGAGGATAAAATTAGCTCACAGAGACAATATTGGCAAAGAATTAAAAAAATGGATGACTATGAGTAAAATTCTGCCTTCAGTTATCCCCAGGCATTCCTGAGGGGATTTTGCGAAACCGCCAACAATAAATGAAGGTTAAATTTCATATTTTTTATGTATGTGATGAGAATTTAATTTATGCTGTTTATGTGAAGAATGTATATGGCAAGTATGTGGAAGCTATGCATAGGGTACTCAGAAATATAATAAGGATGTCAAACAGGCTTGTCTTATTTGCTAACCTGGACTTGAATATGTATCTCTTTTTTCTTTCTTTCAGGTTAGGGAGTACTCAGAAAGAATTGAACTGTATCAGCAGCAAATCCTCAATCTAACCATCAGAGTGCAGCAAGTGGAGATGGGTGGTGTATCTTACACGGAACTGGACTTCCAGTTACTGAAAGTGGAAATCAGTGACCTAGAGAGACTGGTCACTCAGCTGAAACCCAGCCTTGCTGGAAGCAATGCCATCATTGAGCAAATACATTTGGAGGTATTGCCAAGGTCCTAATTAGCCACAGAGGGTTCAAATACACAGATAGTCTATTCTTTCTTTAGTGTTTAGGTTGAGGAAATGCAGTCTGTCTCTACTGCAGCCAGTGGAATTATTTTAGCATTTCATCAGCATAAATTAAAAGAAAGTTGGACCTTAAATGTATTAACATCTTATTCCTTGATAAAGAGCATGGAAAAGCAAAGAAACCCCAAACTAAATGGAGACCACTCTGGTTTTGACAAATATCTGCCTGAAAGTTAAAAGTTTTTCATAGTGTTAAACACACAAGCTGATTAAATTATTATAATAAATATTAATTTACAGACCCCTATGCTTGAAAACCTCTATGCTTTAATTTAGATAATTAAAAAATTAGCTGCTGGTTGCTAAGGCAGTGGCCCAATCAATATGAAATCAAGAAGTAGGAAAGACTATCATCTTCCCAGCAGACTATAAATCACATTTTCAGAATTGTAGTTAATCACTCACCTAGAGAGAATAATTACTTCAGATGGAACCTGAAATATCATTTGCTCTATTGTCCTCTAGATCATCAAGCAGGTGATTAAAAACACTCTTTATCTTTGTAAATAAAATTTGCAGATACTTTTGTAAGGCTGGAATAAGTCCTTTTTATATTTAACAGTTAGTCCTTGCCTAGGACCTACTGGATATTTTTACACTATGTGTAAAATAACACTGTATTTTTGCATCCTGTTATACAACTAAGTCTTAAAGCATATCCTTGTGGTCACATACTCTACTGGAAATGTCAAGCTGGGGCTAGGAGGATAAGGCCAACTCTTACGGATATTTCTTAGAAACTTTCTCTGTAGTGTCTTCTGTGATCTGATCAAGCTGCCTTCAAGTACCTGTAAAATAACATTGATTTTGAACTTGCTGTCTTTTTTTCCCCTCTAGATCACCAATCTGACTGTACTGGTAAATGAACTGGAATCACTGGACAAAAACAATGTCCTTGCAATTCGTCGACAAATTGTGTCTCTGCAGAATCGATTGAAAGAGTGCGAAGGGAACGCAAACAAAACTCTACCACCCCCTTATTTCCCACCAGGCAAGCATTTCTGTTGGATAACACATAAGAAATAATATAATACATGGTTAGAACTGTAAATTCAGAGATTTCCCTTTGTTAATATTAAATACAATTGTAATGATACTCCTTAGCTCTTGAAAAATTGAGCAGACAGCTCCTAATTTTTCATCAATGATTCAAAAGGAAAATGAAGTCAGGAATCAAATTCTTGCAAAAACAGTAGCTGTTTTCAGCTGGAAGAAGTTGCAGTCTTCTTTTTACCTATAGTGTGAAAAGTGAATCTCTATCCCTCTTCTCTCTTTTTTTTTTCATAACAATTAAATATAGGAAACTATGTGTTTTTACTAACTAGTTTTGATTTTTAGTTGCTCCTGTGAAAGCGACCTGTGTCATGGCAATATTGCTCTAATGCTGCTTGAAAGATGTATGAGCAAATGTTGATGTACTAAAGCTGTTGACATGCAAGCTCCAAAAGGGAGTTTCGCGTGAAGATTACTTTTGCTTCACAGGCAAAAGATGCTTCTAAAACAGGTGGCCAAGAGACTTGGGGAATAATTCTGGTCTCAGAGAAATAAGGGGAAGCTGTACTACTGATTGTAATGGAACTAAGATTTTATAGTTTTCTTAATTGAGAGAGGTTATATTCTGGGGCCTGGATCCATGGCTCCCAGAGTACAGTTCATATGATGGTGATAAGAGTTATGGGGTGTGTGGTAGATAGTTTATAACTGAAAGAACCTTTGTCTTGGCATTGTGTTCAGTTTGAAAAATCACATTGTGAGTGAATCATAGTCTGAGAAATTTTGAGAGTCAGATAGGATATACTGGAGCAAAACATTTAGGAAACACAAGATTAGATATGCCAGGTCAAGAATCCTACTTGCTGACAGACAGGAGGATTTCTAAAATTGTGTTGGTCCCCTGAGTGTTTTATACACAGGGGGTTCCTTTAGGCAGACTATTGTTAGAGCAAAAGTGCTGTGTTGTATACAATACCCAGGGGAAGAATCTTGCTTTTTCACATAAGCTGGTTAACAATCAGCTAGAGGAGCCTATAATAAAGGAGGAGTGGTGTCCTGCTTTCAAGGAGCACAGATTTGCACCTACCAGCACTTACCTCTCATCACCTTGGGGTCAACTAATTCAAAGCTCTCATTGGAAAGGTGAGAGGCAGAAATACAAGCTTCCTTTAGGGTGAGCAGTCCCTCCTTAGGGCTCCATGGCAGTGCAAGCAATTGCTGCGTTTCTCTGACAGAATGCATGAGTAACACCTTGTCTGGGAATCAGACAGGAGAGAAATCTGAAACAAAAACCTGCAGTAAAAAATCTCAAGGCCTTTCTCTGTCCCTTAAGGAAGGGCTTAAAATGTTTCAATGAAAAAACTCCTCAATGTTTTAGAAGTATTTGAAGGGCATCTCACTGATTTATTGAGGGTGATGGTGTGTGGAAAGAAACAATCTCGTTCTCTTCAAGCCTACAGCAAGCTTTTGTTTTGGTGAGAAAGTACTGAGCTCCGGAACAAGAATACTGTGTCCTTCCATGAGTGATGGAGGAGAGGGCTGCTTTTACATCTGGGTGGTTGGTATGTCTGTGTGACATAGCAGCTTTCACTGTGTAGGAAAGGGGAGACTACACTCCACAGTGCAGCTCCATGCAGGGATAGACAAGTCATGTCTAGAGCAGGATGCTAGCTCTGGGATGGGTAAATGGAATTGCATGCAATTGTGACTGTAATAGACTTATCCAGCATTGTTTCTCAGGGCATGGTAGGGAGATGGATAGACTTTATCTGGCACCAAAATGGTATTGCTTTAGCATTGCCTTATTCCTGACTGGTGTGCCAGCTAGCTCAGGCACCTTTGCATATGGCAACACTGCATTGTAGCAGAAAGGAACGAAGGAGGTCAAAACCCTACCTGCTATAACAACTTCCAGAGAGTTACCAGCCCTGACATCAGCTGAGGACAGCCTCTTGTGTTTGTGAGTTTTCCTCTCCAGAAGTAGGAACCTGGGAGGGGTTGGAGGATGTGTGTGAATGTATTATCACATGGCCTCCTTTAGGGTGAGTGTGGTCTCTGAGGATGGCACAAAGGACAGGCAGAGAAACAGTTGTATTGGGAGATGCCAGCTCTACAGATAACGCCAGTGTTATGTAGGCTCAGATCCCTGCTAATCCACACAGGACTAGCATACTGTGACTTTGTGTGACTGGTGGGGAGCAACTGCCATTTGTGCAGAGGATTTTGTAGAGCAGCTAGACGTCCTGCAGACTGTATCTGAAAACACTTAGAAGCAGTAAGATGTTTTTGCTTGGGAAGATGGAGCAAGTATGTGAGAGAGCTGTGTTTCCTAGCTGGTCATTTTGGAGGTGCTGCATGGACGCTCACACCTAGGCCTCTGGAGCTTTCTAGCACCCATTTGTGTGTTTGAATACAATTTCCGTATGTTTTCTCTGCAAGCTTGAATGCCTTGAATTCCTGCCAAACCTCTTGGCCTTGCCCTGATTTTAGTTCATATTATATTTATAATGTTTGTATTAAACTGACTCTTTGTCCTGTTTTCAGATTGCTTTTTCTTTCCCCCTTCATCCTCTCTCCTGCATATTTTGGGTAGGCAGCATGAACTAGAGAGCTTGGCTAATCCCCAAGCTGTCTAAGATCATGAGTCTAAATGCAAGTTTAATTAAAGCTTCTTGCTTCACACTGCTGTAGTATGCAGCCCCTCTGACTCTGTCCCCAAGGCTTTTGCTGCTGTATTTCTCAGAGTGAGCAGGCCTGTACTCAAACAACATAGCAGAAAGAAATTACTGGTTTGCATTTGCCTTACGCTCCGACTGGAGAGGTGGGTGTCTGAGTGCCTGATAGATAGGCAGTCATTGTCACTGGCTTTCCTGTCTGCAGTGGTTCATGGCATCTCTCTCCTCACCACTCCAGTGGGAAGAAATATTAATTCATTCATTTTCCTTTGGGCTGATCTCATGTGGCTGCGTTGGGTAGGTATAGAGAAAAAAGACCTCAGGATGGTCCTTTGAGGCTTCTGCAGCAGATTCCGTGTTACATCTCACTGAAATGATCTGCGAGAGGAAGCAGGGAGAAGTGAGTCAGATGAAATTCAAAGGCAAAATAGAAAGAAAGAAAAAAGGAGCAATGCTTTTTTTTCCCCCTGGATTTTGTATGCTCAGAAATTAAGAATTTCAAGCTACTGGTGAGTAGGTCTCAGCAGGAGGAACACCTGGAGTAGCCTAATGCTGAAACTCAGGCAATCCTGTTGGAGTCTTACAGTGATTTCACTCTCAGCCTATATTTTACTTCCTGTGGACCCAAGCTGTCTGTGTTTTCTGAGTATTTTGGGTTGTGCTTTGAACTGAATGCATCCATACACAAAGAGAGAGATATGCCTGGAGGCACCTGAAAAGAACTGGCCGGTTGTCCTCCCCAGGACTTCCTGAACTGCCCCTGGAGTCACATGCATTTATTCACTGGCATTGGAGGGAGCTGAGCTGAAGGACCTCAGTTGCTTAGTTGCCTTAAGGCATGTCAGATGAAACCCAGCCCTCCCTCTACCTCATCCCCTGTTAAATGTTGCCAACATAGGTCATCTTTTATGCTGCTGTAAGCCTGTGTCTGTCCCCCATGATACTGGTGGAAGACTGAAGTGTCTTTGTGGGTCTTCCTGAGTCAGTGAGACAGTAGAAGTCAGGATGAGCCTTTCCTTTAAAGCTCTGTTTTTGGTATCACAAAGACCTAGTAAGGCTGGTAACAGATCCTACATCTGGATGGGAGGGGAGGGTGCACATCTGGTGCTTGGGAGCCCATGTGAGAATGTAGCACCAGCCTGCTTCTGGTGTCCGTGCCCCTCGTGGGGGTTCCTTTCAGTGTGGGTCCCACCTTGTCCTGTGGCCTTTGGCTGCATAGGCCAAGGGTGGTCCCTTCTCTTCTGCAATCAGATGCAGCTGCTTGGTGGGAGGAGGCTGCTGGAATGTTTTCTTGTATTGTTGGAATAAGAAGCTGATGTGCTCTGCCAGTGCTTCAGAGTGAAATGGGTAAAGCGAGATCCAGCAGGAAGTGTCTCATGCTCAGTTCTGCAGCCCGTTAGCCAAGCAAGTCCGGCTCCCTTCAGTCTGACAATTGGGTGTCAGCTCTTTTTCTGGTGAATCGGAAGGATTAGTGTACAACTGAGCTGAGATACTGATTCTTTATGTGGGGACAAGTATGTGTGTGTGGACCTGTGCTAGACCTTCCCTTGTCTGTTTGCTACATAAGCACGAGACAAAGGAAGGCAGAAATACCAGAACGTCAATTATCCGTGGCCCAAAACAATGGATAAAGGAGATAAAAACTTGAAAGTTTGAATAATGCATTTGGATTTATTTCAAGTACCTTCTAATATTTACAAAATTACATGACACTTTGTTTCCTTTGTGCATTTTTATTCCCACAAGATCTAGACAGGGAGGCAAGTTTATATTAAATAAACAACAATGAATTCTTCTGAACCTGTGCGAAAGACAGATCACCCCCAACTACCACAGAGGTTTTTGTAAAAAAAAAAATAATAATTATGGGAGAGTTTTCAAGGAAATAAAAATCAAGCACATACTCTATAGAAACCTCAGACAATTTTTGATGTCATTAAAACGGAACACGCTTCTAACTTTATTTTAATAATTCATTGTTTCATAAATAAAAACCAAACAAGTGTTCAGCAGAGAGATCTCTTTAAGGGAAGAAATAATAATTTATTATTTCTTTTGTGAAAAAAGGTCTCTCTGCTGAACACACGTTTGTTTTTTATTTATGAAACAATGTATGAATTATTAAAATAAATCTGGAATTGTGTTCTGCTTAATGACATGAAAAATTATTTGAGGTCGCATATAGATGAGCTTAGCAGTGCTTCACTACCTGCAAGCTTTGGTGCTATATTTTTTTAAACAAATGAAGAGTTTTAGAGCATTTAATAACCATTTAATTCTGAGATAAGTTTATTGTGATTTAAGCACAGTAATATATTCAACATGTCACCAGCTTTAAAGAAGTCCTCACGCCGGAGGTAGCAATACATAATAGAGATATGAGAAAAAACCAGTTCAAACTGATTTATGAAGTTGGCAGGCTGCAAGCCATTTTACACTGGCTGCCTTAGCTTTCTTCCTTTGCATGAGCTGAGGTGTAAGCACCTCCAAATGCTGGTAGCTGTGCCAAGTGCTGAGGCCATGTTACTAGACGTGCTACGTGCCATTTCCAGAGATGCAGCCTGGCCAGCCATACAGCAGTGCCTGCCTTGTGTGCTATATTTGGAAATGAGGTTTCTGCTCCAGGGCCTTGTCCTTTGTAAAGCACTTAAGTGCATGCTTAAATGCTCATCTGCTCCGAGCCAGGAATGCTGATTCGAATGGATTCTTGGTGGCACGAAGGAAAGCAGCATTCAACCAGGGTCATGCCATGTTTCAGCTGCAAGAAACCCAGGACACTAAAAAGTCTGGGGGAGGAGATGGGATTGTTTACAATTTGTGCCGCCTTCTCTGCCATCAGATGGAGACTCAGTGATGAACAACTGCTGCCATGGGCAATACTGACCCCAAGGAAGTTGCCAACATGGCCTGGGGACATAGGGATTTATCCCAGTGTATTGATTTATATTTAATATAAAACTGCTCCCCACCTTCCTCACAGATGTTGAGAGGAGGCTGCAGGTGAATCACATGTCCCTCAGGTCACAGTCACTAGCGTAAGACAGTACAAAACGGTGAGGAGTGAAGGTGTTATGTAGTAGAAGCAGAGAAATAGATCATTTTGAGAAAGGGGAAGACATGCAGAGCTTCACTGCGCAAATTGATTTTACACATTGGCAAAATGTCAGTGCTTGGACACTACTAACATTCAGGACACAAGTTTTCTAGTCCCACAGGTGCTGCACGTTTCTCCTGGGCAAAGCAGATCAGAAAAAGATTTCTCTGCATTTGCAACACTGCATTTTTTTTTCACCAATTATCTTGTTTCCCAGTCTTTTTCCAAGTACAATACTTCAGATTGGTCTGCCTCTAATTTTTCTTCTTTCTGTGGGATAGACTGCAAAGCCTTTGAGAGCAAAATGTCTCCTAGACTTTTCTGTCAGTGGTTTCAGGAGTTTCCAATTCATCTAAGTATTGTCTGCCTATGCTTAGGGATGGTCAGCTTTGAGGGCAAAAGATAAATCCTTTTTCTGTTATTTCTCTTTCTTCTTTGTGCTAAGACAGAGGTTGTTTATATGCCAGACATCCCCTCATATGACTGAGCTTATGAACCATTCTTGTCATTGAAGCTGCAAGAAATCATGACATGGTTCCCACTCAAAGTATTAAGACCTTGAAAGATAGTCTTGACTTTCATCAGCACCACAGCTGTCAATGCATGGAGTTCTGTGTTGAGGGAGGTATTATTAACAAACAACTTTTGTGGCCGTTAATTTATTCGCTAATTGATGTGTGAGACTTGGGTCTATTCACACTATACCCCATCTTTAATAAGGAAGACAATCTACTGGCTAAAACACCCTGGCAAACTGGGAAACTTTGGAGTACCACTAAGCTTGTGAGCTGGTGCCAGCCACTTGGTATCTCCGTCTCCATTACCTCAGGTGAAGATAAACTTACAGAGAAAAATCTGGGACACTTTGTGTCAGTAATACAAAAAGCTCATGTTAACACTGAGAAAAGTGCATGCTGGTTTTTGCCAGTGGCAGCTTCAGACTCATCAGAAGCCCAGGGACATTTTTGAGTGAAAGATTTTTCTTACCAGCGACTTACAATATTGAGAATTTATCAAGAAACAGGAATATCACTAATTCAGCATGAGTAAAAGGAAACTGTTTCTTTTATTTAAATTATTTTTTCCATGATCCTGAAAACGGTTTTGCTGTTGATATGTGTAAAACAGAGCTGTTCTGGTTCAGCTTGAAGTCATATTTTCTAAAGAGTTGCCCCACATGAAAAGTCAGAGTAATATCAGTCTACATTTCCTGGGCTGTGATTGTTACTGTCTGCAGATTTCTTTGAGGGCCGGAGGTGGAAGGCACCATGTGGCTGTGACACAGTTGTAAAGCTGTGATTCTGACAGCAGAATGCTAATCTGAAATGTGACTCTGGAATTACTGCTGCTGCTGCTCCTTTCTTCCCCTCCACAGTGAAATACACAGAAATCAGCTGCTCCTCATTCTTTTTTCCCCATCTCCCATGCTTTCAGTTCCACTGAGGTAGAAAATAACCTAAAATGCTTCTGAAATTGTGTTTTCCAAGGGATTTCCTAATGCATCAGGCTGGCCTGCCTCAAATGGGTAGAAACAGAAATCTGTCCCTTGTATGGAACAGCACAGCGAGCACTTATTTTCTGGGAATTAATCCCCCACATTCCCTTTCAAGTAACTGTAATAATATGTATTCTATTATTTTTTTTGCTAAGTTTTTGAGTCAACTTGGAACACTGGGTGGCATCCAGTTGCTGAATTTAGCCCTAAATGAGCCTTTTACACTTGAAGCTGCGCATTTATGTATGTGCTTGGTCACAAAGCTGCTTCTCACTAAACACAGCCTAGAGGCTTCAGCCTGCAAAACCTCTCTCCTAGTAATGACATTTGGAAAACCTGTTTTGTTTTTTTTCTCTTTAATTACAGGTACCTGCATTCACCGTGGACTGATGAATATTAGCCAGCCCTATGTTGCCAAGCTGAACTGGAGAGGATTTTCCTACAAATATGGTTCCTGGGGTAGAGATTATTATCCCTCTAACCCTGAGAAGGCAGTCTATTGGGTTGCACCATTGAACGCAGAAGGGAGATACTTAGAATACTTCAGAATTTATAGTTCCTTTGATGATTTGCTGCTGTTTAAATCCATGTATGAAAGGAGGATCGCATATGGGGAAGGAAGCGGTGCCGCTCTTTATAAAAATTATTTGTACTATCATGCTTATGGTTCGAGATATATGGTGAAGCACGATATAAAAACAAACACGGGGGTTTTGAGGAAGGAGCTTCCAGGTGCTTCTATTGGTAACCGCTTCTCTTACGCAGGCGTAGCATGGCAGGACATAGATTTTGCCGTGGATGAAAGTGGGTTATGGGTAATATATTCAACTGAAAGTAACGTGGGCAACATTGTGATTAGCAAACTCAATGAGACCACACTTGATGTGCTAAATACTTGGCAGACGAGACAGTACAAGCCATCTGTTTCCAATGCTTTCATGTTATGTGGTGTTCTTTATGCCACAAGGCCATTGAACACTAGGAAAGAAGAGATCTTCTACATGTATGACACAAGTACTGGCCGAGAAAGTAGGATTAGTATCATTATGGATAAAAAGTTAGATACAATCCAGAGTATTGATTACAGCCCCACAGATCAGAAACTGTATGTTTACAATGATGGTTACCTTGTGAGATATGATGTGACCTTTCAGCCTTAGTACCTCAGGGACATATGGATATGATAAAACTGGCAGCAGCCAATATGAGAGATCCAAGAGGCCTTTAGACAATGCTACTGCCAGTTCAGAGTTCACCTGGTCTGATGTACTGTGTGTGCACACTTCAAAGGGATTGCCCACTCTGACCACTAATGTTGCTGGCAGCAGTTGGCACTATGGGGTTTTTTAGGTTTTGCTTGGTGTTCCTTGGCTCTTGGTGCTTTACAATTGTCCTGTCTCTGGGGGTAGATTCAGTGAATAGATTTAGCACATTTTGTTTGCAGAAATAGCTGGGCACAGACTATCTAGTGACCGAGAAGCTAATTGCCCACTGATTTGCATTTGTCAGAGTAACACAGGCAAGGCACTCAGAAACAGAATGAATTTCCACTGATCTTCATCAGAGTGAAATGAGGCCTCAGAGAAATTAATTCAAGGATTAAAATAGATTAGGAAGTAGACTTGGTTGGAAGACAGCAATCCATTTGTTAGCTGGAAACAGTAGTATCTGGCTCAAGGCTTCAGGAGAGAGGGTAAAAATGTACTTTGCTGTGTAAGTCCTACCACAGGAAGGGAAGAGAAGGCATTGTGGAAGGGACAGGGCTCACTGCCCTCGACAGCAGAGATGCAGTGGGACAGTGGCCCCTGGTCCCCATCTGTAGCTGTCTCTAAGAAGTTCAACCCTCTCCCAAGCTGCCACAATAGCAGGCTGCCTTACTGGAGTGCCTGTGGGGGCAAAACTGGCAGTATGGTTTTCATCAATTTTCCCTGCTGTCCCACTCTGCTTTCCTTATTAATTCTGTATGCCTAAACCTGGTCTTACTAATGGTCTTGCTACAATCTATCTATGTACTCCATTTTCCAGCCAGTGCAGTGCAAAGGACACTGTTTTCCTTTTCTTTATGCTCTTCTGAGTTTATGCAAATCCTCCCATTGACTTTTTTGGCCACAAGTGGCTCTTGGTGTATATAATGCATTGCCATAGAATAACAGACGTATTATTTCATGTGCCTCTTTTCAACATTTTTGCCATCCTGTAATTAGATTCCTGGGAGCCTTGTTAGTCTAGGATCCAATTTGTTCCTTGGGTAATTCTGTCTTACAGAAAGGTAAGAGGTCTTGTGGAAAACATGAGTCTGGTCAGACTAGTTGAATATTTGATATGGTTTTGATTTTTTTTTAATGGGTATTATGTGATAGTTTCTGAATATGTGCACTGTAACAATGTCTTATTTTCATCATGTCAGAAAGCAAGCTAAAACACTGAAATTCAGAGCTCTGAAATGATGAAGAAAGCAGTTTATGTGGTTTATTTTCTTCTGTTACTTATGCAACCGTGTCTGTGTCCTCTGATAATCAAAATCAACATGTATGCAAATGATTGCTTTTGTTTTAATAAAAAAATTTGAAAGACTGTCAGCTGTTCCATAGAGCTATTTAAAGCTGCTTGTGACAAATAGGTAACTTCTGGGATGCAATGGGCACCAAATATTTGAAATAGGATCACTGCACTTGGACTCTGTGTGCTTAAGTAGGAACAACCCAAAGGTGTGAATCTGCATGTCAACAAGTACAGAAGGGGAGCTTTATTTCCCTGCACGGAAATATGTTAGCTGGTAAGGGCAACACTTCTCCACCAAGCTGAGATGCTACTCAAGATATTGGAGGCAGATGAACTGATAACATGTTTTGAATCCAGGTGCTGCCACTTATCAGGTATCAGCATCTGTTTCTTGGAAACCTGTGAAATGAATTTGAAAGCCGTGGAGGCGTTGGTGCAGTAATCAGATCAGGCAGTACAGGCAGGGCTGTTGTGTGAATAATTTGCAACAGACCAAATACGGATTTGGCTGTGAAAGTAAGAAGAAAACGCTGCAAAAAATTTTTTTTTCCTTCTTCATCTCTGTGTGTGCGTGTCAAGGAAGGTGAGCAGGTCCCCACTTATTATCAAGAAATGCCATCAGCATGGGCCTTGTGGCTCCTCATCTCACCACCTTTTAGGGAGGAATTGATGTTAGCATGCAAGTAATAGATTCTGATGAATTGCCTGTGATTCTTGAATCCATCCTTCAATGTCTTTAATGTTTCAATGGCTGTAGAAGGATATATTGAGGTTAGGTATCAGGAAGAAATTCTTTATGTGAGGGTGGTGAGACTCTGGAAAAGGTTTCCCAGGGAAGCTGTGGATGCCCCATCCCTGGCAGTGTTCAAGGCCAGGTAGGATGAGGCTTTGAGCAACCTGGTCCAGTAGAAGGTGTCCTTGCCCATGGCAGGGGGGTTGGAACTAGAGTATCTTTAAGTCCCTTCCAAACCAAACTGTTCTATGATTCTATTGTTCTATGATTCCTGGCAACAGCTTTCTCCCCTTTGGAAACCCCATTTGGCCTGGACTGGAGGCTTCTATAGTGAGGGGGAGGTGGGGATGCTCTGGCTGCCCACCAGGTTCAATTGCAGTGTGGCCCAGACCCTGTGTGCCTTCACACCAGGCTCCAGCTGGCACCACTGAGGTGGGAGGATTGTAACAGCAGCCATGTCTTCAGGGTGCCACTCAATGCCACTGCAGAGAAGATAAAGCACAACTGGTTTGGACCCTGGTAGCTGGACCAGAAGGAAAGCAGAGGCATCCCAGCTGTTTCAAGACTTTTAAATATCTTGTGTAGAGGGGCTGGGTCAGGATGTTTCAGTGCTGGCAAGGCTGAGCTTGTCCTTTGATTTTTGTCCTGTGCTAGTGTTTCTCAGGCGGCAGGTGCCAGGATGCAGGGGGGACACCCCATGGGTCTGTCAGGGCAGGCCTGGCAGCCAGAGACCATCCCACCGCCCCTGCCAGGATCAGGGCAGCCAGGGGGCACTAGGGCAGCCCCAGGCATTGGACATCCCCCTGGGGACAATCCAAGGCTGGGTTGGGAGATGGGCCCATGAGTAGGCCAGGTTCCATGGGGTTCATGGCTGGGCAGGGCTGGGCAGGGCGGGGCTGTGGGGAACTGGATGTAGCATCACTGGTTAGGGGCTGATGGCCCTGGGGGCTGACATGGGATCCTGGGCAGGATGGGGGGAGCCACAGCGGGTGGGCATGGTGGGCAGTGAGGTAAATAAATGACCCTGGGGCACTGGCAGTGTTTCTGTTAATAAGAGGCTTTGCAGAGTTGTGAAAAAGATCACTGTCCTTTTAAAAGCAGAAAAAATAAGGCACAAAATGACTTTATTTCAGCTCTTAGCCTATTGACTTGGCATCTCCCCATGGAGGTTTTGGGGTCTATAAACAATATTGAACATAAATAGTTCCTGCCACAGAGGTAGGTGGAGAGGACTTCTGTCTGCATGGTGACACAGGGAACTGCAGTACAGGGACTTAGAGGCAATTTTGCCGATGAGTGGTTTTCACACCACCTGTCTCAAGACACCTAAGGTGGGAGACTCGGCTCTGATCCATGCATTGATGGCATGTAGGGAGAGAAGGATCTTCTGCAAAGGAGCACTGTGAGAAGTGGGAGTAATACATCTTTTCACTTCTTCTTCTCTTAGACTTGTCCTTTCAGGCCTTTGCTGAGGGTGGTTCAGTAGAGCTGTCTGTTAAAATTAAAGCATGTTCTTGAGCTGGCCATGGCACACAACCTTGGGCAGGCTTCACTTGTTGTCCCTGCTGCCCCCTCTCCTGTTGCTGGTGCTACCTCTGCTTTGTTTGGGGAATATTTCCTCCTTTTCTTCCTCCTTGGATGTGGAGAAGACCTTACCCCATACTTACCAGCATGGACTCTTACTAGTTTGGTGGCTCTACACTGTTTCTTGAGAGGGCTTTTGCCTGCAGTGACATAAGTTGCCCTCTGACCCTTTTTACTCAGACATTCCTGCACTCACTGACCTTGTTCTGCCTGGTCTATTCAAAGTGCAGTGACATCCTCTTTCACCTTTTGCAGTCCTCCTTGGTCCCACTATTTCTTTAATAAGTTAGATATAAGCTCTCTACTCTTTGAACCAGGACTTTCACATCCTTTCCTCTCAGCAACCAAGTTACTGAGCCTCATTGCTTTGCTGCCTAAACAACTCAACAATGCCAACCTCCTTCATCCTCCTGCTGCCTCATTACATGCTCTTCTATTTATCCCACCTGACACTTTTCTCTGGGATGCCCTTCCCTGGACTCCTTCAGATTTCTCACTAATTTCTCTGTGAAGCTCCTGATAAATTGCTAGCTGGCTAGTTAACTTGTTGCCTTCAGTAGGAGACTGGTATTTATATGCATCATGTATTCAATTAGCTGGCACATGAGCCCATAAAGCTGGCACACATAAACTCTCTTATTATTCATTCCCGTATGTCACTCCCTCACTCTCTGTTACATTCACTTGTTATATCTTGTCTTAAGCAGAGACTGCATGTTCCTCAAGTGAAATACCTGTCTTTAAGTTTGGGGTAGTACAGCACCCAGCACAATGGGCTGCTGTCTTCCTCCTCTTTCCTGGGTACTTCTGAGAAACAAACAATAAGAACAACAAGAGCTGGCCAGGGATTGTTGCATGCATCTGTGTTTTTGTCTGAATTTTCGTGCATGCTGCGATGTGTGCTGCATATAAATTGGCTTTGAAAAGTAGGCAAACAATATGCTTCCAGACAACAGTGTAAACATTCTGTTGGAAACTGTTTCAGTAACTATACGCACATAATGTAGCTACAATGCATCCCTAAATTTGTACCATGTGGGGTAGAATCACTTTTTCTCCTGTAAATATTTGGTTTCTTTCCCTTCTTTCTTTGCGTTTTTGTCACTGCAGAACAGTTGCTCCCTGAAAGCCACAGACCAATGGCACAAATGCGAGCCATGTGTAGAGTCTGCAGCCACAACCTGCTTCATGCTGCCAAACAACCTGTCATCCTGCAGGACTAGGAGTTCTCCTAGTAGTACAAAATGCTTGCTTTGTTGGTGAGTTGGGTTTGGAGAGATGAGAATTAAGGACTCACAAAGTGATGGTTTGTAAAAGTGAGCACGTGCGAGGGTGAATGTGTGTGTCTTCCCCTCTGGTGTCTGGGTTGCTGCCAGTTTGCAAGCTGTCAGCCATGTACAGGGAAGCAAATGAAGTGAGGGAAGCTGCACGGGCAACACTTCTTTCAGGCCTTCAGGGAATGGCTCCTGCCAGTGGCCTACATCCTCTAGTACATTCAGCCAGGTCGGCTGTACTTGTCCTTGGAACACACGTGAAGGCAAATATGGCTTTAAACCACTGCTCTTCCTCATCAATGAGGTTGGAAATTGGTGGCCCAGTACCCAGCTCAGCACCTCCTAAACTTCTTTAACTTCAGCCTGCTGAGCGTGATTCCTACAGAGCAACTGGACACGGCCATATCCCACATACACCCCTCTGCCTTGGGTCATGTGTTATGCTGGAGAGAGGTGTTGGACAGCAGGGCTACACAGCTGGTGGATCCACCCATGGTGGGGAGTGTCATTGGAAGAAGACATCCAAGTGTGCTGCTTTTGGCTGGAGCTGTACAAAAGAGGGGCAGAATCCTAGACTCAGGTCCCAGGAGGTCTCCTTGTCCACCCCTCTGCTTGAAGGCAGGAACATGTGTCTCTGAGCTGCCTTTGACAGCTGTTTGTATAATCTGTTCTTTAAAATCTCTAATGATGGAGATTTCACAGTCTCCCTAGTGGCCTCTTTTGGCACTTAACTACCCTCACAAGCAGAAAATTTTTCATAAACCTTCTCTGCTGAAAATTAAGTGGATTTAAGAAGATAAGCATGACTGTGTTGCTGAGACCAAAGGCTCAGCTGCCCCAGCATCTCTACATAGCAGTGGCCAACAGCAGAGGCTTCACAGAAATGCATAGCAGCAGGACAACCATGCAGTGATAATCCTGCCACTGGACTTCTGTAGCCTGAAGTTCGGGAATGTCTGTGGCAGTTGTTGGTCTGTCTGCAAGGGGTTCAAAGCACAGTTAACTCTCTTCTGTGTAAGAACCATTTGTGTAGTGGATAATGCTTTTCATACAGCTAAAATGCCTTCTCTTTTCTAGATAAAAGAAGCCCAGATTCTTGCCCCTTCCTCACTGGTCAAGTTTTCTAAACCTTATAAAATTTGTGTTGATCTCTTATCTCAGTTGGCCTATTACTCCTTTAATCAGGATTTAGGAGTGTGGACTGGTTAGCTGTAAATCTCATAGTGTGTAACACTTTGAACTGGCACAATCTTTTCTGTTGCTGATGAGTTTTGGCCCAATCTGGTTTGTAAGGAAAGGACTGAGGAGCCATGAAGGGAAGAAACAAGCAGATAGGGCTAATACCCTAGCCCAAGCAACATCCTGAACATGGAGAGTCCGATGGCCCACCTCCTGCGCTGGATGCTCATGAATGGTGTGCGTGATATACACAGAAGCTGCCCTGTAGAGGAACCAGCCCTAGCACTTCTTCCTCAGAGAAGCACAGAAGAATTGGGCAGTCATTCTCCCTTAGGGCCCAGGGATATTGCATTCCTGCTTGCATGGTAATACAGTTTTCAGAGGAGGAATAGAGAATTTGCACCCAAACCCCAGCCCCTATATTATCCCGTGCTGTGCTGTAATGAGAGTTGAAGGATATGTGGATTTGTGTGGGGTTTGGCTCTGACTCCTAGTGTTGCAGTGCCAGCTTACTGGGAGATTTCATTCTTTGGCATTTCCTTCTGGCTGGCTCAGTGTGCTGGTCGTTCTGCATCCTCCTCTGAGAAGCTCAGGTCTCTCACAGTATTACGTGGGGAACTGTGGATCTGTCTGTGCCCTGCAGTGCAAGTCCTTATAGTGACACTTGAGTCACTAAGCTGCGATGATGCAAAGTTGCCAGTGCCTCTTGGACCAAGGACAGAATCCTCTTTGCTGTCTTTCACTTGGCAGTATAGACAGATTCTTGAAGCTGGAAAACAGGATAGCTGTTTTAGCAGATGCTAACATGAGCACTTGGCTAGCAGGCTATGCTAATGTGGCTAACTGGCTTCCAGAGTGCAAGCACTCTGCCACGGAAATGACCCAGCTTGTTTAGAAATTCCTGACGAGCTCCTCAGTGCAGTGTGCCATGGGTACATTGACAAGAGGCTTCTTCAGTGCCGGACACTCTGCAGCTGGGTGTGGGAATGGATTTTGTGCTTTTACCTAGCCAGCTGTAGTTTTGTTAACCTACTGGGTTCTTGGCGAATTTTACATGCATCTGTGTGAATTAATTAGCTCCCGATCCGTAATCAGGGAGGGTCAAAGAATACTCTGGAAAGACCAAGGTGATGGAAGATTGCTGGCATTGCCTGTGTGATGGAAGATCATTGTTGGAAAGATTGACGAAAAGAGCTCAGGTTCTTGATGTTTATGTGGGAAGCACATACACAAGCTGCTCAAATCATTATCATCTGTATTATGAACACACCCCAGAGCATTAACCTGTTCTATTAGTTGCTTATGCTGGAAATACTGTTTCATGTTAGCAAAGCTGAGATACAAATCCTTCTTATGCATAATGCAGGACATTTTATACATTCGACAGGAATGCAATTTGAAACATTTTGAATGGAAACATTCTCTGCTAAATTGTTTTATTGTGATGAAAAATACCCCCAAGAAACAGTGACGTTAAAGATGCCGAGTCTTTGGAACTCAGAAAAGTTTGGAGAGATAAAATGCACCTTGATTTAAGATTTTCTGCATCTCCATTTTGGTCTATTTTAAAGATTAGGAAAAAAGGAAAAGATTAGTTTGGATTTTTAAATGGCAATAATAATGGTTAGCTCTTTATATAGTGGTTTTTCTCTGTGGGCCACCCAGCCTTTCACGAACAGTAATTTAACTTGGAAACCTCAATGTGAGGAAGGGAAGATATAATAATAATCCTGATATTCATGCAAAATTCCATGCCTTTAAAAATGGGGAAGGAGGGAAAAGTCAGCTGGAAGTTGTGAAAGATCTCTTTATCTGAAAAACATTCTTTTTATAGCTTTTCTTCCTTTGAAGAATCTGCAGCTCTCCAGAAAGGGGGATAGTCAGGTTTCTGTAGGACAAAAGGAGTGTGTGCACCTGGGCTTTTGTCTGCAGACAGCTGAGATTTTTTTGCCTTTGACCAATATGACTCCCTTAAACACTTAGGGGTGCAGTCTGGGTGCAGTCTGTGCATCTTCACACTGTGCCCTGCCACGCAGGACAGGAACCAGGACAGGGAATGGTACTGTTTCTGGCATCACCAGCTCCTGCAGGGATTTCTTAGTGCAAATCTTTGGCAACCGGATTATGTTTTGGAAGTGATTCTTTGATGTCTTCTTATTGAGGGCCCGGGGGCTTTAACTGTGTGTCTGTTCTCTGCTGGAGATGGGAAGTATTTTCTCTTTTCCGTAGCTCAGAATAATTCCTGCTTTTCCCTTTGTATCAGCTGTAAGAGAAGTGGCCCAGAGAGATTCAGATGTGCATCTGTAGCACAGAAAAAGGCTCAAGGAGGTTGGCAATAATTTTTCTTATTCTGATCCCTGGAGTGATGTCTGGAATCTGGGGTGATGGTCATGGCATAAGAGCCTCAAGACAAAAGAATGATCTATTGATTTTTATTTTTATCCAGTGTTAATTCTTCATGTTTCTATATGGAGAAATATGAGCAAGGAACTTCTTTCTGTCACAAAGCAACCTTCCTAAAAGCATTTGAATATAGTTATATTCATAAATAAATGGCTTTTTAAGTGCACTTATTTCTCCTGGGAATGGAGGTGGATTCATAAGCAGATGGCAGAAATCCATTTTTGCAACACTCAGAAAAAAATTTGGCAGTATGTACATTGCAAGAAGAATAGGGCTGAATGCAAGTGACAGAGACTGATATACTGGTGAGAGATCCCAGCTCTTTCATAGCTAATTCTTGAAGAAATCTGCTTGGAGAGCAGAGACAGAGTGAGGAAACACTGTGGATGATCAGCAGTGCAGGATGGTTCCTCATCCTTGGATATTTATGAGTACAGATCTTCTGTTAGTGCATAGCTTCAGCTTCCAGCATTGGGATTTCTATGACTCACAGGATATCATATGGATAAATCTGGTTTTTTTCTTCTTTATTTTTTTTTTTCAGCTTGGGAAACAGAGTTCCATATGAAATGTGTATGTAAAATATGAACAAGAAATTTTTCCACTGCCAGCCTATGGTGGGGTTGGGCTGAGTGTCCTAAGTGGTGTGTCCAAGGTAGTCTGAAGATGATATTTGCAGGATAAAAGTGAAAGTGGTAGATACCGGTTTGTTATCAAAATGGGAAGAAGAGGTTCGAATGATTTGGCTTTGAAAAAGTTTTGGGGGTGAACAAATTGCAAGAACAGACCACAAGGTTTCTGTACTTTCAGTTTTCAAGAGAATGATTAACCAAAATTTCCTGGCAGTTAAGTACTTTATTAAGTAGGTTTTCACACATTTCACCTTTAAATAGTGTAGGTTTATAGCTTGTTCACAACATTCACAATGTACTTTTGGCCAAGAATTATTTTGTACCCATAAATCACACATGTTTATTTCATAAAGTGAAAAATGCTGTTTGTTAATTGAGCAATGCACTAAACAGGATTAGGCAGTAGCACCTGTGGAGCATTCCCAGGAGTTAATCCTTCATGTATCTTGGTAAGGAATTATTAGCAGACTGCAACAGGGGGAAAAGCATCCTGCATGAATCCACACTGTAAAATTCCTTCTGCTTTGGGGAGCAAATTACGAGACAGGTGTCACCATAGGTACTAGTGTCTGTACTGACAAGGTCCCAGTTTTACTGCTGAAATAGGTCACTCTAAAGAGCACCGCTTAGTTTTAGACATTTCAGACATGATCAGCAGAAAAGTGGTTAATGTGCTGAGAGCTGGAAAAGAGATTATGGTTAAATGGAGCAAAAATTGCCATTTTGTACCTGACTCTTCACAATCCTGCCTTCGTTTGCAGCTGTATTGTGTCATCAAACCATGAGCAATCCATGGGGTTTCAGCTGCATGACTCCCATTAATTTTAATCAGAGTCAGGAGAATAAACTGCTGAGCAAAGCACTCTGAAAATGTACCCCTCCGTTCTTAACAATTATATTACTCTGCCTTGTGTGGTGGGCAATCTTTAGGAGGGAGAGGCTGAATGCTACATCACTTCAGTACCTGCTCTTTGTGCATAATGAGATCAGCACTGTTTGCAGCCTACTCCCTACTACAGTCCACAACTGATTTCACTACACAAATGACCAAATGATTGACTTCAGCACTTCTCTCCATGAAACAGATACGAATCTTTCAGGGATATATCGGCTGTGTTTTACAGGGTGGAAAGACTGCTTAGGAATATTTGGTGATGTCGTCCTTTAATTAAAACTGTTGCCAGGATACTATCAAGTTACAGAGGATAACTGTGGCTGTGGCAGTTCTAGTGTTAAAGGGATGAACAAATAACAGCATTCAGAGCCAGTGCCATGTGTTTAAAACTAGAGCAGAAGTCCAGGTGCAAGCTGATGTATCCCCACTGCCATATTTCCATGAACTATAGCAGGCATGCAAGCCCTGGAATGGTCCATGCAAACAGCCCTGCAGCAGTCAGAGCCTGTGAGATGCTGAAAATCCTCATCCCTCATTAGTGTCAGTGACTGAGAGATACTCAGTGCTGCTCAGAACCACAGATAGGCAGCGAGCACGTAGAGCTGGCATCTAGCCCTCTCACTGTATATGTGCTTCCTGGCTTTTATGCTCAGGCTCAATTGTTCTGAGTAAATAACCGCCCTCGTTTACAAATCTGCATTCTAAATAATTTCTTCAGCATTCAAACATGCCCCAACCTTTTACATGACCCTCAAAGTGCAGATAAAACCGCAGAGATTTCCTGTGGGAACTTTAAAAAAACAATAACCACAAACTCCTCTGAAGGACAGATAAAAATGTGGTGAAAGTTTCATTTGCAACAAACTCTAGCCCTTTTAGCTGCACTAGCAGCCATATTTTTTGTTTGGCGGGACAGTTTTTGCACAGATGTCAAGTTTTGCTACTTGAGGAATGTGAAAATGAGAACAGTTTTCAATGCATTCGAATCAGTAGGCATAATCAGGTCTTAAGACTACCCTTCCTTATCCAGATAAACAGTAATTCTTTATAATGATTTCTGAAGTGTACCATGTTCCCATTTACTCAGACACGCAGTGCTTATAGTGGGAACCATTGAAAAGCGTTGTCCTGCACTATCTGAGGGATTTTGAAGGAAATGAAGCAAATCTGCTTTACAATACATTGTTCCTGCAAGGAAGGATCTCACAGAATCTAATCTTTTTTTCATTCATTTTTAAGTGTAGCCTGCACAAGAGGCAGCTCCTCAGCATCATTTGTATGATAATAGCGTTGTTTTGTCCCAAATATGGTGCACATCTCAAGGACCTCCATAGTTACATCACGGGGATTGTTCAGCCCAGACAAGGGGGAGGCAATTGTGGAGGGAACAAGTCTAAACACAGTGAAGTGAATTTCAAATATTACCGTTAAATCGTTACATTAACTTTTTCATCTGCCACCAAAGAGCCTTTTCAGCAAGAGAGACATTTCGCTTCCCATGGAATTTCTGCCAGACCAGTATACACTGTGCTTTTCCAAGAGACTTAGTCTCCTGAATGTCACCTGTCTGCCTAATCCTGGACTGCAATAGAGCTTTAGGCAGTCAATAATACTCAGTCTCAGAACAGAGTTCCTTTTTAGTGTGCATGGGTAATTAAGGATAAACTTCTTGGAATTTTGAGGTGAAGTGGGAAGTCACTTGGACCTTTATGTAGTTTAGGTCTAGAGCTGTCTGAGGTGCTGTGCCTGGCCCCCACAGCCATTCCAGAGGGGTATGTGCTTCCTATCTGAGAGCCATGACACCCCAGGGTATGTTGCAAGGTCCTAAATACTCATGTGAGAGCAACCACAAACTAATTTATTAATGATTTTAATCATCTATGGGGCTGGGAGGGCTCTGAAGCCTGCAGAATGTATTGGTGTTGGAGATTGAGATCCTACAGGGGGATTGGTTCAGTTTGTTTTTTCTCTGTGGATTATGCAAGGAGCCCAGGGAAACTCCTAATTTAGGTGCTTCACTGGGATGCCTAAAGCTGGCAACATGAATCCCCCAAGTGCCATTTAGAACAGTGCCTGGGCTTCCACAAGTGAAACTAAGTGCTGTTATGACTCTATAATGAGTAGTTTTCTTACAATTCAGCAAATGATTTGGCATGGATACTTTAATTATAAAACTGAACCCACTTTTCCTCTTTGCAAAATATTAATGAGTAGCTCATGAAGTGCTTGTTGTGACCAGTTGTGCAACATTCATGGTCCTCTCAGTGTGATGAGTTTGCTGTGAATATTCAAAGTTCACACTTGCTGTTGTACTGCAAAGCCACGTGAATCGAAGGGAATGAAATTTATTTTACCCACCTTTATCAATCTAAAACACGCATTGCTCTAAGCCAGTTGAACAGGCCCTATCCATAGAAAGAGTTAGACACTGCCTGACTGATCAACCTTGTCCTTGAGGAAAACATGAAATAGTCAAAATAGGTAATCAGGTAACACTCTGGAGTGTTTTTCCGTGTTAGGTGGGTTAGATTAAACATGTGGGGTTTAATTCTGTGTCCCACACTGTTATTTTTAGGGCTGTTTGAAGTGCCCTAGGGTATTTTGCCTTGCCTCTACCTGGCCTAGTGAGATGCATTTCCCATGGCCCCTGCCTCTTTCAGGGCACCTCAGACTGCCCTGGGTGCTTACAGTGTGTGGCAACTGAACACCTGAACAAATGTCCCTCAGCTGTCATGGTCAATGAAATTGGGGATTTCCTTACTGATCAGGTGTGCATGTTCACTCTGGGTTGTGCTCAGCACCTTCGTAGTTTCTGTTGGTTCTACTCTCTTTTGCTCTTGGGTGAAACCCACCTCATATGCAGAGACCTGCACCCTGGACACCTACACATAAATATCTGCATTCCATTCTGCAATTGGGGGAAACTAAGTTGAATGAGATGAATGTGACCCAAGGTTGAGACAAAAACTGTGAGAAAAAAAAAGGTAGCTCGACTCAAATCAAACTGGAGCATGTCTCCTTTTTTGGGGGGGAGGTGCAGGACACCAGAACAGTATGATTTGCTTCATAGTGGCATAACTAAAATGTGTAGCTAACTAAAACCACCCATTCCCTATATAGTTGAATCCTCTTATTTTTAAATGAGGTCAGTTTTGATATGAAAAAACCATTTCGAAATAAAAAATGCAAAAGATTCCGTTTGAAAGTGTTGAAATGAAATGTGCCATTTTGAAAGTTTCATTCCTGTTTTTTTCAAATGAAATGTCAAATAAATGCAAATCAAATTTACACAGTTTCTATCATGTGAAAACAACATATTTTATCAAATCTATTATTCACCTATATTTTCAGGATATTTTCATGTCTGGTGTGTGAGCAGACAACTTATAAAACTAGCACAGTGTGAATTCAGTTGTAAGAGGAAGATGACAACTCATTCCCTGTGATTCTACGCTGTAAAAGAATGACTGAAAATTCAGCTCCCATGGTATTTGTGTTAAAAAAGGTTGGCTGTATAATGATTTTTACCGAACAGATTATGAATGGAAAAGAATTTTGATTTCTAAGGAAATAATTTTGACTTCTAAGGAAATAATTTTTGACTGGTTTTTGCTTGAATTGAAAACAAAAACAAAATGGACTTGGCATAAAAGATGAAGATAAGGTGTAGTTATCCTACTTTATGTATTTAACCTTAGATTATATTTTAAGATGCTGCTTAAAGGATCCTTCCACAGTAATAATCTAAGTATTTATAAGGCTGTCTTCTATGTAGATATTTGGGAATGATAAATGTTTTTGAAAGAACTCTAAAGAGTTATGTAGTCCTTCTATATTTGGTCACTTGGTTTGGGTACAAAACCTCTCTATTGAAGCCTTCACTTTTCCATATTTGCTATTTAGGGACTAAAACACTTAAGTTAGGAGATCTGCCTCATCATAAGCCTAGTATTTAAAGGTCAACATAGCAGCCAAGATCATTGATGTGGATTCTGTTCTAATTGTCTAATGGCATTGTTCCCAGACCACTGGTGAGGGTGAGGGATAGAAAGACTATAGACACCTACAGGAGGAAAAGAAAATGGAATGAAGTTTCTGCTGATGTGCACATCACTTTCTTAAGTGTGGCCTGAAACTTCAGCAGGCAGGGACCTGTGCAGGAATTAGGTTCTTACTTTTGGCAGTGATATCTTAAATTATGACGCCATAAGGCTCAGGTTTTGTGTCTCTCCTTCAAAAGCAGCCTGACACCCAAATAGGTCAGACTATCTGGGCAGTGGCACTGCAAGACTGGAGACTCAGATGGAGTGAATCCACACCTCCTGCTCAGGGAGCTGGTCTCACTGCACGTACGGAGAGTGTCTGTGATGCACATGCTCACAGTACCCATGGCCTCCAGCATCCTTAAGACACCACGGATTTCTGGAGTGAGTTTCCTATATGACTTTGGACAAGTCACGCTTTAGTTTCCTCATCTGTAGGCTGGGGATTATATTGCTGGAGTGAATGGAGGCTAAAATCACTGATGTTTGTAATTTGTGTTGATATTCTCTGAGGGGAGGCAGGCACAATAGAAGTGCAAATAAATTGTTGTGACTGTTTAGTATTTCAGTAAATGGAAAAACTCTTCAAAGCAGAGTTCAGAGCAAGTACAATAGAGTGGAAAATTACATGTGCAGAGATAAGAAAGATGACAGAAAGACGTGAGGAAGTAATTTCATTTCACTCATTCCAGTAATCAATGAGATGTGTACATTTATTTGCCAGTGTGGATTATAATATTAGCAATGAGTCTTTCAAGAAAAACAGTACTGCATTTGGGCAGGCAAGGCAAATTTGAAACAGGTCCAAGTTTGGTCACAAAAGTTTCCACTTCCCTTTCCATGCTTGTTATTTATAATTAGGAAGCAGAGCTCTACATTTCTCTGGGAAGGGACAGCTGGAGGAGTGAGCATAACTCTGTTGAGTGTGAAGAGGGAGGCAGCTTCTGCTTGGGTCGTGATGTTGAAAGTCATTTCCCTTTGGTGAGGAGGGACTGGTCTGGTGGCAATGCAGGAGGCAGGTTCAGAGAGTGAATTATGAGAACCAATTCCTTGTGGGCAGGTTACTCACATTTGTTGTCATCATCATTATTCCTCTCCTTAAGAGAGTGTGTATCTCTAACAGGGCTGAGCAGGGTGTCTGTAAGGGCAGTTCGAATACAAAAACCTCCATCTACATACCATGGGCTGTGACTGTGGAAATGGCCATTTGGCAGCTTGTGGGAAATGAATTATTTTTCAGCCTGGCTCTTAGAAGAAAGGTTATCTCCACATCAGCATTGTCCCTGTAATGCTTTGCACTGTTGGGCACATCAGCAAACACATCAGGGAAGAATGAATGTCTATCACTCCTATGGGTATGTTTCCTCAAACTCAGCTTTGACACATACCATGAACTAAAGTCCTTGTCCTGTTCTTACTTATGCTACGTCACTTCTGTCCCTGAGCAAGCCTCCTAAATTCCCAGATTGTCATTCCTGCAATTCTAGTGTGCATTTATTCCCCTTACAAAGAGAGACGGCACTGAACCAGACCCCAGATAGGAGTGTAAGCAAACAGGACCTTAGAGCTTGCAATTGGGTCTATATATCTGGCAAGCTCCTCTTCCCCAGTTTAAGTGCTCCTGACCTTTGATCTGGAAGAAGTATTGGTTAGAAGCAATAACTGAAAACTCTCCTATATAAAAGACATTAAAAAAAATTCTGCTCTGGGGTAGGTTACAACAGCTCTAGGGCAATGGGAAGATGATGGTGCACAGCAGGTCATGATATGCACTAATTTTTAACACCTATATGTCACAAATGACAGCAGAGAGAAACCTTGGGTGAAGAAAAGATGTAAAGAATGGAATGAATAAAGCAAATCCTAAACCCCTAAAAGGCTCATACCTGAAAGCTGTATGAAATGGTAGAGGAGGTTAGCTGTGCTGAAGAATGAGGACAGGAGTAATCTGAGCTGTGATAATACAGTATTAGGTTATTTAAATAATCTGTTTAATTCTTTTTAATTGGATCTTTTTCTTGGAAACTGGGGTCCTTTTGACACTAAAGGAGTGCTAGCCATCCTTAAAAAGCTGACCCTGCCACAAAAGGGACTGCTAAGAAAAATTGAAAACAGCTCCTTAACAATGGATGCTTCAGTTATAGTGTGGAAGTGTTGGAAAAGCATGTCTCAGGACTTCCAGAGAGCTGCTGCATAGAGCTGAAAAGCGATTAAGGCTGGCAAATCACTGTATAGTTTTGCACTGCCAGTCTTGAGACTGCCTCAGTAATGGTGTGACTTACTCAATTCAATATAGCCTTGAAAAGGGACCTCTTGAGCTCAAAAATGCTGTTGTGTAGACCACTCATTTGCCTTGAGGGGATTGTCACAACATTTCCATGGCAATTGCTCTTGTAAGCTGAGAAACGTTTAGGAGGCTGCCATAATATAGAAGCTGGATAGTATGTCCTGACTTGTGTGCATGTATGTGTGAGAGAGAGAATGACTGTCTAATGGAAGATCTGTCCATCTGACCTACCAACGCAGCTGAGCTGGCTGAGGGGTTTCTCCCTGTGCTGTAAAGATCTGTTTTTAGACCACTTGCTAAGCTTTGAGTGGGTACACTTGCAGGAATCTGGATTGTTTTGTGAATTATTTGTCAGCAGAAAAGCAATCAAAATGCAATAATGTATTCATAAGGCATTATTTGACTATTTTAGAATCACTTATGCTTTTGAAGTCATCAGTGTAAGCTTAATGCAGACAAAATGAAGCTCTTAGTGCCACCCCTAAAGCCCTCTTCCTTTCCTCTGCCACGGGTCATCAGACTTTTCTCACCTGGATCCTTTTTCCAAATCCCAATATACAGGTAATTTTAAAATCTTTCTGCTTCTTTCTGTAAAATAATAGTGGTCCTTTCCCCTTCTCCCTGCCACTAATTATTTCCCACCCATGCCCTTGTCACCTCTCATTTCACAAACCATCGTTTTGTTTAGACATCGCAAGATGATTTCTGACAATTTTGTGTAAAATAGGTGCTGGATTGGAATTTTGGGTCACATTTTCAGGAAAACCTTAGCCATGGTCGCAGTCTGCAGCTGTACACATCAAATGGCAGCATTTCTGGAATGTTGTAGGACTTGGCTTCTGCCCACCAACTAATCTGGTCTGGAATCTCCAAATTTGTGGCTGCAGAGAAGTGAGGCAACATGGACATTGTGACATCCTGAATATACCAGCCAGGTCCTGCAGCAGTAAAAAAAGAGTCTGGTCTAGTTTTTGGCTGCACTTCTGCTACAAAGGCAGGGAAAAGAATGAGGTCTTATCTGGTGATGCTGTCTGTTTCTCTGGTGCTTTTTATTGTGTGTACAATACACTTGTCGCCTTATTGCTGCTATTGCCATGTGCAAAGGCTGTTGTCACCTGGCTGTGGTTTGTGGCATATCAAATTCCTTTCCTTTTAATCTGATGAGCAGCTGTATGTTTGGCAAGGAAAAAATAGCTGGAGTGTTTGGCTATCTTTAAGAAACTGCTTTGCAATTATTTTCTTAGCTTTATGCTTGGTGCTGTTTTCCACTTCACCATGCAAAAGTGTTGCTCATCTCGGCCCACCTGGCCAACTTCAGAATGACTTAACAGTGAAAATGTGTGAAACCCCCCTATTCTATCAGTGCTTTTCTTTCTGGTGATAGATGGTGTTGAGAAGAGAAATAAATAGGCAAAGGGCTGTGCCAACTGGGAAAGGAATAAGCTGTTTTACATGCCAGCAGGACATAGGACAAGGAGCCACAGCCTTCAGTTACAACAAGTGAAGAGTAGGATCAAGATTTAGTATGATTTTCTAACTGGAAGGACAGACAAACATCTAAGAAAATGATGGGATAAAAGCATCTTTAAGGCTGGAAAAATATCTGTGAAGAATAACACGAAGTTGGTTGGTTGTGCTGTGTTGCTGGTTCTATTCTGAACAGCCTCTTGTCATGCCAGCAGTCCTGTTCCCATCATATTTGTGAGTCCATCTCATGTCGGGTAGCTCAGCAAAAGGTTTTTCGTTTTTCTGACTTACATCAGTTCCAGAATTAGATTTAACACTGAGCTCCAGCTTCATTCCTGAATTTTGTTAATTGCCATTTACTGTCTTATATATGTTCACAAGACATCTTGGTTTGCTTTTTTCATCAGTTTATACCTCTCAAGGATCTAAACAGTAGTAGCCTCACTAGTTATGACGCCTTTTACGGTGACCTACCTTGGTGTTCTGTATTTCTATCCTTGAACCTGTCCCAACTGGCTTTACATGCAGTTTCCCAAGGCTTTTTAGGGTATTTCAGAATTGACCTAAGCAATCAGACGTGTCATATAGAGCTCAAATTGTTAGCAGCACATGGACAGTTGAAAGGTATTTCACCTCTCCTTGATGACTGCAAAGAAAATTCTTCTGAAAGGGAGTCCTGAAATATTTGTAAAACTCTTTAGGAAAACAGTGCGTTCCTATTATTTAACCAGTCACTGTCAGATGACCTGATATCCCACATCAGGGAGCAGCATAGAATCTGCTTTCTCTGCTGACATTTGAAGAAGCTCATCAAAGGCAGTTCATTTCTGCTTTCTCTGCTGTGATCAGATGAAAACCTTCTCATATTGAATATCACAGTCCAACCAGTCTGGATTTGCGTGGTGTTTCAGGGTGTATTGACTTTTCACTGTGACTTCCAAACCACCTTCTGAGATTTATTTTCTGTTAGTGGCTCGGACACAGTCGTCTGGCTGCACCCTGAACCTCACTGTAACACAGAGAGTAAATTCATTTAAATTGTCTTTTTATCTTTCTGATTGAAACATGCAGTCCAGCAATTCTGTTTCTCAAAAGTGTTGCAGGGATTTGTCGTTATCTAGTTCTTTTTATATTCGTGGTGGGGCTCTCAGTCACGGTGACCACTGCATGAGCAATTTTGTATGCTTTCTGCTTTGAAAAGCATGCCCATCTTTTGTAGGTGTGTCTGTCTGTGTATGAATGCATGTGTATATTTATTTCCTACTGGAATCAAGACAGTATAAGGAATGAAAATATTACATGACAAGCTCTCAGTTGCAGTAATGAACACAGAATACAAAATCAAATTAAAACCCCGTATGCTAGAAGATAGCATTAGGAACAATTCGACATTTATTGAACAACAGATGGTGATTAAAAGAATAAAACCTTGATTGTCTTGCTAAAAGCCAAACCTCGTAGTTCTGTCTAAGGAATGTCTAACATTTCAAATAAAACACTCAAGGCATCAGTGAAATCAGGAAGATCAGTCTGAAAGAGGTTTTTATATATATTCTTATCAGAAGTGCAGTTAATATCTTCCCTGCAAAAGTATCATATTTTTAGCTTGGTAGTTTTCTGGAAGTGAATCTTCTCCTGCAGGAGAAGATACAGATAGTAAACAAAAGAGAGACAGCATGTGTGTTAAACGGTACTAAATGAGGGGTGAACTGAACACTTTCTTTCCCTTTTACTCTGTTCTTTCAGTGCAGTCCAGCTTTCCTTATAAAGGGATGCAGTGTAGAGTCCTGTCCTTCATCGTAGGAACCCCATGGCAGTGGGGAGGTGCCTTTGTCAATCACGCTGGAGTGAAGGGGGGGGCAAGAGACAAACTCTCCAAAATAATTTGTTAGCCTGTTCTGTCCTCTTTCTCTTGCATCATGCAATTAAGTGCTGCTCTCCAAGGGGTGCCTGTGAGCTGCCTAATAAAGGTGTTTAATCAGTAGCTTTGTGTCACAGATTCTAGAGGTTTGTATCCTGCCTGTGAAGGAATACATGAAAGGTGAGAAGCAGTCTATTCCCAGCAGATTTATATTCACTTTCTTGTGGAGAGTGGGTGGCTGCACATTGTACCAGACAGTGGTCTTGGGCAGATGGTCCCATTTTACCTCCAACCAGTGTATCTTGCCTGTCTGATGGCACTTGGAGATTGTCTACTCTGAATGCTCCTTTTGGCTGAGTCTGTCAGTGGACACAGACTGAGATATGCTGAATTTATAAGATTGGTTAGGAATAGTTTTGCTTCATCTCTTTCCCTTTGTGCTAAACAATTTAACACATTTTTTGTGCAATCACTGTGGTGCTCTTAGGAGTGATATACTGATAATTAGCAATAATTGATAGACATATTCAGCTTAATATTTCCATTTTTCTGGCTGTACATCCTTCTCTCCATGTGTAGTTGTCATGTCATCTGTTGATGGATGAGTTTTGTTTTATTCTTTCAATCTAAAGCCACTCTGCACACATCAGACTTGTTTGTTGTCATGTCTTTCTTTGCTCAGACCATTCTGCTTTTCTTGCATCAACTTTACTTCTCTTTTGCCTTCAGCATTTTCACCTTTCCTTTCTCTCCTGTCTTGGCCTTGATTCTGTTTTCTCTATGTTTCATTGACTGGGCATAATGAATTTTCGGTCGTCATCCACATATATTTGCTCTGGCAAACCAGTTTCACAGATGGCATTTGCTGTGTCTAGGAACAATAGCCAACAGCATGGTCCAAGGGAATTGATGGTACAAGATATTTCTTGTTAGAAATACCCTCTCAAGATCTTTGGAAGTCAATGACTATTAAACTCAAAGTACAGAGACAGACAGCAGCATCTTGAAAAGGATGCCCATGGGTTGAGACAAGGAGAGAAAAGCTTATGCAGTAATAGTACCTTGGGACAGGCATCATGGTAAAATGGCTGGAAAGCTCTCTGGAATAATTATACCTTTCTACTAACTATCAGAGTTGGCTAAATAGCTGTCTCAAAGTAGATGTTTATGTAAGGGGAAGTAGAGTATGGCCATGAACTGGAGCACAAGACACTGGGGTTTTAAGTTCCACGTGCCAGCATCACTCAGTTTCACCAAAATATTTACATTTTTTGGTTAACAGTATTCAGAGTTCATTTCTTTAGCCAGAAGGTTTGAGATTTCTTGTGTTTTGTTCTTTTTTTTTTTTTTTTCATAACATTGTAGGCATTTTAAGTCAACATCTAATTGCAAATAAGAATGTAACTTTGAGAGTAAGGAAGCCTGATATAAGTATGTGGTACTTTAACACAGAAGAGGACTCCAATAACAAATCTGAATTCAGATTAGAAGTATCCTGACCTTGATCTAAAGGGTGTGAAAGATGTCAGAAAACCTTTTCTTCTAGTAAAGGAAATTGTAATAGTACCTACTTATAAGTTATACAGAAAGCAAGAAACAAACAGTGAAATTTGGAGGGGGAATACTGTGATGAGAGAAAAGTGAGCTGGAAGTGCTGGTGAATGGAACATCTGAAGAGTCTGGGCACTTGAATGCTCTGGGTCTGCCTCAGAAGGTGCAGGATGGCTAGTGCAAGCCATCAAAGGAAGGCCGAGAGAATACATGGAGAAAGGCGGAGAGGAAGAAATTCTTGCAATGCTCCATGGGAACTTGAGGATTCTCTGTTTTCTGAGGTATTCAGATCTCAAGCCCTGAGAAAATCTCAACCCTGAGCTAGGTCAACCCTGGCTTCATCAGGGTGTCACATGAGATTATTTCAGAGGTACCTTCCAACTCCAGCTGCTCTATTATTTTGTACCTTTTTCCCCAGCTTCAATTATAGAAACATGTTTTTTTTTTTTAATTTGTCCATCAAAAAGGGGCACAAATTCTTTTCATTGGCGTTAAGTTCACAAAGGCCTCCTGCTATTATGCTGTAAAATACCATACTGAAGACATAAACTACAGAACTCTTTACTGTAGGGTTAACATTCATGCATTAGTAGAAAACAGTAAAAGAAGACAGTACAAAAAAGGAAAACATTTTATTTTGCTGATGTTTGCAGTAGGTAATGACAATATCAGCAGTAAGAACCTATTAAGCTACTTCAAATTAGTATCTGATCTGCTTTAAAAAGACACTCATTATCAGTTAATTCATTAAGGGTATTTGTTGAGGTTTAAAGCATATGAAACAAAAATACCTCATTTGCAAGTAATTAATACAGAATTACTTAAGCAATACAGTTTCACAAATGAAATACTTATATTTGAATTTCTTTTAATCCACTTGAAAGAGATACTTAGATCTTTAATCATCAGCTAAATTAGATATGTTTTGTTAATTACCTATCAATCAATATTCCAGTTCAGCATCTATGTTGCTCAAGAGAAGGGCACACAGTTGAGACAAGAGCTTGTATTTTCATTAAAAATACTTCTTCATTTATTTTCTTTGTGCAGCTGGCATTGAGGGTATTAACCAATTCAATTGTTCAATAATTGAAGGGAGAATTACTGTGTTTATTTATTTATTTTTTGCTGTGTTTTAAGTAAAAATCCCAGAAGATCTGGTCATTTATTCCTGTGCAGTGAAATCTTCACAAGTAATGTACTTTTATTTAAAAATATTATCATTAAGGCAACATTGCATTTAATCTTTGATTTCAAGCCTGAAACAGAAGGGCGTGGCAATTGTGTGGATCTATTGATGCTGCAGAGACAACTCCTTGTCCTACGAAAGCACAGTCTTGAGTCTGAGTGATCCACTACATCCTCAGTTAGTGTAAGGTGCACTCAGCACCTGCAACGGTCAGACTTTATCATTCACTAGACTTTCAGCATATTTTGGAGGAGAACTGGGAGGAAGAGATCCTGGAAGGTTAAACCACCATATTTGGTGAGAAATCGCCTTTGCTGTGGTTTGAGCTCCAGCACTCAGTAGAAATCCCGCTTTGTTTCCCTGTTCAGAAGAAAAAAATGGATCTTCAGATAAAAAGTGAGCCAGAATGTTTCTTTTAAAATTATTCCAAATGATTCTCACCTAAGCTTTAAATATCTACCAGTCTGAAGCCAGGGATGAGAATTATGTTAATGTCTGACTTGAAAAGCACTGAAAAGCCAGTGTTAATAATGAAATGCTGACACAACTTTATCTACAGCCCTTCTAGCAGAGCAGTTATAATATGAAAAAGTAAGGTTCAATAATATGCAAGGCAGAAATAGCAAATTATATTAGATGTGACATATTAGCCATAAGGCCTTTTCTAAACTACACTGAAAAAATTAGGACAAGGGTATGGTAGTATATTTCTCCCCAAAGCATGAGAAAGGCCTAACCCCCAGAGCATTCCCTCTGAACTTGTATTCTATTTCTAGCATGTGTTTTATGAACTTTTATTTTTGTTTTGCAGGCTAGACGCACAGCACCAACCTTAATGTCAAATTAGATAATGAAAAGCAATAGTCATCATAAGAAAAATCATTCAAATAACTGTCATGTTGCATTATAGTTTTTGCTGCTAGCAAAAGCCTTAATTAAGTCTGCAGAATGGTTTCTTTTCTCATCTTCTGATTTCAAATGCTCTGAGCTTCCTAGGCAATTTTTCTGTTAGAGCTGCATCTTTACATTCCTTCAGAAATCATCCTGTGCATAGAATAGTGACATGTGTAAAAAAATTAATAAATCGAGGGGGGGAGAATTTCACACAGGGTTGTGACATTTATCAAGCTGTAGGAAAAAAGTGAAAACTAAACTTTGGGTGTTGCTAGATTTAATCTGGAATGATGAACACAAGCCTAATACCTGCTGCTGATATCCAGTGATTAACAAATCAGAACAACAGCAAGCGACATATTACGTATGATAATCTGGAAATATGCTATCAAACTGATCCTGTCCTCCTCATGCTGCTGTGAGGTTTCCCAAGCTGGGAGTAATCCCTGGCTGGTGCAGAACCAAGCTTACCCCAAGATAAATTTTCCTAAAGGAGAGAGCACTGGTGGATCATTGCTGCTTTGAGCAATCTCTGACTGAATCAGTAATTCCCAACAGGGAATCTAATTATGCCAGGGGCTGAAATGATGAGCACAGGCACCGGAAAGTGCAAGGAAAATTATGCTGCACCCGGGTGCTGAATCAAGCAGAGCACAGCCAGATCTGGAGGAATGGGCCTAATGAATGCATGCATAACAAATTGCAATTAATACCACTGAAGGAGTCATCGGTGTGATAGGCACTACCTACTATAAATGCATTATTGGAATTAGTAAGTCGAATGTGGTTCTACTGCTTATAAACCTCCAACAATTCTCCATAGCCTTAAAAGCTAACTCTCTGTCACATGCAGTGATTTGATTTCCATCAGGGAAGTGATCTCAGCATTCATGATCAATTCACGATTCTTTTAGGCTGGAACTGAAATGGAAGTGATGACTGAGGATATCACATACGAGCTGCAGACAGGCACTTAGTCCATATAACCAGACTAGAACTGTTTGTAAGTGAAGTATCCAGAAATATGCTTATTGGGATGCCAGAAGCCCTCTGTACCGACCCCTGAGGCCTGTAGATCCACTTCTAGTGGTCCAAAAGGCTTGCTAAAGCCCTTGGAGAGATACTCTGGACCTGAACACAAACTTTGGCCATGCAGGAGCCACAGTCTCTTCTGTCTGTCATTTACATAATGTGGGTACAAATGTTTCTGGGTCAGAACATTCCATTGCCACATGTTCCTATTTACACAATGTCCTGTAGAAATGACAATGATTACATGAGGTAGCAAGCTGCAGTGAGCCAGGCACACATTTTTTTTCCCCCATGGATCTCCAGACTGAGTTTTCTCTGACTTTGTTAACTCCTGAATTCAGCTGTATCTTCTGCTCGTTGCACCAGTGAAACCAACAGATGTATTACTGTCTTAAGGCTTGACTGTGAAGCCAAGTATTGCACTACTCTTCAGGGTATTGCAACAGAGTATGATCTTCTAAGATGATATTTAATACTGCCCTAAATTCCCCTTCTGCAAGACTGAAACAGTAAAATTACATTTCCCCTCTACTTTACCCCTTTACCTCAGTGAAAAGCACTCTGTAACATGCACACCAGGGGAAATATATAGTGTCTTCCTGGAAATACATTGAGATTTTGACAAGAGGCCTGATTACTTTGGTCTGCCAAGAGGAAAACCAACTTGAAGTGCAGAAGCTTTCCACAGAAAATGAAAATGTGGTCAAATGGAGAAGGAAAGAAGAAATGCAAGCAAACAAAATATTTTTAAGAAATTTTCATGCTGTTTTTTGAACTTGGGTGTTATAAAAACTTATGATTTGATCAGCTCTACAAAGCCACAGCCAAGCTGGTGGGAAGAATAAAGGGTCAGGGCATGCCAAGCTGAAACTGGAGTAGACATCCCCTAAATGTATTTGTGCTTGCTGCATCCAAAAAATGGTTTGCTCATAAAGACCTGAAGCTAATGCTGTCTAGTTCTTCATATTTATGACCAGTTTGCATGGGAAGAATAAGCCAAATTTAAACCCTTTGGGGACATGTGGGCACAATTTCAAATTCTTTCCTTCCTTCCTTCCTTCCTTCCTTCCTTCCTTCCTTCCTTCCTTCCTTCCTTCCTTCCTTCCTTCCTTCCTTCCTTCCTTCCTTCCTTCCTTCCCTCCTTCCTTCCTTCCTTCCTTCCTTCCTTCCTTCCTTCCTTCCTTCCTTCCCCACCTAAATCAAACCCAAAACCATTCCCTTTACATAGATATGTTATAACAGCAAAAGCAAGTCTATCACTTATCACTACATACATGTAATAAGTGCCTTGGACACATCCATATTTTACAGTGCTATTTAAGAACATTTGTATCTGGAATGCAGGCACTGATTTCTAATCTGGAAATGAGAAAGTAAGGAAAAGTGTATGAGAAAGATTTATACACTGAATGGAAAAAAAAACTTTGCTAAGCAGGGTCTTGGTAGGGTTTTTTTGTTTTGATTTTTACTTTAGTTTGTTTATTGGTCCTGCAAAAATCCATCAGATTAAAATACATCAGAAAATCCCCAGGAACAGGCTGAAAGTGAACAAGAATTTAATCTTTCTTCATCACTGTCAACAAAAATTCTTTCCTCCTGATAAATATAAGTAGATGCTGTTTCTGCTTCTTTATTGATGTTGGTGATCTCAATCCAATAGTGCAGAAGAAAGTGGAAGATTAAGATGTATTGTAAAGCAGGATTGCAAGATTATTGCAATAAAATGGAAAAAACTGTCAGTCACATATTGCCTTAAGATGGAATTTAACAACGCTTTCATGGTTAAGAAAGGTTAAAACTCTTCCAAGAAATTTTTCTTACTGAGAGACTTTCCCTGGAGAAGACCTTGTAGTCATTTAAGTCCTTAGTGACCTGACTATAAATCTGATATCAAAAGCATAAAAACAAACTGACTCACTAAAGGCTCTTCAAGTGGTGAAACTGTAAGTGCTGTGAGTTCCATGAAAGAGGAGATTAGAATCTAGGTAAAAATCAGACTCTATCATGTTTTCTGGTCTAATCCCAGAATTTCAATAATATTAAATTAACTAGATAGAAGGAGCTGTCAAATAACAAGGTCTGCGTGTTGACCAAGGAAATGAGATGGAAAGTAACTTAAGCCAGTATCCCAAAGAGAGGACCAAGGTTATTTGGAAAAATCATAATTGTTCATGGCTCTAAAAGAACCTGCTCGTTGACAATTTCAGATTTAAAATAATAAAAATTAAAGCAGCATATAAAGAACTGGGGGCCATACTACACTCAGATTGTCACCTGAAGAGAGAGTGGGGTGTGAGTGCTGCAGCAGAGGATTCTGTGCAGGGAAAATCTGAGTTATCTGGTGAAGGCATGCAGGTGCCTTTACAGGGTCTGGAAATGTGCTGTATGCACAGGCAAATCTCATCACCACAGGAGAAGTTGAGCAGAGCCCTTTCCCAGCACAAGGGTGCTTACACTGAAACCTTACAATAACATCAGGCTTGTCTGTGTTTTCACACACTCTCTGTTTGTATGGCTTGGATGATTTGTATTGTGAAAAGGACCGGACAGAGTATCACTCCCATTCTAGTACCCTTTGACACTGAGTTGAAAATATTTAAGCCTGCAGGGAGATTGGTGAATGACCCTTTTGAATATGTTTCCATCTAAATCATTAGGCACATGGGTAGTGAGGGGAAGAATCCCTGACAATGTTGCATAGCATATGTCTTAACATTTCTTAACTACTGAGAAAAAAGTGACCACAGAAAAAGTTGGTCTAAGGGCCCAGTATGTCAAAGCATTTCCAAAATGCTTGTGCTCCCTATTTACATGCCTCTATTTGCATGTGAAAGGCCTGTATTTGCAGATGTCAAGACTTCACCAAGGGTCAGGCTGAGCCGAAACCCTGAGATTCAAACATTTCAGAAGGCCTAAGAAAGCTTGTTTTCATGGCTCTGGTTTATGTCATTGTTGGAGATAAGCAAGTGAGATGATTCAGTGCAGAAATAAATTCCTCCAGGGTTGGTGTGTGCTTTGGTTTTGGTCACTTCTGTCAGATGGCATTGTCTGATTGTCTTGCTTGGCTGTTAAAGCCTCATGCTTACACATTTTGCTCTCATCTGAAGTGGAACTTACTGTGGTCTTTATCAAGGTGTTTTGGTTTGCCAGAGGGCTCTTCTGCACAACTGCTCTGGGGCAGTTTTCAGCATGATCAGACATGTCCAGGAGTGGCATGGCAGCCAAAAAATCATGCCGGGAAAGCAAGGGAAAGAATGAGAAGGATGTTCTTGGTATGATAATGGCTATTGCACTGCTGAACTCAACTTATACTGGCTCACCTGAGGCAAGGCAGATTTCTCCTGTTGGTGTAGTCCTCCTCGAGCAACTCAGAATGCCACTACTGGTGGACCTCCACGTCCCCATCAGTGGCTAGCCGTGATCCCACTGCCTGCACAGCCACCCCTGCTATCAACCCTCCACCTTGCCAGCTCCTTTGCATCCTCAGCAGCTGGCTGCAGCAGGGTGGAGCTTGGAGCTACTGCGACACTGCATTTTCCTATCCAGTACTGAGACTGCAAGAATTTGTCCTCATTCCTGGGACAGTAAAATTTGATTTTGTCTGTGCTGCTGTGAATCCTTGATCTTCCCCTGAGGACTGTTCTTACAGATTTCAGAATGAGACTATTATTACATTACCATTCAGGGAGGGCTTGCCAATATAGTTATTCCTATTAGAAGTGCCTGCATCATTGCAATTTGAGAATATTGAATTTGCATTACACAAAACTATTGGTCAAGATCTTAGTTGATGTAACCCTCCTAAATTTGCTGAAAACATTTCTAGTAGGTATGAATCTGGCTATTTGTATATTCACGCCTGTATATGTAGATCCAACAGAGAAGTGTTATAGAATACATAACATTGGTAGGTAAAATTCTGCTTTATATTTACTTTGATGTTTCTATGATAGAGACCACTCTGGAGAACACAAAGATTGGAAATTGGTCATTTTTTCCTTTTAGTAGAATTAAATCTTGAATTATATACTGTAAGTCTTCAAACAAAACACTTCAATTACCTGTATATTCACTTTTCTGTTGAGAGTTTTGTGTCAGGCAGTATGTATGCAGAAGGGGAAGGAAAATAATGATCAGATTTAAATGAAACTAAAAGACATTTTCTCAGCTGGAGGTTAGAAAGAAATGATTCCATAAATGCAGAATTTTGTGAGAAGTCCTTGATGATGTCTGGAATAACATTACATACAGTATAACATAATAATGATAAGACAAAACAAAAACCCCAACCCCTGCTTTAAACTTAGTTCATTCAATGCATGTACATTTTTCATTTTGGCATTGTTTTTGTTCTACACAAAGTGTATTTTAAAGAGGACTTAGATGTTTAACTGCATTGAGATCACGCATTATACTCTGTCCTTTACAAAAGCAAGCATACCTGCCAGGAGCACATAATTTAATAAAGAAAATATCATTATAGCTAGATTTTAGTGACAGCATAATCAGGAAACACAGGCAAGAGGTCAGCCAGACAAATTGTTTTTACCAGGTATTTGAGAACTGTGGGCTGTTGTTATTTTCAGCTACACCATAATTTTATTTTATTGTGGAGAATAAATCAAAGTTTTAAAAGGAGGCTATTTTTTTTTCATATCTAAAAGCTACAGATGTTGGCACAGGAATTGCTTGTCGCTGAAACTGGCTGTAAGCATATTTAGACCAAGAGAAAATGATCAGGTTGATAGTTTAGAGGTCAAAAAAAACACCCGTATGACAATCATGTTCTGTTTGGCACCAGCACAGCTTCTCCTATGCAATCCTGTCCTTGCTCCTTCATTCTCCTTTACATTATTTTCTTGTTATTGTGTTCTTTAGGGTACGGGCTTTGCAGGCTGTTCAGTCCCTGAATGGATTCAGTCCTTCTCTTCCGCAGAGGCTGCTGAGAAGGGTGTCACTTGTGAAGGCAGTTTTGTGAAGAGGCAACTCACTAATAAGACCCACACTCAGCCAGGCAGCCTGCTCAGTGCAGGCCTCCGAGCAGCTATCAGAAGCTAATTGTAATGCTTATTAAAGACAGCTTAGCAGGGATGTGAAAACGGCAGGCAGAGCTTTGCTATTATCTACACCAGCTCTCAGTCCTCTTACTCAGCAGCTCTGCTCTCTGGGTCTATTCAGGGACAGAGATGCTGCTTTTCTAAAAGGAGAGGAAAGAAAAAAAAAGATTCCAAACCCATATAACTTGGCAGCTCTGAAAAACTGGGAAGGCTGACAGAGGCTCTTTAGGTTGCATTTGCATCATGTGCCCTCTTTTTTTTGACAGAAAGTTGTTTGCAGGACCTCTAAAAGTTGTATCTGCTTCACAGTCAGCAGGTGAGCATGACACAGGTGTTTCTGAGGATGTATAGATGTACCTAATATCGTTTAATAGTGGAGATAATAAAGAAAATGGAGATCCAGAAAACTACAGTTTGACTTAAGTAGCCCAGTTTAAGCTTTTGAGTGTCACCTCTTATCATTTGAAACATCTCCTTCCCACTTCCTCCCACCTCCTTCAGTTTTTCCTGTGAAAAATAAGCCAAGTATGGTATGGAAATCAGGGACACAATGTGTGTTAAACCCGACATGCCTTATCCCTAAACTCCCTGTCAGAGTAAAAATACAGTTAGAGGCTTTGCATCCTGTTTTTCCTCATGCAAACTGCCACTGCAGACAAGCACTTTGCCTGTGGTAAATGCTCTTGTTCAGAGCAGATGTTTCCCTCAATTAGCATTTATTCAACTATTTAGCAAGTACATTCTATTAAAATATTTTAATTTATGCAGAAATTATGTTATTAAATTTACAAATTCTTTTTATAAGACACATCCTGTAGTTTCAAGCTAATAATTTTCGATCAGTAACAGTCATCATGGACCAGAGAGTATTCCTGTAAAAGAAATCTTGGCATTATTTTCTCCAACAGTGAGATATTCTTTCCTTTCATGTATTCCTCATAGCGTGATGATTGCATTTTTTATATTTTCCTTATAAAGATAATTAATGTTTAAGACACTTGACAGGTTTTTGAAAACATGGGGATACAGATTTTTGAAAGTTCTGCACATATGTAATAACCCTTTTGTTCTTATTCTATTAACTTCCCTTCTTTCAAAGCCACGGATAAACAAGACAGTCTTTTTCTTCTTGTCTTTCCATCTGTTCAGAGCATTTTCACGCACTCTGACAATGCAGTTCTGCCCCAGTGTTCCTTTTCCCCTGAATATTGACTTAAGTGAACAGCGCAGCTTAAGAAGCCCCGCATATAGGTCAGCATTATTTCTAAAAACGTTTTCCCCTATCAACAGAAATCAGCAATAGCGAAGGCTATTTGCTGTGAGGCTGAGCAGCCCATGCGGTCGATGCTGAAAGGCAGAGTGTTTCTGCATCCTGGCTGTGGCAGGAGCCCAGCTCAGGTTGGTAGTGACCGACAGCTGCTACCATCTGCTGGCGGCTCGCAGTGCCCGGCCAAGCAGCGGGGCCCTGCTGCCGCTGAGCCTCTCGGGGCTGGCAGCTCACAGAGGGCTAGCACCCTCACAGGTCCCTTTTGGCAGTTCTTTTGCTCGAGTACAATTTAATTTCTTAGTCTCTCGCTATGTAAGGCAATGCTCATCGTTTGCTTCGGCCGGCAACAACGCGGCGCTTAGGTGTGTGCCGGCTGAACACTGCTGAGCTGGAGTTGACACAAAACAATCCTTGTCTACCCTTGGGTTTTAACATTCAGTGTCCCATCAGTTAACCTGTGTTTGTCTGTACATTTGTGACGGCCCTTCTCAGTGCTGGCAAGCCCCTAGGGCTTTGCTGGTAAAAAACCCAAGTGTCTTATCAAGGTTAGTTCTGAAAGACATTAAGTTAACTCTGAAGGTCCCAAAGTTCCAAGGCAGTAAGTCAGATAATGTCTTCTTGTAAATAATAATTATATTCATTTAATAATGAACAAAGAGTAAAAAAGGTTTACTGACACAGCATCGTTTCTGGTTTTTCAGAATATTCAGTGCAAGTTAAGTTTAAATTTTTAGTTCCTTTATAGTACTATGCACAGCTTAGCTACTTTAAAAGAATTGGTCTAATCTGGATAGATGCATGTTTATTCTTCATGCTTATGATTTTGGGAATAAACATTAGTTATAAATAACAACAACAACACCACAATTACTGCACTAATTCCAACTGTTTCTTCTTTTTGGCTTTCCTTCATTTCCTGGCCCTCTTAATACTAGAGTTTAACACTATTTGGCTTTTCCTTTCACATCTCCTAGGCATAGCCTTCCTGGTCCCCAAAGGGGAATGGCTTTGACTAGTTGCCCAGTCCTTGTCAGCTACTGTTGAAAGAAAGGTTTTTAAAGTAGACCAGCGAGTGCCAGCATACTGGCAGTTTATTTGCAGAATGTAATAGATTATAGATCTAACATCACCTAAAGGGAACACATAGAGGCAACAGTGACAGAATGACAGTAGACCCTGCAGAAGCCAGAATTCCACCTAGCAATGAAACATTTAATGTTCCCAAAAACAGTGAACTCCAGCAAGATGAATATTAACCTCAGTCTTCTTGTAAATTTAGGTCACAAGCAAGAACAACACAAAACTTAAAAATAACTGGAGTGTTACTGTTGGTTTGATGTTATGAATGGTGATATTTCCCTATATATACCTGACCATGGGCAGTTTGTTAGTCATGTAAAAACTCCAGTGCAGCTGTAGTAGTGTTCTCTTGCCCCTGCTGATATTCTCTGCCATAATGGAAAACTTCTCTCTACAAAAGAATATCAGGTGGAATTCTCTGTTTTCCCCTCTGGTAGAGGTCAGCCTAAATATTTGACATATTTTTATTTGACGTGAATCTCAGTTGAATCTATGAAAAGTAAGCAGACCTGGTATCTTCTCTGATTAGTCTGTTCCATCTCTCTAAGATTAAACGCACACCTGCAGGTCATGGTGGGGACTATTATAGAATGGGGGCATTCATTACCCATTTATTGACTTCCAATTTATGCAGTTTAATAGTAAAGTGAGAAGAGGAAAGGAAACTATGTTCTCCTGGTAGGTTGGTGATAAACTGAATCTTTTTTAAACAGTAGAGATGGGAAATGATAGTGAACTAGTTACTGTTACTCCCAGGAATCATGGAATAATTTCCTTTATTAGTTACTCTCAACCATGTGGTCAGCTGAGGCAAGTGATGTGGCCACCACACAGGTGATAAGAACAGTGCAATTTCTAGGATCATTTTAATTACCAGCTCTGTATAGAGCTATTTCAGTGAGTGGGACTTCAGTGTCTGTATCCACACCATTTTGACAGATGTAGTCTTGGAAGTACTATCATCCTATTATTTCCTTTTTACGACACCTTTACAGCCATCCAAGTGTTCTGGGTGCTGTAGCAACCCAGAATTTCTCCTGCCATTCTGAACCAAGGCTTGCAGACTTGGTGTTAAATGGTGGACAAGCTTGAGCCTGTGTCTGCTCTGTCTGCATCAGTAAGATGGGATTCAGCTCCAGATAGAGATGCTTAAATGTAGGTGTCTAAATGAAGGTATTTACTGTAACCTTACCAAAGCCCTGTTGCAGGTTTTCAGCATTATCTGAGTCACTTTCTAGGCCCTGCTGAATGTGCTGACTGGCAACTGAATTCAGATGCCTACACATGGACTCCTTGCTGTCCAAGATCCCCTGAGATACCCTCCCTGGTTTTCACTTGCTGCTATGGAAAGTTATTGCTTGTTGTAGGCCTCCTGTCATATCCATCCTCCTCACATGAGTGTCTTCCACATTACAGGACATTTTAAATGTAACTCCAAGTGTATGTGTGTGCAACTGACTTGAGTCAGGATCTGCATTGACAATAATTGGAATTATACAGGTCACAGGTAAACATCTGAGCTACCTAAATGATAGTCTCCTGCTGCTAGAGGTGCCTCAGGATGCTCCACCTGACAGTCCAAGATACTGAAGTCTGGCTGCATGGTTTTGTTTAGTCAGCTGAATACTGAAAACCCCTAAATTTAGATGTCTTAGTCTCAGACTGAGTATTACCCCAAGGGAGTGATACAGGTGCCTGAAACATGATTTTTGTCTGTCTTAGATACATGAATGTACCTCTGACACCTGCAGAGGTATAAGAGATTATGCTACTGGATTTATAGACTTGTGTGGTGTTGGAGTGGCAGCTGGAGAGGTGCCCTCAATGTCTCGTGGAGAATAAGGACAGTGCTGCACTGCTAGGTACAGCTTCCACACAGGCTGGGTAAGATGTGCACCCTGCCCACAACCCAGGCAGAGCCAGGGTGGCTGGAGGACCACGACCATCTGCCACTGCAGACTGTGTAGGTACATGTGTCTGTGTGTGTACAGGTGTTCTATCTGGGTCACCTGTTCCTCTTCAAAAGGAATATTCTGCTGCTTAGACTCTGGAAGGTCAGATGTGTTTCATTCCCTTCAGAGACTTAGCTGGTTCACCACGTTAGGCCGTGAGCCATCAGGGATGGCAGCACTGCTAATGAAAGTGCTGCTTTGGTTTTTTATTTTGTTGTAGAATTTCATGTTTCCTGACCCTAGCTGACTAGGATGGACAGATTAGGCATGATGGAAAAGGTTATGGAGGAATCAGGAAAGCTGGATAATGTTGGTGTCTAAATTGTCTGTCGGAGTAATTTTCTTCCTATTTACTATGTGGTCATCAGTTAAAAGCCATACTTGACCTGTCACTCCCTGTCGATTTCCAGACAAAACTGGTATCTTATTGTGTCTTTTGAAATCTATTTGGACAGAGGACTGAACATTTTTTTTCTTTGACAAGGAGCTTGTCACACTTATTCATGTCTTTGTCGTTCCAAGCAAGATTTCTGCAACATGTTCTGCTTTAAAAGGATTTATAAATATCTGCTAGAAATAGAAGCGGGCTGGTCACTAAATACCATTGCAATATTGCTCTCCCTGCATTCTACTATCTCTTCCAGTTTGCTGCCAGGTGAAACTCAGTCAGCTATGGCCTTGCAAGCCCCTTGGATATAACAGGTTGAGAAACAAGTCTTTTTGTTGTGGAAAGTCCTGATGGAACAGAAAGTTGTAGATGAAAACATGTTTATTTGTGAGGAGGAAAATTAAGGGTTTTGGTTTTGTTTTCCTGATGGAAACTGTGGATTTCTTTGTTTGTTTGTGTGTAAGACAGATGTTTTCCCATAGAGACAGTTTTTGTCCAGTGGAAATATCCTGCCTGTGTACAAAGACTGGCTCAGCCTGATAATGGGAATTTGCCATGCATACAAGTGTTCAGCTAAAAAATACATTTAGAGGATATGGTTTTGTTCTCTGATATGCTTTTCTTCATCTATTAGAATGAAGTCCATGGTTTGTAATAGGAAAAATTATTGCATCTAGTGTATGAATAACAACAGAACTCTAGCAACCTTGAATGACTGCCAGTAAAGGCAGAGTGTCATTGGACAAAGCAAGTTTTCAATTCTGCACTTCAAGGAGGGGGAGCCAAGTGGTGGATTACTCAGTAAGAAGTGGATTTAACATGGTGAAATTTAGGGGGAAATTTCTCAATAAAGCTGAAGTCAGAAGAACTGACAGACTAAAACAAAGACTGTGAATGGAAAGAGGGAGTGGGGAGAAATACTTCATAACAAAGGTGCCAAGAAAGAAGTTTGACTGTGGGAGTGGAGGTGTGATTCTAAGGAACCCTGCCTATGAGAGAGAAGAGCAATTCTGAGCAGATGAAGTTGAACAGTCAAAGATCAGGACTGTTCAGGCAGGAAAGTACATAGAGATAGGTGTTCTTTTGTCTATAACTATCTAACAACCTTTTCCTTCAGAAAATCCTGCTGATGGGAAATTTTCAAGTAGCTCTGATTAACACAGAGGAACATGGGAACCTTCTGTGCTTGTTATTATGCCCAGTCTTGTATCACTTTAGGCAGTGATGCCAGAGATGTCTGCTCAGAAATATGTGAACTGGTTTCCTCCATACATCTTGACTAAGACTGATGCATTTGGAGTGGCTTTTCCTGGGATATCTCTGGCACAAATCACACACATATTATCTACCCAGTCCAGGGTCCTGTGCAAAAGATGCCTGTATATAAGTATTCATTCTTTAAAGTACTGGGCTGAAAGATGTATGGTCCTTCGTTGCAGCAATATTCCATTCAGATACCATGAGGCTGAGTGTCAAATTAAAACATGCAAACAAACAAATTAATTATCCCAGGTTATTATAAAATTCTGCCTTTAGTTCTCCACCAGAGGTGGGGAAGGATTCACAGAGTTCTTTCCAGAGTAGAAAATGCCCATATATTTTATTTGGAAACATATTCCACCTTCAAAGCATTAAAAAAAATCAACACTTGCATTAAACCTGGCTTAAGGTTTATAGCATATGACAGTCTTTAAAAGAGGAATATATCTGCAGGTTTTCATGACTTCATAAACCTACTTAAGTTACACATGCTGAAAGTGCTGCACATTAGATACTCTTGTCTTGGAATGTAATTGCCTTAAAGGTATAAAGGGGGCTGAGGCTAATAATTCCCCCAGCGTGACTATTCTCCATTTCTGTTCCACAGAGGAAGATAGAAGGATGTGGTATCATCAAAGAAGCATGTGTTGAGAGAAGGAAGAGCTAATCCTTATACAGTTGCACCCTGCATCTCAACTAAGGAATGAAAACCTCGCGAAAGGATTTCCTGAAATCCTACATACGCTATATCCCTTAACCTATTAAATGCTATAATTGTTGCACTAAGATAAGAGATGTTTCCAAAGTAATCCATGTTGGGTGGCCCTAGGTAACAAACTATTTATTAATATCCCAGAGTTGTGCCATGCAGTGATAGTGATGGAAATTTGGCAAACCAACTCTTCTTCTGTCAGATGAGTGAAAGAGCCACTTCACTCAAGGCTGGATGACAGATAGATGTAGAGATCATTACATGAGGGAAATCTGAAGAGATGGCTTGTGATTAGGATGGTGACTAAGAGAGATGACAAGAAAAAGAGAAGAGGGCAGTGAGTACTTTCTCATCCAGACAGTTTTACAGACATAAATAAGTCTGAAGCCTTTCTCTTTTACAATACATATTGTCAGTATAAATTGGCTGCAGAATTCTGTTAATTTAGATTATTAACATTTGGCACTAGTTTTGAGCTTGTGCAAATGATTTTGGGGGGTGGACTTGTTTCAAAGAATCTCTGTAATCTGTTTTACATGGACTGTTATGATGTTCCATACTTATTTAAGTAGAACAAACAGAAAACCTAGGTGATAACTTGTATTTATTTTTGTGAGTAGTTAAAATCTTTGGAAAATATGATCTTAGTTTTCCTAAAGCTAGTCATAAATTTGGGTTAACAGTGTAAATCGGGCAGAATAATGTGGGAGACAGAATAATGTGAGAGGTTTAATTCAGGAAACAACTTTTACTCAGCAGTATAGGGTGGTGCAGCATTTGCCCAGGTTCTGGGTGGTTTGGAACTGACATCTTCAGCTGTACTGAAATGATTTTCATTTCTCCTGATCTACTCAGGGAAGGCCCCTCCTGTTGAGCTACCCAGGGCTAGGTAGTTCTCACCTGCTGTGGCTAATGTCTCATTTTCATATCATCACCCAAGAATTCAAGTGCTGCAATTTTTAGGACACAGGATGATTCCTCTAGCAGCTTGAGGAAAAGCCATGCAGGAGACTCTGACACACAGTGATTGGGTTGTTCAGTGAAGACATGCATCCTTGGATCTTTTCCCTGTGACAAACTGGTCAGAAGGTGGCCTTGAGCTTGGGTGTGCTGTTGATTAGATAGCCCTGGGCAGCAGGGTTTTGGGGATGCACGTTCTGTTGAGCCTCCTTCCCAGAGCTGTTCCACTTTATGAAGCAGGCATTAAGATGGTCCTGCTAGGAACATATGGAGAAATGCTGTCCGGGGTGCTCTCAGCCCCAGGCTGGCCCACACTGTGGGTCTCTGAGATATGGGTTCAAAGACCATGAAGAAGGGCAGACTTTTAAATCCAGGACTGCAGAATCCTGGCCCCTATTCTGCTAACAGGTCAGAGGGGAAATCATGTCACCAGTAAGTTTTGTGAATTTCTCTGTCTCTCTTCAGGGGAATGGGTGCTTGCTCATTTTTGGTGTCCAAAACACTCTCATTCTTTGTTGATTTTAACAGTGGAATATAATGATATGCACTGAAAAAATAATTATAATTTAATTTTTTTTTATTCTTCTGGAGATGAAGAGATTAAAGAAATTCCAAAGGGTCTGAAGTGATGCTTGGGTTTTTTTTTTTTTTTTTTTTGCCTTTGCTGGCAGACCTGAGAAATCAATTACTCACACTGTTTTGTGTAGGCTGCCCCAACTCTGAGCAGTGCAGAGACTTAGATGAGCAGTCCCAGTACAGAAAGTCATGGGCATCCCAGGAAATAAAACTGCTGTGAAAGCCCCACCATGCCTAAGGTCAATGGTGTTGCTGCACTTCCCTCATGAAACATTTCTTCATGTTTTTGGTGCATTCTTGTCACTTGGACTTATGCCAAGATCTACTAAGGGAAAATAGTTCAGAGGATTGAATTATTATATAAAATTGCATGCCAGAGTGCAAAGGCTTGATAAAAGTCTTGGTATCAGTGCACAGACAGGGCTTCTTGACAGGGGAAGGGAGCACAGGTGGTGTTGAGGCAAGCAGGGACAGTGTCCTCCCCTTGAAGTTGTCGTGCCCCAGTGAGGCCAGCAGAGTAGGGACAGGGACTGATGGTTGTCCAAGAGCCCAGTGGCTTCTGGACAGGTGCTCAGTGACAAGACAGGTCTGAGATGAAGCCAATCTGCTCAGTGCATCTCAGGGCCACTTGTGCACTCAGGGACATGAGAATTGTAGCAGCTCTGTATCATGGTAGAGCTTGTTTTTCTGAACAAAACATGACCATCATTAAATTGAGCTTGGTCACTAAGAATGCCAGTTTACCAAAGATAAAAATAACTATGAATGAAGTAGTGAGAGAAAACATTTAAACATAAGAATATATATCTGAGAATTTCAATTTTTTAATAAATGCTTCTGTAGGTGTTTTCTCCTCCTCCTAAAATCAAGATGATCTGCCAGATAGAAAAAGGAGGCATCAATATAATTTAGATATTTTCAAAATGAATGAGAAATAGAGAAGTTCATAGACACAGATATAAATTAACAAAGGAAATAGTCAGATAAATGACAAACTAAGGGATCTTTGTGAAAGATCTAGATGTACAGCAGTAAAGAAATAAAAATAGTAACATTACTAATCGTGATCCGAAAATGATACAATATTCAGAAAGACTGGATGATTTGTTAGTATCAGAGATGGAAAGACTACAGCTTAAACAGGAGAAGCCAGATGTTACTAGAAATGAAGCGTTTGGTTCTCTTTATGTACTACACAATCCCCAAGCAGACACACATGCTCCCTCCTCTGTGTGTGAGGGAGACAAAATGCCTTGGGCTGGAATCCAAACCCACCCATGGACCGACTGAGTGGGGGAACACTGAGCAAAGAGAGATGAATGAACCCCTGCCCTTCCCCGTGCTCCTGCAGCAGCTTTGCAGATTTCAGGGGATTACCCTGTGCTCCCTTTGCAGTGCACTGAGCTGGAATCCCTGCAGCTGTAAAAACGTTATTCTTGTGTTGGGAGAAAAAAACCACAACGCCACAGTCAAAAGAGGCAATATCTCTGCCAGTTTTCTGCATAATAATGTAGTGGTTGGAGGACTCACTTTAGAGAAAAGGTTTTTTTCAGGGTTCTCCTTAGCACAACAGAATCTTACTCACACCTTCCATCATTCTGAAGAGTGTAACCGGAACCGCTGATTGTGATGAATTGCCCCCAACAATGTTTGTGAATTCACAGTCAGGGAATAAACACCATTTAAACACATCCTGGGTGTAAATGAAGAAGGACTAGTCCTGAGAGCTCAGAGCACAGCATGAACACAGGTGAGCTACCTACCAGCTGGGTTACTAAGTTCATATCTCACTTTCTTCCCTCTTCTTCTCCTCGACCTTCCATAAAGGTTTCATTTCTTTCTGAGTGCTGCAGGGTGAAGAGGTTCCACTCCCCGGGATACTTACCCATCATTCTGACAAGTCTGTGTTCTGGTGCTTGGATGTTTTAAGGATGGCAGGAGATGTAGCCTTGACATTAGTGAGTAAGTCTGTGCTGAATTCTTTGCCTGTATGAAATTCCCAGAGGATGTTGCCCCCAAGCTATTTGGAAGAAAAGCCCACTCAGGTACTAAGGATAACACCAGAGCATCATGGAGAAGACAGCTGGAATGTGCTTCAGAAGTCAACTCTCTCCTTGCTCTCCATCCCATTAAGTGTGGGTCTCATTACAGACATGAGGTTGGTGTGAGCAGTTTGCTGGCCTTGGAGAAGAAGGGGAGACAAATCCTCACTCACAGATGCTTCTGTTGTGGCTGCCCAAGTAGCAAGAGAAGATCTTTGTCTTTCCCCTCCCTGTCCACAGGCTTGCCTGTTACTCAGTGTTGGTGAGCACAGACCTGGCTGCTGCATGGTGCTGGGGGCAGGGCTGCCGGAGGTGACAAGGACCTCAGGGGCTGGGCAGGGAACTGCTGTGGCTGCTAGTGATAAAATGAGGCCATGGAAAGAGTGACAGTCCTCAGGAGCTGGAAGTAGTTGTCACCTAACTCCAGGCCCTTGATATATGTAAATGGACAATTTTGGTTATTATTTTAATTACAGTTTTCATGTAGATAACCTGTATGTGCTTAAGAAATTATTTGTACCCAGCCCATTATGAAATATTTTCTGGTTTTCCATTAAGTAGGAATGCAGTGGGGGAGGATTAAAGTGAGTGACTTAGAAGAAACTAAAAGTTCTTGGTATGGCCACAGATGGGGAGAAAGAAAGATCAATTAGAGCTACTTACTATTTCCTGGGCTGCTTCTGCTATCATCTGCCTTTTTTTTTTTTTCTTTTTTTTTTCCCCAGAGGAAAACCTGCTCCAAGCTTGGTATTTCCTGCAGACACCATGAGGCCTCTGGCACAGCTTGGTTTAGCACTGGAAGGGAAAGATCAGGTCCATTTTTAGGCCACCTAGGAAGTATAGGCCTGTCTCCTCTTGGTGAAGAGGCACACAGCACACATCCAAAGAGTCAGGCATGATTCATCTTCCCATACAAATAATTACTTCATTATATGTTGTCTTGTGTTCTCCTAATGATCCTTTTCCATGCCACTACAGTGTAATCTGTTTGTTCCTTTAACCCTGTGCTCAGTATGCAATCAAGTGCCAATCATTACCAGCACCATGTGTTCAGTTCAAATTATATCTCTTGGAGCACTATATTTGGTTGCTTTCTCGTCCCCATGCACTATTTATACAGTGCCACATACGTTTTGTGGAGCCCTGAGATGAAACTCAGACATGCTGCTCATTAGGCTACCGTCTCGCTGCTAAACAGCGCCAATTCTCAGATGCCCTTTGGTGACAGAGTTACAGTAATTGGACTTTTAAGTCTGCATAGTCTAGACTTTACCCTTCAATGATGCTGGCCCATGGCCTGCTGAGGGAATCTGGACCCATGAATGATAAATAGGGCAAGGTGGCAATAGGTTGTTTAAACTGTAACCTTCAATAAAGGTATTATGAATTGACTGGTGCCTCCTGGGCACACAATATTCTAAGGAATATAACCAAATATTTAGAGGAGACATGTAATTAAATGTGAGTGAATAAAAGAACCATCTGGGCAGTTCAAAGAATTGGTAGTTTTCAGATAAAACATTGAGAGTTAAGGACACTTGTTAAAATCTGACCCTTGTTAATGGGGATTAGGCATTACTATCACCTGACGACTACCTGGGAGACCTAGGTGAAATGAGTCAGGGATTGCTTTTGTGTTTATGACTAATTTTGCAGAAAAGATTTTCATATTCTTGTCATCTTTCCAGTAGATCCCCAGCAGGAAGATGAAATTTTAGATTATTTTTGTCTCCATCAGTGTTCATTTAAATTTAAATTGGGATGTGTTAGATGTGGGAAAGCTCATGTTTCTATGACAAATTAAATGTATGTTCTGACGATTAAAAGAAAAGATGAAATTCCAAAATGGATGATTTTAAGGGAAAGGGGGAAAATCCCATGGAAAAATCTGAAATCTACAAAAATGTTTTACATGGAGCATAGGCAGACATGGAAGGTTGAAAAAAAGAACAGAAGACTAGCTGAAACCTGCTCATAAGAAATCGTTGTCAGCAAAAGAAAATCACTTGAAGCATTTCAATCCTCAGCAATTAAGAAACCAAGCCCTCAAACGAGTAAGAAACTGTAAAGGAGGCATTATACAAATAAGTTTTATTTGAATGAGAAAGAAGTTAAATTAAAGTGGGTGGAGGTTGACTCTCACTTTGCAAAGCTGGTGTTTACCACTGTCATAGCTGAGAAAAAATTTAAAAGGCAAAGACAGCTGCATTCATCTACAGCCAGTCTAACAAGCTGCTAATCTATCTTCCAGCTAAAAAGCTGCTTATATGACCCAGTAGTATGCTTAGCAGGAAGTCACCTTAGTCGAGAGACTCTAAATATTTTGGAGTGGTGTTATTGTCTCCTCATTTTGAAACTGCTACTGACGTGGCAGGGTTATGATTAAGCATAGGAGGAAAGAAGCACTGAGATGCTGGGGCCTAGTTTGGTTCTTTGCCTAAAGAAAAGAGTTCTGTCCACACTTCTGTCCACACTCCGAGGCTGTTTAATACCCCAAGTGTTTGTTAAACACCTCATGGAGAAAGGTGTGAGTGCTGAGCTGTGGGTGCTGAGCTGCTTGGGGCAGATGCCTTTGCACCTTATGCAGTGGTGAAGGACCAAATGCTAGGAAACGTGGGGCTAAAGAACGACTGCCCAATTTTAGGGTCCTTATGGACTAGGCTAGGCTTAGGTCCTCCACTGGTACTTTAGACTTAACCTTACCATTGAAGCCTTACAGTCTTACATGCTGGGCACTTGTAGGGGACATGGAGAGAACTGGATGTTCAAGAAGAGCCTGAAGAAGACAGAAGATTTGGTGAGGAGCTTCCTGAGGCCACGGAGAGTTGCCTTCAGCTAGAAGAAAGCCAACTTTTAATTTCTTCACATAGTGGTAAGCCACCTCCTGTAGTTAAGTGCGTTATCCACAGTAGCCTTCTGTTGGAAAAGCAAGCAGCAGTCTGGTAAGTCATATTTAGCCCTCTGAAAACTTAGGGACAGTTTTTACCTGATTGGGAAGGTCTCCAACCCAAGTTTCCCACCCTTCTGATGATTGTTATAACCAGGAGTTTGCAAGTACCAGGTTAGTGTCTCCTTTTGGAGCTATTCTGTTCGATACAGGCTATTTAAGTATTCACTGGAGCAGAGACTGTGTTGGAGGTCTCTCCCAGGTGAGTTTTCCAGCCACCAAACTACAGCATATCTCTCCCTCTCTCTCTGGCCTAATGAATATTTAAGATATGATAGTGATGACAGCCCATGGAAAAGCCCATGAGAAAATTAATTCCGTCTTCATGGCAGGGTTTCTATAGCGTGCAGTAAATAAAGCAATGGGGCCACACTGAATATGAAGGATAAAAGAAAAGGTTGAATAGCTTACTCATTAAGTGAGCACCATCAAGCATGAGTAAAGAACAAGGCAAGGACTATGTGGAAAAAAGAGTATGTCATCAGGCAATTAAAGAGTGTGGCACAATGCATATGTATAAGGGATTGAATTAATGTTTTCAGGAAATCTTAATTTTGGCACTTACTGGCACTGGAATGCTTGACTTTACAATCTGAGCAATATTCATTTAGTGTATCTTTTTGTGTGGATAAGCTTGACATAAAGAGGAAGTGAGGGACCCTTGCAAAGCCTTAAAAAACACTCCTTTTTCCTCCACCCCAATCGCCTCTGAATATGAAATTATGGCAGCTGGTTGAGATTCGTAATCAAACAGTGAAAACTTAGTGTACTTGATGATTATTGCCATTTCATTTCCTCTGTAGTAATCATTTTCCCATTTTAATTCCAAGCATTCTCTACCTCATCACTTTGCAGACTAACATGCAATGAATGCTATCAACAGGAGGTTTTTACAAAAGCCTCTACTGCTACAGTTGGAGTCAAAGAGGGAGGGGGCAGGGGCATTATAAAGGATGAGGTTTTGAAGAGACATTAGAATAGATGGCTAAATAATAAAAAGTAATGAAGGTAGAATATTTTGCCTGCTGTTCTGCTGATGAATTTGCCCATGAGCAGATTGGAATATTTTAAAAACATATTCGTTATTCAAAATCATTTGTCAAGGGTCAAATGCTTTCTTGGTTACTCATATTGAAGCAAGAAGAACCTGTCTGTGGAACAAGCTGCTTCTGTGTGGGAATAGATGTGAGGAAATCTGTTCCCAATTAATTTATGGAAATAATTCTCCATTTCATAAGCGACTCTTTGTGTGTGTTTGTTATTCAGAACGTGGATGGTTTTGACTGATATTATAAGTAATGTAGCACATTACAATGTGTCACAACACACTGAACTGGGTTTGTAGTAAAAATATTTGGTTATATTCTGTTGTAAGTTAAGTTCTCTGATTGTTTTCTGATATTCATAGATAGTTGCCCTTCTCAACAGTTCTCCCCCTTCCCCTGGAAACATTTCCCTAAAACAATGGGAAAAAGTGAACACAATAGGGACTGAAGTGAATTAATTTTGCCATCTACAAGGATGTGTGTGATTCTTATTTGGGAAGAGGGCCGTATTTGCTTAGAACTAATGACTGATGACTGATGAAAGGACTACTTTTAGTAAAACACGTGAGAATAGGCAGACATGAAAATACACACATGATGACTCTAAATTCTCTAATGCTTTTATAGTGAAAAGATAATGGACATATAAAAATTGTGTCTCGTAGATAGCTAAAGCAATTATTATGTTGTAGAAAACACTTCTTATATTGATTTGTCAGAAGCCTTTTATATTTGGTAGCTTGCCAAAGAGTCATTATGGCATAATCTCTCTCCTAGTCTGTAACATACATTTGTTTCCACTTTAGCAAAAGCACTTCTAAATGTGGTATTTGGGTGAGTTGAGACACACAAGCAAATACCATTAAGAATTTTTACAGTCCTGCAGAAGTTCTGAGAGACTTGGGAGCCTTTTTGAAGTGGAAAAACAATAGAGATTAAAACTGGGTGCTTTTATCCTCTCACACTGAAATGACCTACTCTGGAAAAGCAGAGGTGTCCTCACAGCCTGCCCAAAGCATCTATACAAAGAACCCATAGAAGTATTTTGTTTGTTAGCTGACTGCCAAGTTTCTCCTCATTTCTTTCTAGACTGACTTTTTAAATCGGGGGTGCAACTCAGTCACAGTTAGAAGGGAGTTGTCGAAACCCAGTTTGTGCAGCTCCAGATCAGTTTGGATTTAGCACTTATGCTGGCTACATGAGGATGTTTTCTTCATTGAAGAGTAGAATGAGTTTTCAGTTATTTTGGGATTTCAGGCCAAATTATGCTGTGAGCTTGGGTTTGCCACAAGAAGGGTGAAAGGCAGGCCTTTGCTGCCAGACTACCAGGGCAGACCCAGAGACCTGGCCTTTGGATTCTTTTGACCTGTGTCACTGTCAGTGACAGTGACAGTGGCAATCCTGTCAGCTGCAGGTACAGGTGGTTATTTTGGGTTCTTCAGGCCAGTGTGGGCTGCACTTAGGAACCAATGAGCATTGCTAAAACACAATGTAGTCATGTTTAGACTCTCAAATGTCATATCCTGGGCATCTTTCAGGGATTTATTTATGATAATTGTGTCCTTTCAATGGAAAGCTTTTTCTCTCTATATATAATAGCTGACTCGTTAAGCTTGGCATGAGTGAAGTGGAAGACTGGTCCTCTGAAAGAGGCTTTTTTGTTCAGTTTTGGATCCAACTGGTTTAATTTAGAATATTCTCTGCATCAAGTTGGTGACTGTCACGTTTTAACTGGGAATACAGATGCAGCTTTTTCACCCAAGGAGGTAATTTATGACTGTGACCAAATTGCTGCTTTGCTGTAGAAAGACAGCTAGAGGTCAGTCCATGGTCCAAGATTTGTGTAGCACAATGTGGCTGGTGTTCACATGAGGGCTAGCTCCTCTCTAGCAGATTGGGTTTTGAAATAGCCCAGACTGAGCCAGGCCCTATTGAAAAGCTGGGGTCCTCCACTCACTCTTGCTTCTTGATCCTCTAGTGCCAGTGGTATGGATGTGCCTGTTTTAGGACCTAAAAGGTAAAACACAGTATTTACTGTATATTAACCAGTATGGATTCTGCTTTCAGTGGCTGAGTCAGGCAGCAAGTTTTGAGTGTTGTCTTGCACCTCCTTTGCAGCCTTGCATAAAAAGGGTTCAAGAAATGTTGTTTTGCTGTCAATGAGGACTATAGATTGACACTTCAGCATTGAGTCACAAATATGCTGAATAAATTAAGGAATTGCAGTGTGAAATGAAGAATTTTTTTATTGTAATGACTGGTTCCAGTAGAAACTGAAATTTACCTTTATTCAGAGAGTAGGAGGAGTAAAAGCAAAGGAAATGAATTTTTCTCCTACAGTAATGGCAGCCCTAATAAAGGGAGAATACCTTTGATGTGAGAAGATATTGCAGAACCCCAGAGCAACTGAGTTTAGAAGACATCTCTAGAGGTTATTGGGTCTAATCCCCTGCTGAAGTAGGATCACTTAGAGGCAGCTTCTCAGGACGATGTCCAGATGGCTTTGAATACATCCATGGAGGGAGACTCTGCAACCTCCATGGGCAACCTTCTCTGGTGCTCAGTCACCCTCACAGGGAAAAAGTGTTTCCTTATGCTTAGGAGGACCTTCCTGTATTTGAGTTCATGCACATTACCTCTTGTTCTGTCACTGGGCATCACTGAGAAGAATCTGGCTCCACCTTCTTTGCACCTCCCCTTCAGTTATTTACACTCCTTAATAAGATCCCCCTGAGCCTTCTCTTCTCCAGGCTAAAGAGTCCCAGCTCTCTCACCCTCTCCTTGTATGTGAGGTGCTCTTGTTCCTTAATCATCTCCACAGCCCTTTGTTGGACTCTCCTCACCTGTGTGCCCATGTCTCTCTCGTACTGAGGAGCCCAGAGCTGGATGCTTGGAGTAGTGACTCCAAGTGTGGACTCATCAGTGCCACCATAGAGGGGAAGGATCAGCTCTCTCCATCCAATGACAATATTTTGTGTAATTATTTCATCATAGAAGCCCATCAGGTTGGTCAAGCATGACTTAATTTTGATGGATCCATTCTGACTATTCCTGATGGTTTTCTTGTCCTTACTATGCCTGGGTGTAGTTTCCAGGATTAGTGGCTCCATCACCGTCCCAGGGATCAGTGTGACTAGCCTATAGTTCCCTGGGTAACCCCTCTTGCCCTTTTTGAAGACAGGAATGATGTCTACTTTCCTTCCTTCCTCAGGTACCTGTACCTATTGCCATGATAATTTAAAGGTAATTGAAAGTAATGACATTAGCCAGATCCCTCAACACTTGTAGGCACATCCCATCAGTGCTCTGGTCTCATCAATAAGTCGGTGATCAGTCAAAGGTTGGACTCGGTGATGTTGGAGGTCTTTTACAACCTAAATGATTCTGTGATTCTGTAACTGTTCCCGTCCATGCAGCTAAAATTATCCCCAAACTCAGGCTGCCTGTGCCCAAGTATCCGTTGTGAATGGCCTCAGAGTGGTGCTAATTTTTTAATAGTGCTGTGAAAAGAAAGCTGCTCTGAGCCAGAAGTGTGCCAGAGAAACCACTTGCAAATTAATATGCTTGGGCCCATGCCCTGGTCCTTTTTCTTTTATTGGTATTGATGCATCCATGTAGTCTGAGCAGTTGCTCTCCCCAGGGAAGAGTTTCACATGATTTGCTGCTACATGAATTTGTCTTTTTTGCTTCCAGCTTTCTAAAAGTACCTAGAACTTACAGCATGCAATAGGAGCTCACTAGCCCAGACAGCCATTTTTTGAAATCTCGGTGTACCACTGCCCTCAAGTCTGTAAAAGCAAGAAGATTGTCTGGGAATGGAGATTGATGCTATTTTTTAATAGAACAAGTACAACTGTACTTAATTTTTAATTTATGAAAGAATTGAGTGTTTGCTTAGGAAGGGATTTGAAGCCTTTTGTGTGGTATTTTTTTAAAATTTATTTTATTTTAGATAAAGGCAACCCAAGCTGTTGTTCTTAAGCACAGTAGTTTTACAAGCAAGTTCTCATAGGAGTGAAGAGTTACTCCCCAATGTTTAAGCATTATTCTGTATAATTATGGATATTTTTTTCCTTCCAAAAATATTTTTTTTTGAGAAGCTGACATTTCAAAGGCTTTCAATTCTGTGTGTCACTATCAAATAATCTTTTTTGTACTTGGCTGTTTATTATTGGATTGCAACAACGATAAAGCTCTAGGGGTTTTGTCTCCTTTGGTATGTTAATTAGCTATTTTCCCTTTGATCTTTTTCTTACTGAAAAGAGTGAAAAGCTATCTCGGTAGGGAATCTTACTGATGTACATTCTTCCCCTCATCTCCATAATCTGAGGATCAGAGGGAGACAACAAATTTCACTGCTCAGTGAGGTTGCTATAGGCCTTAGTTATAATGTACTTGGTTTCTAAATAATCCCACCACCATTTATATTTGGAATACTGAAGAGGAACCTTTGAGAAAAGGAAATGCAAAAATAATTAATTTTAAACTGTGAACTACCTTCATTAATTTAACTTTTTCTTGAAGTTTTACACTCATGCATATGCCACAAGCTCTTTCTTGTATGCCTCTATACATTTTTTTCTTTTCTCTCCCTCTATTTTACTGTTGGCTTTTGATACATTTTCAGTTCTCACAGAAATAAAATATAGGCTAAGCACAGAATAACTATCGAGTGAACTTTTAAAGTAATAAATGTTAAAATAGCTTTCCTATGGAAATGATGAAACTCCTGTAACTTTGGACCATTTAAAAGGATTGGGCAGAATTATGGAGTGGTGGGGAAAAAGCTTATACATATACACACACAGACTATATGTATGTATTTCTGTCTCTCAAAGTCCTTCCTCAAAAGCTGTCATCCTCATATAACGTTTCATGAAAAAATTGAAGTAAAAGCACTTCAGTGAGAGGCAGAAGCAGATCTGCTTCATGGGGCAATCCAGCACTGGGAGAAGCGTAGGCAAGATTATCTACTGGAGACTTTCCAAACAGTTTTTTTGAGCCAGTTTATCCACTTCCCTAGGAGATGGACAAAGCATGAGGCAACCTTGCTGCTGAGATTCTTGTATCCTGCATATCCACATCCTTGTGGGATGTGACCAGATCTTGATATTCACAGTAGAGACATCTACATTTGAACTGGTCATGTAGTCTGCCTTGGAAGTCAGGGAAGGGAAGCTGGCACTTGCAGAGCAAGAATGACACTATGCCAAAGAAAACGTCAGGTGAACTCTGCCCTAATAGCATCCATTTCTCTCCAGTGCCCATTTCACACCTGTATGAAACTGGTGTTTTCTGAAATGGGATGGGACAAATCCTTCCTCTTCCACGTTACCTTGCATGTGGAAGGGTGAGCACCTAAGGTGCTCTTGCTGCTGTCCAACCATTGCTGCTGTTGCAGCTCATCATTAATGTCTCACCTGTGTGCATGCATGGGAGGAGGTGCCAGACTGTTTTTGTAGTACAGGTACATCACCTGCTGAGGGATGTGTTGGCATTCTCCTGTTGTGAACCCTGGGCTTGGAAACCATCGCATTAACTTGCAAGTTCAATTCAGTCATTAAAATACAGGTGCTTAATCTGAGATGCTTGAAGGAATCTCAGACACCCATATGGGTCTGACTTATATAAGATACATCACTAATGAAAGTTGCAAGTTCTCCTGGAGCAGCTGGAAGTCCTGTGGCATCTTTTATGGCATTTAGACAACTCGATGTCACTCTAAGTGTAGATGCACGTCGAGGCACTGAAATCTGTGTTTGCATACAAGTGAGGTGTCTAAGCTTCCATTACAATGGATGAAGATCTAGTCAATACAGTAGAGTCTTGAGAGCTAATAGTCTCAGTCTAAAATAAATACCTGCATGTGACCAGCTGTTTTCAAGTGTCTAACATGCTTCTGTATTCTGGACCTGAGTTTCATCCCTGCTATGTAAAAGTCCAATTCAACGTGCCTACATTATTGTGGCACCTGCTGCAGTTTAAGATACTTCCGCTTGGCTACTAGCTCCTATTCTAGGAGGACATAGGTCCTTTGTCATATGTGACAACCCCATTGGATACTGCAGTCCCTCCAGGACACCTGAACTGGCACTAGATACCTGCATTTTTGCAACAGACTTGAGCATTAGATGTCTGTTTTTTTGTGAGCTCAGAAGTTCCCCAGAAAATATCTCTTCTTCTCCACTGAGTACAAAAGAAGCCTAGTTCAGATGTTGAGACATCTGTGGTAGATCTCTAGATGTGATCAAGTCTATTCCATTTCTGGTTTCCTGGGCACATGCATCTCAAAGACACCTGGGATACCTGCTTTTTCCAAGGTGGCAGTACAATCATTGTTTCTCTGGAGCATCTACACGATAGAGTGACTGAACAGGTGTTTCTGACACAGAATCAAAAATGAGTGAAAATCATGTTGAAGTTGTTAATGAGTGATTTTAATGCTTTTGCCTTCCTTTTGCCGCTCTACAACCACGGGGTGCAAGTTGGTGCTATGATATGAAGAGCCAGGGGTATTTTTTTTACCATAGTAAAATCTCTGGTGTTAATTTTTGAAATGTGCTGCTTGCACATCAACATTTTTCCTCAAGTTTTTCCCCACTATCTCTAAGACTTAATATCTTAGAACAGTGTCTGTCAACCAAAGGTAATGAAAAAAGCAGACAGGAGGATTTAGATCCTGTTATAGTCTTATGCAATAAAAATCTTGTTCCCACAATGATCAGCTGCTCTCAGCAAGGCTCTAGTGGGATTCCCAATGGTCTGTGTAATTATAGGGGGAAGGATTCTTGCTTTTTGCTCTAAGTCAGGCAACCAAGTCTGAGCTAGACACATGACCTTCCCTTTACTGAAATTGAAGAGAGAAATGGAGTCTCCAGAGGAGATTTGCATTTAAGACTGCTCTAATAAATCACTCTCTGGATGTGTTCATTTCTGTCTACTGACTATAAAAGGAGTCTCAAATCATGAGCTCACCCAAACTCAGACATTTATAAAGTCAATGAAATAAAAATATCTTATATGGACCTGAGACCAGTGGAGGATTTTCTCCTGTTCTTCAAGATTATATGTTCTGTCATGAATGTGAATACATGAAGTTGTATATACAAGACCATTATTTTTATGTTCATAAGCCTTTTACTGTCATGCTACTTTTTAAATATTCAAAAAGTGACCTTCAGATGAAAGTCATCAGTGTTTTCAGGAAAATGTGATAAAGTCTGCTTGGCAATCACATCTATACTTAAGCCATGGTGACAGCCAGAATATGCATTGAGCTAATGCTACCTGAATCAGGTGTGGTACAAAACCCCCTGGGCATGGTGGCAGGTTTCTATTTGTTTGGTCTGACTAACTCATCGAGCACACATTTTGCTTCTTTATTTCATACCTCTTCACTCAGAAGTTTGGCTGTTGTTCCCTCTCTTCTTTTTCCTTTTTCCATCTTCCTTTTCCCCTGTTTTTCTTTTTTGCTTGTTATTTTGCTGTCAGGCAGTTCCTCAATTTTCCAAGCTGTGGATCATCTACAGGGGATGCTCGGAGTTCCCTGATCTATGTGTTTTTACTGCCACACCTTCAGTGAGTTTTATCAGTGCTCTGTCCTGAGACCTGACCTGTGTAACATGTTTATCCATGGCCTCATCAAGCCTGCCTGGGAGGCACCTGTCAATGTACTCAAGGGCAGAGCTGCCAGAGAGATGCACCAAGACAGGCTGGTGGAATGGGCTGACAGGAGCCTTATAAAATGAGGACCTGACAGAGAGCACATGAGCCCTGCAGCACAGAGGGCAAAAGCATCCTTGACTGTATGAACAGGAGTACAGACAACAAATTCAGGGAAGTGACCTACTCCCCCTGTTCAGCGCTCATCAGACCACATCTAGGTACAGCAACCTGATTTGGGATCCCAGTAGAGTAATTGACAAATTGGAGCAAGTTCAGCAGGGCCACTACGATGGTCAGGTGTTGAAGCACATGCCCTGTGAGGAGAGGCTGGGGATGCCAGACTTGTTCAGCTTGGAAATGAGATGGATGTGGGGGGACCTTACAGAAGGCCCCAGAACCTATGAGAAGCACTGACAAGACAGAGCCAGGCTCTTTGTAATAGTGTCTGCGGATAGGATGAGAGAAAACAGGCTTGTGGTGAAAAAAGACATGTTCAGAGTGCTTGTAAGGAGAATTAACAAAGACAGTCCAGCAGTGGAAGAGGTTTCCTGGAAGACCATACAGTTTCATCCCTGTAAATTTTCAAGATCTGACTGGATAAAGTCACAAGCAACTTCCTGACACCATAGCTGACCCTGCTTGGAGCAGGAGGTAGGACTAAAAACCTCCTGAGGTGGCTCCCAAACAGAATTATCCCGTGATCCTGTGATTTAAGCTCAGTCCTTGTCCTGTATCCTCGCCTGAGCTAAATTGCAGTCCCTAAGTTTTCTGATGCTGACCTTACTTTTCTGACTTGATGTCCTGGTTTGACCTTGGCTTCAATGTTATGGGCTTGATGTTCAGGGACCAACAAACCCATGGTGCAGTTGATTCCTGCACCCATCCCACTTTGCCTGGCAACCCTAGAAACCTTACTCTTCCTAAGACTGCAAGGATTCACTGTCACCATAAAAATTTCTGAAATTTCAGGTTTCATACCTGCATTTTACAACTTCTCCTTGCTCTTTCATCTTCCTGGGAATAGTGTCTAAATCAGCCTGTCATCACAGTGGGCTGAAGCACAGGCAAGAGGCAGTGGCATAATGGTTGCAGTAGAAGCATGTATTTTTACTATTAACATCCTGAAAATGATAGAGAAATTGCAGCATCACTTCAGTGTATAGTAAATCCATCATTATATCTTTATCTGTTTTGAGGAAAAATAATTATTCGACCTTGAGGCACTGTTGAAGAAATACTGGGAAAGAGACCTTCCTGAGGAAACACACTCTGGGAGGAGAGAAGGCATATGGGATTTGCAAAGAAGGTGTAGGTATAAGTGATAGGATAGTTGTTTGGCTTTTGAGATAGAAAGGGAGAAAAATCTGGTTTATTTACTCCTGTGATTTATGTAAACAGTGATGTACAGCTATTAAATTTTAACTCCATTGTACACTTTGAAGACATATTGCAGGGTTATCCATATTCTCATGCTGCTTCTACAGACAGGAGGCATATAGTCTCAGTGTTCTGCTCACCTTAGCCAGCAAGGATCTGTCTATGTATATACTAAAATATGATTTTTTTCTGCAGTTCAAGGTCAGCATCCCAGCAAGAATGCTCATCCTTGAGTATGTTGTGCCAAACAAGACAAAGCATATCCACAGTCAGTTGATTGCAATTGCTTCTACATCCCTCTAGAATCAGGAGTTGCAGGTTGTGGGTGGTGATGGAAAGAAATTTATGAGGGTGATGGAGGCTTTATATGTGACAAAATATTTTGGTATGGCCATGCTGGACTTGCTTTGTGTGGTATTTGGGATGCTGCTGTAAAATTATGTGGTGAAAGCTAACAGTGGATTTTGTAATCACAAAAAGTGTCCCAAACTCTCATCCATGCAATGCTCAGTGACTAGCTGACAAGCTGCAACTAGTCTTCTGATTAACACTCCATTCTCAGAGCATCATGGAGAAGTGTCCCCGTATGATGTTCTTCAAGTTCCTGACAGCACAGACTTCTCAGAAATTGCACTGCTGAAAGGTTATTTTGTTCCCTACTTTCTACCTTCTACTGTCTGCTTGTCCTTGTTAAACAGATATATCCATCCCACTTCCCTGCAGAACCATAGCCTCTCAGTTTTATGTGGGCTTGGGAGAAAAATGGGCTAGTGTTGTTTCTGACATCCTCTGAGGATCTGGAGACATTCATTAGGAATTTCTCCTCCTCACACTGACATTGCGTAGGAGATAGATGCATTATTTTAGTGATGAGTTTGAATTGGGTGGCATTCTGTTTTCAAGTGTACTGTGGAATAAGGGGCAGGTGGTGTCATGGATGAAACTTTCTGCTAAATTCATCAGGATCAGCTAAACAAAGCTTACAGATAGGAAGATGACAAAATGTTTGAAACATTTGACTGTAAAGGTCCTCAAAAATTGCTTTTTGCCACTATCTGAAGTAAGGCAGGATCAGGTGTACCTAAACCTTTGGTGACAGAGTGTTGTCTACCCAACTGTTACAAAACCTCCATTGCTCAGCCATTATGAATCCTAGATTTCACAACTGCCCCTCGCAGCCAACTCTGATGTGCAGCTTCTCTTTCATTTGCAATGCCTTCTTAAATGCAAAATTAAATAGTCTTTACTACAAATTAAAAGTCTTTCTTTTTATGGTCTCCTTGGTGAACAAGGAGTGCAGTTAATCACTACAAGGAGCAGCAGAAAGACTGGACCATTGGAACAGGACAATGTGCTTCCAAAGGTTTTGATTGTGTAGGGCATGCTGGTACCTTTTGCACCTTCCTGGCCTGAAAGACAACACTGCACATCACAGATCTCTGCTGCCCATCTACTGTGGCTGACAAAAAGCACCAGCAGAGAAAAGGGAATTTTCCCAGGGTTAAAGTGAGCTCAAACCAATCTTTTTTTGAGGGTCAGAAATTACAAAATTGTAAAATCAAATGTCTGGCATTGCAGAGAGTGTCCAGAGCATGGTAGTGGAGGAGTCTGGATACTGGAGAGAGGAGCAGGTTATGACTGTCGTATTCACAGAGGTGCCCTGTGTCTGGTCCAGGGTCATCAGAGGCACTGAGCTGGTGGGGTGGAGAAAGGCAGCTTTGAACCTTTGTATGAAGGTGGGAATGCAGACACCTCCCCAGCTGCTCCCTGTCTGCTCTGCTTGCACCAAATGTCCTTCCATTTGCTCAGAGTCAAACAGGCAGGAGGAAGCCAAATGCTGCATAAGCTTCATGAGGTTGCTAATTATGATGGCTGCCTGGAGTTGATGTGGTAAATAGAAATACCACAGCTGAGTCCAAATGGACATGCTGGTGTTTGTTTTTACTTTGCAGAAGCAAACTGAACATGAGGGCTTGATAACATCTGATCCAAGTCCTCAGAGCTTACCCCAGCATACGGTACCCTGTGTGATGAGGGACATGTCAGATGGACCATTTGGACAAAGAAAGTGACTCAAACTATCCCACAGACCACACTTAGGAGGCTTTGGATCTACACACAGATAAATAACACAGCTGAACAGCTGTATAACGCATAGCTGCCGGTGACCTTGTATTTGCAGTCTGTCCAAAAGGTACTTATTCCAGAAAAGTGGTAAGTACATTTGTGTAAATACAGAAAGTGATCCTGTTTGCATTTAACATACACATTTAATGAACAATAAGATTGCAAGGTCAGTATTTAGGAATAAATAGAGTTATTATTAAACTTACTCATGCAATATCACTTCTGACCCTTTGCATATAAATGGTATTTATAGCCGTATTTACTCCTAGTTACAGCCATTATTGACATCTGAGAAATACCTATCACTTTCTGTGGCAATGGAAGACTGCATCTTTAAAGTGATAGAAGGTCACAGGAGGAATTTTAGAGCTGGTATTTTCTAAATTTACACAGTTATTTCTTCTTATAGAGGCTTATTTTCTACTCATTTGTTCGTGTATGTCTGCAAGATATATATGCACTTTATTTTGTATGTATTCATGCCCACATCCACTTATTTTTTATTTCTTTCCATTATAAAGAAACATAGTAAGGACTGTATTTCATTTTTAGTATATCTATGCTACAGTGCAGGAAAATCAATTAGCTTTAGCCATCTCAGTTTCTTTTCCATAAAACTGGGATTTAGAGTTCTTTGCAGTCCTCCCATGGACAAGGTTTGTGAACTAGCACCTGGACATTGTTACTATTGCCATGTACTCCCTGTTATCTCTTCAAGGGGTTAGTAGGTTTTTGGCCATATATTTTTGGGCTGGAACCATGTAAGCCAGCTTAGGTGCAGGGATTTATTGCCTCTTGTATGGTACTGTGAGAGCGTGACTATAAATACCTGGAGGGTGCTTGTGGCCTTTGGTATTTGACCTCCACTGGTGAGCTTCCGTGGAAAACAGAAGCACTGCAGACACATCAGCAGGGCACTAGCATCTGATCTGCCACATGGCTCTATGAGGTGCTCTGTCATCTATTGGATGGAAGTCAGCTGAGATGGGGACCTCAGGCAGGAGCACAGACCCCTCTAACCCCTCTCACGGTGCTGCAGTGCCCAGCTGATATTCCCCAGTGGTGTCTGTACTGCAGCAGATGTACATTGCTGTTTTAAATGGCAAAGAGCAAAGCTGTAGCATTCTGCACTGCTTTCTTAATGAAATGGAGCTCTCTGCATGCTGGGCTCTGTCACTGGAGCCTGCTTGTTCTGTGGCCAGTGCATGGAAACCATTTAATGTAGGTCACAGTATGCTACAATGCAAGTAATGCAAAATCTGGAGTGACTGCACTCAAACATATGCACCCTTACACACTGTCTTAAGCCATAGCTCGGAGACTGTTTATTTGCAAGAATAATTTCCTCTCTGAGCATTTGCAAGGAAAAACAGCTTCTGTGCTCGTTCAGTGCTGCAGGACGCACTAAAATGACAACCTCTCGTCCTTTTTGGGTTTTGCAGACTCCATTTTTATTTGGAGCCTTACTGTGAAGTATATCCAACTTGTTTTTTTTAAATTACCCCCATCAGTATACCTCTCTGACTATCAAGGAAAAGCCTTTCATCAGTGCCTTGCTGAAGTCTAGGTGTGGTTTCTTTTCTACTTTTTTTTTTTTTTGTGGTGCCTGATGATGAGTGTTTTGAAAAGAAATATGGAATCTGAATGCATGAGCAAATCTATTTGGGCACCTGCTTCTTGAAAGAGAGGAAGACAGAGAAGTGGATAAATGGCAGAGGCACTGCATGATTGCTGGAAACAGCTCTTTTCACATCCATGTGTTTTCAGAGCACTCCTTTTCTAGTAGTATCAATGGCTTTTTCCTTTTTTTCACAGCAGCTTTTCCAAGATTTCTCTTTACAAGTGGAAATGAGTTAAAACTTGTGGCAATCTTGTGAGAGAAGTAATGTGTTATGGTGTAGTTTGGCCCTGTTTTGATATACAGCTACAAACGTGTCCACCAGTAATATCTTTAAGTTTACATTCTGTGCCAGAAAATGGGATGTTGGGAAGTGTTTGGGGTCCACCCAGCAGACCTATGGCATGAGTTGCATGAGCTTACACCAGTTCCTAGGCAGAGATTCTTTCTTTCCTGCAGGACTTGCACCTGATGAGGGTATCTTGTGCCATTGTTATCTTTCTTAGTTTCTACATTTTTTTTTTCCCTTTCTGTGTCTGAGTGTCAATGAAAGGTGAGGGATACCACAAAGCTGCAGAGGAACCTAAACCCACTTGTGAGATGGCTCCAGTCCCTGCCAGATCTCCTGGATGCCAAATGGCTGTTAAGTCTGTGATGGCAGAGGCTGGATTGTACTGATTCTTCAGGTATGGGGAGGTCATTTCTGATGTGCTCCCCCAAATGAATGTAAAGAAAACATCATGTCTGTCCTCTATCATCTGTTCCACGTTATTAGTTTTTCTGTGGGAACAGTTAAGTTTATTCATGGCAGTAGTAGAACATGGCTGCTACTTCAAAATGCCCATTATAACCTGGTCTAGGCTGAGTCTTGAAGTTCAGGTAGAGCAAATATGATCCTAACTGTGCTGCTGACTTGGTATTCAGTTCTAGCTCTGCACTGTTATGGCAGCAGTGCCCCAGTCCTTTGCAAAGGAATGATATTACCTACTTCCCTATGCAATATATTTAGACCTCTGTGACAAACAGACACAACTAAAATCAAAGTGTTATAAAATTGTAGCAGTCATAACAAATAAAAACACTGCAACAAGCTGAAACTGTAAAAAGAATTTACATGGTGTTGAAATATCTTGTTTGCAAATTGAGCAGGACACTGCTGGTGGCAATTTTTATGTACAGTGTTGCAGGGTTTTTAAATGACCTTAAGCAGTCAGGGCATTTGCTGTGAGTGTATTGTGCAAGTTGGAATAAATGGCGGAATGATTTGGGCTTTAAAAACTAGGCTGAATAAAATGCTACAAGATATCCTGCATGGGTGGGCTCCCTCTGACAGGCAGATGCATTCAGGAACATAACGTGTCTGTATGGCTCTGATTTATATGACTCTGTGAAGGTGCCTAAGGGCTGGTTTACACACAAGCTCTCACTGCTTTAATTAAACCTGTTTTCAGTCTAAGATTTCAGTTCAGAATAAAAGTTACTGTCATCAAGACAGCTAAAAATTGTCAAGCTCTGCTTTATGCATCCCACTGTAGGGGTCTAAGTGAAATGGCACAGCTCTGCAGGTACTGTGCATATGGAAGACAGGTAGGCACTTCCAGAACTAATGTCCCCTGGTCCCTTGGGAAGGGGTTTAATTCTTTCCATTGACTCCAGGACATAAGGAGATGAAGTCCATAGCTTAGAAAACTGGAATGAGACATCCAGAGATGATGTAGTATCTTCTTTCATTTCTGCAGAGTTTATACCCAAATTGCCATTTTTGGACAGAAATCAGAACCACAAATGCAAATATTATGGAAAAGACATGAAGAATAGCCTGGATAAAAAATTATATCTAATAATAACTGATTAAAATATCTGAACAGAAATTGAAGAAAAAGTGGGAAAAAGAAATAAAAGAAAAATTAAAAGGCTCAGATAAAGACTTCAGGATGATGAGGCTGGAGGTTCTGTGAATGGAATATAGAGAGTTTTGTGATCATATTTGTTGGCTGAGCCTTGAGTTCTAAGAGAAGTTAGAGGGAGTAAGTCAGAAAATTTAATGGGGTTTTGGAACAAATTTTCTTTCAGAAATCTTGCCTTAAATAGCCAAGTGAGAAAGTCTATTCTATTAATGTACATATAAATGAATGTATATATGCACATAAACTCACACATATATATGCACACATATATACTTATACATGTATATGTATCATATGTACACAAATATAAAATGTGTATTTAATAGATCTATGTGCACAGTATTGGGTACGTATGCATAGACAGACCACCTCCCTCCCCTTTATATAAGTACAATCCTAAATTGATGAGAGTTTTTAGAAAAAAAAAATGACTAATAGTTTGACACCACTTGCCACTTGTACTTTAAACACTGAACTCTTAACAGAGGGATTCAGTCTCTGAGTTTGTTTACCTCTCTCAGCAGTTGCAAGTACCCCTTTACCTCTGTGGTTTAAATTCTGCTTGCACAGATGCCCAGAGGCTGTGGGTCTCAGTCTATCTAGGACTTGTAAAGGCAGTTGCATCCTCGTGTCAGGTCCGTCAGACATGATCTGAGCCATCTAGCTGGCAGGATGGACTTTGCACAAAATACAGAGCTCAGAGAGGTAGAAACAACCTCGAGACTGGAGCACTGATCTGGGAATCAATAGGCTTGGATTCAGTCTTCTGTTTCAGAGACTCACATCTAGGTTACCTCACAGAAAAAAAGCAGTAGCAGACACTCCTGGAGGCTCTTTCTGCTCCTGCTCTGAGATCACAGCAGCATCCACATACAGGAGTGCTTGCAGTCAAAGCCAAAGTCAAATTCATATTGCAATCATAATGTTCAGTGCCAAGCCCCTCTGTGCTGGCCTTCAGGCTCTCCTGGGCTCATTGTAGCCCTAGTATTTCAAGCATCTGAAATAAAAAACTGGAGATAGCTTTTGCTGTCTAAAACACCAGAGGAGGATCGAACTGGATGCTGTTGCACTTGTGCCACTGCTGAGGCCTTAACGGGGAGGGTTAAGAGTAGGAAGAAACAAATTTAGCAGCAAGTAAGTTGTTTCACTCCAAAGGAGGATCCTAGGCAAAACTAAGTAAACAGATGGGGCATTGCAGAGAAGTGAGGAGGTAAATCTGCTGGCATTTATAACATTTGTGTCTAACAGCTACAGGACTAGAAGTGAGAGAAGAAAGAGTGCCTGAATTTGCTGCTGAGTGGGTAGGGCTCTTGATTGTGAGGATTCAGTTACAGATAATTTACAGTTCTTCCTCCTGCATAATGTTCATCATCACACCTGGGCAAAAAAAAGAGGTAGAAAATATTCCCAGGCATGCTCAATGGTAGCTGAAATCTGGCTCAGCTATAGAAGAAAATACTGCAGTCTGGGGAGGGACCTACTGGGGAAAATGGTATAGAAAAAAAGCAAAATCCATAGAAAAAGAGAAGTGATGATAATTAGTGTAACACCCACTGAAGTTGCCTGGGAAACTTAAACAAATTCTGTATTTTCACATCATTAAAGTACGAAACTCATCAATAGGGATACTGGGAGATCCCAGAGTCAAACACTAATGGGCAGAGGGCAGATTTGGGGTGGAAATATTTCTTGCTGCCTACTTGAGTTGTAATATGTCAAACATGAATGTCAAACATGAGCATATACCTGTGGCTGAAGAGGACCCTAAGCTGTTGACAGAGGGAAACAGGGAAGGTCTGCTGTTGATGTGCTTTGTCTTTCTTTCCTAATGTCTTCTTGATGCCTCTGCTATTGGTTGTTGGCAAAAACAAGAACTGGGCTAAACATGCCTTTGGTCTAACTCAGTGGTGCACTCCTTATGTTCTTGTAAAAGAAATCACAGACTATCCTGAGAACTGTTACTTTTAAAGCTGGAAAGGGAATATTTCACATATTTTTCCGGTTGCCTGGATAGCTCAGCATACTGCCGCCATGCATGAAGTGTGCCAATAATCCCATTTTAACTCTCCTTATTCCACAGAGGATTCAAATTCCAGATAACAGCTCCAGGCACTTAAAATATCATGCAGGAAGGCCAAATAGAGGACAGTGATCACAGAAAACTCCTTCTAAGCTGCTTGGACTTGATTTAAAAGTTCCTGCTTATGTCCCAGAATGTCACTGATATTTTGGAGCAAACTCCCTTGGTGCTCGCTTCTTATGAAGGAGGTCCAGTGGTTATAATTGCTGGTTTATATTAAATGATGGGACACAGGCAGTTTAAGCCAGTCTGTGTGCCACAAAAGGAAGCCTGTTCCTGCTTGTTGCCCCTCCTATCATGGGCACATGGACCCATGTGGTGTGTTGGTGTGAGCACAGGCACTTCTGCGGCTGCACGCGGTCAGCTAGATCAGCAAGATGCCAACCATATGGCCACCTGCATGCTAAGAAGCAGGCACGTGGAGCACAGGCTGAAATCAGTCTTTTGAGAGCAGTAAGACTTTATATTGGCTTAGACCACTTGTGGAAGCATGTATATCCTCTCTCGTAAGATCTAATTACTAAGTTTGCTGGGTCCAAGATTGAGTTGTTTGGATGACACTGACCTCAGTTAAGAACTTGTGGAATTTATTGTACAAATAATGATTGACTCCACCAAATGTGGAGCATTTGGTCAGGAAGTAGAAGACCAAGGATTTAAATTAAAGCTCACATTGTTCAGATTAAGATGGGGGATTGGACGGCTGAGAAGGATACCCTTGCTATAAGTCAGATATAATCTTAAGAAGATCCCCTACATCCTTCCTCTCTAAAGCGGGTTGTGCCGGTTTGGCCAAAACCTAGCAATATAGCCTCTGAGAGAAAAACAGGTTTCAACCACCCCTCCCCCAACCAGGTTTGGGAAAAAGAAATTTTCCTCAATGGAAAGTGAAAGAGATAAAAACTATTTATTTAACAAACACACAGGAGAAGAATAATAATGCTAAATAATAAAATAGCTGTGGAGAGGAACCTGGGAAGACTTCAGAGTCTGTCTGTAGGTGTGGTCCCTCCTTCTCGGAGCTGGCGTGGGGGTGTCCCCCCCCACCACCTCAGTGGGGAATTCTCCTGATGTGTTCTGATGTTGTTGGAACAGTCCAGAAGAGAAGAATGGAAAAAACCAAAGTCCCAAGAAAACAAAATTCAGCTCTCCGTCTCATGCCGGAGGAAAAAAACCCCGAAAACTTGGCTGAAGAGGCAAAAAGAAGGGTGTTCCCTCTGTGCTCCTGCAGCTGGAGAATGCAGAGTCACTGTCTCTGTGTCCTTGAGAAACTGCTTAGAAAAGTTCATTTGTTTTTTTTTTTCTCCTCTCTCAAGCTCAGTTTAAAGGCACAAAAATAATTTTTTGGCATAGAGCCATGATAGGGGATACACATCATAGAGCCACCCCAAGACACAGGAGTGGAAAATTTACAGAGTCAGAAGAGGTGAGACAGAGCATATACCCAGCTTAGATATTAGGTGTCTCACCAGGGGAAGAAAAAGCTTCTTTCTTTTTGCTGGATGACTTTTTCCCTTTAATGCCAATGTAGGGTAGAATGTGCACACAGCATCCTGTTAACACATCTGGATACTCAGTTGTTTTTATTCCCAGGTACAGAATTGGGCTCTTCTGCTGCTCTTCAAGTGCCATGAATTCTGCATGCCTGGCTGCACAAAAATTCAGCTTGAACAGATGTGGAGGCATCTTTCTACCCAGGTGAGCCTGCAGATTCGTGTACCCTCCAGTACTTCTGGGAGGTATAAATTCAAAACTTGTTAGTCTGAGGAAGACACTGAATTCAGCTTTACCATTTCCCGGATAAGATGTTGAGTAGAAGAGAGCTGTTGTGGAGGCCTTCTCCTCAAGGGAAATCCAAAGCTTAAGCCAGGATCAGGTTTCTGTCTCTGAACTGCATGCTGGCAGCTGTCAGAGTGCTCTGGTCTTAGCAGGGCACCGTGTTTCAGGTGCACCATCCCCTTTGTCCTGGCAGGCTGCAGTGTAGGAACCAAAACACTGGACTGTACTCAGAGGGAAGCCCTGCAGCATCTGAATGGAGCGAGGCACCCCGGAGAAGGTCGCAGCTGAGCCTTGCCCATGACACCACCAGGGCAGAGTGGGCGCAGATGCCGGCTGCCAACACAGGCTCCACGCTCACACAGGGAAAACTCTTAATTAACCACATTCCACTTACTTTAACACACAAATCCAGGCTGTAATTGGGTCTTGGGTGTGTCCCTCTGAGTGCTGAAGGCTACAGCCTGCTCAGCAAAGCCCCATGATGGGCACTCACATAGAAAGAAGACCTTGGCTGTATGTGGGGCAAGCTTTCCCATTAGTTAAATGGGCCTGTTAGTATACTTCCAAAGAAACTTAATTGCATGTAGGGCTGTCCATTTACTCAGAAAATAGGCAGAAAGGCAAAGAAACGTGAAAAGAGTAATGTATTTTTATGTTAGGAATAAAGCCAAGTTCAGCAGTGTAGTGATGATACTCCTGTAACTCATTTAGAGGAATTAAAAAACACAGGGATGTCTATTTTGTGATTTTTAATATATTTTTTAAAAATAATGATAATTAAAACAGTAAGAAGAGGGGTGGTAGGAGGACATCATATATCTCCTTCTATTCCTTGGATGAAATTTGCAAGCTTCAAATACTATCATCAAAGATAAAAGGCTTGTTGTGTTGGCAACTTTACAGTCGCTTTTCAAGCCTGTCAGATAGTCATGCTATGGCATCAGCCATTGTTCTGGAGGCTTCCTTCTTCTCTGACTTGATGGGAAAAAATATGTCATCTTTTAAATTGTATTCCCATCCCAAAATTAAAAGGAGGGCAAGAATTGGCAGATGCTTCTTTAGGTGAGAGAAGCCATCTATTATTTATATACCTCTTTTAACCCTGCCGCTGTTACATCTGATTGCAGAAAAATCCAACAAGCTGCCACTCACCATAAAAAAATAAATGACATTGAAACCTTTGCTTTGTATTGAATTAAAATATTGGAAATGCAAAGCTCTACCTTGATGTTGGGATCAAGGGAGATGCATTTGTGTTGCTGCTGCAGTCATAAGACAGAACCCATTCTTTTCAAAGTAATTGGCTGCCTGCTGTCAGAAGTCCTGAGGAATGTTTGGCATGTTTGTACAGAGCTGCATTGTCATGCTGTTTTTATTTAGAATAGGATGCTGCCTATAGCTGGACCTCTTCAATCAGCAGTGAACATCTACCTACAATGCAGGTACTGAGTTTTGAGTATGTTCATGTGTGCTTGCTTGTACTGTGCAAGGTATACTTTTGGTTTTGTTCCTTTAAACTGCTTTGGTTGGGAAGAAAACTGAAAAACTCCTCTGCCAATGTAGAGCAAACTGAATTCTAAGAGATTTCCACTTCAACCTTTACAACAGAGACTTCTGAAAACCTTGTTTAGAAGTGTTTTGGAGAAAAGATGTGGCCTCAGAACAGTTCAAATGCTTTGTCCCTGTCTAGAAGCTCAGAAATAATTCTCACACACCATCTGGCAGGGAAAAGTAGCAGACTCGGACTGTGGAGAGGAAATGAGAACTGACCAAATGCTTCCCACTTAAGTATCACTCCATGGATATTTTCCCCCTTCGCACCCTGAGAGTTCAGACTACCCAGTGAGCCCCTTTGCCCCAGTACCAAAGTATGTCTATCCAGGATGTAAGCTTTCAAGCAAGGCTACCACTAGCTGAACCAAACCCACCAAACCCCACAGCAAAACACTTGGCTAGTTCCAGTAAAGCTTCATATCATGAACAATACAGACTAGAGCTGAAGTTTTGCATGAAATCACAAAGCAATTATAATCAAAAGGAGCTTGAAGAGATATGATATGAAATCCTGGCATTCCCCTGGGATAAAATAGTCCTGCAGGGCCCTTCCTGACTCATGAGTCTGTAGTAAATTGAAGGAGGAAAGTAGGACATATCAGCTGATAGAGCAGATAAAGAAGTAATAAATTCTTAGTATTATGGACCAACCCGTCTTCTGCTGTAAATGTGTTCCGTATATTGAAGGGTTATATGCCCTCATCTCCATCCTGAATCACTGTGGATTTTTGAAATTTAGCCTGAAAGAAAAATGAAAACCAAAGGCTATGTCTGAAATTATTAGCATCCTACTCAGTATTCAGTATTTCATGGTGAGACAAGGAAGATATCAGTGTTACTCTTCTTTTATATATACAATTCTTTTGTTGGTTTTTTTTCATACTATGAAAAGAATTTCTGAATTTTGAGCTCTAGAAAGTCAAGAAAAAAGCATTTATCCAACTTCTGCATATGACAAAATTTCTCTTATCAACCAGCTACTTCGTACCTTTCTATAATTTCAGATATCTAAAAAACAAAAAGTCTAGCTCTGGGCTAGTAATCTAGATACTTCTTCTGTTTAATGGAGAGAAGTAGGCAACTCCAAAATGTGACACATCTCAGACCATGCTACCTAAGGTGGCTGGGTGAGTCATTTTCTGTCATGCCCATCCTGATACAGTAACCTTCTAGGAATTTGATGGACACTGCTAGGCACTGAAGGCTGAACAGCAAACATAATAATTTTACTTCCAAATTCACATCACCACTATGAAACTGGTCTAAATCCAATTAGTGACCTGCTATAGAGGTGAAAGCCTGAATAGCCCGTTGGTAATTCTCTGAATTATTTGGCCTCCCAAAGCAATTTTATTTAGCTTGAAGCCTGTTCTTCCAAACTGCTGATTTATATTTTAGCTGAGTACAAGCAGGATTTTAATCATTAACTGTAATAACAGCATTTGTTCTTATAGGGTAAAATCAGCTCAATCCATATCCAGTAAAGTAGCTTGAGTAATTGAAATAGAAACACACAACTCTATCCCTTCAGGCGTTTGACAATAATAGCTAATAGTAAAAGATGATGTATTTCACTCCCTCAGAAACACTAGAGTAATTTGTAGGACGACAAAAAAATCTGCTGTAGCAGCTATTCAAAGTGGGCAAGATGCTTTCTTTCTATTTGTATCTCTTGATTTACACTTTGGATAGTATTACTAATCACTGTGCTGGAGGTAGCTTTGAACAGGGTACCTCTAACTAGAAAAATTACACATACACACTCACGTGTCTCACTTGTGCCCACATTCACTCACATACTTTTCTTCTCTTAAAGCTCACACTAGAAAATCAACTTTTTTGTGATAATAATTTCAACTTTGTAGAACAGAACATATCAGAGCAAGGATTTTTTAAAAATGTCTAAATGTCAAGATATCACATCACTTTTTCACTTTTGCAATGGTAAATGTATCAAAACAAATGTGCTTGTGCTCAAAAGGAAAAAATATCACAAATCTGGTAACTGCTGCTGTCAGAATCTAACTGCTGCTTCCACAGTGAAAAAAATTGAACCAATGTCTTAAGAGAAGTTTATCACTAGCTTCCTAGATGGTAACAGCCCCCTCTGTATAAGAATAAGCATTGTTGAACACATCTGAAAGGTGCGACACAGCTTGCTTGTTTCAGGTACTGTTTGACGCGGACTCTTGGGGTGATTATCCCATTCACGCTTCAGTAGGTTTCTGAAGAGTGCTGGATACTCACAGGGCAGAGGTAGATGACCCCGTAGGTTTCAGGGGCAGAACAGCTCCAGCAAACCAAGCTGCCGGCTCCTGGGAAAGCTGTTCTCTTCCTCAAGAAGTCTTAACTGGCATCTACCTCTCTCTAGAGAATACAGAAATTTCTTATAGAAAAACTGCTTCACCTGGCAATTTAAATGTGGGTACAAGTAAGGTGTCCAAGTTAGACGGATTAGATCACTCTCTTTTGTAAAACCAAAATACTCAGGTGAGTTCTTGACTTGGCTATTGTAAGGATCCATACAAGCAAAAGTATCCTTTTGCCCAATTAAATTGTGGCAGCTTTTGGGGCAGTCCTTTTCTAATTCAGAGATGTGTTCCATGTATCATCTCGTACATCACTACCCATGCTCTTACCTAATAGCTTAATTAGTTTTTTAAGAGACCACATAGACAGCTTGTTTCCACAGTACCTTGCTATGCCAGGATGGGAAGGGAAATGTGCTCAGGCTGCATGTGGATAGAGGGAAAAAATGTCTCTCAGGATGCTGGCATATAGTCAAGAAAAAGATAAAATGGAATAAAGAGTGATCCATTTGGGGAAAAGTAAAAACCCCATGTAATCAATGAATTTAGATGCCTAACTTAGGCGTAAATGAATGTTAAAAAATCACATCATTTTGAAAATACTTGAAAATACAGAGATAGAATGCTTTTTTAGGTGGCATGTAAAAATGCAAGAGTATGGCATGGAGGTAGGAGTCTGTCTGAGTGAGTTTCATGTCACCTAATTCCAGGGGCTGGGTACTAATCCAGATTAGGCCATTTAGGATTAGATTTGTGAGTATGCCTTCCACATGCAGGTGAGGTTTCCTGAGATTCATTACAGGCAATGAAGGTTTCTTCTTCCTATCAACTGCCCCCGTGCAGGTTTCTACTACTACTTGAGAAGCTTAAGGTATTGTGGTTGGTCTTCAGCTTCTCTCCAACAGGCAATGGGCTCTGTCTCATTTTCTATACCTGTCTAAAATCTCAGATTGCCACAGAGGATGGCTTAATATGGGTAACTGAACCCTGCTCAAAAAGCAGTCAATACTGGTGGAACCAAGTGCACTGAAGCAATAGGCGGGACAGCCTGCATGAAGGAGTCAATCTACCACCCTACGACTACAAGAGAAAGATCAAGTGGCAAAAGGAGCAATGAAATAATTCAGAGAGAAAAAAATCTGACAAAATTTTCTGAAGAGGGAGTGCTATTAGGGTTATTGGAGCAGTCTTACTAAATTACATCAGCACCTGGCACTTTAAAAATTTGATAGCATAAGGCAATAACAAAAGTGATTTTCAACTCATTTGCATTGTAGATACTTTCCATAAAGGCCTTCTGCTCCCTCCTCTGATAACTATATTTGTCCAAATTATTTATTGCAAATGAATATGAGATGAATTCAACTACTCTTCCCTGTTTATAAATCATACTCAAGCTCATATTAATTTGTATGGAAGTATTCATTGCACATAAGTATTTGCCAACTAGTTTATGAGGACAAATTACAGATGACAACTTGTTTGTGAACACTTACTTCAACTCTTTATTACTCCTGAGTTGTGATTAGTCATCCATATCACATGGTATTGAACCGACTGTTACTTTTTAATCAAGAAAACAATGATTAATGATGGCAATTAACTGATAATGAGAAACAAGAATAATGTGAAGTTCAAGACTCACAAACATTTTAAAATAAACCAACAAGCACTTGAAGACACACAGGCAACCAATACCAGTTTCCTATGAGTATGAAAATGACTAACTTAATAAGTAAGTTCATTGGTGAAACATGCATGTCCTCCACGTTTTTTTCCTAAAAGCTCATGCTGCCATCGCTACATGCAAAAGTAATTTTGGGATAGCACTGATGTAGTTTGGTGATCCGTGTTGTATTTGATCTCTTTCCAGGTGAAGGGTTTTACTAGCGTTGCTTTCTCTCCTGTGGCCTGCAGTACTCTCAGATGTAGGCTTTCGAGGATCTCCTCGAGTCTGGTCCTGCACAACTTGTGGTAATCCCCAGTTTTGGTCCTGGCTGGAGCTATACCAAAAAAGAAAGAAAAAAGCAACAAAAAAAGGACAAGAAGCAGCTGTGTGCATTGCAGACAAACACTTGTTATTTTGAATTTACTTGGTTGAACTATCTACTGGGAACCCTGGAAGAATCTTGTTCTAGGCTATAGGGAGCAGAAGGTGTCACTGCTGAGAGAGTGAGTGATGCTTCATGCTTGTGACAGAAGCAGCTGCAAGCACTGTTATTTGAGTACCACTGCACTAGCAAATATGTGGTAGAAGTAAACTTGCCTTGGCAGCAAAATAGATGGGAGTATTTAGAGTATCTTTTAAGATCTCTTCCTCTGATTTCAGAAAGAAACCATACATAAAACACTTAAATCTGTGATATTTCTGTAAATGACGCCTCTCTTGATGAAGACAGTTTTGACCTTTTTTTAAATTAGTTGGGTGGAAAGTGGAGCAGAATATCCATTTAAAATTTCTACAATTTCTCTTTATAGATACATAATCTTCTTTGATCAGCCAAGCTATGAAATAATTCCAACCTGATCATTTTTTCTAGATGGCAAAAATCCAGAAGAACATGGAGCCACCAGAAAAGCAGTGAAACAATTGGCACTGCAGCTTTTCCCCTGTTTTCAAACTGTCTTTTCAGTCTCTATTTATTGCAAAAATGCAATGTTTTTGGACTTCTTCTTGACTTTCAGATGTAGTTGTATCTGGTGAATGGATTTGGAAGGAACTGGGAAGGGGTAAAAGAACACAATTGTGTCCCCCCTCAAAAAAACAACAAAAAAAGTGTAGACCAAATAAATAAAGACTAAAATCATGGTAAGTTTACATGCATTTTCATAGGCAGGTAGTATTGTGGGATGACAACTATAAAAATAATTGGTCTAATGGGGTAAAAAAGAGATACATACACTTTCTTTATGTAGATACATCAACATTTCAGTTTGGCTGTGCAATTGTCATCACCCCAGGCAGACAAAACAACCTTAAACACAAGAAGAAAACTCCAGTAGTTAGAATAGATTAACCCAGAATATGAAGCCCAGTTGTAGAGTAGGTATTTGTGAAGCGTCTCTCCTTAAGACAATGAAGGAGTTGAGTACAATGGATCATGAGCTGTGGGCCAGGTGAGGCCGTGTTGGTAGCCACCTTTGAGCTGTACCAAGGGCATACACCCGGCTGTACCACAACTCTACCTGCCTGGAAGACTTGGTCAGTGGTGTTCTGATGGCAGGAGCCTAGGCAAGATTGTAAGATTGGGATAAATGTATAACTGATATCCCTGAATGAATCGACTTAGGCTTCAGTAAGTCAAAGTACCAAGACTTCCTCCACTAAAGATGGGACTGCTGTATTTAGCAACTCTAGTTAGTTTTTTTTTAACCCCACAATTTTTTCCTGTCAGTTTTTTAAGCTTGCTAAACTTTCAGCATCGATACTTTTAAATGACAGGGACAAGTTCTCAGTTTACTTATGTATGGTGCAAAAGAATATTTGTCAGTGCATCATCAGAACTTCCTCACTGGCCCTGGCTTGCTGCCTTGCATATCCTAAGGTTTGCTTCACCTCTGCACACCTGTCTGGTAGTCTCTGGGCTCTGAGGCGACCCTGGCTTCCCCAGAGTTGCTCTACTTGGGTACCAAGGGAAGGGACTGTCTCCCTGCCAGTGAGGACACTGCCTCTGCCTGGCCTGCTGTTACCCTCCACTTCCAGCTTCCCTCCTGCTGTAAAGCAGTCCTGGCTGCACCCCGGCAGTGTTCCACTTGCCAAGGTGCAGCTCTCACTCCCATTTTGGATCTCTTGCACACCAATTCCCCTGGATGCTCTTGAGTCTTGGAAAGGAGAGTGATTAATTAATTTCCCTTCACAGGAATCATCAATCCAATCTTCACAGGATTTTACAGAATTAATTTTTCTTTGTACCTTAGTTTCCCCATATAAAAATTTGAAACAAAGTTAGTGTTTTCCTCTGTGAAGTAATTTACAATCTAAAGGTGAAAAGTGTAGGAGCTGCGTAGGCATAGACCTCGAAGTATCTCGCACTGGAGCCAGAAGGAGCAGACGCTTACGTACCTGTGTGGAAGTAGCTCCTACCAGAGCTAAGATACTGGAGTTAATTTTTTCCTAGCTCCAATAGTCTAAATAATGGGCATTTAATAAAAATTAGTCAACAGAGATATACAAGTAGTTTCAGCCCACTTTAAAATCCCCATGGTGTCCACAAAGAGAACCTAAATTAATTGCTTGGATGGCCAGACTTAACTGGTTGTTTTATGCTAGGTGTCAGAAAGTTAATGGCTAATTTACTTGAGTCTGGACTGATGGATCCAGTATTAGCCTTTGCTAATAAGTAAAGTATTTGGTTATAAATCATTAGAATAGCAATATTGTCCTGCTGCAGCCTTATAATGCTGCCAGTTTAGCACGTCTGAAAAGGCCCTTTGGGTAAAAAAGGCTTAAAAGATTAGAGATAAGATGGAGGTGCTGTAATTCATGAAATCATTGTCTGCATCTGGTCCAGATACCAATTAATTCTGATTCTTCTTTAATTTCCACCAAGTTAAAGAAAAGATGGCTTTGATTTGATAAAGACAATTTGTTCCTACTCTGCTGCGCTTTAGTAATCTCAACTATATTTTAACCTGCCATGACGGTGCTGAATATAAGGCATATTTAGCTCTGTGTGAACCTGAATTATCTTCTTGGAATGCACTTTATTAAGGAGATGAGTATTTTTACTGATATCTTTCTTTATTAGCAGGCTGAACCCTCTGGTCCTAGCCACAAAAGAATGTAATATCAAAGATTTTAATAGGAATATGAGCTAATATGACATTGAGAAATACCTAATTTGTATGCTTTTGGTTTAGATTATTAACCCTGGTTCAGTTTCAAGGAATAATCACAAAATTAAAATGAAACTTCACAAACTCTATGCTTCAGATTAATTTCTCACACATATCTCTTTCTTCTTATGGTTTCCACTCCTGGTGTTTAAACCTTGGAAGCTTTTGCACATGATAGCATACAGCCATAAAAGCTACAAAATGTGCAGACAGATGAGCAATGCAAATTGTATTCATGTTTTACAGGAATCTGCACCAGGGATAAAAATCAGACAGAAATTGTTTACCTCACAGGGAAAACAAAGCAGAAAAAGAGCAGAAGTTTCCAAGGTATTGCAGAAGTTTATGCTTCCCTTAAGACCAGCCATGTCACCGCTCACCGCGTTACGTTCCGGGAGCTGGAAGCAGCACCCCCGCGGCTTCATTCGTTCTCAAAACACGCTAATGACAGTTCAGTGATTAGAGCTGGCCAGTGTGCAGGATGAGACCGGGAGCAGACTCGAGAGGGCAGCTAAACCCGCGGGGCACAGCCCTGCACATTCACGGCTCTCTGCCCCGCGCAGGGCCTGCCCGGGGGTGCTGCGCTGTCCCGTTTTCCCAGGGAGGAGAGGAGAGGGAAGCTCGCCCAGGTCGCACCCGGGATGCGGCTCCGAGCGCTGGCACGGGCACCGAGCCCCGCCGGCCCTCCCGCTCGCCAAAGCACAGCCCCGGGCTCCCTCTGTAGCTCAAGTGGAGAATTCCAGGTACCTCCAGTAGCTGATCCGTCCTGAAAGAGTCCTTTGTCTGTGCGTGCGTGTGGCAAGCGGGGCAACAGGCTGGGAAGGGGGCACGGGGTGTGTGTGTGTGTCCTGGGAGCTCCCGGCCCCACCCGGCGTGGGGAGGCTCCAGGTCTGTCTTCTCCGGATCACCCTGGTGGGCAGCTGTACCCCGGGGACCAAAGCAGGCCTGCCGAATACTCAGCGCAGGAAAGACATGGACCTGCTGGGGCAAATCCACAGGAGCGCCACAAAGATGAGGAGAGGGCTGGAGCTACTCCCCCGTAGAGAATTTATAGCAGCTTCCCAGTACCTGAAGAGGGCTACAAGAGAGTCAGAGAGGGACTTTTTACAAGGGATAAGTGATAGGACAAGGGGAAAGGGTTTTAAACTAAAAGAGTGTTGATTCAGACTAGATATAAGGAAGTTATTTTTTACAATTAAGGGGGTGAAACACTGGCACAGGTAGCCCAAAGAGGTGGTGAATGCCCCATTCCTGGAAACATTCAAGGTCAGGTTGGATGGGGTTCTGAGCAACCTGATTTAGTGGAAGATGTCCCTTATCATTGCAGGGGATGTCACTAGATGACATTTAAAGGTCTCTTCTGACCCACACTATTCTATGATGCTATGTTTAAGCTGTAGAGTGTGTGATCCACGTCAGGGCAATGCTTGGTGCCCCAGGGGACACATCTACAGTGTCTGCTCTAACCTGCCTGTCACTTCATGGGTGTAGCGTTGATCTTGCCTCAGAAAATGTCTTTTTATAAACTGCAGATGTCCTTCATTAGCACACGCTGCTTTGTTTGCAAATGGCTGGCCACAGCACACACAAGAAAACAACAGCACCCATGGCAGTCAGCCTGAAGGGGCATGAAGCCCAGAGCAAGTGTGATCCTGGAGAGAATCAAGTCCCAGAAGAGCTAACAGAAAACATTGCCACCTCAGGCTTGATTATGAAAAAGTAAGACCAAGAGATAAATCATGCACTGTTGGCCCCTAATTGCTAAAACATTGTTGTCAAAAGCATATTTTGAAATGCTACAGTAGTTGTCAGCTCTGGTGGGCTAAAAGAAACCTCCTGCCTTTATCAAGTAAAAAAGACATATTGGAAAATCAAGTAATTCACAGATGGGAGATTTTTCTGTATAGAGCTTATAGGATAAAGAAATATTCATGATTCCTATAAAAAGAACTTCTTCAAAGACAATTTTGCCACTGTTGCTAGGACCAGAGGCCAACAAGTAGAGCAGAGTAACTGCTTCCCACTAAGTGCACTACTGCATAAAATGACATGAACTCAGAAGCAGCCAGACAAGTACAGAGGGGCTACACATCTCCATTTGGCACCACTTCATGAAACTAAGTTTCTGTCACTTTCTAGCTGTAACCGATCTCTTCAGTCTCATTGGCCATTTATGTACAAGCAGGAAAGTCCTCTCTGAAACAGAGTAGGCTAAAGCTTCTCTGCAGTTTTTTTGTGCTTTTTCTGTGGAAGATGTGTTGCTCCTCTCCCCGCTGCTTGACTTGATTGTTTCTGGCTCTGAGAAGAGCCCCAGAGATGGGGCTACCCAGTGGCCAAATGACTGATTCCCATGTCCTTCAGCTTCTTTATCTTAAAGAGAGAAAACCAGATTTGTTCATTCTGTAAATATGCAGGTCACACTACATCTAAGTATTATGCAGAAGTTTGTGCTGTACTTATATTACTATTGAACTTTTCTTTAGTTCTTGCACTTTAGTTGTTTTTAATCTGTAACATGTTTGTGCCACACTGATATTTAAATCTATGCAAAGAATTAAGCAAAAATATTTTTTCCTTTAGGAGAGTCAAGTTCTTCTTTTCATCCTTCTGCCCTTCAACAGGAGGGAATTTCTACTTCCAATTCAAGGTAAATTTGTGTATTTTGCCAATTAACAGCTGGAACTACTGTACTTCATTTTCTTGTGGTGCCTGGAAAAGAAAGTTTTAATAATTTCCCTTTGTTTTTAGTGGCCATTCAGCTCCAGATCAATTGACCGTGAAGGACAACAGGAGAGGAGACAGAGAATTTTATGACAGTCATTCTGTTTTCAGTGGAAGAAGGCTAAAGAAGCCACCTTCAGAGATGATGGAAAATCAGGCTGGAAAGTAAAAAATTTAACATCTCAGTTTTGGAGTGGAAGACATAAGTGGAGGCAATGAACTGAAACAAACCTTATAATTCTCCTTTACAAAGGTCCTGGATGAAGAAAGGCAGGGGCAGATTGAACAGTAGAGATATCTGACCCCCTGGTCACCAGTGTCCCTGAGTCACCAGTGTCCCTGAGTCACCAGTGAAACACCTCAGTGATGTTACACACACCCACATGATGTAAGCACATATGAGGCTCAGTGCCATGACACTGTCAAACCCCAATATGACTGGCTTCTGAGTGCTTCTTTTTTGGATGCTCAGTTTGGCACACTGCAGAGAGGCTTGAGAGTGAGCAAGTGAGGAACATTGCTTCATTAATACTTCCTGAACCTGAGTAGCAGAAAATGCAGATATTAAAATCACCAGGTACTCCTGAAACGTTTGGTCCATGTCTGTCTGTGTGTTTTGCAAAGTGCATGTCATATGCATGTGCACCATAAAAAAAGGAATGAGATATATGAACATTTGAAGTGCTGAGTGTTGAAACACATGTATTACACAGGTATATGTTTATTGCAGCTCAGTGCACACAGGTGCTTCTAGGATCCTAGCACATTATCTAGTATCCTAGCAGAATTTTAGGATTTATCTTATCTCCTTCAAAATCAGCACAAAGAAATGTAGGTATACTTACCTGTAAATATAATAAATGGCTTTGTTTTGATAGAGTAGAAACACCTAGGATGTTCCTATTGTAAGTGTGATATTGTTGTCCCAAGGATAAGATTGCTAAAAGTCAGCCTTTGCTATGATAATAAATTGTGATTTAGTAAAACATATTAGATTGTTGAATTCTAGAAAAATGCCTTGTATTAATTTGAAGGACTTAAAAATATTTCTTCCTTTCCAGGTACTGTATCCCCTGCAAAGGAAAACACTTACGAGGACACAAAGAGCTATCACAGTTCTTATTCCTAACAGCTGAAAACAAGGAAAACACTTCCTCTCCATTATGAAAATGATGACATATTCTACAATGCCAATTTATTAGCACACACTGCAGTGTGAAAACTCTAATTTTCATCCCCAGCAGCCAAAGCTGAAAAAATGTTACTATCAAGAGCGTATTCCTAAACCCTAAAGACCTCAGAGTGTATCTGAAAGATTTCTAAATGATAGTCAGAACAGCCCAGGTACTGGCCTATCAAGACAGAACAGAGGATTAAATCAGCCTTCACAGAGCACTTTACCCCTAAGTGCCTCTGAAATAGCAACATCATTCTGAAAGAGCAATGGAAAGATACCACAGACTATCATAAAAATGTTCTGGGTACTTTTGTCCTTGTTTATGAGAAAGCATTGCCAACTGAGATGTGTAAATAAAATCCTAGCAGGATCAAACATTACTTTAAGTTATGGCAAAATCAATCAGTGTCTAGATAAATAATCTTCTTAAAATCATCTTCTATATTTTGTCAATGAATCTAAGTGAAAACTATGCAAAAGCCTGCATATACTGCTGCTAGGAATTAAAAATTAAATTAAAGCAAGCCATGTCTTTATTCTGAAATTATTATGTAAATAAATAAAAAGATCTAAGTGTACATCTACAGTCAAACATGTCCTGAAGTACTTACTGTGTGATATATCAGATGGCCTATTTATATTCTTTTGCTGTTTAAAAATAGCATCAAACTGGCCTTAGGTCTGCATCTGTAACAGTGAAGGTAGATTTTTATGCCCACATGGCTGGGTGGGTTCTATGCTACTGTATGAGCAAAAGCATTAGATCACTGAGAAAATAATGAAAATAGCTGTGCTTGAGGGATGAGGAATGTAGGTTATTTAGAAAACTATCGCACACAGACATAATTAAATACATCTCTCTGTATATATACAAAAATCTTTCAGTATTTTTTTTCATGATTGTAAGGGGTTTGGCTGGGATGGAAGTAATATCCTTCGTAGCAGCCCTTATGGTTCCATGTTTTGGATTTGTGGATAAATCAGTAATTTATTACTGTTGATAATACAGCAATGTTTTGTCTATTAATGAAAAATGTGTGCACATTCTTAAAGCTTTCTATTTTTTCACTCTATCCCCAAAGTGATTAAGAGAATGGTGTGCAAGAATTTGGGAATAGACACAGCCAGGACAGTTGATTTGAGCTCTCCAAAAGGAATTCTCAAAGCTGTATTCCATACCATATCAGTTCCATCTCAAAACTTTTGCTCTCAGAAAATGCTGAAGAACTAATTTAGCACCTGTTTCTGGTCATTTCAGATAAGGCTAAATCAATTTTCAATGAAAACCAAAATTTTAGAACAGTTTAATAGTGATTTTAGTTAAAGAAGATTAATTAAAATTGGGTAGTGAATAACAACTGCTCTTATTAGGCCAGCTGACCCAGATGAAGACAATTTGAGGACAGGCTTGGGGATCTCTAAACTCAAGCTAAATGAAGAAGGAATAGAGCAAAGATTTCCTATTTGGAAATGCACACATTATCCTGGTAGTTTTCTGGATCATTTTAAAAGGAGTCGATTTTCACAGCAGAAAAGACATAACTCAAGCACTTCACAATATCAAAAAAAAAAGGCAAAAAATATCCGAAGTAGAATATAAACGATCGATGCTCAGGGAGCAGTAAGCTATTTTATTGGATGAGTTAGGACGCTCTTTCCACACCAGTTGTACAGCCTAAAGCACTCCAGGACACAGCAATATTTTTGCTGCATGTTCCTCTGAACGATGTGTTGCGCTGCCGGGTGTGGCTGAGCCCCGTCGGGCAGCGCTGCGGGGCCGCTCCGCATTGCCCGCGCTCCGCTCCCGCTGCCTCCCGGCCCCGCAGCGCGGGACAGCGAGGGAACCGGGAAGGGGCTCCCTGGGGCCTCCGAGGAGCCTTCCTTGCACGGCAAAAAGCCGATTCCCGGAGGCAGAGAGCCCCACGCGGCCCGGGAGCTCGGGGGTTTGTATGGGGAGGAGGGAGGCGGGGAAAGCGCAGGGATGAACAATCTCAGGACGCAGGAGCTGGGTACGGGAACCAACAGGGAGAACTGGAGGGAGCGGACAGGGCCAGAGGCAGGGCAAGCGGGGGGAGCAATGTGGGAATGCAGCACCACGCAAGCGGGGGGAACAATGTGGGAATGCAACACCACATTGATGCTCTTTTTTTAGCTCTTAGTTACATTGTGTACTTCCTTAGGAACTTAATATATGCTCTTTTGAAAACTGAGGAGATTCTTGAATTAAAACCATAGAGTTAAATGATGGTTCTTAACTTCAGATGAGCTTAGAAATGTGATACATACCTGAATCTTAGTCTAGGGTTGGAAGTTTGATCCATGTGCTCCACTAAACATATTTGTCTAAGTTATATTGAAAATTAGATTGCTGTTAGATGTGATAAATATTTTTAGTGTTTTCCATCTTTATCCAAGAGTGAGTGTATGAACTCTCCTAGATAGGTTATGTGAATGCCAGCAGCCTGTATGGTACAACAGAGACCAGGGCAAGGATAACGTGGTTTGGTTGATCCATGTGTTCTACCACAATATCATTATTAAGTAAGACTTGATTGTTACAGGTGCCAGCCTAGCTTATTAAGGGAAGCCTATTTACCTGAACAAGTCTGTGAAGTGTGACAGCATAGTCGCTGCCTCATTTGCAGTTGCAATGTCCCAGCTGAGGCATTTATATGTTGAGAGAAGGGTGGGATGAGTAACTAGGATTAAGAGTCACTAGAGTTGTCCCAAGGGAAGCAGCTGTCACTCTGGAACAGAACCCCTGACTTGTTTGAAGTGTATATAACATTTATTTTAGGCTGCTGTGGTGATTTATCTTAGCTACAGTTTAGAGTCCAAAGGTAATAAGTAAGGCAGACAATTTCCACATACAGCCAATGACAAGAAGTAGGATCCTCCAGGGGGCAATTCAGAGCATGCAAAGTTAGATGCTAAAGTAGCTGAAAATGGATGATGTGCTTACTTCCTTCTGAACTTCATTTCCATCATCCATTAGGGAGGAGAAAAAGTATTTCTTTACTTTTCTTTTTCCTCTCCCCCCACTCTTTCATTACATATGAATTGTTTTTCAGGTACCACTTTCTCCAGTGGCACAAAGGCAATTTAAAATACTGCATTTCCCATATGTACTTTGTGTTCTAGGAGCAAACATATCCTGCAAGCAGAGAATGCTAGGAAGGAATACTGCTCTAGTATGCCTGTCTTTGGCTATCTTGGTATTGCTTATGGGGAATAGAAAATGGTTTTCTAGAGCCTATTTTATTGCTACCTTGGCTGTCCTGTTTGACCTTTGATGGTTGAACTGAATTGATCTTGCTTGAGGAAGAGTTGGTTTCTGAGATTTGTGGACCATGCATACATGCATGCATACATTAATAAACCATAAAGACCTGAAAGAACATATTGTGGTTCAAACCCAGTCCATGAGGCCTTCTCACTGAGCTCAGCATGCAGGTGAAGGAATCCATTCTTAACCAACACAACAAGCACATGCAGGCTCAGATCTGGCATGCAAGGTACTATGGCAACAATATAGTAAAAATGGGAGAATCAGCTGCTGTCTAGCCTGTGAACTGGTTTGAATAAAAGACATTAATTACTAAGTGTCTGTGCTTTCACCAGATGCTCAAGGGCTCATTAACCTCAGCAGAATAGCAGACTCATTAGCAGGCTTGTCTATGGATTAACCATTCAAGACTGATAGAGATTGCATTTGCCCAGGGTAGGTTAAATTAACTCCATACATTCACATTATTTTTATCTTTAACAGAAGCTGAAGGATCTTTGGAAATACATTTCTGTAATTTTCTTCTATCACAGCTCAACCAGGTTTAGAAGCCGAGAAAAAGTTTTACTGTGGCTTGATTAGTGTGTGAAAATCAGCAACAAAGTGGATTTTTATCTAAAAAAAGTCAGGATTGCAGGTTTGGTAGTTTTGCTCTTTTGTCCATTGCCTTAAATATTGGTGGAAAGTCAAATGACAGTCTAGAAACATGTCGAAGATGATTGTTCTGACATTTCTCAGATCTAAAGCTGAGTTCTGGCAATTACTCTGAAGCCAACTCTGGGCCATCCTTGTCTTTGAGAGACTTATAAAAGAAGATAAAAATGGAGGTAAGGTTCAAAAGAAACTTTAATCAGTTAGTTTAAAATCATGGTCATAACTTCACCTGTCTCTCTTGATTCCTTTCCTCCCAAAGAAAGCCAAGAGGACCAAGAGTATCTTTCTTGAAGGTAAAGATAACCCTGTGCTGTATGGGCTGAGGAAGAAAATTCTGGTTTATTAGCAGATGTAGACCTGAGACTGAAGCTAAATCACTGAACTTGATGCAAATCTGAGGAATGAGCAGTGGCTAATTCATTATATAAATGAGGTTTGTTCATGTGATTAATTCAAAAATAAATTGACAGATCATAGTTCATAGATTCATAGAATGGTTTGGGTTGGAATGGACTTTAAAGACCACCTAGTCCCATCTGCTCTGCCACAGGCAGGGACACCTTCCACTAGACCAGGTTGCTCCAAGCTCCATCCAGCCTGGCCTTGAACACTTTCAGGGATGAGGTATCCACAGCTTCTCTGGGCAAGCTGTGCCAGTGCCTCACCACCCTTTCAGTGAAGAATTTCTTCTTAATATCCAATCTAAATCTACCCTATTTCAGCCTAAATCAAGTTTAGTCCCCCTTGTCCTATCACTGTATGCCCAAATAAAACGGTCTCTGCTTTAGTGCAAAGGACAGCACTGATCCTAAAGCGACCCACACACTTTTGCTATGAATTTCAGAGCCTTCAGCTGTAATGCTTGATTGATTTCTACGCCTCTGCTCTTGAACTGGTGTGCAAACAGGGCATCAGCTATAAAGTCTCCTGGTACTCTCCCCTGATTTGAGTGGACATTTTCAGTAAAGGAATCACAAGCTAACTGAAGCCACAGGCAGAAGTTTTGAAAGGTGCAACAAGAACTAGTTTTTTAAACTTTGATGTTGCTTACAAGCAAAACCACCACCTGTGAATTGCAGTGAGTCAGCTCTCTTCTTACAAGTTCTGGAAGACACCTGACAATGTTTTTTCTTTGAAAAAAGCACTTATATATTTCTTACAGTTGGATGTTTGCTTCCTGTTAGGAAAACTAACAAGGGGTTTCTTTCTCATTCTTGTGCACAAAAAAAATATGTAGGCAAGGTTGTTTGCGAATGGTATCACCTTCACTCAATAAGACATCTTAGAAAATGGCTCTGAAGTGTTCTCAAAAGTGTAACCCGTGACTGTGCTCTCTACTCATCTAAGGAGATGACTTCTGTCAAGCCATTGATTTTTCTCAGCCCTTTGAATGATGGCTTGAGAGTTTTTGCTGTGCTGTAATTAGCCAAGGAAGGAGCAAATCACTGTTAAAGTTAGCCCATACAGGCATTTGCTGTTTGTAATACGCATGAAAATTAATTACACTTCAAATTTACTCAACACAAAGAGAAGCTAGTGAATCACAATCTGCAGTTCATTGAATAAATGTCAGTTATTGATTTCTGTGGCTCAGTACTAGTGAGGTAATGTCATGTTTGCTACTCATTAGAGGTGACACAGCACAATATATCATAAAATGTAATTAGGGGAACATCAATCATTTAAAATATGCAGCTAAGATTAAATGTATTGCTGTGCACAGAGAAACGAAAGGGCTCATTAACAACATAGTGTAATGTGACAGCAAGAGAGAGCCTGATTTTCAAAAAAAGGAATCTTTCAGTGTGTTGAAGATCATGACAAGCCTCTTCTTCATATTTTAATTAAGATTTTAATCTGATTTTGCTTCTGCTGCTAGAACAAATGAACTTTCATGCATGCCATTTTGTCAAAAATATTTATGATAATGTTCATTAATTGTTGATTAATAAAACTTCTCATTAAGGTTCTTTTAAAACTGGTCAAATGTCTTTTTGAATAGGGCTTTCAGTTCATCTTTCCTGTGATCTGAAATGTGATTGTTTGATCACAACTTACACCAATAAATCTTCATGATTTTTTAATATTTTACTTGGAGAGGGAGATAGAGAACCAGAACAATAAAAAGCAGGGAGGGAGGAAAAAAAAAAATCAAAGCTTTACCTTGCTGTGAGGGAACTTCTGCAAGGAGCTAGTGGGAAAAAGAAAAAAGCAGAGGAAGAGCTAACATCCTAACACCCTTCTACTTCTTTCTTTAGCAATGCAAGTAGAATTTCAGTAAGGGTGGTTCTTACAGCTCTGTAAAGCATGATTCGAGTCTGTGAGTTGTAAGAAATGCTTGAAAAGTTGAAGGCCTGTAGAGTAGGATAATTTTAGCTCCCTGTGCAGTGGAGGGATGCAATTCTTGTGAATGGTGTGAAAATGATCCTTTTACCCCTGCCTGTAGAGTCCCTCATCTGTTCTCTCCTCGGCTGTTCTTTCATCTGGGCTTCCAGGCTGAAGCAACAGCTGAGAAGTCTCCTAGGAGGAGAAACACTACCAAGTAGTCTTGCTAATTCTGCCACTTGAAAAGCTTTAAAGTTTTCCTTACCTGAGGGAGCAATAGATTTTGCAAGTAATCTAGTTTTAGGAAGTGGAGCTCTGTGAGCAAGGGCCTTATTATGCTGCGTGCTGGATAGAAGGCAAAGATCTTCTCTAGCAGAGAATTTTTTAAATGATTCTTAGATATTCAGATCCTGAACATTATCCTAATATGAAGCCAGCTATACCAGCATTTCCATTCACACTGGAAGTTGCTAGTTCTCAGATATCCTTACCCATTCTCTCTCTTTCTACTTTCATCCAAAAAGAGAGAAAAAAATTGGCCACAATGGAATGGCTAAAACATGAATTTTATTTGCAAATATATTCCTTCTCTTTTTCTCTGTTTCTCTGCCCTTCTCTCAGGGCTACATCTGTGTTGGCAGCTTAACTCATTACTGAACTCCAAAAAGTTTCTTAAAAAGGCTTAGTCAATGCTCCCATGCCCCAATCCCTGCCCCTGGGCACTTTTGCTCAGTTAAGATTTAAAGCCAGAGCTAGGACTCATGGCACAAAGCCTGTCAGAGCTAATGGAGCATCTAGACGATGCTCTTAGTCATGTGGTTATCTTTAGATAGTTGTGTGAGGAGCAAGGAGTTGGACTCTGTCCTTATGGGTCTCTTCCAACATGAGATATTCTATAATTCTATGATTCCATGACCCTGTCCCTCTGGGAACACTTGGGTTGGTGTCAAGCCTTGAATTCATCCCTCTGCCAGAGTTTTTCTCTGTAGATGCAAAACCCTCCAGGGCTTCAGTCCTAAACCAGCTCATCTGTGGGTCGTGTTTTACTTACATGAAATTCAATCCCAGTACCCGTGCCTGTGCAAAAATGCTCTTCTATCCGTACCACCATGCCCTTTCTCCACCCTTTAGAACGAGCTCGGCTCCCACACTTTCTATAACAAGTTTTTCAGAAGTCTGCTGGTTCCTGTTGATATGCCCACATCTCTGAAAAGGAGAAGGCACCAAAGTGGAAAGAAAGCAGACTGTGGGACTGAAGGAAGTAGATTGTAGTGCTGTAGGCATGCAGGCCCTTCCCGTTCAAAGCAGCATCACTGGGAAATGGTCCTTTCTTGGTTAACAGGCCCTCTTGACTATACTGATCACTGCCATTTGGCTTTATGGCAATAGGTCTTCCAGATGGATTTTAACAGAAGCTTACACACCTACCTTGCTGGTAGGTGCCCAGCTGGAGGACTCATGGGTTGATCCACTTGCCTGAACATTGGTCTGTAATGCCACTTCAGGTAGGTTAGGTGCTCTGTTAGGCTTCCAGCTGCCACTTAAGTTGCATAAGGTGGCACTTCTTGTGACTACTGCAGTTTTGGTAGGGCTGATGAGTTTTTCTCATCCTCCCTTTTGCTTCTGGCTAGAGCTTAATACTGTGGTGTTCCCAAGATGCCTAACAGACAGATTTAGATGAAAGCATAGGATAAGCATTGGCTGCCTGTGAGTTCAGTGGCTCCTCTGCTAGGAAGAAATTGAAGCCACATGTCCCACCACCCAGTAAGATGCTTCTAATCCAAATAGCCCCCAAAAATTTGAGCATTTAGTAATCATTAAAGAGTGAGCATTCCTTCTTGAACAAAAGGGGATAAGATCTAGTCTCAGAGTTAGTGGTCTTGGGAGCGACTTGATCAGATTTTTGTTTGGAATAAGAGGCACATATGGGGTATGACTTATGTGTAGGGTTACTTGAGGGAGGACACATCCCAGTGTATTCATGCAGAACGAAGCGGGAGTGAGAAATTCCACTGTGCCTGTTCACAAGGCAGACACTTGGGCTTTGTAATGCACTGGGGAGCACTGGTTGTTACTGGGGTCTTTATGTGCTTTTGTCATAGCATTGAAATTGTCCACATTTAAAGAGTTATGGCTTGAGAAAGAAAGTCACAGTGATGCCTGAAGTGGCCACCTAAAAACAGAGACTAGACAAGAATAAGGGAATAAAGGTAGGTATTTATTTGAAGGGCCTTCAAAGGTACACCCTGGGCAGGCCAAAGGCTACACCCAAGATGGACCCTGGGTCACGAGTTCTTCACACTTTTATATGTTTGGTTCATTTGCATATCAGGATTAATTCTCCAATTAAAGCTTCAGTTAATGATGAAATTTCCCCAAGTTTACCCTTCTCAAGATGTTGGTTTACACATTTTGGGCCTAAGACAATCTGGGTGTCCTTGCAGAGCAGGCTTGGAGAGGCTTTGTTATGTCTACCTAGCATGAGGGAACAGCAGTTAACAGTCTACAAGAAACTTCAGAGTTACACACTAGGCAGTACAGGATTTGAAAAATATGAAAGTTAAAACCTAAGGCATCAACAGAAATTTCAATATCTTGGATATAAACTAGGATTAAAATAGCATCCTAGTTACTCTTGCTAGAAGACAAAGACTGTCCTGGGATTACAATCAAACCACAACCCCCCCATTTTCCACTATTTTTGTTCTAAGCTGATTCTTTCTTTGGAGAGATTTTCTGGAATATTTGATGCTAAGATAGTAGACAAAATTTTAAACAAAAATTTCCAGGTTGAACAAAGTGGGTTTTAATGTTAAAATGTTATGTGCAAGCAGAATAGGAAATTCTGCAAGACCTGCCTTTAAATTATCTATAATACTATTTTGCATGCATGTGTAATGTGTACCTGCATATTGGTCAATAATGGTGCAGAAAGAACTAAGTAAATTGATTGCTTATACAAATTCAGACCCAAGACAGTAATTGCATAATTAATGTGTATTACACAGCTTTTGCTGAAAACTCACAAACCTCATCTACTTAGCAATATACATTTAAATAATGTTTCAGAAGTCCAGGGAGACACTACAGCATGTGAATAAAAAAGCATTAATCCATGCCTAGCTGAGTTAAAAGCACAGCCAGACTGTATGAATTTATTTAAAGCAATTGACGAATGTGCCCCAGCACTTTCTTACAAAGTTGGCCATGTAGAGAACTTTTGTTAGCTTCCTTTTTATCTTTATTTTCACGTGAAAGGAGCAATTAAAGAAAGCATTTAGCTAAATAAAGAAGAAAAGGCAAGGTAAAAAAATAAGAGATTGTGAGTCAGCCAGTCTTTCTGTACCATTCAAGAGGCAGCAGATGGAAATTGGCAGCTGGCCACCTCTCTCCACAGGTGAAGGCAAGAGTCTGAGCTCTACCGAACAATGACTTTTCCTAATGCATCAAAATTACAAAGGCATGCTAAATAACTTTGTCTTGGAAGTGTGTGGAGGCTTCCAATGTGTTATTACCTCTCACAACTCTTCATTTGGTGAGGGAGTCTTCTGGTTGCATATTGAACTGCAGTACAGTGAACATGAACAGTTGGTCTTGGTAGTGAAAGAGATTTTTAAAGACATAGTTTGATTTTTGCAAGGTTTAGTAATTCTGAATGTCTCTCTCTCTATTGAAAAATAGATGAGTTTTAAAGCATTTATTCAACTGCTAAGCATAGAACCAAAAAGGGAGAGGTGTCAAGGACACAGGATTTTCTAAAACGCAATATTGACTTCGGTCTTAGGTCAAGAGATCAGAATCTGCCAGTGTCAGGAAAGCATAGGACCACAGCAAAATTCAGCTTTGCAGACATCTCTGGACAATTCTAGTTCAACATCCTGTGGTTGGTGAGACTGAAATGTCCAATACTGCACTATGTTTGAAGGGAGAAGCTGGATATGAGAGAATTTGATAGGTAGTGGGCAAATTGTCATAGGTATGGAGGGATTAATCTCAGGTAATAGTAGTCCCCTTATGATTACCTTAATTTTATCTAGGCACTCATGTTCCCTCTCAAAGGAGTAGAGATTCTTCAATAAAGCAGTACATAAATATTGAAGACAGATTAGATGAATCTTCCAGATTCTCAAATGATGAAACTTAGGCAGCTATCTGAGACTGGCTGCCTAACTTTTAGACAGAAAAGTCAGGTGAAGTGAGTCCCATTTGTGATATTAACTTCCAGTAACATAAAGGAATGGATGCTTTCTGTGTCAACCTGTTTGGCTGGAAAGGAATCAGATAAAGTAATAAAAAAAAAAAAAAAAGACATTAAGGTCGATTATTTAGAGTCTGTTACATTAACATCTATTTCTTGTTTACAGTATATAAACTTTTTGGGGGCTGCTGTTCTGCTGGGTATTAATTTGAGGACTAGGTTCACATGATGACTACATATTAACCCAGGATATTCGAATTTAATTGCCATTATTCTCATACAGGAGCAAGGCAAAGAGTAGCCAGGCACCTTAGGATGTTGGAATGCAGGACTGAATGAAAGAACATTATTTTCCTTGTCATCAGGTTTTAGAACAGCAAGAGGAGATGAGAGACAAATCAATGTCTTACAATTGCAGTCTACAGTCTCCATCCTATTCTATTCCTTAAAATGGATTTAGCACCAGATATACAAGCCTGAAATGTGCTAAAAAAAGACCATGGTGACTGGAAATGGTAATCTGTGTGCTTTCACAATTTTTAAGGGCACCAGTGCAAAGCAATATTTCATCTGAGATGGAAGTGAAGATAGAAACTTACAAGCTTACATGATCTTGTGTCAAATTTGCTGAGTCCCCTGCCGAGATGTGGACAGCTTTCTCTGTTATGTGATGGAACACAGAGGGCCAGAAGCAGAGAGCGCTTAGACCTTTCTCATTGATATTTTGCAATCTGAGCTCAGTGACAGCCAAGCAATGTTTTGCATAGCTTCCCTCTCAGCATGTGGATTTTCTTTTCATTTTTTCTTTTCTTCCTGTGTTTGGTGTTAGTGTAATTTCCCCCTCCCATTTCTCAACAACTGCCAATAACATATTGCTTAATTTAAACAGAGTTTGCTCTTAGAGCTGTGGTATTATCAGTCTCAAAAAGTTATAAAGAGTAATTTGCAAGTCAGACTTCAAAAGCCACAAGAATTTGTAAAGATAAAAGCCTTCCATTGTATTCTTATTGTGTTTTGCTGTGTTCTATTATATTATTGTATTGACTTGTGATTTATTTTTAATGCTCAGGATATCATCCAGTCTTCTAAATTTCTAGGTCAATCTCCAACTTCCAGCTCGAGTTTGCTTACTCTCTCATGCTCACATTCACCTCTCCCAGTCATGCTGGTTCTGTCCTTACAGCCTCTGTCTCACACTCTGTCTACTGGGAATCATATGCCCAGACAACTTTGTTCAAACCCTCTATTCTCTCCTGTCTTCCTGCCAGTGAATTCATTGCGTTGCCAGGGTTGTACTCCATCTTGAAGCCCCATATTTGACCCTGGATATTCTGATCATCCAGTCTGGGATTTGTCTAACCATCTGTTGCCTTCTACAAAGTACATGTGGATACTGGAGCTAGTCAGCAATGACAGCATTTCAAAATTGGGGAAAAATACAAACTGCATCTTGACTTAAATCTAGCAGAAAAAAGTGAGTCAGATGAATCTTGTTCTGCAAATGAAGTTTTCTTGGGAGAGTCTACTGAGAAAGCCCAGAGTGACAGGCTCAGATGAACAGGTCTGTATTGCAGAAATCAAAGGAAAGGCAATATGGACTCTACCTTTGTAACTTGGAGGACTTCTTGGCCATTTGTTTTTTCTCTTTTTGCATTGGATATAGAGGGAAGACACCTGGAATGATGAGTCTAATTTGGTTTTTATGAACTAGTTGAGAGGAAGAATCAATAGAGATGTGATGATGCTTCTGAGGAAAATTAGTTAAAGAGAATTCTGAAAGGCTACGGAAACAAAGGACCATCTCCCTTGAAACCAGAGAGTCAGGTAGAAGATACACATAGAAGTCCACACGTTGGCTTGCTGAGAAAGGAGAACTTCCTGATTTGTCTGAAGTGCTACATCTCAAAGATACTATCACTTACCAAAAATTGTTTCTAAGAGCTGCAGGAGGAGGAAGCTACAGTGATTTATCTTTTTTAATATACATTATTTTCTTTCTGATTAGCCACTCAGATGTAGGGGACTTTTAAAGTTTTTTCATGACCTTACATGTGTGGCCTATGTGCAGAGATTCCCAAACATACATACTCTGGTGTGCAAGCCAAGTTATTCTTGTACTTTGCTTGGCAAAACAAATCATGGTGAAGTCCAGTGATTAGTTGTATAAACCTGTGAAACTAAAGAACCAAAGCCCTGGACTCTTCTGTCTCTTTGACCATAGTGGCTGTTAGTTAAATAAACAGCTGTGCTTATATTTGAGAGGCACCACAGACATATTTAAAAGAGTTAGAATTCTTTATGGGACAGGCGAGGATGAGAATGTGCTAGCAGTCTCAACCCTGCTGAAAGTGCCAGAGCAGATAAAGGTCCTGGAAAATCTGTATCAGCTATTCTTCTGAGGCCTGTCTCTCATGCATGCAATTATTTAGGGTTTTGTTTAAAATAGCTGGGAAAGTTATAAACACAGCTCCCAATGTGAACGTGGCAGGTATGCTCAACAGCCAGGAGGGGGAATGTTAAATAGCATCTACCCAAATCCCTAACTTGTGTGAAATTCAGGTGCTGAGGAGAAAACCAGGAGCTTGTTGATTAAACGCAGAGAGCTGTCATTGCTGCATTATATTAAAATAACTTGCCTCTAGCAAGCCGCTACTATTTCTTCCTTTAAATCTGTCACTTTTGAGGAGCCTGTTACTCCAGCTGGCTGCATCAGTAGCTTTGGAGCTATATAAGTTTTACAGTGAAGAGGGCACTTATACAGAGACTTTTCATGAACAGTAGGGGACCCATTAACCACTGAATAACCACTGCAATGTGCAAGTTATGTTTTCCTGTGACTTAATAGGACTAGTCACAATCAGAACCTTAAAGCAGAAATGATCCTCAGATGTGTTTTTAAGACACAGCAAATCTCCAGGCAAAATGCAACTTATTTTTTTGTGGATTATTGTCATTAATAAACAGATACGAGAGTTACTACTGCCTCAAGCCCCAGCACTTTTAATGATGTCCAGAGCAGATAGCTATTAAAGCTGTGAAGAGTAGCACAATGGACCTGGCCTGAATGAGCAGAAGGAAGAGGAGTAGCATGTCAATGGCAAAGTCCCTGACACACAGAGAATGAGCAGAGGTTTCTCATTAAAAAGACTGGTCTTTCTTTGTAGCCTTTGTCTCTCTGAAGCAGACTCCAGCATCCTCCAATAGATCTCCATTTAGTTAGTGTTCTTTTTCTTGAAGCTAGAGGCATATTCTCTTCTACTTGACCTCTGGGATTTTTCTTTTCTCCACAAAGGGCAGCATTAATACATCTTTGTGAGAAGTGATTTTCCTGTCCCATGAAATTTTGTGCCTTAAAACCCATTCAGAATTCTCTTTTCTTTCCACAGTGATTTTCTTTTTCTTTAAATGTGTGTTTTTCACATCCCAACTGTATGATTGGACTATGAGACTATTATGTAATTTGGAGATAAGAATCTGCACTTTTATTTTTTTTAAATATAGGTCCATGACATAGTGTTTCTGTTTCTTGTTTCCCCAGGGAAAGGGCTCCTAAAATTTTTAAAAATAGTTAGCTATTTTTTTTTTTTTACTTGACCAGAGAAACAGATTCAGTTGCCATGTTAATTTAGGGATCAAGATGACTCAGGTTCAAGACTCATCCATTGAATATTTGGGCTTTTTTATGTGGCATAAAGAACAGGGTAAGTGCCCCATGTGCAGACTCTCTTAATTTCCTGTGTTTTCTTGCATTTCATCCTCAGAAACAGCCTGTCCCCAGATATTAGTGTCCTACCTCTTCCC